>OY977944.1:27817582-29040082 GCA_963854355.1 Epinotia brunnichana
AATTAACAATGCATTCGCCTAGCGCTTTATAGGTTTGCATTAAAAGCGGTTTACTTGCTACCTCTCTTAGATTCCTGAAAGCATATAGGAGTTTCCGAAACACCTAGATATTTAAGATGATCGACGCGTGTCAATAGAGCACAGTTACAGTTGCTAGCTATACGTCTGTTGCACGGATATGTGTGTACTGCTACCTTAAAATCCTCTCTTGGTTTAGTGGCTTTTGTCATACTAAAGCAGATGTAATTTGTTTTGGTTACATTAAGTGAAAGAAGAGAGTCCTCCAGCGATGACCCGTATCAAATGTGTTCGGTGATTTAAGGTGCTTGGTTGCTCAAAAGAATGTTGAATTAAAGATGTAAATACCTCCTTCTGAACAAAATATTTCAAAGTATTGACAGTTATATAACTGAAAGTGTATTTAGCAGAGAGACTGATTCCACCACTTTGTTTTATAAATTGACGTATTACAGTTTCAGTGGCGAGACATATTTTATACACATCATCTGTGGAGTACGACAAACCACCCATATCTTTTATAGTTACCAGTTGATGATGAGGCAGCCTTTCTGTTGTGTTTAAACTCTCCACACAAACTTCGCATTTTAATGACCGTGTCAGAATCCGAGAAAAATAGCCAGATATGTATCCAACAATCAACTGGGAACCAAATGGGATTTGTTCGCTACTGAGTATACCGGCAAAAATTTTACAGTTGTTATCGGCTTCTATGTCAGACTCTAAGAAGCGAGTAGCTGACAAGATTTCATACTCCTCATCGTCATGTATGTTCATGTGTGTAGTGCTATTGATCACGTCAGTTGAAGATTTATGCAAAATATTGAAATTGTCTAATGGAATACAATTGCCAGTGTTGTGAGTAATATGTACTTTAATGCATGATACTGTACACTCCCACATCCTTAGTCTCATAGCTATCTGTCCTGCTTTAGTCGCCTAATAAACACGTACAAGATCACACGTCTTTTTAATTCTTTAAATCCAATAAATATCAAATTTGCAAAAGTGAACCTTAATACAACCTACATATGGTCGAAATCGAACCGGATTATCTGTGCATCGGAGACTGGCCGCCCGGCGTCGAGAACAATAGCGAACCGCATTCCAGAGAGATAAGAAGCCGAGCGCATCTATTCAAGTGCAACTAACTAATGAGTTTAACATTATTTTATTACGCAAAGTTATAACGACGATTTATTGACTTGTACGTGAACTTGCAGTGTTTTTAACGTAAACAATGGCTGAAACACAAAAACAATTACTCGCCACGCTTGAAGATGGTGGTAAACTGTTTCTAAAAACGCAAATTAACCTGAAGAAGTGCCCTAAAGTAAGATTAACCAGAGGATACATCGAGTCTCGTATTAAAATAATCGATGAATACTGGACGTCGTTCAATAATGCGCACCAAGAGTTAGTGAAGGTCACACCTATGGAACAAAAGGGTGTCATGCCGTATTTTTTGAAGGAAGAGTTCTTTATATACGAGGATTCATACAATGCACTTCGGGGAGATTTGCTGGATATGTTACCCAGTGTACACGAAGCGGCGATGGAGACATCCGCTACGAATTCAAGTTCACAAAACAGCTTTGTGCATTTACCACGCATACAGTTATGCACATTCAGTGGAAATTACGAAGAGTGGCCTGCGTTTAACGATTTATTCATATCACTGGTGCATAACAATAAAGCACTGAGTGATATACAGAAGCTACACTATTTAAAGACAAGTGTTACTGCCGAAGCCGAGTCCTTACTGAAGCACATCCAAGTTACGTCTGATAACTATGAACAAGCATGGCTGATCCTGAAAACAAGGTATGGCAACAAACGATTGATTTTAAACAGTAATTTGAAGAAATTAGTTAATCAGCGCAAAATGACTACTCAATCAGCTGCTCAACTTAAAGCGCTCTTAGATACAACGTCGGAGTGTCTACACAGCATTAACAACTTGAAGGTTCCTATTGGCGAGTGGGATCCATTGCTAATATTTTTGCTGGTACAGAAATTGGATCCAGAAACGCATAAAAGCTGGGAAGAACGTGCATACAAGAGTGACTCCGAACCCTTACCGAAGTGGAGTGATTTCAAAGAGTTTTTAGAGGCAAAGTTTCGTACGCTGGAGCTATTCACAAATACTACAACATATACAAGAGAAGTAAAGTCAATCAAGGAGCGTAGTACATACTCGTATCATGTTGCCACACCTACCATCGAGAGGATTTGTGTGATGTGTAATGAAAGCCATACATTATGTCACTGCAAAGAATTTATCAAGATGGAACCTATATGTTTCAACTGTCTAGTACCAGGGCATTCAGTATCAAACTGTCGAGTACCTGTGTCCTGTAGAATATGTCACCGACGTCATCACTCTCTTCTGCATCAACAAAAGCAGTCTGAGCCTGTGGCCTCCATGAGCCCCTCACAACCACTGGCTTCGACACAACATGTTGTAGATGATATAGAAGAAGTGCAAGCTAACACAGTCATCGCGCCGCATCTCACTACTAGACAAGGATTAGCACTACTAGCGACTGTCGTGGTGGAAGCAAGAAGCAACGAAGGTCATATCATTCCCCTGCGCGCGCTAATAGACCAAGGTTCCCAAGCATCATTTATAAGCGAAAAGGCGACTCAACTGTTGAAGCTCGAAAGACAACACGTTAAGGGAAATGTCAAGGGTGTGGGTTCTACGAGAACAGAAATTAAGCACGTGGTTCAGCTACAAATCAAATCACGTTTGGACACAAAATTCGTCCTACCGATTCAAGCGTATGTTATGTCGAAACAGCTGACCACGAAGATACCCACAGAGGATATTGTCAAACAGCCATGGCCTCACATACAAGGATTACAACTGGCGGATCCAACTTACCATATGTCTGGAACCATAGACCTCTTGCTAGGGGTCAGAGAATACGCCAGTATACTGCAACAGGAATTGATCAAAGGTCCACCGGGTACACCATGTGCACAAAGAACCAACCTGGGCTGGATTCTTTTTGGAGAAATTGATACAAAACCACGAGAAGATACTTACCTCGTCATGCACCATCCGGTTGACATGGACGATGTCCTGAAATCTATAAGGGAAATTGAGACAGATACTACGAGGAAGTTTGCAAAAGAAAAGCAGCTATGCGAAGAAATCTATGAAAAAACAGTCACGCGAAATCACGAAGGAAGATCCATTGTAAAGCCACCATTTAAAACAGAGAATCCACGAGTGCTCGACGGAAATACAAAAGATATAGCTACAAAGAGATTCATGCAATTGGGGAGAAGGTTTAAAAGAGTACCGAACCTGAAAACAGAATATACAAAGGTGATCAACGACTACCTTGAATAAAGACACCTAGAAGTTGTACCTGAAAAAGAAATAAAAAATAGTAAATTAGAAGCATTAACAAATGATGAAAAAATGAAGGCTGCAACAACGACGGAAATGGCTAAAAAAAGAAGAGGACTTTAAAAATAGGAGACAGTCCTTATTAAGACAGAAAACTTACCTCCTGGAAAGTGGTCGCTGGGACGCATCGTTGATAAACATCCTGGTGAGGACGGTTTCACGAGAGTGTATAGTGTGAAGTCTCGAAGTGCTATCGTAAAACGATCTGTGACTAAATTATGTGCGTTGCCGGTGATACTCAAACTCTATAATGTTGTCAATTTGTTAATTAAATTGTACCAATTATTGTGAAGTTTTGAAAAGGACGTAATAGTCCTTTTGGTGGGCGGTATGTTGTGAGTAATATGTACTTTAATGCATGATACTGTACACTCCCACATCCTTAGTCTCATAGCTATCTGTCCTGCTTTAGTCGCCTAATAAACACGTACAAGATCACACGTCTTTTTAATTCTTTAAATCCAATAAATATCAAATTTGCAAAAGTGAACCTTAATACAACCTACAGCCAGTATAAGATGAGCGCAGTTCTAAGTGATTCAATGTTTTTTTTTTACGCAGCTCGAAATTGTATAATATTGGGGTTGTTGTTGTATCCACCATGCTTTCTGATAACCCCAAAAAAAAGTTCCAAATGGTCATGGCTGAGCCCGATACGTTGAAATATAATTCATGACTTTTTTTTCCTCGACTGCATTTTGATACAATGTTTTCAGAGATTCAATGCAAATGATAGCGCCAATAAAACCTGTTTTGTTTAGTGATTCGACGATTTTCTGCTTTGAAATTAATAATGTAATACGAAGTGCTATATTTTTTCTTTTAATCACTCGTCTGTGTTTTACGTGAAATTCCAAATTTAATATGTACTTTTTTACTTTGTCAAGAAATTCATATACTCCAGATTATCAATTGGTCGCTTGAATCCATAGAAGTGACACTTTCTTGAATTCATTGTGTCAAAAAAGTCATTCATGATTTCCAAAAAAATTATAGCTGCTGAGGAGTCTAAGAACTGCGACGACTTTAATACCTGGTTACATAAAAGCAATGCTTTTGCTACACTCTTACTTAATAATTGCGTAGCCAGCTTGACCTTCATGATCTGATTACGTAAGTGGAGGTGCCGGGTGTTATTTTGTTACCGAATCTGAGACCCTCTTTAGTTTGAAGTTTGTGCAGATTGATCAAAAGCTGCCATCTAATTTTCTTGCCATCTTCATCGAAAAACAGTCTTTTTTTTAAAAGTATTTCTTATTAATTTAATAGCATGGCATGGATCAAGAAATATACATACCTTCTCTTGAGTACTTGGGTGTGGAAAATGGGTCACAAATTTATTTGGGTCGGTTAGTTTACAACTTAGAATTTCAGCAGCTGACAAAGGGTATAGCCGTGTTTGTATAGCGAAACTGCCTTTGACGAGAAAATGGTTTTCCTTTTGCTCGGATAATTATCTTTATATACGTTGAAATTTCACCAAATATCAGCCCCAAAATCGTCGTGATTTTTGAGATAATTAAAAAAAAAGGAAAATCGTTTTTATTTATTATCTACTAAACTAGGGGCCCGATTTTTTTGAAATTTGTATACATTATGAAGATAACAGAGGACTTTAAAAAAAATACGTTGAAATTTTATATTTAAATTAAAAAAAAAAAAATTTAAATATATATTTCAAAAAACATTTTTTTTTACTTGCAAGGTGGCGACACCTTCCAATATTGGATATTTTATAAACCATTTAATACTCTACCACATATATTTTTTCCAAAAAATATCACTCGGATCAACAGGTATCGGTCGGTCTCGGAATAAAAGCGAATTTGTAACCTCTCATACATAGGTTTCCCTTTACTAGGTAGGGTAGACACAACACTCTTTACGTATGTACTAAATCATTGGAAATATAATATTAAAGTCCTATAAATCTTTGCTTTTAAGACAAATACAAATCGTTTATTTCTTAGACTCTGACATAATATATATATATATATATGCCTATATTAAAAAATATATATACATATAATGGAAATAGATTTTGGGTCAGTGAGGGCAGCTACCAGATCCCGTGTTGCTAGGCGAATATAGGAGACCTTCCTTCGATTTCATATTAATGAAGATTGGCGTGTACAGATTTTGGAAAAAACAAACAGGGTGCGAGAAAATGGTCATTTT
The DNA here is from genome assembly GCA_963854355.1 of Epinotia brunnichana. Lineage (NCBI taxonomy): Eukaryota > Metazoa > Arthropoda > Insecta > Lepidoptera > Tortricidae > Epinotia > Epinotia brunnichana. The sequence goes on from OY977944.1 coordinate 27,823,200, forward strand.
GACAAACGTTTTTTTTAACAAATCATTGCGCCCAGGGATGCCAATATCGTGCGATTATACCTTTCGACTTGTCCATTGGCACGTGGGGTGGCTACTGCATTGTAACCATGTTTTATGCCTACGCTTTTCACATACTCTTTAAACTTGCTTCCCGTAAAACTGGTACCTTGATCCGTGATAAGTCGAGACGGTACTCCAAAATAACTAATATGTTCTTTTAATACACGCCCGCTTGTAGATGACTTCGTATCTCGTACTGGTGTGATGTTGACGAATTTCGTAAACGCATCAACGATTACCAATATGTAGTTGTTACCGCGTTTGCTTCTGTTAAATGGGCCTAAGGGATCCGCGTGTATGGTGTGGAATGGAACGTCTACTTTAGGTATGGGGTGTCGGTGCAGTCTGAGTTCTGATATGTATTATGTTATGACATGACTACCGCCACGCCAGTCTCTTAATAAACCGCTTCAAGTACGGACGCGTGACTTTCATTGATACCTACATATATCACAAGATCGAGGATTAAAAATTATGGATTACTTGATGCGTGCAGTCAAAATAAACAGTCGGTGTTAAGTGCCTAGGTGATACGGGACGTTTATTGCGGTGTTAATCTTTATATGCAAATTAAAAAAATGTCGGTGGGGAAACTCGGAGCGTTCGAAGTGTCGTCTGGAAATTGGAGTATGTACACGGAGCGCTTAGAAATGTTTTTTAAGGCAAACGACATAAAGCCAGATGTGCAGTTGCCTACGCTAATTGCAGTTATGGGCGAAGAGGCTTACGAGTAATTTAACTAGCCCTAGGAAGCCCGCAGATTTAAAGTATGCGGAAGTAATAAAAATAATGTGCGATCACGTGGAGCCCAAGCCTTCATTTATGGCGGAGAGGTATCGTTTCCGACTGCGGCGGCAAGGTGCAGAAGAGACGGTGGCACAATATCTGGCAGACCTTAAGAAGATGTCAAAACATTGTGAATTTGAGGCGTCATTACAAGATAATCTCCGGGATCAGTTCACGTGTGGATTAAAAAGCGACACTATTAAACGTCTTTTTGCTGAGAAAAACCTAACCTACACAACGGCGGTAAGCCTCGCGCTCTCATTAGAAGCGGCAGAGCGAGACGCAGCGATGGTAGAACGGCCGAGTGCGAGCGAGAGCAGAGGCAACGTTATCGGATCTGACATGGCGCCGGTAAATTCACTCTCATCGCGACCACGTGGCGGAAACACGAGCTATAATCCAAATAACCGACAAATAACAGTTCCAATAGTAGCAATATGCAGGGCGATGCAACAATGTGTACGGTGTGTGGGCGGCAAGGTCACCGGGAATCAGGATGCCGCTATAAGAAGTTCACGTGCAGAAGGTGTGGGGCTGTGGGGCATCTGATGCAGATGGGGGATGTGTCCATCATGGGAGCCAGCTGGCAAGCACGACGCGGCCAAGGAACGCAGCGCGGACGCGGGTGGACGCCGCGCGGGCGCCAGCGGCCGCGGCCCGCGGCGCGCCCTGCACCACGTCCAGGCGGCGGGACAAGAGACTCCAGGGGCCGACGAGATTTCGTCGGCGAGCGATATAGAAGAAGAAGATTTGTATCAACTCTGCTTGAACGGATACAGACCGGTGAGCATGTCCTTGTGCGTAGACAATAAAGTGATAAGCATGGAAGTGGACACGGGCTTTGCTGTGTCCTGTATTAGTAATGATACTTATCTTAAATATTTTGGGCATAGGCCGATTGAACCGTATAATTTAACTTTAAAGTTTTACGACGGAAGCAAAATTAGACCATTAGGCCAGAGGTTCTATACGAAGGCGAGAAAAAAACATTAGAGCTATTTGTCATAGAAGGGGGTACGACATCCTTGTTGGGGAGGCAATGGTTGACGGAACTGGGTATCCAGATTCCCGTATTTAGTTGTCAATCTGTGAGTAATGACGAATTGTGTAAATTACTGGACAGGTATAAGGAGCTGTTCAGCGGTGGTTTGGGGCGGTTCACGGGCAGGAAGGCGACGCTCCGCGTGAGGGAGGACGCCACGCCGGTTTACTGTCGCGCGCGCCCCCTGCCGTACGCGCTGCGCGACCGAGTGGACCAGGAGCTGGACGAAATGAGGCGCAACGGGGTCATCGAACCCGTCGACACTTCGGAGTGGGCCACGCCGCTCGTGCCGGTACGTAAAGCTGATGGTTGATTAAGAATTTGTGCCGATTATAAAATAACCCTGAACCCGAATTTGCTGATCGATAGGAGTAGTGTAATAATGGGGCTTTCAGATATATATTCGCTGTGCTCATATATATCTGAAACCAGCCCATTTGTTACACATGGTATTTGAATTCCCATACGGTTATTTGTTTCGTCATTATTCAATTGATATTTGAAAGCCCCAATTGGGTATTTGTTTCATCATTATTTGAAAGCCCCAATTGGGTATTAATTTTGTATACGGTTATTTGTTTCGTCATAATTCAATTGATATTTGAAAGTCCCAATTGGGTATTAATTTTGTTTAGAAATGTTGCATCAAATTTTACTAAGTATGTCATAGGACAATCAACATTGTCTTTAATAACATTTACTTAAGATGGCTGCAATTTCATAATCACTTTGAAGTTGTATCAAACATTATTTCAAATAGCAAAAGCTTAACAACACAACACACATCCAAGGCGGCAACCCTCAGTTGCATGCAAGGGTCCAGGAAGTGGATTCCTGGCTTAAACCCTCATAGCGCAAAGCGACTATGGCGTTTACATACAACATATCTAACAAGTTGATCAGGCTCGATAGACATGATCGCAACCCCCAGGAAGCTGATTCCTGGCTTGAGGCTACGGTTTTACGTGTTTTGAGTTTACCCCCTCCGGGTGTGGCTATCCATACCTATCGACCGCCTAGGTATACTAGAAAACCCAAGATTTCAAGGTTCTGTATTCAACACAACAGACACACCGGGTGGCCAAATCCAATGTATCTGAATTACGTATTGGGGAAGTTCGGTCGCAACTTCCCGGCAGACTTAAGACTCCTTTTTTATTTATATGAACACATGTAAAAACTTCAATAGCGCGATGCAGACCGGATTTTCTGATTGGTCGATTCATTTGACGTGCATACTCAAATATTTAAAGAACATCATTCATAGAAGTAAGTAGTTCGGATAACTTGAACCATAATCATAGCGCATTAAAATATAAATTAAAATCCATGCACTAATGCACTTATGACGTACAGGTACGTTATGAATTTATAATGCAGAATATTACTTTAAAGAACATAACTCGTGAAAGTAGTTCGGATAACTTGAACCATAATCATATCGTATTAAAATATAAATTATAATCCATGCACTTATGACGTACAGGTACTTTATGAATTTATAATGCAGAATATTACTTTAAAGCACATAACTCGTGAAAGTAGTTCGAATAACTTGAACCATAATCATATTGCATTAAAATATAAATTATAATCCATGCACTAATGCACTTGTGACTGAGTACAAACATGAAGCCTTGAACTCGTCACTCATTCAAGCTTCATATTGCAAGCTGGCTATTTAGGGATCCGTGTCAATAAATCAAACGAAAGTACAATATTTTTTTGCTATTTTTATATTTAACTGTGAACGATGCCCCGTCTGCCTTGCTGCGCTGAGACGGGCAAATCGCCAGCCACCTAACAATGGGCGTTTTAAAAACGCGGCGTTCAAACCGCGCGGGTGAACCGCGGCGTTTGAACCGCTCGCCGTACGACCAACAACACTTTTGGGAGTGTCAATCCCCGTAGCTCTGCTGCGCTGATGGTGGGTGGGGTGATGATAAAAGGCAAAAGAATTTGATAATAAAGATATAATTTTCACTGATACACGAGTTTACAATTTACTAAATAGGAGCTCTACTTGTTGGAGCTTGCGGGACACAATTTGTACTGAGCCCTGGAGCCTCTTTTATACCCCTAACTCGATCTAAGTCGAGGGAGCTTAGGCACGCAACATTTTGTTGGTTTAGGCCAATTAAATAATTCCTAATTTATGGCATAAATTAAGGCCTCGCCTACTTTCATTATAAAAAACCAATTAAACATTCTACATTCCAATAAGAAAGCCTTGTTGGGACAATTTTACTTTCAGGAGGGAGCTATGGCCGTAGCCTTATATAATGCTGCTGCTTTCAGCCTCCTGACGTGTTATTTTAATTTACAGGAATTATTTTTACATTTATTTTAGGCAGACCTTTCTACATATAATAGGCTCTCTTCGGCTCTAATTACTGAATTTACATATAAATTGTTATAGTACTTCTTTTAAAGTACGGCGCGTCACATGCGCTTTAATTTGACGTATCATTCACTATTCTAGCTTAAACGGTTATATAATTATGCCTGTTTAAGCCGAGCACAATAGGCGCATTTCACCATGACGAGCTGTCACTTTGCAATTCTTCCATACAATAATATTAACCAATCAGGAAATCTGACTCGAACTTGACCAATACGTTAAAGGCTCACGCTATGGTAATGCCTTCCTGATATACTCGGGCTTATTAATTTACATTACATTTTTCCTCCTAAAATGAGGTTTCCTATATGCCCAGGCATGTTCTGGGGTCCTATTTATTATTAATATTCACAAATAAGCTTACACAAGCAGCGCAATTCGCGTTACGCTACTTGTGTAATCATTGCTGCCTCTATTGACTTGAGTGAATTTAGGTATGCTAGTCACAGATGTGACTTGTTCACGGACTCGCTATAGATATAGTCTCGAGTTGCCGGTTCCTAAGCTCATTTCAGTCAGTGACGACGAGCGCCAGGAGCCGGCCGCACCCGCGCGCCAGGACCCGGCCGCCGACGCACTGGCCCATCACCCAAGACCACCACCACCAGCTGCGGCACAGCCGCCCCAGCCACCACCACAGAAAAAGCCGCGCCCAATAACGGTGGATAACCTCCCGGAATGGCACGAACACTTCGTGCGAATCCGGGAGAAATTGGGCCGCTACCCAAAGTCCCGCCCATATGGGAACGGGATACGATTCCTCCCCGAGGACCACGACGAGTACCGGGTAGTTCAGAGCTACCTGGCGTCCCTCGGGGACTCCATTTCCTGGTCGGCCCTCCAGCCGAGGGAAGAGATCCCCCTGAAGGTGTGCATCAGGGGGCTCCCCGTTAGCACCGATCCAGAGCACATCACCGAAGACCTGGTGACGAAAGGATTCGCCCCACTCTACACGCGCCACGTAGATGCGCGTGCAGGACGACCCGGCTGCGTGTTCTACGCGCAGCTAGAAAAGACAACCGACCTCATCCCGGCCATCTACGGAGTCCGGGAGATACTGGGGATGACGGGAGTGGTGGTGGAGGCGTGGCGCGGCAAGAAGGGGCCGGCGCAATGCCATCGCTGCCAGGGCTTCCGTCACTCCTCTCATGGCTGCCGCCGCCCCATCAAGTGTGTCCGATGTGCGGGACCACACTTCGCGGGCGTGTGTGAGCGGCCAAGAGACCAGGAGGGGACCTGCGCCAACTGCGCCGGTCCACATACAGCGAACAACCCGGTGTGCCCGGCCTACCAGAGGGAGGCACACGTCAAGAGGGCGGGTACAGCTCCCCGCACAAACCGTCGCGGGCAAGCTGTGCCCCAGCAGCGCACAGTGCAGCCCTCGGAAAACGCGCCGAACTCGCTCATGGCGAGAGCAAACGAGGCAACACCACGCCTCCGCCGCCGAGGAAGAGGCAGACGGGGCAGGGGACAGTCCGCCCCCGCCGCCGCTGCCCCCGCCGACACCCAGACCGCCACCGCCGCCGCACAAACGGCCGCAGCCACCGCCCAGGCTATCACCGCCCAGGCCCCCGCCCAGAACACCCGGACTACCGCCCAGAGCAGGCCGCAAACGTCCGCTCCCGCCTCCGACACCGCAGCGCCGACTAGGCCCCCCCGCAACATTGCGCTCCCTCCCCTACCGATGAGTAGGGAGAGGTCGAATGCGCAATGCATTGCAATCCTGCAGGACGTGCTCGACGCCCTGCAAAAAGGTACAGATCCAGTCCCCATAGTCCTGAGGGGACTTTGGACGGAACTGTACCAACATTGAACTGAACTGTACTAACTAACATAGTTATATTTATTATTAGTTATATTAAGAACTGTACTAACTAACATAGTTATATAAGTCTTCTAGTACATACTAACAACCTATGGATCCTTTTTAAGTTGTCCGAAATAAATGCATTTTATTTTTATTTTTATTTATTTTTTTTATTGACACTCACATGGACGTTCCTGCGCCGTCGGTCCGCAGATCGCTCGCTGGGCTTCTCCTTCGGGAGTCCCACCCGGCAGGGCTCGATCGCACCGACGGACGAAGCAGATGACCCCACCGGACCAGCCGGGCGTCTCGCCCAACCCAGCCACCCGTCCGTAGTCGCGGACGGCGCCCGATCCCGCCACATGCGGCACACGCCGCGCACGGCTTCACCAAGCCCCCTTAGGGGGGTTTGTGAGATAGTCATTGTCTAAGCTCATTTGCCCGCGTCTCTCCCTCGGAGACGGGCGGCTCTCCGCAGAGCGATATTTATGCAATTATTACAATGGGTACTTCGTACCTTTAGCCTCCCTATGGGCTATTCAATATAAATGTACTGTCGGTACATGGTTTTAAAACAAATTACTCGCTTTCCAAATTAGCGGTAAGCTTTATGAGCTGAACTATTGCGTTATCGCATTCTAACTTTAAATAGGGTATTCAAAATACTATTAGGTATTACTTATTTATTATTAGCATAATAAATTGGGATGCTCTGTCCCTCTTATTCTTAGGCATACATCTCCCTCTCACGTCGGCCACTCGCAGGTGGCATGGAAGGTGTGTTCTGTCGCGCACATTAACATTACATACATGTATGTGTAAATATATTATTTTTTGAATTATAGGTATGATGACTACAACTATACTAAAACATTAAATATTATATTTGTATATCGAAATATTTTCTAATAATAAAGGAACATTTACTTTTTTAAGTATATCCATACATGAAATAAAATTAAACTAAAATAAATCTAAGTTAAATCTAATAATTTACATTGCTTAATCTTTTTACAATTTTATCAACTAGTCCTTCGGCGGAATTCAATACGTCATCATATTCACGATCGACGACATATTGCACAGCCACGTTTTCAGACTCGTTGTCCAGTTCAAGACTGGATATGCTTATTTTAATAAGAAGCAGACCTTTTGTATTTTGTTTAATTATATAGGAATTCAATCCACTGCTGCAGGCTTTGTTTTTTCTGCTGCTCTTCTTCTTCAAGGATTTCTTCGATATTTTCGAAGGCTATTTTACCTCTTGAACGTTATTCAGCCTATTCATACATTCCTGTTGGTGATCTAGGTAACCATCTAAATCTTGTGAGCATAGAACTTCGTCATCGAATGCTGCTTGAGAATAAAAAGTGGAAATATTCGGCTCACTAACACCTTTGGAACTGGGTAATGGCTGCGAACTGGATTTACTCTGAAAATAAGCACAAAACATTTTAAATGGTGTAACTGCAATATTAATAAAATAACCTGTTAGAAGCATGTAAATATTAAAAGCGCCAACTCACCATTTTCACTCAAGTATATGATTTAGCGATATCGGACGACGTGCGTTTATGACAAGTTTTACAGTCAGAATGATTTTCTACAATTGCATTCAATTTAATTGTTAGGTACGTAAACTGCTTATATCGTGAAACGTGGATGCAACCAGTACAAGTTAGAACATGTTAACACGTCTAAGGTGTCATAACGTATGATCATTATAGGAATGTTTTAATTACAGGTTCCGACAGGTTTCATAAACTAATAGATTTTTTAAGTTACATCCTTGCGAATAATCGCATTCAGTGGAGCAATTCTTTTCCTATATACGTTCCTTCTTAAATATTATTATGGGACAATCTTACACAAATCAACCTAGGCCCGCGGTAAGCTCAGTAAGGCTTGTGTTGTGGGTACTAGGCGATGATATATATAATAGATACATACATATAGATACTTATATACATACATAACATCCATATTTCAGGAACAAATATTTGTGATAAATACACAAATAAATGCCCTGACCGGGATTCGAACCCGGGACCTCCAGCTTCGTAGGCAGAGTCACTACCCACTGGGCTACGGAGGCCGTTATACTTCTTAGTTACACTCATTATAGTATAATGTGTTGAAAGGAGACGAAAGTAGTATATCATTATTTTTAAGGGGACAGAATGTCGGCATTGTTTGAAATTAGAGCGACCGCTTTGATAAAACCGCATAATTAAATATAAATATGATACATTTGTTTGTTGAATAATTGCTGATGTTTTGTAATAGGTATCAGAGGTATTAAACATGTGAAAACTTACCTTCTGCGTGTTTTACCACTACTGGTATTAGGTTTTATTGATTAATTAACATAACGAAGGTTGACAACTACTGCGAAGCTATACTTATGCAGACCAACACTTTGATTGAGAATTTTATATTATTATATTTTATTCATTCTGTGTGACTAATAAATGGAACCAATTTTAATATACCTTTTTATTGCAGGTCTGATTCAGAGTCCTTTACCGAAATTGTAGTCAGAAAACCACAACCACATTCGGAGATATCTATCTCAAGCAACCGGACCACAAATTCAAGGTAATCATCACTTTATATTAATTTGTTTTGTTTTATTTTGTGAGCGATGTTTTGAAGACGTGTATTTAATTTTCATTCTGTTTCTTTATAGGCCAAAAAAACTATCGAGTAAGAAGAGAGCAATTTGTGAATCCGGTGTCGAAACGCCGGCACGGTGAGTTGCAGTAATTTTGTTTTGTTTTAAATTCTGTCTCCTAAAAATAAGGTTTATACTAAATATATCAATATTTATTTTGTTTCAGGTCTAAGAAGCAAAAGACGCCTAAAAAGAGTACCGTACTATATGAATCCGATGGTGATGACGAAACTCCGATACCACGGTACGTATTTTAGTTTTATGTAGTTCTTGAAGAAAATAGAATTAATTTTGTTTTGTGACCTTTATTATTATTTTTTTCTTTATAGATCTAATAAACCGAAGTCCAAGACGTTAGCAGAGAAAGTTTCGTCTCAGCGGTAAGTAATTTACAAATTTTATTTTACAACGAAGGTGCATTAATTATCCGTATGCATTTAAGTATTATTTTTTCCCTACAAACATGAAATTAGTTTTGTCTTATACGTAAGTTTACTTATTTATTATTAACAAACATATTTATGGTTTACAGGTCGAAAGATTCTTCATTGCTGGATCAACAGAGCAACGTTTCTTCGGGTTAGGCTCTTGACGACGATTGTGAAGACCATTTCTGCATCGAAAAACACTCGGCAGGGCTATGGTCTCTACTAAAACGACAAGTCCCCGGTGGAAAGGTGTGTCGATACGGTCAGTTGTCTCCGGTGACCTTTATATAGATTTAAAATTGTATAACGTTGCTGATATAGCATCAATTGCATTGGAAAACTGTGCTCCATTGTCACAGTAGACGTATTTTGGTACTCCGTGTACCAGAAATATTCCCTTTTCCATACACTTAACTATTGCTTTCGCAGTTATCGTGCGCAGAGGAAATAAAGTAACGTATTTACTAAAGTTATCCGTACATACAAAAAGGTATTGATTCCGTAAGTACGACGGAGGGAATGGACCAAGAATGTCACAGGATAAAGCTTCGCCGGGCGACGATACACGTCGGGGATTACCCATGAAACCAGGACGAGCTAAGTTTACAGGTTTGTAAGTCTTACATATTTCACACGCATATACATAATCCTTAACATCCTGAAAAAGAGTAGGCCAGTAATAAAAACTGGATATCTTAGAATGAGTTTTGGCCACACCAAAATGACCAGCAGAAGTATTATTGTGGTATTTGGTTAGAATCTCTTTCCGTTCCTCGTAAGGCACTACCAACTTCCAGTCAAATTGATCTGTCAGGCGATATTTATTTTTAGAGTAACGGTAGAGTTTATCATTCTCTATTTTGAAATTAGGGAATAGTCGATCAGCGACCTTTTTACATAAGTCCAAATACCAAGGATCTTGTATAGAAGATGTATCAATAGCACATACCTGGATACGAGATAGACAATCCGGTATAACGTGTTCTTTTCCTTTACGATGTATTAGCTCAAAGTTAAATTGACTCAGTCTACATGCCCACCTATTCAAATGGCCGGTAGGATTTTTTAAGTTCGTGAACCACTTTAGAGACGCGTGGTCTGTAATAATAAAACACTTTCTACCTTCTACGTATGCACGGTATTGTTCCAGTGCGAAAAGAACACTCAGACATTCTCGTTCGGTTGCCGAGTAGTTAGATTCCGCTTTACTAAGTGTGCGGCTGCAGTAGGCGATAGGATGATCTACACCATCGTGTTTCTGAGTAAGCACCGCACCAAGGGCATACATAGGACGAGGCGTCACAATGAAGAGAGAATGGTTCTTGAAAGTTAGGGCACCTTAAAATAGGGGCAGATACAAGGGCAGACTTGAGAGTATTGAATGCTTCATTAGCTTCCTCAGTCCAAACAAATTTAACCTTTTTACTAGTTAATCGAGATAGAGGGCGAGCTATTTTAGAGAAATTATTGATAAATCGCCGGTACCAACCGCACATACCAAGAAAACGTTTGATACCTCTAGCATCCTGAGGAACAGGAAAATCTACAATTACTTCAACCTTGCCAGGATCCGTATGTAGTCCATATCTATCTACCTCTATATCCCAAGTATTTGAGTTCACTACGGCAAAATAAAGATTTTTGCATGTTGATCGTTAGATTTGCCGCTTTAAGTTTTTCAAAAACTGCATTAAGTAAACGCACGTGTTCGTCAAAATCAGAAGTGCATATTATAATATCGTCGATATAACAAAACACTTTATTGTCATATTCAGCCGTAAAAAGTTTATCCATTAAACGTTGCATAGTAGCACTAGCTCCCACCAAACCGAAACACATTCGATTATAGTGAAATAAGCCTTTGCCTGGAACAGTAAAGCTAGTCTTTTCCTTAGAATCCGTGCTAAGTGGAATTTGGTGATACGCAGCACTTAGATCAAGTGAGGTGAGATATTTAGCATCTCTGAGATTATCGAGAATGTAATTTACATAAGGCAAAGGATAAGCATCCGCCTTGGACACAGAGTTTACTTTCCGGCTGTCTAAGCAAAGTCTCATGTCACCATTAGGCTTCTCCACCATTACAACAGGCGAGTTCCAGGGAGAGTTAGAAGGTTCAACGATACCTGCCTTCAACATGCGATCTACTTCTATTTCCAATGCCGCTTGTTTATCAGGACCAAGACGGTAATATTTTTGTTTGATCGGAGGTGCATCTCCAGTATTTATTACATGTTTGTGAACGATGCCCCGTCTGCAGGTACGTCGCCCGACGTACCGCACCTTCGCTGCGCTGAGACGGGCAAATCGCCAGCCACCTGACAATGGGCGTTTATAAAAACGTGAACCGCGGCGTTTGGACCGCTCGTCGCTTTTCGACCAACAACACTTTCGGGAGTGTCAATCCCCGTAGCTTCGCTGCTCTGATGGTGGATGGGGTGATGAAGAAAGGCAAAAAGAACTTGATTTTAATAGGATATATTTTCACTTTTACACGAGTTTACAATTGATCTTACTACTAGGAGCTCTACTTGTTGGAGCTTGCGGGACATAAATTGTACTGAGCCCTGAAGCCTCTTTTATACCCCTAACTCGATTCAAGTCGAGGGGGCTTTGGCACGCAACATTTTGCTAGTTTAGGCCAATTAAATAATTCCTAATTTAGTGCACAAATTAAGACCTCGCCTATTTTCATTACAAAAAACCAATTAAACATCTTATATTCCAACAAGAAAGTCTTGTTGGAACAATTCCGTTTTCAGGAGGGAGCTATGGCCGTAGCCTTATACAATACCGCTGCTTTCAGCCTCCTGAAGTGTTATCCTGATTTACAGGGATTATTTTTACATTTATTTTAAGTAGACTTTTTTACACATAATAGGCTCTCTTGGCTCTAATTACTGAATTTACATGTAAATTGTTATAGTACTTGTTTAAAACCACCACAACACCACCATTGAGTACACTGACGAGTATATCTATCTAGGACAGCTTATAACTCAGAAAGATTCTATGCGCAGAGAAGTAGAGAGAAGGACCACAAACGGATGGAAGAGATACTGGAGCTTGAAAGAGGTTATGAAAGATAACAAACTTCATATAAACACAAAAAGCAAACTATTCAACACCTGCATATTACCTGTTCTCATGTATGGATGCCAATCATGGACTTTAACCCAGGAAATGACAAACAAACTTGCAACCTGCCAACGTGCAATGGAGAGGAGCATGCTAAATGTCAAGAAATCAGATAAATTGAAAAATTGGGTCATCCGGAGTAAAACAAAAACCAAATATATAATTAAAAAAATTAGAAGATTGAAATGGAGATGGGCAGGACACGTAATAAGAGGTCACGATAAGTGGAGTAAAATAACAACAAGATGGTACCCCAGAGAAGGTAAGAGAAAGAGAGGCCGACCGCAGAAGAGGTGGGATGATGACATTCGACAAGTGGCAGGGGTAATGTGGAACAGAGTCGCTCTTGAAAGACATGAATGGAAAAGGTTGGAGGAGGCCTTTGCCGATGGGCAAACAGATCTACAGAAAATAAGCAAGCAGCAAATACTAGAATAGAAGTTTTAAGTTTCAATTTAAATATTGTTATTAGTTTTAAGTGGATCTGAATAAAGGGCTATATAATAACTTGTTTAAAAGTACGGCGCGTCACATGCGCTTTAATTTGACATATCATTCACTATTCTAGCTTAAACGGTTATGTAATTACGCCTGTTTAAGCCGAGCACAATAGGCGCACTTCACCATGACGACCCGTCAGTTTGCAATTCTTCCATACAATAATATTAACCAATCAGGGAATCTGACTCGAACTTGACCATTAAGTTAAAGGCTTACGTTACGGTAATGCCTTCCTGATATACTCGGGTTTATTAATTTACTTTACAATTTTCCTTCTAAAATGAGGTTTCCTATATGCCCAGGCATGTTCTGGGGTCCTATTTATTATTAATATGCATAAATACCTTTACATAAGCGGCGCAATTCGCGTTACGCCGCTTATATAATTATTGTTGTCTCTATTGGCATAAGTGAATTTAGGTGCGCTAGTCACAGATGTGACTCGTTCACGGACTCGCTGTGGATATAGTCTCGAGTTGCCGGTTCCTATGATCAAAGAGGGACCCCACCCTCCAGGAGCGTTGCCTGCCGCAGTCAAGCAACAATATCCTCGGGCCTGCTGTTGACCCTGTAGTATTCTTCTTCGATGCATAACCTCGTAATACGCTTGGTTAGTAGTGTTTGAACCCTGCCCATAGTTTGATAACAATGTCACAGATCGTGCGTATAGGGGCTGGACCTCTTGAATAGGCCCATGAGTCTCAACAAACACTAGGTTTGAGGGCGTTTTGACCTGGACCGGTACGGACTTCGAATTCATGTTCTCGCCCTTCGTCCGTCGATATTCTTTCATCTTAAAGCGGTCTTTCAATTCTGACAAGACTATGTATATCCGGTCACACAGTGTCGGACTAATACGGAGCCGCCCGCTAACCGTATCGTCATCGGGAAAAATGATTCCCTGCAAACGCTGTTGCGCGTTAAAATTGAGCCCGTCAGCTGGCAAATAGCCCAGCCAATTAGCATTCGGGACTAAGCCTTGTGGTATTAGCTGCTCAGGCACAGGAAAATATGGTTCCTGATCCATGGATGCTTGCACCCGTCGCGATGTTGTTAAGGGCGATACATAGCATTCATATGCGTTATGATTTTCCACGACTAATGGACCGAACGTTCCAGAGGGGATGTGAATTCCTTGGTGTTCAAATGGTCCCTGCGGTATAGCTGCTTCATGAAAGTCTCCGAATTGCGGGAGAATTATTTGTCCAGCTTCTCTAGCTTGGACAAGTGTTTCCACATTTAAGTGATTGCACATCACATGCGTATAGGCGCTGAGCGGCATTCGCTCATGCAGCCTGGGGTCTATAGCCCGCATGTCTTCATAGGTGGCTTCCACCAATGGTATAAACCCTCCATAATCAAAATTCTGACAGAATTTTCCCTGAATGGGAATCATACTCGACGCTGGACCTATGTCATACAGCGGAGCGTCTGTCGGAGGGGTCTCACTCGTTGATAGAGTGAACTCTGGGACACTAACTTCAGGGCGGCGTTGAGCCGGGGGTTTTCCTCTGAAGTTTTGAGACCGGTTGTTAGGTCTCTGCCTCGGGTTTTGGGGCGGAGGTCGTTGCTCGAACTCCCTTGGCTGGAAATCCGGCATACTCCAATCGGCCTGTTGGCGCGATTCATAGGCCCCTTGTTCTCTTCTCTGTTGATTATTAAATCCCCGGGCTTGATCCCTGGCGTCTCGGCGGCTACCACCGGAATTCGCCTGGCCTCTGCCACGTGAATTATTGTCACGATTCATAGTTAATGGTTCTTCTAACACATTTACTTTTTACTGGTCTACAAACTGATGACCACCACGGCGCCAAGAAGGCTCGTCCACATCCTGGCCAGCTTTCTCTCCGACCGCAGCTTCCAAGTCGCGGTGGAAGATAAGCTATCGGAGAGAAAACCCATAACAGCCGGAGTCCCCCAGGGAAGCTGTTTGTCGCCAGCACTGTACGCGCGATACACTGACGACATCCCAGCCGAAGAGGGGGCAACACTCGCCCTATACGCCGACGACGCGGCGTACATAGCGACATCCATAAAGCTGCCCCATGCAGCCACCAAGATACAGCGCACACTCAACGTGCTCCCGAGCTGGCTTGACCGTTGGCGCTTGAGGGTGAATGTTGCGAAGACCCAGGCCATCACCCTCAGCCCGAAGATCAACCAGCCGCCAGAGCTCCAGTTACTGGGAAAACCGTTGCCGTGGCTGCGGACGGTCAAGTACCTGGGCGTTACTATCGACCGGCAACTGACCATGTCCGCCCACGTCAAACGTACCATCGAGCACACACGAACGGCCCGCGTACTCCTCACTCCGCTGATGAAGTCGCCCCTACCCCTATCCGCCAAGACTGGCATTTACAAAGGCTATATCAGGTCACGGCTCACTTATGCAGCCCCCGCGTGGTATGCGCTGGTGGGAGAGTGCAAACGACGGCGACTCCGCGCACAACAGTCGCTGTCGCTCCGCGCCGCCACCGGAGCACACTACTACGTGAGCAACCTGGTGCTGCACCGTGACCTGAAGATCGAACACCTGGACGACTTCGTCACCAGATTGACCAGAGCTATGTTCGAGCGGGCTGATGGCTCACGCCTGATGCACCTGCAGAACATAGCTCCTTACCACTCCCGACCGCCCGACAAGAGGGCTCTGCCGCGGGACCTGATCCGCCCGGATCCAAGACTGGCATTTACAAAGGCTATATCAGGTCACGGCTCACTTATGCAGCCCCCGCGTGGTATGCGCTGGTGGGAGAGTGCAAACGACGGCGACTCCGCGCACAACAGTCGCTGTCGCTCCGCGCCGCCACCGGAGCACACTACTACGTGAGCAACCTGGTGCTGCACCGTGACCTGAAGATCGAACACCTGGACGACTTCGTCACCAGATTGACCAGAGCTATGTTCGAGCGGGCTGATGGCTCACGCCTGATGCACCTGCAGAACATAGCTCCTTACCACTCCCGACCGCCCGACAAGAGGGCTCTGCCGCGGGACCTGATCCGCCCGGATCCGCCCGCGGACACCTAATCCTGACACCTGGAAGTTCCTGCAGTGCCGTCGGTCCGCTGGTCGCTCGCTGGGCTTCTCCTTCGGGAGTTCCACCTGGCAGGGATTGACCGCACCGACGGACGAAGTAGACGATCCCACCGGACCAGCCGGGCGTTACGCCCACCCCAGCCACCCGTCCGTAGTCGCGGACGGCGCCCGATCCCGCCATATGCGGCTCACGCCGCGAAAGGCTTATACCAAACCCACATAGGGGTTTGTGAGATAGTCATTGTTCCTATGATCATTTGCCCGCGTCTCTCCCTCGGAGACGGGAGGCTCTCCGCAGAGCGATATTTATGAAATTATTACAATAGGTACTTCGTACCTTTAGTCTTCCTATGAGCTATTCATTATGAATGTACTTTCAGTACATGGTTCTAAAACAAATTACTCGCTTTCCAAATTAGCGGTAGGCTTTATGAGCTGAACTATTGCGCTATCGCATTCTAACTTGAATAGGGTATTTAAAAACATTATCAGGTATTACCGATTGATTATTACAATAATAAAATTGGGATGCTTTGTCCCTCCTACTCTTAGGCATACATCTCCCTCGCACATCGGCCACTCGCAGGTGGCATGGAAGGTGTGTTCTTTCGCGCACAATCCTCCCCCTCAGTATGAGTTGAAGACTCATACTAAAGACGGTATCGCTAAGCAACAGCATACACCAATGCCCTAATCGCATTTCACTTTAATGTTCGTACCGTGGTACCTTGTCGCACTTATTGATTCGCACTATCTAGTTCACTCACTGTCTTTGATTCGCACTTTCTAGTTCGCTCACTGTCTTATTTTTAATTCTCTTCACTTGGCTCACAACCACCAACCTCCAGTTTGGTTTGGTGATTGGTTTCCGGTCTCGCAGTTCAAGGGTCGTATGTAGACATTCTCTTTGTCTTCATCTACGATCCGAATGGGGACGGATATCTTCAGTTTCATTTATTCTTTTTTCCTTTCTTTTGTTTTCTTGCATGCCGCATCTATTAGGGCAGTAGACGGTCGGGCGATGACCGTTTTTATTTGTCGGCGACTTTGAATAGCCGCCACGCGTTTCGCTGATGCCTGCCTTAGGTCCTCGGTAAATGCCGAGATCGGTGGGTGGTACAGGCGACTCTTTCGCCATGACGCTCATCCTGATTTTTTGCTTTCGGCTGATTTGGTTGCTGAAGCACTTTCGGGTGCTGTTGTTGACATTGATGTGGTGGCCGTGACATTTTGTTGTGCTGCGGTCACGTTCGGAGGAACTGTCACTATGCTTCCCTGTGGGGCCGTAGTGAATGGCGCTGTCTGCGCGAAGGTCGGAACCGGACCTTCGAAAGGAACTCTTGGTTCATCCGAAGGCGGCGCCCTGCTGCCGGGCCTTGGATCTATGTATTTCTTCATTTTTATTATTTCCGCGAAGCCGTCGCTGAGCTTTCTCTTTATATTTTCCAAACTTTCTCTCCAATGCGCCTTCATAACTTCAATTTCTTGTTCCTTTATCTTCCTATCTTTTTCCAATATCTCCACTTCTTTTTCTAGCTTCACTATTTCTCTTCTATTTTCCTTGAGTTCCTCCGATGTAAGGACCTTTGGGCCGCACGGTGTTCGCTCTTGTGGGTTCGGGTCCCGGCAGTGGGATCCAAACATATTGAGCGACCCAAAGGACGATGCGCTAATGTTAGTGATGTTACTCGTCCTGACACTTATGCCCTGGGTCTCCCTGTGAGACCTTGGTGGTAGGGCACCGCAGCCTTTGGCCTGTAGATGCTCCCGTGGTAGAAGTCCTCGTACGTCCTTAGTAGAGGTCGACCTGATGCGGGACCCCCGTTGCGTGTCGCGGCCATTCCTGGACGCCCTGCCAGTGGCCCGCGTCCACGAGAAATGAGACTCCATGCCGCTTCGCCGTCTGCAGTTACAACGTAACCCCTAGACCGGCTGCAAATTTAGCGCTCCGTCGGCGACGGACACACGCTCTTGGATCTTGAATCCGGATAGAAGGACCTGGACGACGACTATCTGCCGTTGATTTGGGCGGGATGTGTGGGCGGACATGCAACGATGAAATAAACTGAATTTAACTATAAAACACTGATTTAGGCACTTGAAGTTACTAGGAGATTCTAATGTTGAGCTGAGCGAACACAAATTGTACTGAGCCCTGAAGCCTCTTTTATACCCCTAACTCGATTCAAGTCGAGGGGGCTTTGGCACGCAACATTTTGCTAGTTTAGGCCAATTAAATAATTCCTAATTTAGTGCACAAATTAAGGCCTCGCCTATTTTCATTACAAAAAGCCAATTAAACATCTTATATTCCAACAAGAAAGTCTTGTTGGAACAATTCCGTTTTCAGGAGGAAGCTATGGCCGTAGCCTTATACAATACCGCTGCTTTCAGCCTCCTGAAGTGTTATCCTGATTTACAGGGATTATTTTTACATTTATTTTAAGTAGACTTTTTTACACATAATAGGCTCTCTTGGCTCTAATTACTGAATTTACATGTAAATTGTTATAGTACTTGTTTAAAAGTACGGCGCGTCACATGCGCTTTAATTTGACATATCATTAACTAGTCTAGCTTAAACGGTTATGTAATTACGCCTGTTTAAGCCGAGCACAATAGGCGCACTTCACCATGACGACCCGTCAGTTTACATATACAAATACAAATTATTTATTGTTCGAATGTGAGTGGTTATAAAAATGGTGTTAGGGTTAGTATTTTGGTTACATCACAATCAGCCAGAGTTTGGTGTACAATATTTTGATTCTCAATATGCATGTCATTGAAATTATGTCCTTATTATTCATTGTTATATTAATATCGAATTAAATTAGTAAAAAAGTAAAAAATTAAATAAAAATAGAAGTCAAAGTGTATCAATGTCAATATATTAATAATAAATCAATGTCATGCAAAAAGGAAAGTGGTCAGAGAAAATAATAAAATTCATTAGGCATTTGTGGTTACAAAGTGTTCATTAACTGTATAGAACATTCTTTGTAGACACCACTTAAATAATTTCGTTTTGAAACCTTGACAATCCAAGGATTTCAGGTTATTAGGCAAATGGTTGAAAATTTTGACAGACATGAAAATAATACTTTTTCCGAAATGAGAAGAGACATGATTTGGATAACAGATATTGAGTCCATGGTGTTTAGAAGTTGGCCTAGGGTTAGATCTCATCATTTTATATTGGCTTATATGAGCTTTCACAAAAAGACACATTTCGTAAATGTACAATGTAGGTAACGGTAGGATTTTGAATTTTTTGAACAACGGTCTACATGATTCTGTCGTTTTGGCGCCACAGATCGCTCTAACGCATTTTTTTTGCAATAGGAACGCTCGTTGGGCAAGTGTGGAGTTTCCCCATAAGATAAGACCGTAACGAAGGTTTGACATAATGTGGCCATGAAACGCCAATAGAGCAGATTCTTGGGATACCACCTGTGATATCCTGCGCAGAGCAAACACAAATCTGTTCAGCTTACCGACCAGGTACTCAACATGAGCTTGCCAGTCACAATGGCAATCCAACATCACTCCGAGAAATTTAATGGTTTGAACGCTTTCGATGGCTTCTTGATTATGTTCTATTACCAGATTTTTAGTGTTGCTTTGAGGAGCGTAAAATTCCATGTACTTGGTTTTGCTAATGTTAGCCTTCAGTTTGTTTCTCAGCAACCAGGTGTTGATATTGTTGAAAACTAAATTTGCCTCTGATTGGTAAGTTGCGGGGTTTTTACCGGGAATAATCACGGAGCAGTCGTCAACAAAAAGAAGGACCTTATTGTGCGTGACATTGGGGAGGTCGTTAATGTATACTAAGAATAATAACGGGCCAAGTATGTATTAGGGCATATAGAGAAACACTAGTTTTGAGTACTATTAATCACCATTTGTTTATATCTAAACAGAGCAATGATTTAACACGACATATGCTACGGCGGCGGTAACACGCAACTTAACTAACCTATACATGCATACCTACATATCTTTACGTATAGACTAGCTCACGGGCCTTCGTTTACCTTAACAGTATGCTCCCCTGCGGCACCCCCATGTTCACATTAGATTGGTTGTAATGCATTTTTGTCAAAGATTTTGTCTTCTCAAAGTATGATGTAATTTCCGTTCTCTGTTTCCTATCAGATAGGTATGTCCGTAACCATTCGTAGCAATTCCCTCGTACGCCGTAGTGATAAAGTTTGCTTAAGAGTATGCTATGTGAGACGCAATCGAAGGCCTTGGACATATCCATGAAGATCGCTGTTACAGGTGTTCGATTATCTCTAAATATCGTAATATCTTTAATTAGTTCATAGATAGCCAAAGTGGTAGATTTCTGTTTTCGAAATCCAAATTGGTTGGTATTCAAAATTTCATATCTGTCAAGGAAGTGGAGCAATCGTCTGTACAGAACTTTTTCGTATATTTTAGACAATATTGGTATAATGGCAATAGGTCTATAATTGTCACATATTTCCTTATCTCCTTTTTTAAATAAAGGCTTAATGATACTAACTTTTAGCCGATCTGGGAAGACACCCTCAATCATCGATAAATTTATGACGTGACTCAGAGGTCCTGCAAGTGCAGTGATATTGTCCTTTATTAATGATGTCGTCAGGTCGTCATATCCTACTGACTTTGTGTTCCTAAGGGTTTTGACGACTTTGATTATTTCAACATAATCAGTCGGGTTTAAGTATATGGAAGAACAGTTAGAACTACCCAAAGTTTTCAATAATTCCGGGTTATGAGTGGAGTTGTTGTCAGTAGGGTCTGCAGATTGTGTAAAGATTTTATTAAAAACATTGGCAATATCTTCGCCCTTCGTGACGATATTTCCATTTATATTGATTCGATCAATCGCTTGTTTTTGAAACGATTTTCCAGTATTTTCATTAATGATGTTCCATGTAGCAATCGCTACATTATCTGAATTAATTATTATTTTAATATTTGTGATTTTACGAGCTTCTCTCAAACATTTTTTCAGTAAATTAGATTCCTTTCTTGGTTTCCATCAACCCGTTAAATTTTAATTAGTTATAAGATTGCTTTTCATGTAACAAACATTTTGTTATACCCTTGAAAAGCAGAGGCCGTTCAAGGGTTAACAGAACTTTTCTTATTTAATAACACGGTTTTGAAACTACAGTTTAAGCAAGTAACTGTTTAAAGGAACTATATATTTTTAAACATCCTTGAGGTTATATTAAGACACCGAAATATACATGTAACACATTTGTCTACATAATAGTTTCTGTATATTGAGTTATATCACTGATAGTCAATATGCACACGGTTTAACCCTTGGCATGCCTGGTGAACGAAAATTACACCGTATGCCTGGTGGGTCTGACAAACCCGTAAATATGAAAAAATCATTTACATATGAATCATTTTTGTAACGCGTTAATTTGTGTGTTTTTGGTTATTTTGTACATTATATTTACTAGAAATAAATAAAAGTCTTAATTATAGAAACTTCATAACACTTTATTTCATAAATGAAAACATTTCATATTTTCACCAACAAAAATAGACTCATGTCTAAAAACAAAAAAAAAACAAAAAATATACCTGAGATCAACTTCAGTCTTAGGTTTATTTAAGGCACTGATATAGTATTTTATCTCATACTATCCGCAATATATATAAAAACTCTCTAAGTCTCATAAAATTTACTCATTATGTGAGCAACAATTTTGGCATACAAAATTTGCATGCTCCAAGCAAATGTGACTTGTACAGGAGATACAAGTGTACTTTGACTTGCGATCTTTTTTAACCGGACATACATAACAGTGTTTTTTTAAGCCAGTATTCATTCTTTTATCTTGTGATCGAATTCGTCCCCACTTTCGTCAAAAATCACATCATTTTCATTTTCGTCCTCGTCCACCTCCAACAAACGTCTAATTTCAGCATTGCTCAACGGTCTTGACATTTTACACTGCAATAATATTGTTTTTATTAAAAATAACCTCTAAAAGTAAACAAAAACTCGGAAAATAATGTTAATGTACTTACCAATAAAATGTCACGCCGTATGCCTGGTCGGGTCTCTCAGGCCCGCACGCACTTTACGCACGTCCAAATCGAGAGGCTTCTTGCGGCCGACTGCGGGGGCCGCGTCAAAATGGCGGCTAGTTAATGACGCGAAGCTACTCAGAGACGCGACGCGGTAAATTTAAAATTACAAAAAATAACGACGGATTTATAACAGCCCGGGTCTGTCAGACCCTACCAGGCATGCCAAGGGTTAAATGGATAGCACAGGTATACATACAGTTTTAGATTTCGTGCATGGAGGATACATTCACTCCGCAGAAGTACCTGGCTCCAACTAGAGGTCAAAAGGGCAGCGTCCATAAATGGTCCATAACTTAGGTTAGAAAAAGCTTGCTTTTGAGCTAACCATGCGGATTGGGATGTAAAGATACCTCCTTATCCTTCCCTGGTATTGAAAGCTAGGTTTAACCCTAAACCTGCCTCCCTGAAATCAATTTTTTCCACATGTTAGCTAGCTATTTGGAATTTTATATTTCAGTATTGTTTAAAAAAAAGGCGTTTATAATGAGCGTGTAATAAGTAATTACTTACCAGCAAAGCTGGGTGAGTGAAATGAGGTGTTAATGCCACATGACCGTGCACATTTTGTAGAAAAATAAGCGGTGACGTACAATGATTGAAGCGGAGAGCTGAAAAGAAAATCGACAGACATTACTAACAATATTCCATGATAATCTCGCGACATAACGTGGAAATATTGAATAGTTTCAAGTTTCAAGTTTCTTTATTTGGCCAAGTAACAAAATAACGCTACATCTAGCAAGTCATGATACATAACACTTTTCTCTTAATTTAATCATACACTTATACTTAAAATAGGATAACAATAATGAAATTTTACAAGTCAAATGTAATTGAATTATCTACTTACTATATGTATAACAATTATAAAATGGATCTCTCTTGTTTAATTTTTTCTGTAAATTCATTGATTGTGTAAAATGGGTTACATTGAAAGAAACATTTAAGCCTGCTCTTAAATTCTATAAATGGCATATTTGTTATGTGAGAGGGTAGCAAATTATATAAAGTAATTTTGAGAGGTAGACCTTGTTTAAATGTTTTTACTAGTTTCGTTGGAGGTACACACAGTTTATTTTTGGGATGTAAAGATACCTCCTTATCCTTCCCTGGTATTGAAAGCTAGGTTTAACCCTAAACCTGCCTCCCTGAAATCATTTTTTTCCACATGTTAGCTAGCTATTTGGAATTTTATATTTCAGTATTGTTTAAAAAAAAGGCGTTTATAATGAGCGTGTAATAAGTAATTACTTACCAGCAAAGCTGGGTGAGTAAAATGAGGTGTTAATGCCACATGACCGTGCACATTTTGTAGAAAAATAAGCGGTGACGTACAATGATTGAAGCGGAGAGCTGAAAAGAAAATCGACAGACATTACTAACAATATTCCATGATAATCTCGCGACATAACGTGGAAATATTGAATAGTTTCAAGTTTAAAGTTTCTTTATTTGGCCAAGTAACAAAATAACGTTACATCTAGCAAGTCATGATACATAACACTTTTCTCTTAATTTAATCATGCACTTATACTTAAAATAGGATAACAATAATGAAATTTTACAAGTCAAATGTAATTGAATTATCTACTTACTATATGTATAACAATTATAAAATGGATCTCTCTTGTTTATTTTTTTCTGTAAATTCATTGATTGTGTAAAATGGGTTACATTGAAAGAAACATTTAAGCCTGCTCTTAAATTCTATAAATAGCATATTTGTTATGTGAGAGGGTAGCAAATTATATAAAGTAATTTTGAGAGGTAGACCTTGTTTAAATGTTTTTACTAGTTTCGTTGGAGGTACACACCGTTTATTTTTATTGCGTGTATTATAATGAATGTCTTTCCTTTTGATAAAGCTTTCCTTCTCTTTGTGGATTTCCAACAGACTATTAAATATAAATAACGATATTACTGTCATTATTCGGCCTTTTACAAAGTATTCTCTAACCGAAGTGCCCTTGCGTAGACTAAACAGAATTCTAATGGCTCGTTTTTGAGATACAAGGATTCTATGAATGCCAACAGCATTGCCCCAGATGGTCAAAGCATAGTTAAGATGAGCGTGGATAAGAGAGTAGTAAGCCATAACTAGGGTTTTCTTGTTAATTAAAGGTCTCAATTTCAGGAGAGCGTAATTACCGGAAGCAATTTTATTACAAATTTTGTCAATATGAAATGAGTGGCTTATTTTATTGTCAATGTGATAACCTAAAAAAGTTGTATCAGTTACAATATTTAGTCCTAAGTTAGAATAATTAAATTTATCAATTTTATTTTTATTACAGTATGTCAATAAAGTAGTTTTGCTAGTATTTAAGACTATGCCATTAGCATTAAACCATTTCTTAAGCGTCGTCATGACGTGATCAATTTTGAGTTCTAATTTTGCATAGTTTTTATCTTTTAGACCCACATGAGTATCGTCTGCAAACAATGTCACCATGGCATAATCTGGTAGGCATTCAGGAAGATCATTCACATATACTAATAATAGAATTCCTTACCAAGTTCTCAATTACAAAATGGAGGGACACATCTCCGGTGACTCTAAATTATTCAACTTTGGCCACAGGCTGAAAGGAAATCAGAGATTATTAGCTTCGGCGTTTTACCAAACAAACAAGGAAAGGAAAACGGCTGATATTCTTACCCAAAGCGATGAGATTCGACCCAAAGGATTTACAATAACCTTCAAGGCATGGTAGCGAGATGTCGAATGAATCTGGCTGGAAAGGAAACTCAATACCGGTCTTTTGATATGGCAACAATCTCCTTCCAAGAACGAATGAAATGAGCAACCAGAATTTCTAAATTAAAACAAAATAACCTTTTAAGGCTAGAAGACACTCCAAATAGATATTATCTATTTATCCTTGAGTAGAATGCTTACAAAAACAATAGGACAGTAAGGTTAGGAATTCGAAAGAATTATTGACTGGAAAACAAAATCCGTGATTTAGACATGGCAACATGGCACGTGATGACGTTTCGTCATTCCTGTGAAAGAAACGCACGACCTTTAATAACTACTTTGGAGTTATTTGTTATTTAGGATTTATTTATATTTACGGAGATATAATTACTTATTTTATACGAAACTTCTATTAGGTTATTAAAATTACTAGTACACCGTGATTTACTATATATTAAGTTCATTTTGACGTTACCTTGAGATCTGTCAAAACAAGAAACCAAACGCCAAACGTCCAGGCTGACAGGTATCATATTTTTTTATTAACTACTTGTTTACAGTATTTCAGTAGCAAATTTATAGTCTTTTAAACGTGAATTGATTGTTTATAAGTAAAACAAAGATGTGGGTGTACCGTGTTTAATGTGATTTTGCCGTAAAAAGGCTTCCCACGATGAAAGTACATGGACAAAATTTTATGAATTGGTGGCCATTACTTGGTTTACCAATAAGTATGTTTATTAGTAATTAGGCCTTATTTGGATCAAAATTATATTTTCTTCATGATATAGGGCTTTTAAGCATCCTATACCACCATTGAGTCATACTTTTAGTATGTTTGTAGGTCGAGAAATAGTAGATATAAGTTGAAAGAAAATTTATTACTAACTTCAGGCAAGGTACCACTTTATCTAAGTATAAAGTGTTACAAGATAATGTGTGGAAAAAAAATGAATAAATTGTATTTTTAACTATCATACCTTGGAATTTTTATTTTACTGATCAAGATGCATTAATGGACAATTTCAATAATTCATGTACCCAATTAACGTGCGATATCATTCATAAATTGAAACAAAACAGTAATTTTTTATACAAACTGAATGCTTAATTTTTATTTAACAACTCACGCTGATTGGGTACACTAATTTGTTGAAATTCTCTAATACACAGGATGGCTATAGAAATGAAATAAAACACTTTAGTTAGGCAATATAGGTTTATTAGAAATCAACACAAATACATTTTTACACCTTTATTCATAATATTTATACCTTAAGACAAACTTAGTTCTAGAGTATCTTATTAAATAACACAACATCTATTTATATATTATTCTACGATTTTGCTAAAGCAAATGTTATAGGCGTTACAAATACGTAGCGAAGTTGAAGAAATATCAAAACATTGACTCATGACCCCAAGATAAAGTTGATATTCGGTCATTTAGCAAGATACGTTTGTCATCATTTGAAGACAGTGCAAATTTTTTGACTGATTGCGTGAAAATAACATGCTTTAATGATTTAAATACAATGTTTGTCTTTCTCAACCTTTCGTTATTTAACAATACCTTTTTATAGTTCTCAAAATCTAAATGACGCAAGACGTGTTTCTTTGTACCCTTAGCTTTTTTCAGTTGCTTTTTTTCTGTTTTGATACAGTATAATTTGGATCTGAGACCTACAAACTCGCGTATTATTTCGCCCCCCAGTTCATCTTTGAAAAGGCCAGGTACTTTATTATGTTGTCGAGTAATGCCATAAAGATTATTAGTAGGATCATTATTCTACTAATAATCTTTCCCCATTGGGAATGGATGAAAATTTTAGAAATGCCTGATTTTTTTTTGGTGATAGGAATAACCTTCCTTAGCACCAGAAAAAAGTTGCAGATTTTTCAGCGGTGTCAATTATTTTTGAAAAATATAAACAGTTTCTTTACTTTAGTTTTGGGGTTAGGACGGCGAATGAGACATTTTCTTTGATCCGTCTCATATTACAAAAAATATTTTGAATATCTGACCCTGGTAATGACAAATATAGCTGCTGCAGCAGCTGTCAATATCATTGCCAGTGTCAGTTTACGACGGATTTTTAAGATATTTTTTGTAATATAAGACGAATCAAGGAAAATGTCTCATTCGCCGTCCTAAACCCAAAACGTAAGTGAGGAAACTGTTTATATTTTCCAAAAATAATTGACGCACCTGAAAAGTTTGCAATTTTTTCTGGTGTTAAGGAAGGTTATTCCTAACACCAAAATAAAAATCAGGCAATTCTAAAATTTTCATCCATTCCCCATTACTGGTGTTAAAATAATGCTGAAAATTCAATTTAATGTCTGCGTATACATCTTCTGTGGTTATGGAATATAAGTAGGAGTCGGTATCCATGTAACATAAAGTTATATTGGGCCCGTATTAAGTTTTCATCGAAGAATAATGAAAATTATACATATGAGACTTGGATATTTCGAGAACAGCGAAACCAATATAAATGGGTCTATCGAGTTTAACAGACTCGGGTTTCATTTGTACAGCCACGAAATTTTCAGAAAAAAATTGTTGAGCTATGATAATTCGGCCTAGATATCAAACATTCGGCTCCATATTTATTTTTTGTTTTATTTTTAGTATCATTCCATATGTTAACCAGCATAACTTTTAACCTCTTCTCGGGGTCTTCTAATGTCTTTCCGAAAATGGCATTGTTAAATAATTTAAACAAGTTTTGTTCAAAGACAGATGTAGCTTTTTGTCGTAATCGGGTGTTTTAATCTATGTACTGTTTTAAAAATGGACCCTGCTTAAATTTTATTACTCTATGAATTTTTTTAAGTACTAAACCATGTTTCAAACATGTTTTTAAATGTACATAATGAATAACATACTCATATTTATCATATAAATTCGGAATCAGTTTAGGTTGCTTTGAACCAGGAGGTATGAACTTTTGAGGACAGAACGGAATGTCGTTGTGCAAGTCATGTAAGTATTCTAGATACTGTAAATCCACTTCCAAAATATAACCAAAATCAGAATCATCTGGTACTAAGCGAACATCAAGCTCGTTAATTTCACCTTGCTGCAATAATTCAAGGCTAAGCTGGCACACATCGCATACCCGTACAGATTATTACAGTCTATAAAAGTAAAAAATTATTCGGTATACTAGGATCATAATCAGGCATGTATTTGTTATTTGCCTTGACATATCGTGTTGAACATAAGCAAACTCCTCCACGAATACCTTTTTGTATCATTCTAACTATTTCTAGGTCGTTAATAAGCTGTAATTTTACGTTCGTTATTCGTAACATAGCATCAAAACTTAACCTTGGTGCGGTTAGATAAAAAGCAGGATCTAGCCTATAGTTAACTTTGCAAGTTTGACGGAATTTTTCATATATGTCAGCCAGTAACAACACATCAGATTTAAGGTAAAGATCCGTGTAGTCCCCTAAATTCTCGAGTCCAAATGATTTCCAAACAAGTTTCGCATGCTCGTAATCATATTTTGATATAATTTCATCAGTTAATGAGCTGTAAAAATTATGTTGCTGAGGTAAACATTGCTCTTCGTAGCGATTCCAATTATTCATATACTCATAAGGGTAAATACCTTTACGTTTCAGTAGATCGAAATGCATCTTTAATGGATAAAAATGTGCAAGGTGTACGAAATCTTTGTCGTCTAAAGTGCTTACAAGCTCTCCTAAACTAGCTCCTAAACCGAACCGGCATCACTTGATCTCGATTTTTGATAAAATACTTTGTGAACGATATGTAATATTCTTTATTTTTAGCAATAACTTTAATTTGACCAGGCATTTCCCCTAATTCACATAAAAATAAATGTGAGTCATAACCGGACAAATTGTGGAAAAACACGGGCACGAATTCTGGCAAACGGAAGCGAAGGTTGCAGTAACTATGGCTGGCCCCCCGAATTTTTCCAGTGACATGCGAATGATCTCTAACTGAGTCCCCAAGCAATAAATTGCCACAAAGAAATCAATGATGAGCATTTAAAAAATCCTTTTCTTCAGTCTCAGTAATGACCATCGGTTTGGGGTTCGAATAAATGTTGTTTATTGTAGATATATCACTTTGCAAATATTCGAGAAATTTTGCAACGCAATCTTCTCCTCGATATGTTACAAACTTGTTGAGAGAACTATCGTACGAACATACAACATAGTACGCAAAAGCAGCTGGTACATGCATCTGTATTTGAATAGTATTTTCTAATCCCGTTTTTCCATTTGTATTTGGCACTAATAACGATTCAAAATCGGCATATATTACGAAAGGCATATCTTGCATACGTTCGAAATTTTGAAACTTTATTTCCTCGTTTTGATTTGGTAAAACTGTTTTTACACCGCCACACACGTGAGCACCCCTTTTTGTTTCCCTATTAAAAAGTATCATACTCTTATGGATCGAGGTGTGTAATCTAAACAAGTAATCTAAATAAAAATCGCACTGCTACCCAACAAGTGAGCACAGTCTGCCGGCTACAAAGCCGTACCCTGAGAGATCAGAGTCTGCCGCGATAAAAATCGCACTGCTACCCAACAAGTGAGCACAGTCTGCCGGCTACAAAGCCGTACCCTGAAAGATCAGAGTCTGCCGCAATGAAGTATAAAAAACTACTAATTGCTACTAACTTTGAAAAAACGTTGCGCATGTCTCTGGGGTCCACTCTCCACGCCACGACACCATGTACTCCGCGGCAGCCCGCGTCCGTTACCCATATGAACCGGACAGCAGTTCAAGCTCATAGCGGTCGTGTGGTAGGACTGAAGTCACCTTGTACGGACCCCTCATACCGGAATCTAATTTACCAGTGCTCTGCGCTTGTTTAATGACAAAAGCAAAATCGCCTATTTTAAAAGCACGTGGTTGTTTGCGACCCTTGTTAGTGAATTCGTCTTGCCGCCTTTGTCTTGTAGCCAACCGCTCGCTAACGCGCTGTCTCTTAAGCACCATCAAAGCTTCGCGATTTCCACTAGTGTTCTCAAGAGCAACGTCACGGACTAGGGAGCGTAACACGGGTGTGGTTGCATCAATACCCACAAGCAGTTTGAGAGGAGATTCGTTAGTAGCAGCGTTTTTAGTCAAATTTAGAATCAATTGCACTCGCCACAGGGCATCGGACCATTCAGCGCCTTTGTTATTTGCTTCTACCCTAATCAAGTTATGTACAGTACGGCAATAACGCTCAGCCTGACCATTTTCATGGTGCATTTCAGGTGTAATGAAATGGAATTTACATCCTAGCACTGATATCCAATTTTGAAAGCTGTTACATTCAAACATTCTGCCGCGGTCGCTGACAATAAGCTGAGGTGTACCAAACAACGATATGACATTTGTAAAAACACGTTTTATGTCGTCAGCGTCTTGTCGATACAACGAGTACAAGAGGCAATATTTTGAAAACGCGTCCACAACTACGAGGACGTACTTGAATCCTTTGGATTCCGGTAACGGGCCTAATACGTCCGTATGTAGCGTCGCAAATGGGGTATCGGGCTTAGACCATGATTCGATTGGCTGATGAGGCGCTCGTGCAATCTTTTTACAAGTTAGGCAAACTAAGCAATGCCCTATGTATTTTCGAACAAATGCTCTAAGCCCGGGGAACCAAAAATGTCTAAGAATGAGTTCAGCCGTTTTGTCGATTCCGATATGATCATGCTCGTCATGGAAAATTCTAAGTAGACTGAGCCTATAACCCTTCGGAATAAAACAAAGCAGGCGAGTGTCATCACCAGCAGAACTATACTTGTAGTACAGTAAATTGTTGCGAACTTCGTAACGCGTTGAGTCCAAGCGTCCTTCCTTCAAACTATCGATAAGATTCTGTGTTTCAGAATCGGCGGTTTGAGCCTGCTGTGCCCAATTGGTTGGCTTACGAATATGCAAGATGTCCACGGGGTTTCTGCTTTAGTAGTCAGCATGAGGTAATAGAACGCCCTTGCGATATTCAATGTTGAATTGGAAATCCTGCATGTAAACCCACCAACGAGCAACGCGAGGAACGAGATCTTTCTTTCTCTCAGTTAATTTTAAGGAATTGCAATCGGTTACTATCTTAAAAGTAACCCCGACCAGGTAGTGACGAAAGTGTTGAAGTGCTTTCACGATTGCTAAAGTTTCTAATTCGTAACTGTGGTACTTGGACTCAGCGCCTTGCGTCCGCCTACTAAAGTATGCAACTACTCTCTTTTGCTTCCCCTCGTGTTCCTGGAGTAAGATAGCGCCGTAACCGCACGCACTTGCATCGATATGCAGTTCCGTGGGAAGGCTCGGATCAAATATAGCGAGGACAGGCTCCTCAGTGAGGCACTTGATAATATATGTGCGAGCTTCCTCCTGTTCGAGTCCCCAATCGAAAGGTACACCTCGTCGCGTGAGCCTAGCAATGCACGCCGTCCTTTGCGAGAAACCGGAAATATATCGGCGAAAATATCCAGCGAGGCCCAAGAACTGGCGTACCTGCTTAACATTTGTTGGACGGGGTGCATCACTTAAAGCCTGAACTTTTCGTGGACTCGGCCGTACCTGACCTCTACTAATGAGCCGTCCTAGATACTCTATTTCTGTCACGAGAAAATTACACTTTTTCAAGTTGATAGAAAAGCCTGCAGTTGTCAACGTTTGGAAGACCTGGCGCAAGAGAGATATGCCCTCGTCTACAGTTTCGGACAGTATCAAAACGTCGTCGATATATACAAGGACGCTACCACTCTCGATAAATGGCTTCAGGGTATCTGATATGATCTTTTGGTAAACAACTGGGGCATTAGCCAAGCCATAGGGCATCTTTAGATACTCAAAATGACCTTCAGGCGTGACAAACGCCGTTTTGCTCACTGAATCTGGGTCCACCCTAACTTGGTGAAAACCCGTGGCCATATCGAGAGTAGAAAAGTACCTCGTTTTTCCTAGCCGGTCAATATGGTCATCTATTAGAGGCAGCGGGAATCTATCTTTGACTGTTATCGCGTTCAAAGCGCGATAATCGACGCACATTCTGTCCGCGCCGTCTTTTTTCTTCACTAATATTATTGGACTCGCGAAGTCAGAGTTAGATTCCCGTATGACGCCCTTATCCTTAAGGTCTTTTATAATATCACGAACGCGCAATTTCTCGTCGTGAGATAGCTTATAGGGCCGATAGTTGACCGGTTCACTTCTAGTCAATTTAATCGCCATAGTACCAGTCTTCACTGTTGAAGATGTAGTGCCACTGATGAATGATTGAGAGAACTCGTTAACAACCGTGAGCAGCTGCCGTTTTTCAACGCCGACTAATGACGTGTTAATTTTGGGCTCCAACTCGCTAATTTTGTGAACTAACGAACTCTCAGTCCTCATCAGGCGCTGCATCCCATTGGTCCTAATGAATGTAACCCCTTCTCGATTTAAAATATCAGTTCCTATCAGTACCGACGCATTCATACACGATTCGGGCACAACATATAAATCAACCTCTATTGATATATCGGGGAACTCTACTACTAATGTAACGAATGACGTAGATTCTTTCTTGACTCCCTATGCCTCGTAAGACACGATAGGTGGGGACGTGATTGCAGACAAAATGTTTTAATGCTGATCTAGATATCAGGGATATGCATGAACCACTATCTATAAGCACGTCCAAAGGAACCCCCTCTATGACAGCGGTCATTACATCGTGGTTAGCTACTGAATCCCGTTTGCGGCACAAATTTACATTATTAGGGCGTCTATTATTTGTTTCTGCACGCTGTTTCGCAAAGCAAGATTCTGCATAATGACCGGGTTTGTGACAGTATGAACAAGTGATCGAAGACCTATTGCTTGTGGGTGCATTTCGTAACGCTACTGTACTCGTATTTGTGCTAACCGCAGGCGCAGGTGCATTACGATCGCCGCTATCCGTAGCAGTGCTCTCAAACCGGGGCTTCTTATAGCAGTTGGTACGCTTGTGACCTATACGACCGCAATTGAAACATTTTAATCGAGTGTCCGACCTACTCAGCTCACGTTTACGCGAATTTGAAATTGCGGGCCTACTGTTAGAACGGGCAGGATCATGGGAAGCAACAGGCGGTTCAGTCTTAGGTTTCACAAACACCGACAAAAAATCAACAATCTGATTTGGTTTAAGCTTCGCGTTAGTGGCAGCTGCTTTAATCTGTGAATCCGTAATACCCCTAAGAACTATAGCCGTTCTAAGGTCATCCGACAAACCATTCACAATATTTAAACGCAACAAGGTACGGCGCGCATACTCGGCATACGTAACAAAACCCTTCGAATCGGTACGCATCACATCATAAAGCACAGTTGCCACATCTATGCTTCGTGGACAGAGGGACCGAAACTCGACTTTAAAGTTACTCCAGGTGCGGTCGTTAGTCACCCATTCATTGAGCCACGAACGCGCGTCACCTTTTAAACAATTTGCAACACGTGATAAACACTCATTATCCGCCCAGCGATTTCTTTCACGCGCGCGGTCCACCTCCGTACACCAAACATCGAAGTCATGTATTTGCGGATCAAAGTTCGAAACATAATAATGGGTCGGTCTTACTTGTAAAAGCGACGAAAGCGTTCCCACGATCCTCTCCGTTACCTCGTCGCTGGAGGTGTTACCGTGCGGGACTGCGATGGAGTCCTGACGTTCGGTCGCTGCTGGGCAGCCGCTAACCACCGATATGTCATCGCGCGCAGAGGCAGGTGCGCTGGCCGACGGTACAACTAGAGGTGGCAGCGGTGGAGTAGCAGATCGCTGTGGAACAGAAGCAGAACCAGCACAACTTTCCGATACCGAGAAATGCGGGCGCAACGTTGGGGGTGGAGGCTCTAATCTTTCAACGATTTTTCCTAATTTTTCTAAAATCGTACCTAACACTACGTCCGTTTCGTTAGTCTGATTTTAACTCTTACTGTGTCTCTTGCGCTTGCTACGGGATGTACTAAGTTCCGACATTTTAGCTAAGCAGTAAGCGTAAAATCGATTTCAAAATACCTGCACTAACTAGCATACTATGCAAATCACTGTGAAAATCTCAAGCACGATATTTAAAAGCGTAACGTATTACTAAAAAGCACAAATCATTAGTAGACTGCAACTCGGTACGCAAAAATAAGATTCCTTGAGCAATAATCCATATCGGAAAAATCTACACGAGCTACGATCTTGCAAGATGATTTAAAATACAAGCACTATCATTAAAACCGCAACGAATTGTAACAAAGCACAAATATTTAGCAAGTCACGACCTTGTACCTACGCAAAATGAACCTGCATAAAGCAATCACCAAAATTTAATCATCTACCTACTACAGCTATGATCAAAGCAAAACTTTAATATGATTTAGATAACTAACACCGTTATTAAAAACGAAACTGTTATTACTTAGCCGCATAATTATTAAGAGTTATACTTAAAACGCTGTAGGTACTCAACACTGCATTCCCTATGCGTTCGAGCTTTAAATAAAAGACAAATCGTTAGCACGCCAGTTAACGGAATTCGGTTTAAATTATTCAAACGGAAAAAGAGAATTGTCTGGATGCCACTCGCGTGAATATCATTATCCCACCTTCTGATCTTATGGATCGAGGTGTGTAATCTAAACAAGTCACCGAGTTAATCAACTAATTTATTTAAACATTAAGTTACAAATCACTTATTACTCTAATTACGCTAGTTGGTACGAAATTGATAGACACGAGTCCTAGCTAATATAATTGTCCGATCCCTATCGAGCGCGCCGCCAAAGTGAAGATCCGTCGCTGCTGCGGCTTCGTCCCCACCACCTCGCTCCTCGTCCGGCTGGCGGTCGGGGCTGTGACGTAGGCGTAGCAAGCAAGACAGACAATCTTGCCTGCTCCCTCTTTCTTTAGGGCGTTGGTAATAATACATTCTTCACAAAGAAAAAAATTACCCTTGTGTTTTGTTAATTGACGTTTAAGCAAACGGCGTAGATCTTTATTCAAACAGTAATGAGATTGCCGACCGTTTTCTAACATTAATAAATTAACGTGATGTTGCCTGCGACATGCGGTTTTGTACAACGGTCCAACGATTTCTGATTTATTATTTATCGAATATACATTAAGAATAAGAATAATTTATTGAAAAACCTTATTGCTAATGTTACATTAACACTTATATGTTGATTATTTTTCTCAAATATTTTGATATTGTTCAAACCCACGGGAAAAGTCATATTTTTGATATTTAGAACGCTCTCGTAATGAGGATACGAGGATACTATTTGAAAATTATTTTTAGCAGGAAATAAATAAGCCATCACACACCACAGAAAGCAAAACGCATCATTATTTTTTATATTGATACACGCACGTTTTAGTTTCATACTTTTAGGCAAATCTATGAATCCAGACGCTCTCAGAGGATTGTACTTGCAGATATTAATTTCTAGGTATACATTTTTCATGAAATACCACCCGCTGTCTTTGGTTTGAAATTCATAAATTTTTCGACAAATCGTCTGCAAAACAATTAAAGTGGATAATGAAATTAAAGATAAAAAATGTAAACAAATGTGTTGCCACTGCAATAAAATCAATCCCAAGAAGTGGAAACTAAAAATTCGTTAAATACGCGAGAAAAAAAATAATGCGACTAATTTATACTTAAAACAATGCCTGGAAAATATTCGTAAATATTTAAATAAGCAAAATGAAATTGTACTTATTTTATATTCATAAATATGTGCAGTTTATATTTACGCCACTGGCAATGGGTAGGAATTGTAAACCTTTGGTTCGTAATTTAATGAATATACCTGGATATTCCTATTCCTTATTCTTAATGTTCGAAGAAGGTTTAAAATTGGTGACGCCTCAAAGATGGAGTAATTGTGTGGCTCATGCAATAAAAGTACAGGATAAAATGTGCCAACTCGACCACCTAATAGACAATGTAACAGAGACATTAATAATAAATGTAACTGAGGAGAATTCGACGTCTTCCTCAGAAAGCGAGAGTGGAAGTGAATAAATAAAAAATAAAAAATCTAGTGTTATTTTTCTTCGTGTTTTCCTGTCCTAATAAGACATATAATAATGGCACGTCTTGCGTCTATCGCTTGGTGTGGTTCTAGTGGCTGCAGGCTTTTGCTGTATGTCTTAGCCGGACTATCGTCACCTACTAAGTACCTATTCATACCAACCTACGACATTAAAGTGATCAAAGTAAAATATAAGATAAGATTTTAAAAGTTAGTAGTGACGATATATTCATTAGTTAAAACCAAAACCTGGTTGATTGCCCCTGAGACGTCACTTTGATGTTGACAGTTCTTTGTTTACATTTTTTATCTTTAATTTCATTATTCACTATAAAAATATTTCATTGAAATCGAAATTTGGATGTATTAAAATATTCTGCGTTGCAAATGACTTAATGTCACATGTATAATTTTTTAGCAAAGAAAACTCTGCAAACAATTCAAAATTAACTTTGACACTACTGAAAACTGCTTTGCTTCCAAAATATGACGGACGCGAGCGCGAATGTTACGTAAGAACTGAAAAGGTGGACTTGCACAGTCAAGGTCATCTTGACTCTCTCTAACACGATATGCGGCAATCCTACTACGAAAAGCGCTACCAATTTTTTCGATGCCTTCAATATTGTATATAGAGTTGTTGTTTTTGTTCATATATTATTTATGTTATATAAGTAATACATTTGGGTAATACGAAGAATAGTACATTATGTAAATAAGACTAGTGTAAAATATTTACCAAACATATTGCGGTTATTTAATTTAGGGTGACCCGAAACTTTTGCTCTTGATGTACAATAATATTCCGTTCACTAGTTCTGAAAGCTATAAAATAGAGCGTGATAGTATTTTACTACCTCTAGAGGGAGATAGCTTGTAAAATGGTTGCACTCTGCCACGCCACCTTCTTGATGTAGTTTAAACCTTACATCGTATATATTATCTATGTTATGAGAGACTTTTTTAACAAAAGAATTTTGAGAATGCAATGACAAGGTTATAAATATATTCTTTAGTGAAGTTTCGTGTTAAAATAGTACACGAAATCACGGATTAATTAACGTATTGTTTCCTTAAATGAATCTGAATCAGTAAAATTCGAAAGCATCATTAGCCCATCACTAGAGTGTCACGTGATTTCGTCAGAATGGAACAGTATATTGTCATTTCCATTGAATGAAAAGGGACATGCATACTTCACTACTTCTTATAGGCCAGTGTAAAATGAACTCCGCGTGACCGAATGAAAATTACATTTATATGATAAATTTAACTTACCTGTGAAATGTTATTCCGTCGGTTGTGTAATTAGACGTTCAGGTGTTCTTTCCGCACCACTTCACACAGCACGAACTCATTTTTATAGCGCAAAATCAATTTTAATTTGTTGGTTTATTGACGCACGTATAGATTGTGCACCTGGTCGATACTGACAATATGGCGCAGGGAAGGAGGGGGGGGGAGCCTATAGGGTGACCGCACGTCGCCCTATAGGCTCTATCTATAGGAGATTATCTGTGGTAGCGGGTGACAAGCCACAAATACGCTTGGTCGTAAGCTGCGTTCACGTAACGGCACGTGGATTAGGCTCACAGATTTTTTAAATAGTTGAATATGAATCAGTTGATGACGAATGCATGGTATGAATGAAGGGTGCTAGGATGATCAACGACGATGAGATTCTAAGGGATATTCCGAAAGTAAAAACGGTGGCGAGCAAATTGCCTTTCTAAATTTAGGGGAAATACGTATGTCCAGATAAATAACCAGTGACGGGCTACGTAAACACGGCACGTTAGCGGTTTGCCACCCTACGTTCACAAAAGTACGTGGCCAAATGCTGCTTGATGTCGTATTACGGAAGACCGGATAAACGTTAACTTATCTTCTAAAATAAACTAATCGGACTCCGTAGATCCTGGACCGACGAACACGACGACTACGACGACAGCGAAGGGATAACGTTGAATATACCACGCCAGGCCTGCGCAACACCGGAGCTGAATGACCGGCCCAACTTATTCACCACAATAGGCTCCCACCTCGCGGCAGGGTGCCTTGCAAAACTGAAGCGTCCAAAAGCGGGTGGACGATCGGCAGCTTCTCTACTGCCCGTACCCGACAGCTACCAACAAATAAGGGGAATAAGTAACACACGAAAAAAAAAACTACAGAAACCGGTAAATTAACGGACCCAAACGCGGTAAAAACTCACCACAACTCTCCTCAAGGTCCGGCCTTGTAATAATAAAGCGTGCGGTGCCTCACCAGCGACCGTTGTGCACAAAAAAAACTCCGATAGCTCCAAAGCGCTGTGCACAAAAAAACCTCCGATAGCTCCAAAGCAGTATGGAACGCGTCAAGAGTCTCTGTAAAATAATCACTGCTTCCCGACTTAAAAATTTAAGCCCCGCAGGCACAAAAATAGACAAGCTTTTTCTTACGACAGCATCTAACACAAGAATGAAGACATCCACTATTTGTTTTTCGAATTTGACAAGGTCTCTAAAGATCTTCTACGAAATTCAAGTTTTGAATAATTTAAAAAGTAAAAGCCAAAAATCAGCCAGTCTCAAAATGACGCGAAACAAAGAGATTTAATTCAGGGCAAAAAATATTAAAATAACCAAATAAAAACGCCATCTACGAGAAAAACCTGACATGACATAGACAACTGGGAATGAAGTGGGCAATCAAACGAATTAACTCCCAAAAAGGAATTCAGATGGCGCAACTAGCCAGAAGCGAGTTTTGCTGCAATACCTACTAAAATACTACTTACTTACCATCTTTACGAAGAGCCCTTCGCTGCATCCACTTTCCACAATTGTGACAATGTTAACGAAATGCAAGGAGATTCGGTTGTTAACAAAATGATATAGGTATCATCAAAAAAAGACCAAACAAAGAAAAATACACGACCAATGAAAGATTTTATGAAATACTTACGTTTTTCGGCATAATGTGTGTCACTATGTAAAACTAAATGACATTTGAACTAAAACTTCTACTTTTATGATTATGATTAGTATTCTTTTTTCCATGGTTGTTATCGCAATCGGCCAATCTCAGGTATAAAGTTTAGAAAAAACAACAAAGAGTATATCATAAAAAAGTGTCAAAAACAATATTTTCGCGAAACGTCAACGACTGAAAAAAAGTATTTAGTTTTGTTATGATTCACTCAATGTTTCCGGCAAGACGTTTCGTTTGACACAGTTACATGAGTCACAGCACAGTTCTTTGTGATGGATGCTTCTTTGGCGCGACGCACGCGATGTGTTGATTGGCGAGGCGTACGAGTATCTAGAGCTAGTATGAAAGGCAACGTTTATTAACTACCCAAGACGGCGACTGCGGTTTGTTTGGATGGCGACTGCGGTTTGTTTGTCAGTGCCATTAGAAATTAACGAAATTCTCCATAATCCGAATTTTGCGGATATATGTTGTCGACTCGAAATCAATATGTTTTATGTTTTGTTATTCATGTAAGGTTTCGATCGAGTCTACCATACCCCTTGACAAAATTATTAATATAGATTCTTATTCCTTTGTAAGTTGGATTATTTTCATGTAGCTTCATTATGTGATCCCATTTAGCTATATTTTTCGTCCCATTCAAACTGAATTTTAAGTTCTTTGTAAGAAGATTATTCCTGATACCGTTTAACAAATGTGGCACGTCATAAAGAGGGATTATTTCTTCGCCATCCACTTCAAATTCAAACACAGCTCGCCGCATCTTAATGTCACGCTTTAAATATTGTATCCTTCTCTCTTCTATTAAATGATTAATGGCACTCACATTAGATGCACCTTGATCACATATAGTGGCTAAAACTTTAAAACCAATGGAATGTAACTTTGAAATGTGGCTCTTTATTAGTATTGAGAGGTCAGCTTGTTTTGTACTTCCTTAACAAAATGTGTAACTTATAGGCTGTTTGTAGTTTTTAGGGTTCCGTACTCAAAGAGTAAAACGGGACCCTATTACTTAAGGCCTCCACACACCGGTCGCGTGCGCGGGCCCGCGCACGCGACCGGTGTGTGGAGGCCTTAACACTCCGCTGTCCGTCCGTCCGTCCGTCTGTCTGTCACCAGGCTGTATCTCACTGATACCGTGATAGTTGCAGCTGAAATTTTCACAGATGATGTATTTCTGTTGCCGCTATAACAACAAATACTAAAAACACAGAATAAAATGGTTTTTTATAGATAATGGTACGGAACCCTTCGTGCGCGAGTCTGACTCGCACTTGGCCGGTTTTTTAATACTCCTCTTATCATAAATACTAAAACGTGGTCGGCAAATTTTTTTTTTAGTTTTAGTTGTATTATCCACAAATCCAATAATTCGGTCATTTTTTCGGTTGTAATCAAAATGTGGAGATAAATCTTTAATAGCCATTTCGTCGAAAATCAAAGTACAAAGCCTATCATCGGGCTTCATTTTTCTTACACGTCTTTTAAGCTGCTGAAATATATTTTCGTTAATGCCAGGTTTCAGGCCTGCCCTAGAAACCATTCGGCTCAACGTGACGGGAGATGGTAGAATAAATATTTTTCTCAGCAACCTGTAACATCTAGGCCCACGTTTATATATTGTCAACCCCATCATTTTTTCTTCATCCGTGAACCGTCGAACCATCTTTCCTTTGCGAAACTCGCAAAATTGCAGGACTGTAAAAAGTGCAACCAAAGTGGTGAACTTTTTTAGAGTATTCTGAAACTTTTTGTTTTTTGATAAATTGAGGGCATCTTTCAGACTTCTTGCGTTGCTTTGGCCACATTCAGTCCGTTTATTACTTTTTGTAACGGCTTCGCAGTATCTTTAAAAGCAGATTTTTTCCGTGATCTAAAGATGAAAAAAAACATTGTTACAAGAGTATTCACGAGATGCCGGCGCGGGCCTGTGGATTAGTCTTACGTAGCAACACGTGTCACTTAGATAGGGAGCCCTTCGGTCACCATAAAGGGGAATTGTGCTTAATTAAGATGACATACTTTTTCTTTCAAGATACATAGTTGAAATAAATGAAGACATCTGAGTTCCGAATCTTGCGTATATTCATTATCGTTTCATATGCAATTAAATTGTAACAATTTTAGGGCAACAAACACGCATGGTCGACGTGCTTAAGATGCTTGAGATGGTGTAAGATGACACAGTATGTCATCTTAGACTTTTATGGTATGTCATCTCATACAATATTATTGTATAAAATGACATACCATAAAAGACTAAGATGACATACTGTTAATTTGTTGTTTTTTAATATTATTAATTTCCCAAGCATAATTCGCAGGTAAACTGTTTCTTTGTTGCGGATATGCCTGCGCACAGTTGACACTTCACCAAATGTTATTTTGGCCTAGATTGGTTAAACAGTTCATTGCAGTAAATGCAAGCTGGATCATCAGCCTCCTCATCCTCATTGGCGTAAGGATCTTCGACTTCCTTTAGGTCCTCGTCATCATCCAAACTTCCACGTTTCGTCTGCTTTCGCCCTCGCTTCGGTCTGTATTTTCTAGGTGCGTACTCAGGCTCCACATCATCTTTCTTGAGGTCCTTTTCGTTATCTAAAGTAAAACCTTTCGTTTGCTTTCGACCTCGCGTAGATCTGCATTTTTTAGGTGCGGGTTCAGGCTCGATGTCATCTTCAAAAATAACACGCTTTGTATTCTTTTGTTTTCTTAGAGATTTGCGATTTTCTTTTTTCAGCTGCTTTGCTGCTTTAATTTTAAGAAGAAGAAGAAGAAAATAAGTTATTTCAGTATAAGTTATACAATTACACAGTTATACAATTACAAAAAGAAGATTACAATTAACTTATAATGAAAAAGATGAACACTCAGCATAATGCCAGGTGCTACTAGAGTACCCGACGCTGGTCTTCCGTGAACACCAGTAGGGAGCGCAGTTGCGCGTAGCTGCTATTAGAATCTCATAAATACTGGCGCTAACAATTACGACAGTAGGTACGAAGCGGAAATAAAGCAAGTGGAATTTAATAAGAAAATAAATATCATAATATTATTCGGAATCAGAA
Organism: Epinotia brunnichana; assembly: GCA_963854355.1. Classification (NCBI taxonomy): domain Eukaryota; kingdom Metazoa; phylum Arthropoda; class Insecta; order Lepidoptera; family Tortricidae; genus Epinotia; species Epinotia brunnichana. The sequence goes on from OY977944.1 coordinate 27,864,985, forward strand.
ACGGATTTGACTTTTAAAAGGATTAACAATTGAACAAAATAGAAATTAAAAATCAATAATCCGAAAAGCAATCAATAAAATGAAAGACTAAGTTATACCTAATACCTAATATTCTTAATCAGTTAAGTCCAACAATAGAACAATGTAGTAGTAAACAAGTATTTAAAAATAGATTAAAAAAGGCACTGCTGGATTAAAATCAATCGATACTGTTAAATGTAGGTTTGAATTTGAAATGGGTACTTGGCGGTCTATTGTGTACGGATTAATACATAATAGACCACTAATACACATATAAGTATTTAGTTAGTTTGCATGACTTAGCTTAATCTTAAATAAGTAGGTATAATTTGTAAATGTATTAAAATGAGAGAGCGCATCACTCGCCAACAAACTGTGAATACAGTTTGGCGAGGTAAAATATGTAACTATAAGCTTTAAGTATTTTTTTCGAGTTCAATAAATAAAAAATAAAATAAAAAAATATCGATAAACACAGAGAGCACACAATCTTACGTCTACCTCGTATATAGTCAAAAGGGCCCAGGACACCTCCCGCCATACTTTTATACTGTCAACTGTCATAACCCCACTACAACCTAACCTAAAATGCCTAACACGGCCTCTCCTGATATCCTGACGTCCTCGTCGGGTTAACCTGTACAGCTAGTCCGTTTCCAACAGAGCGTCGCCTCATGGAGATTCCGCTTCTATGTAGTCTGGTCTCGTTGAAGGCCCTGGTATTGGTTCGCCGGTCAAGGGCTCCGATTGGGTCTGACTTGAAGTAAGGTCTGGCTGGACTTGCTCTGCGTCATCATTCTCAACTTCACCATTTTCTAAGACGGAAAACATAACGTTACAAATCAGTGTTAAGTGTTGCGCTCTGAGTATCATTAATTCCATTCTAGTTATATCCGGCTAGTAAAGATCAGCTTGATGGTACGTCTATTATTGTGTCCTCTTTTTCATGTATTTCTGCTGTAACACTATACATTTTGTTTCTCACACGTTGTTCAGGAGTGATACGACATTTCATGTAACATTTATCATTCTGTCTTCTGACTTCAACATATCCAACTGCACTTGATACATACGAAGTTCGAGATGACAATGCAGCTTTTGCACTAAGTATTCCGGCCAACTTATACTTGTCACTGTTTTGGGTGAATTCTGGCATCATTGAAGTATCCACCCATGGCAAGTTTGTGCTGTTAGCTTGCACAAAATCGTCTGAGGTCTTCATTTCTTTAACCAATTCCGATGCGATATACATATATAAGTCATAGATTCTAATAAATAATAATCTAGTTTAGTTCAAATAAGACACCAAACCCCTAAGCCAAATGCAGAAATGGCACAATGACAGTGACACGCAGGCGGTGTTGGCGGGTATCCAATAATATTGTCGTCTGACGAATTACCATTACTGCAGCTGGTTTCACTATCATATATTTTTCTTGTCTTCTTGCGCTTTCGAACTACTTTATCATCATTATGGTCACTAATAATTTCAGACTATTTCAGCTTGTTTTTGTTTTTCCCTAGCCTTAAATAAGCTATCTGAAAAATAAACCACCACCTCTTATACATTTCTTACAATGATGCAATTTTAGCACTTAAACTACGAGGATTTTCATGAAAAAAGAGAATGATCTTAAGTAAAATTTCTTCCATCGATCAGCGTCTACTAACTGTACTGCGTCATAAAATAATTTATTTACCTCAGTCATCTTGCGTTATTGGCAGCAACATATTTTTTTATTTGGGCCCACACTAATTCAATGGGGTTGAGTTTACAATGGTACGGAGGTAGACGGACAATTTCAAGGCCATTAGGCTGCACACTCCGTTGCAATCTTGAATGCATCTACGTCCGCGAAACCGACCACTGCTTGCTCCTCCGGAGGCGCGAACTGTGGCTCATAGTAAGTCGCCGCTTATTCGACTACACGCAGGCGGTGTTGGCGGGTATCCAATAATATTGTCGTCTGACGAATTATCATTACTGCAGCTGGTCTCACTATCATATATTTTTCTTGTCTTCTTGCGCTTTCGAACTACTTTATCATCATTATGGTCACTAATAATTTCAGACTATTTCAGCTTGTTTTTGTTTTTCCCTAGCCTTAAATAAGCTATCTGAAAAATAAACCACCACCTCTTATACATTTCTTACAATGATGCAATTTTAGCACTTAAACTACGAGGATTTTCATGAAAAAAGAGAATGATCTTAAGTAAAATTTCTTCCATCGATCAGCGTCTACTAACTGTACTGCGTCATAAAATAATTTATTTACCTCAGTCATCTTGCGTTATTGGCAGCAACATATTTTTTTATTTGGGCCCACACTAACTCAATGGGGTTGAGTTTACAATGGTACGGAGGTAGACGGACAATTTCAAGGCCATTAGGCTGCACACTCCGTTGCAATCTTGAATGCATCTACGTCCGCGAAACCGACCACTGCTTGCTCCTCCGGAGGCGCGAACTGTGGCTCATAGTAAGTCGCCGCTTATTCGAGCTCTTCACTGCCTCAATGTACTTCTCGCATCTGCTTCTGACTGGGATGTTTTCGCTTGTAGCTGGGTAAAAGTCTGTCGTGAATGCTTGAGGTTTAGCGAGACGATGGATGACCGTCAGTCTTCGATAGTATATTAAGTATGCTGGAAATGTTAATTCTAAGATTCACAGTGCATTAGTTCTGTAACTGTAATACTGTGTAATAATTGTTTGGATAAATAAATTAATTCCACGGATATCCCTTTGCTTTGCAGCCAGTCTATGATTTTTTGTTTGTTCCAACCGGTCGTCGGTATTTTCTCGAGTTCGACGGAATGATAGGGAGCGTTGTCCATGACAACAATGCTCCCTGGTTCTAGCTTAGACGTTATATTTTTGACCCACTCAAGGAACCTGTCACCGTCCATCTCTTCATGATAATCTTTTGTTGATTTAGATTAAAAAACTAGTAGACCTCCGTCCACATATCCTTTGTCGCTTCCAATGTGCAAAATAATTAAAATTTGTTTTTTAATTCTCGGACCGGTAGATAAGCCGTCTTGAAAAGCATGTCTCTTGTTTGTACAAGCTCTTATTTACTTTCACCTGTCCCGTTGCCTGTAATTAAATCTTGCAAGTTAAATTTGACCCGGTTTCCGATTGAGCTGAAATTTTGCATGCATATTTATATCGCATCAATGCAATATTATGATGACATGGGGCTGATCTGGTGCTGGAGCTGGAAGGTGGCCATAGGAACTCCGCAATAAAAAGACACAACCCCATCGAGTTTGGGCTCGTTAGAATCGTCTCAATGAGTAGTTGATGATGGTATGCAGAAAAGTACAGTCTGCAATAAAAGCTTGTACCAAAAATTAAATTTTTGACAGAAACTTGTTATAGTTGTATCCAACCACGCCTTCGATTTAACATGCCCTGCGTTTACCCACGTTTCGTCTAGGAAGTATATTGTTTTATTTGCTTTTCTGTGTACTTTTATTTGCCTGAGATATTTGCGCCACCATAAAACAATGTCTTCTCTTTATTTATTTATTTATTGCATTACACGGGACACCAACAGAGTACATAAGATAAAGTTACAGTTGTCTTTTTGGTATAAAATATGTAGGGGCTTATGTACCCCAATTGCAGGTCTCTTTCCATTAATAATGTTCTACGTCCTGTTTATTAAAGTCAAATCCTAGCGCATGCAGTTGACGTAATGACGCAGGGATTCTAATTGAAATGCACGACTGTACTATAAGAGATGTAATTTATTACCGACACACGAGGCAAGGTACAGCAAATGAGATAGGAAATACTTATAACTAGACCACACACCTCACAGTGTTTAATGAAGTGTGGTACGTTTAAACGTTGGAATATCTTCGTCAGCTTCACACAGTGTCATAATTTTATCCAATGTGTCGGGTAGTCCTTATTTAAATATATTGAATGTACTTTTCTCCTTCTTGCACATTTTTCTAATTCATCGAATTTATTAATAATTGACAGACTGACAGTCTTTTTTTCACTGGCGATTTGAATGTATTCGTTTTCTTTTGTTCACTAAGAATACTATAAACTGTTCTCTCGGACACACCGCATGCAGTCACTGTTTTTTGTACTATAAAGTCCACGGTCGTATTTAAATCACGCTGTTTAAAGTACTTAAAAACATTGTAAATAACTTTTCTTTCTCCTCTATGAAAAAATGAAAATGATTTATTTTATAGATTGCTAGTTACAATGAAAATAAGGTTGGGTCTTCCTAGTAGGTAAAAAATTACTGTGTCAGGAAGACCCGCTCCTCCATAAAATTCTCTATGAGTTACCGAACCACTTTTATTTTTACAAATAGGTGAAGTATTTCTTTTTTTATATTTAAATCTGTTAACACACTCTTACAGCACAGGACACAACCGTTGCGTTCGAAAGTTTGCCTTCAACTGGTCACTGTGAACTTGGCTTTATAATTAGAAACGATTTGATTGGTTACGGGGCGTGGCTAGGCCGCCGGACAGTGATGACTCACTGCATTCTAGATACTGAAGATTCTGGTATTGAACATCTAGCAAAACATGATGCCACTTTGCATCCTAAATTGTCGGTATTAAATGAGAAGGTTTCCTTATTTAGTGACATTTGATAATCTCCAATCATATTCTTTATTGGCATGTTTATCAATGCTGAGTCCACTTCAAAGATTCTATTAAAGATTCTATTATAATGATGGATGAACCTTAGTTCATCCATCATTATAATAGAATCTTTAAGATGGTAATGTTCATGCACGAATGAAGTAATGACAAGTGGCATATTGGTCAAGCCATCAAGATCACTAGTTGTCAATTGGTACTGTGGGTTATTCGTGTTCAGTTTAATGTGCTTCTGGTTTCCCTTGTATCTTATGAACAAGCTAACTTGCCAAATTTCACTTATTTTTCAGTAAACTTTAAGACAGTCATTTTTTATTGGACTTATACTCCATCTGTACCAGGTGCATGCTGTTCCCATAGGACACCAAGAATCACATCCTAAGGTGTCAGTGTTACATCCATAACCTACTGGGTATCTTTCAATATTAGACACTTCTATGTCTGGGTGGGCATATCTATCATAGCACTTGCCATTGTTCCAGCATTCAGAGTTTAGTTGCTTGCATCTATATGTACTATTAATAGTCACTTTGTAGTCACAGCTATAGTATTGTGCCTGATACTGCTTTGGCCTCTTTCATTAGTAGTTCTAACCTCTCACCATCTACTGTCTTGAAACATATTTTAGATCCAGTTGTCATTGACATAGAGTACATATTGACATCTTTGCAGTTAGTATTGTCACATATCTTGCCATTGGATGATAATAACAGTGTTGTGTCACATCCGGATACTTGATGCACTGATGCTTGCACTGCCAAGACTGCTACTGCAGCTTGTGCTGCCCTTTCACCAATTCTGTGGATTGTGTTGTTTCTAACCTTCTCTTCAAGTTCAGTACTAAATCTGTTGGCACTCTCTACATCTTGTGTAATTTCAGCATATATTGGTTCATCACCTGTTATTCTCATCCGAATAGCCAACCTAGATTCTCTGATCAACCTATTTACCACTTCACTTTTCGTTATGATTGTCCTAAACAGTATGGTGTTTGTGACTCCTGTTATTTTATTCAATCTCCTCAATTTCTTTTCACGATGTCTGTCATTGATTGTTAGATAAATATATATCATGTAGGACATCTTGTCTTTGCAACAACATAACACACTAGAAACAACAACAAGCCAGAAAAAAGAATTCTTATCACAAATAGACTGTAGGAGCCGTGACGGTCTGAATTCTTCCCCGTATATATGTAAAACTTAAACCAATAAGCCCGTCCACGACTCACAGAGCTATTCCAAAACGTGCAGCCTTAGACCTTATTGCTTGAAAGTCAAAGACTCGTCAATTGCAATGTCTCGGTGAAGTTCGTACATCAATTGAATTTTGGCGTTTAAATGGCTCAGGACCGGGGCTATTCGCCGCAACTTGGGCGAGAGCATCTCTCCATCGCTATGCAACAGCTCCGGACTTGCATCCGAATCGTCCACAAATTTAAGGAATTTGTTCAACAACAAGAAGAGGTCATATGAAAACAGCGTCCTAAATCTGTGCATCTAGGAAGCCGGTCGTTTTGACAATTCGCTCTTCTTTAGTCAGTTAAGCAGTTAGTTGGTTAACGGAGAAGTTGCAGCCTCACAGCAGGCCGCAGTTTTCTCCAATTTTTTTATAACAGGCTCTGTTACGTGACAGTGTGACAGATAGAAAGTGATTTATCAAATGATGAACGTGATCATGACACTTTTAACTAGAGAGCTGGATTTTTTTTGATAATTTTCAAATATTGCATTTTTTTCTGTTTTTTTATACGAAAAGGTAAATTATACCAAGCTTGACCTAATAGCTATGGTTAGGCAGAAATATAGCTGAGACCGGACCTTGGGAGACGGCCCTTCCCCCCCCCTCTTTTTGGGTACTAGCCAGGAGTTCATCTCGTGGCTAGGACGCTAAATCGGCTTAGTTTGACCCATGGAACATAACCCAAAAGTGCAAACAGAAGAGCTTGCAGATGCTGCTCCCGAAGCTCGTTGCTGCGTCTCAACTCACTTCTGATATCCTGTTTAAATGTAAAGTGTTAATAACAATTTTCTATTGCTGCTTTATACCGTCGCCATAGTGACATAGTGTATATAGAATTTAAAAATTTATGAATAAACTCAACTGTACCCTGTTCAATAACAGTTCAAAGTTTCTAAAAAAATGCCTTTATTAATAATTGTAAAACTTTATAGGAGTTTCATGTTATTTCCACTGAGAATCACGAGCTCTGTCGATCCAAATGGGACAAAAAGATTTGTTCTCTATTGTATTACCACTTCCCATAGGAAATTTTGGGACACTTTTTTTCTCCTATTGGTATGGAAAGAGATCGTGATACTGAGTAGTAATAAAATAAAAGATGCAGAAAATCTCATTCATCAAATCATTATTTCATGTCATAAAAATTATTATTATTTAGCCATTAATTTTTGTTTAAATAATCTAATATTTAATTTCTTAATCTCTATTGGTATTTTATTATAGATCTTAATCGAAAATATTATACAACTTTTCCTGTACTTTGACAAAGTAGGGTGCTCCTGAGGTAGAAGTCTATCCGGATTTCGACATGTTCGTGGATGACTATCACATGCTTTTTTAAAAATACTTTTATTTTTATGAACAAACATGCATATCTCATAAATATACAAGGCAGGAAGTGGTAATATATTACGCTCTTTAAAAATTGGTCTGCACGATTCATCTGGTCGCATACCATGCATTGCTCTGATGCATTTTTTTTGTGCAACGAACACGCGATTTATGTCAGTGCTGTTTCCCCATATTATCAAGCCATAGCGTATGACAGATTCCACATATGCATGATAGCAGGAGAGCGCGGTTTTTATATCTGTAACCCTCCTTATTTGTTTAAGAGCAAAAATATATATAATCTGCATGCGGCTTCCAGTCAAGGTTCTCATCCACAATTATTCCTAGAAATTTTATCTGCGGGATCTTGTCTATAGTGGGAATATTAAGATCGATATTTGTCTTGACATGAACTGCCTTATTAAATTGTACATACTTCGATTTGTCAAGATTTAAGATTAAATTATTTGAGAATAGCCAATCTTTCACTATGCTAATTGTATCATTTATCTCTTTTTCATGGTCTTTACTTGTGTTCTTATTTTTACTAGATGTCACAATAATAGAAATGTCGTCGGCAAATAAAATACATTTGTGATGCGTAATGTCAGTAATATCATTGATATATAATAGGAATAATATCGGGCCTAGAACGCTACCCTGTGGTACACCGAACTTATTATATCTGAATCCCGATGTATAGCTAGTCACTTCGCTGTTTTCGTTAATTTTTGATATTTTGACACATTGTTTTCTGTCATTTAGGTAGGACGACATCCATTTGAGTGCCGGCCCTCTGATTCCGAGTGCCTCTAGTTTGCATAATAGTGTCTCATGAGAAACAAAATCGAAAGCTTTGGACATATCAAAAAATAGCCCTGTAGTGAAGCTTTTATTGTCAAGACCAACTAAAACTAATTTTAGAAGTGAGTAAACGGCCAACGTAGTAGATTTATTTTTTTGGAATCCAAATTGTTCACTTTTGATGATATTGAATTTCGTGCAAAAATCAAGCAACCGTTTAAACATACATTTCTCAAAAATTTTGGAAATTATGGGTATCAATGTAATTGGCCGGTAATTACTGACGTCATCTTTTTTACCCTTTTTAAACAATGGCATGATAACTGATGTTTTTAGAGTATCAGGAAAAGTGCCCGTTATAAAAGATAAATTTACTAAATGAGTTAAGATAGCCAAAATTTCACTTAAGCACGTCTTAAGTACAAAAGTACTTATTCCATCGTAGCCTTCAGATTTTGTGTTATTTAATGACAATACTTCACCCTGAACTTCGTTTTCTGACATGGGTCTCAGAAACATAGAGTTTGCTCTTGAACTATTTTTGATATTTATTTTGGGAAGGGCAATTGATGACCTGTGAGTGGATTCTATATAGTGGTCATTGAAGGTGGTAGCGATTTTTACTGGGTCCGATATTAAAGTGTTGTGTAGAGTGATATGTTCGAACTCTTCTCGTGGTTTTGCAGAGCCTAACTGGTTCTTAATTACTTGCCATGACGCTTTACATTTATTAGAACTTTTATTAATTAATTGTATATTTGCATTTCTTTTTGATTTATAAATACATTGCTTTAATATACTAGAGTATTTAGTGTACAAAGCCTTGTCTTTTGCTGCTTTTTTTTGTAATAATTATACCTTATCTGACGTTTGGTTTTGCAGCTGACCTTAAGTCCTTTGCTAATCCAATTTCGATTATTTTTATTTTTACTATTTACTATTTTACGTATTATAGGAAAACAGAGCTTATAAAAAAGACATAGTAGGTCATGGAATTTACTGAAAGCAGAGTTGAGATCTGTCTCCTCATAAACGTCAGACCAAGAAAGGCTCTGCAAACACTGTTTGAACTTGCGCACGTTATCTACGCTATAGTCTCTTTGATAGTAAAAGTACTTGGTAGGCTTCAGCGGTACTTCGTTTACAGGAAAACTTAACAGTTGTGCTGTGTCGTGGTCAGAGAGATGAAGTGGCAGCACGGCAGCTGAAGCGCTTGGGATATTGCTAAGTATGTGGTCAATACACGAGTGGTTCCGTGTGGGTACGTCAATATGTAAGGTCAAATTATGGTTTTTTGACAGGTCTAACAAATCCGTTACAGTAGAGCTTTTTTTCAGTGTGTTTATGTTAAAGTCACCGGCTATTACTATGTGACGTTTTGATTTAAATCTTTCTTGCAATTTGTGTAATAAGATATCTAATTTTTTTAGGAATATTGTAGGATTTGACGACGGAGTTCTGTAGAGACAGATTATTATGAGCTTTTGTAGTGGGAATTCTATACCACATAACTATATCTATATGTATGTATCTATTATATATATCATCGCCTAGTACCCACAACACAAGCCTTATTGAGCTTACCGTGGGCCTAGGTTGATTTGTGTAAGATTGTCCCGTAATATTTATTTATTATTATTTATTTATTATAACTCAAATACGTGATTGGTAGAGAAGTCTTTAATAAATGACAGTTCCTTACAATGTTGACCCTTTTTAGCTAATATACATATTCCACCTCGTTGTTTTTCTCTGGAATAAAAAGCTACCATGTCATAATTGTGGAGTTGAACGTAACTTTCACTGCCTGCCTTCAGGAATGTCTCCGTAAGACATAAAACATTCGGAATATAATTTTTTGCTCTAAGTTCTTGTAATGTAAGTTCTAGTATATCCTGTTTTGCCAAAATACTGGCTATATTCTGGTGAAGAATAGAAAAATTGCAATTTGATGTTTTATTTACGAAAAAAGTCCTGTTTTGTTAGGAATGGAAAATAGTTGTAGCTTTAAATAAAATAAATTGTACGTTACCAAAGTGCAGCGGAACGTGGCACTAATAGTTGTCTAAGGTTCTACCAGTTAACACATTGGACTTCCTTAATAGCTGGTATCTGCATGGAGGGTAGTACCCGCCTTCAGTTAGCGCTCCTCTTGGTAATAGTCGCCGTAGTTAGTGAAGCCGCCGTCATTAAGTTTAACCCGTGTCACGTCACGTGCATGATAAAATTATATGCTCTAGACTTAAAAGTTAGAGATAAAAAAAAAACCTGTGGACAAGCAGTACACAGAAGGTAAGTATTTGTGCGGATGCAAGACAAATAAAAGTAAAATAAGAGATAGAGAAAGGAAACCTTACCACAGATGTGGTTTTTTTTTTCTTTGAACCAAGCTTTAGCCAGCCATGTGGTTTTGCGAAATGTGTGATAAATACAGCAGTTGCTAAAAAAAGAAAATATCACCAATTGGTTAACCAACACAATACACGCTATAGCAGATCACACTGAAGGAGACCGAAGAAAGCTCTTACCAGTTACTAGATGTGGAACAATAGGGCTTCAGGCTCCATTTTGAAAAGGGCCAAGCATTGAGGCTAAATTATCAAATTGGCGATGAACGCTGTAAATAAAATATAACGTGTAAACACACTTAAATACAATGGGAGAACACTTCACAACAGTGAATTCTTACCCGAAGCGAGACGACCCAGGGAATTATTAACTTTTTGGCTCAAGTCATGGCGTATGCCCTTGAGATGCCTTCCCGAGTGATCATGACAAGCCTATTTCGCCAGTCGACGGAAAAAACTTGAGGTGCGTTCGCATACTTGCAGAGAGAACCGCAAGAGGTGTCTTTACAGACTTCAAATTAAAACCAATAAAAGTAGAAAGCTGAAACGACGGAATACGGAAACAAATATTGATCTCTAGCTAATTTACAACCAATATTATTAAGTAGGAATTCATAGAAACATTATTGACATTATAATGGCGGTGCGTTTTGGAACGCGTTCGTGTAGACTCCTCTATGACAAACGAAGACAGTCGTTGACATCCAATGTGTAGGATGACTAATATATTTAATAGAAAAGAGGACTTTCGAATTACGAATTATTATGTTATCAACTGTTTATGTGTTTAAACCAATGTAGCAATTATATGACTCCCTAAGTGGTAAAGTTTGCAAATATGTTTCTTATGAAACAGGGCCGTGCGCGTACGCGGCCTTAACCAGCTATTAAACTTCGTAAACGCAGTTGACGTACGGACCGTCAGAACTGACATATCTATTAAACAGCGTCTAACTGAGTGCTTTATCTCACGAAAGTTTATTATTTAATGCAGGATATAAATAGATTTCAGCCTAGGACTAACTCAAAATCTATAGACCCCTATGTGAGCCAGCTTCTACTAAATGCTTATCGAGTATGGAACGTGAAAGGAATGATAAAAGGGGTATGACAACACACAGATATAAAGGACTTCTACCAAATGTTATGGGAAGACCAAACGTACGGCTTCCCCTGACCTGTAAGTGCTACAAGGCTTTTGTTTATAACTAGTGGGATATGCAGCAGGGTAATAGCGAGAGGGGCTGAGAAAAATCCACTAGCAGAACAAACCTCCCGGATCCAGATCACACAATTGTCTATATAAAGTGACACTCATGCTGTGAAGCATTGTGTACCTAATTTATGTAACAATAAAACCGCACCACCGCACCCGCCGTCTGCTGCACCACTGTCATAGTATTAATTTGCAAATTATGCAAGCCGTTTCGGTGAGTAGGTATACGTACGTATACATTTTATAAAACATACTCGTAGTAAGTAAGTAAATCTCATTACCATTTCATGATTATGTATGAATCATATAGTCAATTGTTAATTACATACGGTTTTCCACGCTGCCACAGACTTTTCAGGGCCGAACGCCCGCAGCGACTCAGCCAACTGTTCCCACTGGGCCTCGTGGCTGCGAGCACCCAGGGGCCCGCCGTATTCGCCATTAGCAAATAGCGTATGCGTTGCCATATACTCAATAAGCTTTCGCTTTTGAAGCGAAGAGCAACGGCTGCAAACGTATTCATCACACAAATAAGTAAGAAACCAACGACGTAGTTGAAACGATAAGCCAACTATTTTGATTATTACTTACACTATTGGTAACATTTTTTTGAAGACTACGTTTATTATTATTAGAAGAAGTAGTCTAAGGGGGCCTTTGCCAAAGACAGTGTAATTCGCATGTATAAAACTTTTCCATCAGCATGAAACGTAGATGATTGTGGTTGATGTTCTCTCCCAGAGACTCCAAAATCTCGAGATTCCTTTCTACCTCATTGAGTGTATTCCTGCAGTCTGCAGTTGTGTTGTAAGCTGTTTTAACTTTGTAAAGTTGTGCGTAATGTGCATCTATAAGGTGAGAGGTCTTCCCGAACCTTTCCTTAAGGATTGCTACCGCTATCTCGTAATTAGTGTTTGTTGTAGACAAACCCTCAATAGCTTTCTTGGCATCTTCGGACATTGAAGCTTTAAGATACGAAAGTTTGTCTACATCGGATAAGTTCTTCGATCCTATATTACTCTGGAACGAATCCCAAAATTCGCACCAGGTCAGCACATCCCCGTTGTACACAGCTGCAGTTTGGAAAGCCGGCAGGAAGAAGTTACTTCTGATGGAAATTTCCTTTGGTCTTTCCTTTGAAAGGACCTGGTTGATCTTGACATTAAGTTCAGCTAAAGCATCTTCCGCTACAAGTTGCATTCCGCACATTAAACAAATTTCATCTGAAGCTGGAGTCGATGCCATCCTGAAGTACTCACTGACCTCGCTGTTGAACCTTTTAACACTTGCTAGTCAGTGTTGCTACAAGTGTCAGGTTTCGCGTTCGTCGCGACAGTGTGTGTGAGTATTTCCGTTCACGCACACATGCGTACACTCGACGCACACATACTCGTATGAACTTACTAAAGCTAACTATTGGGCTGTTGAACAGACGAAATACTAGATGACTCGCGGCATGCAAAACCTTGACTGACATCTCTATCTCTATATTATTCATAATACTCTTTGCCTTTGAAGTTTGAAAAAGCTCACACAGATGCAAAATACAATGTTAACCCAAATATTTTAAAGAGTTAGTCAATTATGAGTGAAGGTATAACATTACCTCTCAATTTGATGGCATTATAGTAAAGCATCCTATTTATGAGCAAGCAGTCATCCAATATTACCAACAAATGTATAAAAAAGGCCATAAAGGAAAGAAATTTTTGATACTCGACAAGTTATCACTTATCATGGGGTTAGTAACGAGCTGTCAAATTGTCGACGGGTTAATCTTATCGAAATAAAAATCATGTTCGCATGCTTGGTAAATGCATCACAATCGATACGATAAGGAATTATACTACTGCGAGTGAATGCGCCGCTAGAGGCGCTAGTGACGCGTGATCACGCCAATTGTCAAATAATGTTGTTCAAATGCTTCTGTTTGGGTAGGTTACGCTGGATTATTTCTAAATTTAGCATAATGTTGTGAATGTTTTGCTATACCTGCAATGAATTATGGCAAATATGAGTTACGGATCACTGAAAGACAGTGCCAGAAATTAGCCATTGCTAAAGCGGAAGCAAGGAAGTTCAGAGTCCCAAAATGCATGCTCGCTCCCCTGCCAAACAGTACAGGAGAGGATACCCATAAAAGAAGTAGAAGTAGAACATCTCCTTTAAAGTAGCCTAGGGCTACTACTTTAAAACAGTTCATCATTCTTGAAGAAGAGCATTTCACATCATCAAATACAATATTTACAAGAGCTTTCAGATTATCATCGGGAATAGGGCTACTTGATATCCACCAACCAATTGTTTCCAGTTTGGCCAATACCCTATAGTGTTTATGGGTATCCTCTCCTGTATTGTTTGGCAGGGGAGCGAGCATGCATTTTGGGACTCTGTACTTCCTTGCTTCCGCTTTAGCAATGGCTAATGGGTATTTCTGGTTCAGTAAAATCATTGTAGTCGCCAAGGGGTTTGGATCTTTTGTGCACCGAGCGCAGTTTTATTCTCTCTATAATGTCCAAACTTTCTTGTTTAAGATCATCTTACATGCCTTCAATAAAATTCGTTATATTCCAACTTCTTTATGATTGGGGATATCCATTATGTTTCCATTGCTCTCTTTACTGCCATCGCATATTTCTTCTTGTAAATTGACTTGTTTCTGAGGAGACACAACTGAACTGAACTAAGGTTCTAGGTAAATGATAGACGAGCTTCAGGAATATAATGAGTTCTTTATTTAGGTGAACGCTGGCTTATATACACTCTCTGTAAGGCTGCGTGGTGGGAACGCAACAATAGTGCATTTACGATAATGGGTTTAGTTTAACGATGATGTGATTACTCGTGCGTAAACCATCAAGATAGGAATCGAAGGTTATATCCCCACTACACGTCCTTCCATTTTTTTTTGAGACAAAAATGTGTAGACATATTTTTGGCTTAAAAATAACTTATATAATGTATATACCTTATATATATGCAAGTTATATCTATGTAACTTAGTTTACAGTTTGAAATGTGTTATTGTTAATATAATTTTTATGGCTATTGCTGACATTGCTTATGTATAAGTAGTGCTTAAATACGATATGTCTTAGAGCTAGGAAGGGAGTGGTCCCCTATATGGTTTGGGATGTATTTAATATCAGTGGTTTACTGTTGCAATTTTGCCCTGGGTGGTCTGCAAGTTATGATGATGTTTCTTTAGTTTTATTCAGTTCTTTGTAATATCTCAGATGAACATGTCGATCAATCCCGTGTTAAGTTCTATTTACTCGCGGTGCACTTCATTTAGTGCAATGTTTGAAGTTGAGTTTTTCTATTGCGCTTGGCGTAGTGATGTGTTTTTTGCCTTGTTCGCGGCTCCAGTAGGGCACCCGCTTATGTGTCCTATTAACACTAGTGCAGACTTTTTTCCGGCGGTATGTGTGTGGTTGGCCGTGACGCTTCCCGATGGGGAATTGTTGTATGTGGACTATAGACTATCTGATAACCAACTGTTTTGGATTGTTACCTGGCGTCGCGTGGAGTGGGATGCTTTGGCAGATTTTGAATAGGCCAAAAAAATTCAGGGGGGGGGGTTTAGTGTAGTGTTTTTTTTTTTTTTTTTTTTTAATTTTTTATGTTTAGCCCTTTTTTTTGTGTTAGTGTTTTTAATACTTAGTGAGTGTTAATGGTGCGATAGGTAAGTTTTTTTTATTTTTTTATTATTATTATTTTTTATTTTTATTATATATATTTATATATATATGTAACACTTGAGCCCGCTATTACTCGCCGGCCGGCTGCAGCGCGTAAACACCTCACGCACACATCGATCCGCGCGGCGAGACGGCACACACTCAAGCGCCCGGCCCTAATAAAACCGGGTTGCCGCAGCGCTCGGCAGTCAGTCCACCGCGGCGATCCGCGACGGGCAGAGCTCTCCTTGGGTACTACCGCGGCATCCGTGACAGTACTTAGTACGAAAGGTCTCCTACCACGGCAATCCGTGTGGATCACCTAAGTATTCTATTATATTGATTCTCTGTAACAGTTCTTATTAAATTAAATAAAGAAAGTTAATCTCTTACACTGGCGACCAACGAGCGGCACGGTTCATCACGACCCAAATACATCACCAAGTCGGGACGTATCGCCACAACTGGGAAGAAGACGAACAAGAAGACCATGGCATCATTTAGTGAAGACCAATTCAGTCGCCTCATGTCAACCTTATCGTCAACGACATCACGGCACGGCACAATGGCAAGTTGCATTCATCGCTATAATGGGGAAAAAGACGTCGGCATAGTGACGAGGTTCTTGTCAGCAGTTGACACATATATGTTGGTGGAGAAGATCCCGGAGAAGGAGGCATTGATTGGTTTGCCCTTAGTTCTGCTGGAAGATGCTGGCATTTGGTGGGAAGGCATCAAGCACGAGGTTGAGTCTTGGGCTGATTTTAAGAAGCGGCTTCACTATGCTTTTGCTCCCAAGAAGGAAGCCTATCAGCTGTTCCGCGAAATTAATTCCGGGGAACAACCAAAATCTGTTCTCACAGAAACATTTGTGGCCCAAAAACGTATGCTGTTTGCCCAGATGCCTCCACCAAAGGTAGCTGAGGTTCATCAGCTGGATATGGTGTATGGGCTTCTTCGTCTGGAAATAAGATCCGCCGTACCCAGAACAAACTTTAAATCTTTTGACACCCTGGTCCAGGTGGCGAGGGCTGCGGAAAGCATAATAAAGGAGCGGAACGAGCTCCTACACGACGGCGGTACAAGCGAATCGAGGCGTCAAACATTTAATCACGTCAAGGTACGATGTGAATTCTGCCGCGCCATCGGACACGACATAACGACATGTAGACGCAGACAAAAGGCACTGGGAACAGCGGCTGCCGTACCGAAACAAGAGGCCGTGACGCAAGCTCCATCACCCTCGCAACCACGATTTTATTGCTATGGATGCGGAACTCCAGGTGTAGTTCGATCTAACTGCTCCACCTGCCATAAGACAAAACCTACCGAAACTGGAGTAAGCTCTGTGGATATTCAGCTGGATGTGAGAGCAAGACCAACAGTTTTCGTAAAAATTGGTAATATAGAAGAGTGCGCCCAAATCGATACATGTGCTAAATCAAGCATTATATCATATCAACTAGCCTGCAAACTGAGGGAAAAAGGGTACACGTTTCAGCAACAGAAAATGAAGATCACTTTCGCAGATGGCATTGGTAAGCGTCAGAACGTGGAGATTGTTAGAGCCCCGGTAGAACTTTACGAAAAGACGACCATTACTACTTTCGTCACTCTGGAAAAAAAAAAAAAGGAAAATCGGACGTTACTCGGCGTAGGCTACATTCAAGACGCAGGATTACTTATTAACTTGCCTCAATTCACGATGTCCTTCATAGAGCAGCCAGAAGAGGACTACGATTTGTATGATGAAGGATTTGTCACTTTTAAACAACAAACTTTGGTTCAAGAGTGTCAACTGCCATCACCAGTATCCCTTCTGACTTGGGAATCGTCACCTTCACTACCATGACACGATTTGGCTTCCCCATCACTACCATCGTGCTCGTCACCTTCACTGCCAGAGCCGGCCGATAACGAAACAGTGATATCAGGCTTCGGGACAGCAACAGAAGAGATTGTGGAAGGCGCCATCAAAGTTAAAACCACACCTGCCTGGAAATTGATTCCAATTGATACTCCGTCACCCAAAAAGAGCAGGTTCTTTGACGTCAGCTCTCCTACTCTTGATTACATGGTACGCGACGCGCAGCTCAACATTCACTCTCAGACTGTTGACCTCACACTACACGAGCAGGGTTTGTTCGACGGAGAACTCGACTGGGATATAGGCATTAGCGCAATCGATGTCGACATATCTGAAGACTTATCCGAAGACCAGCAAAGGGCGTTTGAGGATCTTCTGCACGAATACGAAGATATCTTTACGTCCAAGGGCGAAGCCGTAGTTGACGTGGAGCATCACATCGTCACCGGAAGTAACCCCCCTATAGCCTCACCACCATACCGTTTGTCCCCACCACGAAGAGACCTTCTTAAGGACGAGATAGATAAAATGCTCCAAGGCGGCATCATAGAACCATGTTCATCACCATGGGCCTCACCCGTCGTCATGGTACCGAAAAAGAACGGCGAAATCAGAGTTTGCGTGGATTACCGGCGCTTAAATGCTGTCACGGTGCCCGATTCATATCCTATACCCCGCATTGACGACTTACTTCATGAGGCAAAACCTACGATTTTTATGACTGCCCTAGACCTGAAGGCTGGCTACTGGCAAGTTCGAGTGGCCGAAGAGGACCGAAACAAGACTAGTTTCATAACTCCCTTCGGCATATTCAGATTCATCCGTATGCCATTTGGACTCCGTAACGCGCCAGCCACCTTCCAGAGGATGATTGACAGGTTCAGAGTGAGTCTAGAAGGAATAAAGATACTTGGGTACCTGGACGATTTGATCGTTTTCTCTACGACTTTCGAGACCCATATGGCAGACCTAAGAAGAATATTTCAGCGAATGAGAGAATATAATCTCACTATCAACAAGAGGAAGTGTAGATTCTTCGCTTCCTCGGTGAAATATTTAGGGCATGTAATCACACCCGAGGGTCTGAAAGCTGACTCGGAGAAAGTTGCCACGATTATGAATTTGCCATCTCCAACTAATTTGAAGCACCTGATCACATTTTTACAGACATGCTCATGGTATCGGCGCTTTATAGAAAATTTCTCATCGGTTGCTGAACCACTTACGAGGTTGACTAAGAAGTCTGTAGCTTGGACCTGGACCAAAGAGCAGGAAACGGCCTTTTTAGAACTGAAACGTCGACTAACTACGTCCCCAATATTGCGCCAGGCTGACCATACGAAGCCCTACATATTGAAAACCGATGCAAGCAACTACGCTCTCGGGGCTGTTTTGGTCCAGGGGGAGGGAAGCGAAGAATACGCAGTAGAGTATGCCAGTCGATTGCTCATTCCCGCAGAACGTAATTACTCTACCACTGAGAAGGAGGCCCTGGCTGTGGTATGGGCCCTACAGAAATACCGTGGCTACATAGAAGGATTACCTACCACCGTAGTAACCGACCACCAGGCACTTCGCTGGTTAATGCAGTTAAAATCACCGACGGGCAGATTGGCTAGATGGGCACTACAGATACAGGCTTTCGACATCACCATTAAGTACACCCCTGGCAAGACCAATGTAGTGGCCGATACCTTATCGAGACCAACGTGTAGCGAAGAAACGAGCGAAACATGTGGTATATGTTCCATCGCAATAGACATGCCTACGCGAGATCCGAAAAACACCAGGAACGAACAACTAAAAGACCCATTCATACAGAAAATAATCGCTTCAATGGAAGACCCAAAGCAACATGAAAATGCAGCATACTGGAGTAGCAAAGGGTATTTGATGAATAACGCCCTCCTGTATCGGCACAACCCGAGTTCAGAAGCCGACAACGCCCAACTCGTTGTTCCTGTTGTCCTGGTCCACGAATGGGCTAACCTCTTGACTGTCTACCACGATGAACCAACTTCAGGACACTATGGAGCTGAAAAGACCTTCCAAAGAATGTCTCTGCGCTACTACTGGAAGGGAATGCGCAAATATATCGAGAGCTATGTACGAAATTGTATTCAATGTCAGCGGTTCAAGCCGTCCAATATGAAACCGGCAGGATTACTTCAAACTACCGCCACAGCAAAAAGATTTGTAACTATCTCCTTTGACCTATTCGGGCCACTACCGCCTACACCTGCTGGAGAAACTTGGATATTTATAGTGGAAGACATAGCAAGCCGATGGGTTGAGCTGTTTGCCCTGAAAACGGCAACAGCAGAGGCGTGTGCAGACACCCTAATCAATGAAATCTTCCTGAGATATGGCGTGCCAAGGAGACTAATCAGTGACAACGGCCCGCAATTTGTGAGCTCCGTGATGCAGCAAGTCGCCTATTGTCTCGGAATAAAACATAACTTTACCCCTGTTTATCATCCGGAAGCTAACCCAGTTGAAAGGCGAAACCGTGATTTAAAAACTCAGCTAAGCATCCTGGTGCAAGATGACCACCGAAAATGGGCTGACAAGCTCCCCATCATCCGTTTCGCTATGAACACAGCACAGCAGTCATCTACGGGTTACTCCCCCGCTTATTTAACATTCGGACGAGAACTCCGAACGACTGTGGATACGTATGATGATCTAAGAGAAATCATCCTAAGTGAGAATTTTATTGCTGAGATAACTCCAAAACTGATTCTTCTTTCCGAAACTCTAAAGCGAGCAAGAGAGGTGCAAGAACAGAAAGAAGAAACCAGAAAGGGTTATGTAGATAACACTCGAAGATCCGGGATACCGTATGAGGCGGGCACGTTGGTGCTAGTGAAAACACACCCTATCAGTAGAGCCGCCCAAGGAGTAAGCGCAAAATTCGCACCACGCCGGGACGGCCCATACATCATCACCAAACAGCATGGTCCGTCATCTTATCAACTTGCTCTGGCTGATACCCCGGATACTGCTGTAGGGATCTACCATACGTCAGCTCTGGAGCCATATCATGGTTCAAAGGATGAACTGCCGATCCCTGTACAGGCGATACGCAAGAGAGGCCGCCCCAAAAAGAAGGCTGTCAGCCCGCCTATGGCCAGGAAGTAGAAAACCAGAAACTACTGGCTTCTTGTCGGGACGCCATCGGAGCCAGAGGGGGAGGATGTAACACTTGAGCCCGCTATTACTCGCCGGCCGGCTGCAGCGCGTAAACACCTCACGCACACATCGATCCGCGCGGCGAGACGGCACACACTCAAGCGCCCGGCCCTAATAAAACCGGGTTGCCGCAGCGCTCGGCAGTCAGTCCACCGCGGCGATCCGCGACGGGCAGAGCTCTCCTTGGGTACTACCGCGGCATCCGTGACAGTACTTAGTACGAAAGGTCTCCTACCACGGCAATCCGTGTGGATCACCTAAGTATTCTATTATATTGATTCTCTGTAACAGTTCTTATTAAATTAAATAAAGAAAGTTAATCTCTTACATATATATTTTTTTTTATAATGTTAATGTTTTATGAATAATAGAGTTTTGTTCTGTTTTTGTGAACAATGTTCTCTTTTCCTGACACTAGTATTTTTACATTTTCATTTAGGTCTTGAATTACTGTGTATGGCCCCGTATATACGGTGGTCATTTTATCGCGATCTTCCTTTTTTACTAATATTAAATCTCCTATGCTATAATTAGTGGGATTAATGTTTTTATCGTACTGTAATTTTCTATTTTGCTTTGTTTTTATTAAATTATTTCTAGCATCCTCTTGGGATTTTTGTAATCTATACCTAAGCTCTATTGGATATGAATTAAAATTATATATTGGGTCTATTTGACTTACAATATTTCCTGGTAAACGACATTGTTTACCGAACACCAATTCGTATGGTGTGTACTTCGTTGAAGTATGTACTGCCGTATTATATGAAAAACACCAATATTGCAACCAATCGGACCACTGGTGTGCCTGATTGTTTGTTTGTATTCTAAGATTAGCTCCTAATGATTTATGTGAATTTTCTAATGATCCTAGGCTTTCATGGTGGTAAGCGGTCGATTGCAATTGATTGATTTTCAAAAGTTGACAAACCTCGCGCATAGTTGACGAAATGAATTCCGTTCCTCTATCCGTACCGATTTCTCGGGGAATTCCATATCGCAGTATGAAATTTTCTACAAATGATCGCGCGACCGTGGTTGTCTCCTTATTTAGTAGTGGGTAGGCCTCGAAATATTTTGTTAGTTCGCATTGCAATGTTAATATATAACAATATCCGTTTGCATCTTTTGTCAGAGGTCCCACTAGATCTAAAAATAACTTGTCAAAAGCTGTTGTTGCCGTACTAGTTATACATAGTGGCTGTT
Source organism: Epinotia brunnichana (assembly GCA_963854355.1). NCBI lineage: Eukaryota > Metazoa > Arthropoda > Insecta > Lepidoptera > Tortricidae > Epinotia > Epinotia brunnichana. Next base: position 27,886,534 of record OY977944.1, read on the forward strand.
TTGTGTTCGTGTGATATTTTTGTTTTGACAAATTGATGGATATCGTTATCCATTCCCGGCCAATAATAGTAACGTTTGAGTTGATTGGTCATTCTTCGAATGCCGGCATGCCCACTTGTGGGCAATATATGGAAATCATTTAATATTACTCGCCTGTCATCCTTATCATTTATTTTCGTGACACCTTTTATTATACATATTCGGGGTCCGGACCCTGTATTATTGGTATGCATGTATTGTGCTAGCTGTTTAATTATTTGTGCGGTGTCATTATTATATAGTATGCATACCTCTTTTATTCCTCGTGTCTTGCAAAATGTACCTAATGCCGCCGCGGGAAAAGCTCGTTTAGATCGCGGTTGAACATAGGTTTTGGGACACAAAGTCTGTAAGGATGGCGAGTAAACTATCTCATTATCTTTACTGGTTTCACAATCTGATTGTTGTTAGTGTGTTATTGTAATCTTTTTCATTAAAACTTAATTCTGGCATGTTATTAGGTTTTTTTAAGATTTCCACCATTGTTGGGTGCGCATTCCCGTCATGGTTAGAAACTTTAGTTGTGGAGGCGTTTGCCTTTTTTTTTGCTTCTATTCGTTTCTTTTGTGCTCTTGTCATTACTGATATTACTTGCTTTGTCATGCTTTTTAGTTCTTCGCTAGTTATTTCGATCCTAGACAATGCGTCGGCCGCTACATTATCTTTTCCTTTCAAATATTCTACTGTAAAATCGTACTCCTCTAAACACAAACGAAACTTAGTGAGCCTGCTGGATGGATTATTCATGCCAAATAAATATATTAGTGGGCGATGGTCCATTATTATTCTGAACCTACGGCCATATAAATATGGTCTAAAATACTTTACCGCCCATACCACAGCCAATAATTCTTTATCTGTGGTAGGATAATTTTTTTCTGCCTTATTTAAAGGTCTGCTTGCGTATGCTACTGGTAATCCGTTTTTATTTGATAATAAACTTCCTACAGCTATGCCCGAGGCGTCCGTGTGTATCACGAACTCGTTATCACTCGAGAAGTCCGGGTATTGTAAAATTGGTGGGCAAGTTATTGCTGTTCTTAATGTTTCGAATGCCGTCTGGCATTGTTTAGTCCAATTAAATTCTATATTTTTCTTTAATAAATTATTTAATGGATGTGTAATTTCTGCAAAATGGGGTATAAATTTTCTATAATAATTTATGAAAGCTACAAAACGCCTTACTTCGTCAGCGTTGTTTGGTATTGGATAATTTTGCACTACATTTATTTTTTCTGGATCTGGTTTTATTCCTTCCGGAGTTACTACATGTCCTAAATACAATATTTCCTTTCGTAAGAAGTTACATTTTAATGGATTTAATTTGAAATTCACTTTACGTAGTCTTGTAAATACGTCTATGAGGTTTTTATTGTGTTGTTGTAAATTCCTGCCCATGACAATAATGTCATCTAAATAAACTATACATTTTATATAATTTAGACCCGACATAGCTATAGTCATTGCTCTGCTAAATCTGCTTATCGTTTTCAATGACTTCGTTTACCTTCCTGTAGTCTATCACTAGTCTCCATTTCTTTTCTCCACTTGAATCCGATTTTTTAGGAACAAGGAGTATTGGACTTGCCCATTCTGACTGTGATTCCTCTATAATATCATTTTTTAGCATCTGCTGTATTTGTTTATTTATTTCCGGTCGTTGCGAGTGAGGTAACCGACATGGTTTACTGTATACCGGCGATGAATTTGGTTTTAAACGTATTTTTTGTTCATATAAATTCGTGGTATTTAATGAGTCACCTGGCAAGTGAAAAATGTCGGCAAATTTTGCGCAAATGCTTGCAATGGAATCGTTTTCTTCTTTATGTAATTTTTCCATGTTTAATAATGAAAATAATAATTTTACTCGTTCTGCATTATTTTGATATTTTTCAAATGAGAAACATTTGTATTCGTGTGATGGTCTTATTTGTGGTGTGAAACCATTTAATGTTACGTCTTCGCTACGTGTGTTTAACACCCTAACGGTTATTTTACCATTTACACTTTTTGTTAATGTATTTGCGACAAAAATTCTGTCACCGATTTCACTTGATAAAATTACGCAGTCATTTAAATAATTTGTTGAGACTTTTATTATTGATTCTGTTCGTGCTGGCAATGTTATTTGATTTGAATTTATGCTTTGAATATTTTTGTTTTTTATATTTAATGGTATGTCATATAGTTGGTTATTTAAATTTAAAATTATAATTTCTTTTTCGAAGTCTATGCGGCATTTATATTTTATTAAAAAGTCTTGTCCTATTATTCCATCGACTTGTAATGGTACATTTTCGAAAACATGGAATGTATGTTCGAATGTTTGTTTTGTTATATTTTTTAAATTTAAATCAATTGTTCCGTATGACATTATTCGTCCTCCTATTCCATTTATACATGTATTTTTCCGGGTAATAATTTTTCCAGTTGAAATTGCAATATCGTGCTTTACTGCTGACAAAGACGCACCTGTATCAATTAACCAATTATATGTTTTGCCTTTTATTTCTAATTGCACTGAATTTAAATTGTTATAGGTAAAAATATGATTTTTAGTCTCGAAAAAACTGCATTGCGGTGTCATTTAAAGGTTCTTGTTCTACTACGTTTATTTGGTGTCGATTTTTTTTTGTATAGCCTGGTCGACTACCTCGACCGAAGTTTGAGTACCTCGTTTTATACGTACAGTCACGTCTAAAAATATGTATACAAAAACAAGGTTGCATAAATATGTAGTCATACATTGTATCAAAAATATGTATCTATTACTGACACCAAAAAATTGTATTCATTAAACTGTTTCAGTATTATGTAATCACAAAATGCTTCAGAAAGTTGCATACTTAAATAATTTCCATTTAAATGTATCCACCTCGTAGTCAAAAATAAGTATACATGAATGTTTCCATATACATATAACCATACCAATTTGGCAAATATTTGTATACGCCGTTTGATTCATAAAAATGTATTCAGACTGCAACAACAAACCTTGCCTGACTGGCATAGAATCGCAAGTTTTTATATTTAACTGATTTGACAATTCACGAAAACAGTGCGGACTTGTCACTGCATACGTCTATCTCACGATTCTTTCACAATTATTCTATGACGCACTTGACAGTCCAAATTTTTAGATTGAATTTCATGTAAACATTGTGCATTTCAGTTTAGGGTCATTCTCAGAAAGGTGCCCTAAGCATTTTTTGTTTTTATTTTAATAATATCAAGTTTTTTCTACTCAGTCAAAATTGGAACGGCATTTTGCAACTAACAGGAGAAAAAGTGTCCCTAACATTTTATTGTCGCCATCACAAATATCTATATTATTCAGGGTGCTCAAAAATATCTGAACATGCACTATAATGTCTTGAAAATAGAGTCGTGTTCCGATATTTTCAAGAACCGAACCTATATTTTTATGTCATCGAATTATATTGATAGACAGCTGTCTATCTTGAATTCTATTATTTATTAGCAGCACTTCAAACCCAAGCGTCACGTATTTATGTGGTTTTAATGCGAATGTAACTCTGTCTGTCTGTTCCGTTTTCACACTTAGGTATACGGCTGAACGGATTTTGATAAAATTTGGCATGGAGATACTTTAAGACTGTGCTGAACATAGGATAGTTTTTATCCCGAAAATTAATTAAAGGAATAAAACAGGAACTGAAAGTTTGTATGGAAATCTTTCTGTGCGGACGAAGTCGCGGGCGGAAAGCTAGTGGGATATAGATTGGGAAAAAACGCATGTCTCACTATTTCCTTTTTGTATTTCCATGGAAATAGTGGGATACACCCGATTCACCCAGGTGAATCAAGCTAAGTGTTTCAAGTACTCTGCAAATATGGGGTAAGTAGGGGGAATAGGGATGCCAATGCAGAACTTTTGGGATTTAGGTTGCTCAGAATTGAAAATTGATCTTAAAAACTATTCGTCATAAAAACAAAGTTCACAAATTACAGAAAACAGGAAATCGCTTTATGTAGTATAAATAAAAATAAAACACAATTTTGCTACATTAATACTCGTAAAATATTCTTTTGACAAGTCAAGCTATTGTCATTATCCGAAAGTGTCAACCCTTGCAATTTTCCCATCTAACCATTGCTATCCCTTCTAATATTGGCAAGGCACTATTAGTCAAAAAGTCGGCAAAGCTGTAACGTGAAGTGTCTAAACCAGTGATTCCCAAAGTGGTCCAGGTGGACCCCCAGGGGTCCACGGGAGACTTGCTGGGGGTCTACGTAGGCGTGAACAAAAAATGGGGGTCCATAAAATGTTAATGGGGGTCCACGAAAATTTATCTGGTTTTGATAGTAAAGAGCAAAAATGTAAGCATAGTTTTTAAAAGGGCCTACTACCTACCTACATTGTTTTTAGTACCTAACTAAGCAGATTATATTTTAATAAGGCAAGCGACTGTTACTTGTTCAAACTTGCGTATTCGATATTACGTAGGTACAATTTCGTGTACAGACTTGCAAAGCGCTATCCGCCCGACAATGCTTAATGCTTGTTCAGACATGAATTTGATCACCACTATAAATACTTGATGCCAAAGGCAAACTCATTCATTTGTTTCCGGAATTACGAAAAGAAGGTGTGAGAAAATTTATATCAGTGTTTGCTAGTGCCGGAGAAAAGTAAGTACCTACCTTTTTTTTGTTTTATAGTACTTAAGTATTTTGTTTACGTGTACCAGTCGGTTGATCACAACTGTTTGTATTCACGGCGCAAACGGTGAGGGCAACGCACTCTAAACCGAATAGGTAGGTATCACTAACACTGCGACGGTCGGAAGAGATTAATTCCAATCTTTCCTTCATACTTAAACAGGCTTAGGACTGTCTGACACAATTTTCCGATGTAAAACATTAGTGGTAGATACGTATTTAACAAAGTAAGGGATTTCAGGCGTATTTAAAAGATTGGAATCAACCATTTGTAAATAATCCAGATTATCACTATCACTTATCACCACAGCTATCACTCATCGTCACACGCGATCGGACACTTGCCAATAACAAAGCAGCACTTGTGCATAATGTGCATTAGCCGAAAACCAAAATGTGACTGAGGTCACTGAGGCGGCATTTCACAAAGGGAAGCGCGAGCGCCTTAGAATAGGGATTACGCGCGGGGTTGAAAGGTGCCGCTCGCACGTTATTGGACGGTAGTCCACGTGGACTTATTTTTATTGGATATTGATTAGCAGGCTCGATTGCTAGGTACTATCACCTATTGACTGAAACTAAACAAGTGATTCAAATTAAAATTGTTATTTATTAAATACGTTATTTTATGAAAAAAGAGTTAAAATTTAATAAATAGGTATACCTTTCAATTTCTTATAATGGATACATTAAATGGGCTTTTGGTGTAAGACGGTTAAAAAAACACCTTGTAGATAGGTAACTTCGTAACTTACAGATATTTTAATTGTCCTCTTTTGATTTGAAGACAAAGAGCACGTTTTATTCAATTGTTTTTTCACGACAGAAGCACTGCCTTTCTAAAAAGGCCGAATAAGCAATATTGCAGAGCAATTAATTTTGTAATTTTTCTTGCAAATGACTACTAATTTTATAAAACAGTAATTTCACAATCATTTTAAATTGATTTTGAAGTAACTATTTTATCAAAACTATTTCTTTTTGGAAAGAGCAGGGCTTGAGCTTCGATGCCAGTTTGTCACGTTTTAACAATGAAGCCGCAGACAAAAAATACGCAAATACACGGAGCGCGTGAACTCATTGATTTGATGAAATGTTAGTTATCGCTTTTATGGACAATTTTGGGATTTCGACTTTTATTTTTTTCTACACAAATATGATCAGTATTTGATACTGAGTACACCAATTTTTATTTGTACTATTAAAAATTTGTGGTAAATTAGGTACTTTAAAATTGATACCGTTTTGTGAAAACGTCTGTATTTGTCTTAGCGGTTTATTAGTTGGTCCCTTTACAAGCCGTAATTCTATTACCGCGTGGTGACAAAGGCTGCGGTGTGATACCTATATTCAGAAAAAAACTTGGTTACTAAAACATTTTTTTTTACAGGTAAGGTAACTGACACGAAACATGGCTACAGCAAAGAAAAAATGTCGACAATATAGTGTCGATTATTTGAAATATGGTTTTGTTCCATCAGAGGCAGACAAACAATTGCCCATGTGCCTATTATGCAACAAAGTTTTGAGCAATGACTCTATGAAACCATCAAAGCTCGAAGATCATCTAAAAAGGTGTCATACTGATAAAATAGGTAAAGATTTGAAATATTTTCAAACATTGAAGGAAAAATATGAAAAGAGACCCACCATGCACAGTATGTTCGCTTCAACATCTCAAAGTAACGATGATGGCTTGCGGGCATCTTACAATATCTCATTACTAATAGCAAAATCTGGAAAACCGCACACTATCGGAGAACAATTAATTTTACCCGCTGTTGAAGAGGTTTTAAAAACTGTTTTGCACAAATCTCCATTTGACGTACTAAAAAGAATTCCATTAAGTAACAATACTGTTCAAAGACGCATTGATGAAATGAGCTCTGATACCGAAAGTTTTTTGTGCAATCATCTGCAAAAAACTCATTTTTCTATACAACTGGACGAGTCAACGTTACCCGGTAATGAAGCATTATTATTAGCATATGTTCGATTTATTATGGAGGAAGAAATTCACGAAGAATTGCTATTTGCCAGAACTTTGGAGACTGACACTAAAGGCGAATCAATATTTAATGTCCTGAGTAATTTTTTTACGGAAAAATCGATTCCATTTACAAACATTATTTCAGCGGCAACAGACGGAGCTCCTGCAATGGTCGGTCGATATCGTGGGTTTATAAGTCATCTCAAAAGAATTATACCAGGACTTACAGCTATTCATTGCGTAATCCACCGACAACATCTTGTGGCAAAACATTTAAGTGACAGGTTGAACCAATCTCTTCATTTTGTAATAAAAGCTGTCAACAAAATCAGAAGCAATGCATTGAATACGCGTTTATTTGCTCAATTGTGCGACGAAAATGATGAAGACTTCAAACGACTGCTCTTACATACTGAAGTACGCTGGTTGTCAAAAGGTGCATGTTTAACGAGATTTTACTCTGTTTTCGATTCCGTATTAGAGTTCCTAGAAAGTAGAGATCCAGATTTAAAAGAAAACTTGATCAAATTTAAAGCAGACATTGCGTATTTGACAGATTTGTTTAAAAAATTTAATCATATTAACTTGCAGTTACAAGGGGACAGCCTGAATTTAATTAAAACAAAGGGGATAATTTCGGCTTTTCTTGGGAAATTGAAATTTATGAAGCAAAACATTAGTCGGCGTGAATTCTCTCAATTTCCAAACTTGTCGCAGGTAGAATGTATTGATGAGGATAACCATACCTACAGTCAACATTTAAGTGCCCTGCATGATGACTTTGAAACCAGGTTTGAAGATATGCTGACGATGGATATACCACCATGGATCATAAATCCATTTGATGAAACGGAAGTGGCTAATGTTGTATTACAAGAGGAGCTGCTCGAGCTAAGCACCAATGAGGAGCTGAAGGTGAAATTTAGAAAAGGCTACCAAACATTTTGGCTGCAAGCAGAAATACCCGAAAAATATCCTGGACTGTGGGAAATCGCAAGGAAATTTTTAATAGCTTTTCCCTCGTCATACCTTGTCGAAAGGAGTTTTAGTGCAGTTACAAACCTCTTAACAAAAAAAAGGAGCAAATTAAACATCACAGAACGGGGGGATTTGCGGTTATTGCTCACAAAAATAAAGCCAAACATTGATCGTTTGCTGACACTCCATCAAATACATCCTTCCCATTAATTAAAATTATGACCTGAACCTAGGTATATTAGTATATTACCTTATTATTTTTTTCTTGTAATTATATTCTTTTAATAAATAAAGTGTTATAAAATGTACCATTTTTCGTTTTTATTTTACCTATCGGAATAAAGGGACAGAACTCAGAAGCGACACAATTTTTATTTTTTGGTGACTTTAAGAATGTGGTAGAAATGTAGCAGCAGAGGGTCCACCGAAACCAGTAAAATTTTGGAAGGGGTCCACGAGAAAAATAAGTTTGGGAACTACTGGTCTAAACCGAAATAGTCGGCAAAGAAAGAAATTCGGTAAACCACGAACTTATCAAAATTACATAACTACTAGGGTAATTCTTATTCTTACGTTTTTTTGTGTGAGTTGTAAGAATTGAATATTTTTTTTAGGAAAATCAGTAAACCGTATATTAATTCACTTAGTAAAATACCCATCGTGTCATGTCTGAAAGTATTTTTTGGCATACAATTATTAGAAACATACTTTAAAAAAAATACAAGTCCAAAATGTCACGGACCGTGTAGTGTGAGATCGCCGGATTTGGAAATAAAATATTTTATTCTGAAGAAATATCAAGTTATTTCGGAAAATATTACAGCAATTATTCAAGACTAACCTTTGCTCTATAAGACTGTTTAAAAATAAACATAAATAATAATTACTATTTATGATTCTGAACAACATAAAGTTTGTGAGTAGTTTTTGTGTCACGACCATGTATGATGATATAAAAATGCTGTACTCGGTAGAAAACTATCTTTGATGTTGGCAACCCTTCCCAAGTCTTTTTAGAACAGCAACACTGTCTTCTTGTCAGATTTGCAAATGCCTGAACGTTAGGTGTGTCTCGCAAAAACAATCTTCTCATTTAATTGAAAAAAGGGACAACCTTAACACGTCAACGCCGTGTACGAGTTTTGAACGTAAGTACCAGTGTCACGCTATTGTTTCAAACATAATATGTACCTCATACAATGTAGTTTCAGGTACTTACTTAAGATTTGCGATATCATGGCTAGCTTTTAGGTTATATCGAACACGTTTCAAATTGTCACGGCCATGGTATGAAAAAAATGTCACTGCCATGGAATTTTTGAGTACAGTAAGGGAAATTTATTCAAGTACCACCGTAGAACCCTGTCGCAATTGACAGGCCGCCATCACTCATACTAGTGATATGTCACCTTATTGCGATAGGGTTTTACGGTGGTTCGTGAATACATTTCCCTTACTGTACATGGTCGTGACATATATAATGCGTGGTCGTGACATTCTATTTTGTCACGGCCATGGTATGAAAAAATGTCACCGCCATGGAATTTTTGACTATCTCATTAAGAAGGATACCATATAAATACCGTTGATTAAACCATTTCAGTGTTTTAGTTATTGCTCAATCTCTAAAACTATGATGACACAAATTTAATAGCATTAATATTAACAGTAACCTACAATGAAAAATGTAAAACTGTCACATCCGTGTGTCACAGCCACGTTCACTAATGTCACGACCATGTGCACAGTCTGTCACGGCCGTGTTATGTACCCGATTTTTTTTATGGTTCCAGAGGGCATTAAGCTTGTTCATATGCATCAAAAATATGCTTTTGGTATATACTTTGGATGTACATCGCAAAATGTTGTAAAAAAAAAAGTTATTTTTTTTTGGGTTATGTGGAAACTATTTAAGAATCACCCACTAAAACTTTTTCCTTATTTCGAATTGCCCTAAGAAAGTAATAAGAAAAAATGCAAATTTACAAGTGCTATTTACTTTATTATGCTTGACAAACAAAACATTTCTTCTCTCTTTCAGTTATAAAATAGTAGTTTTAATTTTAGTAACTAATATAAAATAATAATACTTATGAGTTTCATAAACAGCCACCAATAAATGAATGCAATGTTAAAATTTTGGAGGTTAAATCAAATAAATCATACTCAAATGAACAATGTTTCCTTTGGGATCAACCCCGATACGGCTAATAAAATTTATTTTGATTATTAAACAACGATCAAACGTGTTTCTAGAGATCCTTACCAAACACGGACAAGAAGTTTAGGGAGAATTGTTTTCTTTTCTCGAATATGGGTTTGGTTCCATTGTATAGTAAAATTTTGACACTGTATCCATTTTTGCCACACTTTGGTAATGCCGTTGATATAACCTTATTTTAAAAATGAAGCTTAAAGTTAATACTTTGTGTACCCCCCTTCTGCATTATCTACTGTTTCTAGCCGCTCGGGCATCGAATTAACAAGGTTCGTACACAGTGAGGACCCTCTAAACGAATCCCATAACTCATGCACATGTTGACGTAATGATTCTCGGTCTCGTACTTGTGACGAGTCCCACTCCTGTACCATCATGGCCCAGAGGTTCTCGATGGGATTGAGGTCGGGTGATTTCGGTGGCAAAGCAAGTTCACTCAAGAGCTCCTGGCGATCTATCCAAGCTTGTACGATTCGAGATCTGTGTACATAACAGCCATCTTGCACAAATTCTATGGGCGTTTCTTCTCCATATACCACAGCGGCTGACGGCACGAGCACCTCCGACAAGATATCGATGTACACAGCAGAGTTTAATCTAGTAGAAACTTCTACCAGTTCCCCCGGACCTGCTGCCGACATCCAGCCCCAGAAATTTAACGATAGTCTCCCACTGCTACGATTCGGGAGAACGTTTTGTTCTAAATATCGTGTATTATTTGGTCGCCATAGTGACACTCTGCCATCCTGACTGGTGACAAATGTCTTTTCATCCACGAATATCACCTTGGAAAAATCATGATGTTTGTAACGGTTCACCCAGTTTACCCTTTGTATCTTATGCCGCGGAGTCAGAAAAGGTTTTCTCGCTGGGCACCTATGATGCAACCCTGCGTCGTGCAGGCGTCTTCGTATTGTTGCTGGCGAAACGTTATACTCTTGTGCTAAGTCCGGAACTCTTATGAAGCCTTCGTTCCTTACCCGTTCCACCAGATGGCCGTCGGTTTCAAAGCTCGTTTTTCTTGGCCGCCCAAAAGAGACGTGGTTTCTGAGCAGTCCTTCTTCTTCGAAACGGTTGCACCATAAATAAACAGTCCTCCTCTGCAAAAAAATAGTCAATTTTAAAACGATATATACTGTAGTTAAAAATATAACGTATGTCTAGTTGCTACGTGAGGAAATACTAATAGAATAAAGACAATTTTGCAAATCACTGAAGGCGTAATGAAAAAGTATTTCTTACCGTGATTCCCATCGATTCAGCGATTTCTGAGACCGTATATCCTTCATCTTTTAAAAATATAATTCGATGTTTCGCGTGATCATCTAAACGATACATCGTTTCGTCCTGATATGATATTTTACACAAATCGTCCCCACCGTAACCTATCTCGAGTGGCACTTGAAGTAATAGTGGTATCTATATTCAATTATTCTAATTCTTGACGTTTCCTTTTAAATTCAAATTAGATTTAAAATAAGAAGTGACGTGACTGTTCTTGCTGCCAGTAAAATTTGAAAATCTGTTTAAACTTTTTTCTCTCCTGCTCTGACGGTTGAGTTTTCAAAGGTAGATATGCGATAGGTACAGTCAGCGTCATATAGTTAGCAGCAGTCAAAGTATCTAAAAAGTTCGTCACTTCCAAAAGTGTCATTAACTTGCAATCAGTTTAAGTAAGCTAATACCTAGTTCCTTTCCATTCTGAAATATACCAGGACATGCACATCGTCGAATACTTGAGAGTATTCGAAAAACATTTGATATCGTAACAACAGCAACGTCACTAATTTCCTAGCACCCAGTTTTTGTAATCTCCGAAATGAACTCTACAACACTATATAGGAGAAAATGGACAGGAAATCTGATAAATTTACAGTATGACTGGCTCCAGTAGTATCTGGGGGCATGTAAGGTATTCAATAGATGTTTGCAGTGATAGAAACTGAATGTTTTACGTCGGGGGTCAAAAATTACGCTTGAATAAATAAAATCAATGAATTAATCAAACAAAAAATCACAAATTATAGATATTTTAAATAATTTTATTTACCTAAGCTAGTTACATATTCGACACAATTACAATTAGTTGTATGACGACATTCTATAAAGCAGGGACTAGCACATAATTTACAAAATAAAAATACGGGTTGAAGTTCTTCTTCTTCGTAAATGTCTTTATCGTCCAAAAATGCATTATAATAGCACTTAGTGCATATTCCAATAAACAATACCATATTCTTATTCAAGTTTAACATAAATGTAAAGTGCTCGAGTACATCCAGGAAAACATCGCGTAATACGCATTTGGGCAGAGGCAGCTGAAAAATCTTTGTTTTCCATGTTTTGATAAGGTTCCATGATATATCTTGGGTATTATCGTTTACGATAGCTGTGATTTTTTTAAAACACAATGAATATAAAGAATTGACAACAAGAGGCATCATTTGCACTTGTCAACACTTCCAACACTTCACATTGAAGTGAATAAATAAAGATGTATAGACTAAAGATTGAGTGCTGGCAGCTGACTTTTCATTTAGAAACATATAATAAGAACTGCGCCTTTTTGAGTCAAAATAATACAAATCGATTATATTCTGCACGCGATTATATTTCTTAACATAAGGGCCGTGTGTTCTAGAATAGCATAAATATTTCAATGGATACGCCACTTTGTCTTTGAGATACAGAAACGTCAATATGCCAAAATATACGTCAATGTGTAATGATACATGTAATTATTTTGTTTCAAGCCATTATACTGCTTATTGATAGTAACTTGGCGTAAATATCTAAATGAACTTCAAAATCATGAAAATGAATACCCTAAATAATTTATTGATATTCGGCGAAAAGTAGCGTAACAAATCGAGATAAAATGTAGCCTATATGTTAATTCGGGTTATAAACTATCTCTATACCTAGTTTCAGCGATATCCGTTCAGCCGTTTAAGCGTTATTGAGTAACAAACATCCAAACATATAAACATCCAAACTTTCGCATTTATAATATTAGTGGGATATACTTTTGTGTGACACGCAATAAACTAATAAAATAAACGAATAGACAGACAGAGTTACTTTCATTTCATCACTACATAGTATAAAACAAAGTCGCTTGTTTTGTCTGTACGCTTAGATCTTTCAAACTACGCAACGGATTTTGATGCGGTTTTCACAAATAAATAGTGTGATTCACGGTGTCTATGTATACCGTAACCGTGCGGTGCCGGGACGGGTCACCAGTATATAATATTATTTTAATGGAGTATACCGTAACCGTGCGGTGCCGGGACAGGTCACCAGTATATAATATTATTTTAATGGAGTATGGATTAGTACGTAAGTATGTATGTCTCTGACCGCATGCGGGTTACGAAAGAGACAGACATCTAAACAAAATAGTAATTCTTCAAGACGCATCAAAGTATCAAATCGTGTTTACATATCTATGAATCAAACGGCGTATACAAATATTTGCCAAATTGGTGTGGTTATATGTATATGGAACACATTCATGTATACTTATTTTTGACTACGAGGTGGATACATTTAAATGGAAATTATTTAAGTATGCAACTTTCTGAAGCATTTTGTGATTACATAATACTGAAACAGTTTAATGAATACAATTTTTTGGTGTCAGTAATAGATACATATTTTTGATACAATGTATGACTACATATTTATGCAACCTTGTTTTTGTATACATATTTTTAGACGTGACTGTACCACGCGTATTATAACGCGGCCCATTTGTTTTGTTTCTTGTATACGTATTTTGGTGTGGACGCTGTGAATAGCGTTCTTGGTAGTTGCCCCTGTACGGTCTTTTATTGGGATACATGCCCCGTCGCATATGTAGGACTTGTCCTTGACTTGTTGAGGCGGAAGTCATGGTGACTTCCTGATCCTTTGCTCCCTGTATCGCGTCTTTTAACGAGTTGTAACCGTGGGCGGCGATAATTGTACTTAACCTTTCGTTGCGTAATCCGTCGGCAAACTTATGTATCGCGGTTTTTTCATTTATAGGCTTTAAAATTTTGTAAGCCTCGGAATTATTATTCGCTTGACTTATTGTTAAGTTGACTAATAGGTCTTCTAATTCTTGGCCATAATGCTCAAGACCTACTTCCTTGTCTTGAAGACATCATTTTAGTTTAAATTGCCGTAGCCGATTTTTTTGTTTATAAATGCGTTTTCATGTCATCTACTAAATATTTTATTGTGTTATATGTATTTGATAGTCTAAGTTTAGCACTTTGTGTTAGTTGCGTTTTTAATACGAAGTTGATTAACATTTTTTTTTCGGCTTCTTTTACCATTGTGTCATATAATTAGATTGCGTCTATTAATTGGTTAGTGACGGTCTCTGAGCCGTCCATTGTTGGTAATAATGATACCGCGGTCTTTAGGTCGAAATTATCGTGGGTAGACATTTTGGTTTGGGGTTCCTCGTTCGTGCTGTAATATTTAATTATTTTGCTATATATCTCTTCTATTTTTTGATAATATGCTTGTATTATTTGACTGTCCCGTAAGGATATCTGTGACTTTTGTATTTTTTCGCTATTTATTTCGATATATTTTTCGTATTGTTCATACAAAGCATTTACTTTAGCAAATTTTTCTAGACCGAGTTTTTCTGTTCTACGTTGTGGTCCTAGTTTTCTTATATCTTCATTTAATTTACTTAATTGATCAAATATTTTTTGAATTTCGGACATAATTCATTTTAAACACTTTAGAAAATAATATATATAGTTAAATGTAAATAGTACCCCGGTTTATGTTGTTGCTGACCTGCGATGATCTTCTTTATTCGGCGTTCGGCTGGCGCATCACTGCTGCTTGATTTTCTTTGGCTTCTTTATACGGCGTTCGGCTGACGCATTACTGCCGCTACTGCTTGGCGCTCGATTTTCTTAGTGAGGCATTTATGTACCTTCTTCCATATGATGTAGCTGCACCCGATCGCTACTAGTATCATAACCGTGATGGTTAAGTAGTTGGCCGTTGAGTTGCTGGCCACGAAGTCGGTTTGTGCTGGCTGCGCGCTGTTTCCGGCTCCGTTCTGTGCGATGATGACCTCTTCTTGTTTTTGCTGAGTTTTTTCGCACTGGCTGCCCATTTTTCTTATTTTGTGTGGCGCGTCGCGGGTCGTGGATTGAGTAGTCCGCCGCTTCTGATGACCGCCATGAAGAGTTGCTCGAGGCGCTGCGTTGGTACAGGCTGGAGTCGAGGCTGCTTACAGCCCGACTGGCTAGTCCGCCGCGAGGCGACTAGCCCTGGCTAAAGGTCGCCATGAACTGAACTAAGGTTCTAGGTAAATGATAGACGAGCTTCAGGAATAGAATGAGTTCTTTATTTAGGTGAACGCTGGCTTATATACACTCTCTGTAAGGCTGCGTGGTGGGAACGCAACAATAGTGCATTTACGATAATGGGTTTAGTTTAACGATGATGTGATTACTCGTGCGTAAACCATCAAGATAGGAATCGAAGGTTATATCCCCACTACACAACCATGCAGTCATCGGTCCTAAGCTCTGGACTATAGACGAACGTCGTTCTGGGGGAAAGGTGATACCTTCTGTAGTATTCACTTATTTGCCGATTATAAGGGTATATCTGTATAGCTTGGCTAGCCAACACATCATCACAGGCTACCACTCCCAGCAACGGTCGGGCCATGACTGCCGTCATCGTGACGTATGCGCACTAGATAAGCACATATACACTACATCCCTTTCTTGTTTTAATGAAAAGGAAACCTATTCATGTAATCTATTTATGTAAATACAATTATCTATTTATGTATAGAATTACCAGAATAAGAATGTTATATGTTAACACACTTAGTATATAAATTTAATTTAATCTAAACAATCGATGACATGTAATATTAATAATATTATAAATAAAAGACTTATGACTTATGAATTTTACTAGTGAACGAATTTTACTTTATTCCTGCATATTTGAATCCTCTCGCTGTCTAGTCTCTTGATTACAAACTTTCCATTGACCTTCACCCTTTTCATAGGCAGGACATTTCTCCGATATATTTGTCCAGTACTATCATTTCAGACTTCGACATCACCATTATCACCACCTTTCCTCTTTTCAATAGTGCGAGTGCCTATCTCGTACTTAGTCCAACCTAAGCTTGTTTTATTTGTTCATTTTTTTTCAACCCAGGGTTAATAATATTATGCACTTATACACCTGTAATTACCACTGTTTCTAAAAATGAACCTCAGTCAACTCACACGTCGCCATTGAGTACAGCTAAATGATATTCTTCTTTGGCTGCTTCCTCCATACACTTTTCTTTAGCTAGTTCCCAAAGTTCACAAATCTAGGTATGGCACCTAGAGTAAAGCTTGTCCCAGAAAAAAATGTCGCTTATAAATTAGTAAAAATTCCATATTAATTATTAAAATTCAACAAATTTTCCAATACAGGTTTATTTGATATTCCTTTCAATATTATTATTTACACATAAAGATCAAATTCAAATTCAAAATCATTTATTTGTAAACATAGGTATATGGATGGTCGAAAAACTTAAAATTATGTACCACTATGTTTTGCCATATGGCATACAAATACTTTATGAGAAGATGGAGCAGCATGCATCTAATTTAGAGTAAGTATTATATCATTATAGTTCACAATCCGTAAAATATTCATTCAGTGAATAATAGGCTTTTTTACTAAAAGGGTAAACAGGCTTTTTTTGAATTCTATCAAATCTTCTACTTTGCATAGATTTTTTGGCAATTTGTTATAGATTTTTGGTGCCATTCCGAAAACACTTTTAGCAAGAAGACCCGTTTTTATTGATTCCGTAAATATTTTATGACATTGGCGAGTACTGTTAAAAACAGAAAACTGATGCATATTGTTTTTAACGTAAACTGCGGTCTCGAATATGTAGAGAGGCACGGTAGTGGAAGTATGCTAAGTCTGATAAAATGCGGTTTACAAGATTCCGTTGATGGTATTTTACATACTGATCGTAAACATCGTTTCTGTGCTTTAAAGGCCAACTCTCTGTCTGTGGAATTGCCCCAGAACATGACACCGTATCTTAAAGTCGAAGTAACATACGCGTGATAGGCGGTTAGAACAGCTGGTTTCAGATCAGTTTAAGATTGGTTCATCCAGAAACTTCTTAATTTTCCCTTGACCCCTGCCATCAAGTTTTGTACATCGTCATCGGTGATTAGTTTGGATGCTTCATTCCACTTCCGTTTGAAGTTTTCGACTGAAGTGTCATTACTTTTAGGTTTTAAAAGCTTCTGTTTCACACGAGCCCAATATTTCTCAATGGGTCGTAGCTCCGGGCAGTTGGGAGGATTGAGGTGTTTTTCAACAAAATCGACATTATTTGCTTTGTACCACTCTATTGCTTTCTTCGTGTACGATACGTGGCCAAATCAGGCCAGAACAGTACAGGTGAAGTATGCCTCTTAATGAATGGCAACAATCGTTTTTTGAGGCACTCATTCAGGTACAAATCACCATTTATGGTTCGATTAGTAAAATATGGTTTACTGCGTTTGCCACATGAACAGATCGCCTGTCACGCGAGAACTTTATTTGCAAGTTTATCCATTTTGATGACCTTATGCTCTTCACTTACTGTTTTTCTGTCGGTCCCAGAATAATAGCGGTGTCCTGGAAGTGATTTGAATTCAAGTTTGCAGTAAGTTTCGTCGTCCATTACAGTACAATAATTTTTCTTCGTCATTTTTGAATAAAGCTTTCTAGGTCTGGTTTTAGACTCTTTTGACAGTTTTGCATTTCTATTGAGCACTTTAGTTTCTTAAAACGTTTTTATATAATTATTTCTCTTCACTCGTTGCACAGTAGATTTCGAGGTTTTAAACTTTTTGCCCAAGTCTCGTACAGAGAGGGTAGGTTTTTTCTGTAAAGCTGTTATAATCTTCTTCTCGATGTTCTTGTTTACAAACCCTGGTTTACGTCCACTTCCAGGCCGTCGCCGTATACCACCAGTCTCCCTGAACCGTTTTAAAACCCTTTGAACGGTTTTTGTAGACGTTTTTAGCTCCGTTGCCAGCTTTTTTCGCAGGGATGCCTCCATATTGAACATATTTGTACAACAATTTTTCGTGTAACTTTTCTTGCACCGACGACATCGTTGAACATCTAGTACTGACAGCGTTTTTTTTTATTTTAATTTATACATGAATGAACATCCTAACGGAGAGTATAATTTTCAAACCTCTACAGATTTCATCCTGATATACCCATCTAATAATGAGCGACATTTTTTTCTGGGACAAGCTTTATAGCTTATCTTGAAACTTGCTCCAATCTACATAAAACCACCACCAATACCACCAATAGATATAAAACTGCTAACAGCGCTATCGTTGACATTAAGGTCAGTACGGTTTTTTGCTTCTTCACAATTAAATAATTCTAATTTTGCTTTACACATTTGACACGTAAAATAAACTTTTGATAGAAATTATTTTCTTGTTTCTTTAGTAAGTTTTAAAAAACTCAAGTTGCAGCCAAATGCAGAGTTGTAGTGCGAAATATCCTGGAGTTGTATAAAAGAATACTTCCTGATTCGCCGGATTCTTGATTCGCCACATTTTTTTGATTAAGAAATACTGTAGAAATATCGCGGCTTTACCAATCTATTAAATAAAAGGCGGACGTTACATTAATAAAAATATTTATTTGTTATTCATTTAATTAAATGATACCTAATTAGGTAACATTACATTAAGATAATTGGCATAACCTGTTTAAACATTCTATGACTGTTATTCTTCCTTCGACGTAGTTATTGACTATGTTCCTTTCTTGTCGATATCTTGACGTGTTAATTCGACGCAACTGTGTAACATCGGGGCAATGTAGCTGCATTTTTCTTATAACAACATCTTGCTGCTGTGCTTCGGTTCTGACTAATTGTATACATTGAAAAAGGGATTGTTTTTTTGGGATCCTATGGTTTATTCTGTTATTCAATCCCTCCACGGCGTTATTGGTTCGGAATTCTTCCTCAAGTTCAGGAAGTAATTATGGAACTGGACTATTGCATTCCAGTTTGATAACGATTCTGAAATCTCCATATAAGCTGCTGGAATATCTTCCTTGGGCAATAATGCCAGGCGTGTGCATAATACGGAAGATGCAGCTTTAATATTTACCTTTATTTTGTGATCAAAATGTTGAAAAAACATTAAATTATTGCTACTGAAACGTTTTTACTTTAGTTTATACTCATTTCAAACAATAATCACGATTTCAAGTAATGTGAAACGGAACGTGTTTTTATCCACTGATCAGCGACTGGTGACGTCATTCCTGTTATGACAACTAATGAAAGGTTATAATTGTAAAGGGAAAGATTCTTTCATTTAAAAATATTGAAGAATTTTTAATAATAATAGAAGTAGGCTTTATTAAAGCAGACTCTAAAAACCTTCCAAAAGTTAGTGTGGGCATGGATGTAAATTATGGCGAGTGACAAACACGAGTGACGTCACAGGAACTGTAGATCCGTTTAGGCGCGAAAGGTTAAATTGTCAGTTTGTAACACAAAATTTTGACTTTAAATTATAGTATTTACATTGTTTAATACACTCGCGGTCTATTCTACATGCAATTGTTTTAAATGAAAGAAAAAATGAAAATATTGCATCTTGCCTATTTGGTATACAGTCCTTCTTCAGTCTCTACCAGACCTAATTCCTTCGCCCTTTCCTCGGCAGAGCTTTCTGGAAGTGAAAATAACATCCACTCACCATAACACCTGGATGTTCTGCTCGCAAGCCATTTATTGTAGCGATTTCAAAATCGCATTAAAACATTTATTAATAATATTATAAATTGTGTTAAAATAATAAGTATTAACTAAACTAATTATTAAAAACTAAATAAAATATAACTAAACTTAATCTAAAAATGGCCCCTGCGGCATTGTGCCGAAGATGCTGGCAGCATTACCTCGCTGAATAGCTAAGCTAATTCTTTGTGCAAGGTAGCTGCCAGCTCTGCGGTCACCGGTTGCATCTATAAGCCTCTTCGACATCTCCTTGAAGAGGCTTAAGGCTCCAGGGCCCCACGGACCAAGGGTCTCGACGCCAAAAGGCACGAAATTGTATTCGGCGCCGAGATCACTAAATTTGCCCACTTTAGCAGCTTCGGCTGCTTCTGCTGCGGCTGCTGCCCTCATCGAGGTACGGTGGAGATGTGACGGGGCTAGTGTGTCAACACAGGTTGCATCCCACACCAGGACCCGTCCCATACTCCACGGGACCAATGACATCCCGTCCGGTCTCTTGCCATCGTTTCTTAGAATGCCGGAAGGCTCTAAAAGAGCCGGCACATTGGCCGATGCAAGAGACCGACGAATAATGTCATTAAGGGCAGCATGCCTTGAGAAGCGACCTGCGCTTTTCTGGCAGGAGAGTCCGTGGTGCCCATGCTGATCCACTTCGCTACCGCAGGGGCATCGATGTGGAGCGCAGACTGGGACCCCAAGACGTAGGCAAACTGAAAAACGGAGAGTATTGGTTTCCAGAAATGTTCCAGTGCTTGCAGAAGGGTGTGCGTGGAGCCAGTAACCAGCCTCTTTTGTGTTTACCGCCAAAAGTCTGGCTCGGTCTGCGGTGGTGCACTGAATAGATAGGGAGTCAGCGGTCAATTTGCACATTGAGTCGTCCCAACACCTTTGTGAGTTTGGATGGTCAGGGAAATTTTGGCCGGGGTAAGCAATTAACCAGGCACTTTTTGCGTCCTCCAAGCCCGAAGTCTCATTGTGTGTACGTAGGATCTTACCTATGAGACTAGACGAGCTGTGGCATGACGACAAAAAAGCGGGTAACGCGACACTAGTAATTTTGCGAATCCCTAAACCACCGTACCGGATAGGAAGGGTTCCTTGGGTCCAGCACTGCTCGCTTAGCTGAATATTGAGGATGGATTCTAAATTGGTTTTGATTAAAATGTCAATTTGTGATAAAAGATTTTCATGTTTCCAAAGAGGGCAGCAGCGAAGCACATAGGTTAATTTAGGGACAAAAAGGCAGAATTTCATAAAAGTGAGAGCATAATGAGGACTAATTTCCAAGAGGCGAGGAGAGTGATTTTGGAATTTAGATATGGAATTTTGAACATAATCAGGGTACGAATCTTCATATATACCCTAGGAGGCAAAGTATTAATGAGAATTTTAATATTCGGTGCTAGTTGGTTGAACTTGTGTTTTGTATTATTAGTGTCATTCAAAGGATTTGGAATATATAGTTCGCATTTTGTGAAATTAAATTCTAGGCCAAAGGTTTTAAATTTATCAATGATTGTAGAAAGGTCGGAAAGTACAGAGGCAGCGTCACCTCCTAAGGTCCCATCATCGAGGTACCACGCATTAAATTTGGATGCCAAATTTTGTATTATCGGATTTATAGCCAAACTTAAAATTCCTGTTCCCAGAGGATCGCCTTGCTGACAGCCAACTTCGGATGACAACTCTTTTGTCCGGTACATCAACTTGGTTGGGTCCGCGTAGCAATGAAGAAGATAATTGTATAATTCAGGGATGTTCGACTTGACTTCTGACAGTAAGGCATCTCTATTTACAGAATTAAAAGCGTTTTTTACGTCAATTTTAAGCAACACCTCGCAATTTCCATTGCTGAGGTAGGTGCGCAGCGCGTGTACAGCGGCTTCACAACCTTTTGGGGGCTGCAACACAGTGTAAACTAACGCAGTCTCCAAGGCTCCAGTTGTAACAAACTTATGTTTTTGAACAATAAAGATTTATTACTATTACTATTATTACAACCCCCTCTAACGCCAAAGCCTAACTGAACAGGTTCAAATTGTTTTTGCAATTTTTCAATAATATAACGAACTGCTATTTTCGAAGCAAGGCGGCGAAGTGTAGCACCAACAGAAATTGGCCTTACCCCTCCGTCCTTCTTTGTCAGGGCGATTAGGTTCGCACCGTACAAGATGGGTATGATATCCGGGTGAATACTGCCAGAGTACATACAATTTTCTACAGCAAACTTTACTCGTCACAGTCAGATGAGCCAGATCCATCTACCAGATGTAGTGACAATAGAGCACCACCCACACAACACATATAGAGATAACATACCCCCAATATTAGCTATGGAAATTAGAAAAGCTCTGTACAGTATGAAAGCCGATAGATCTCCTGGCGAAGATGGCATCACAGCGGACTTACTTCGTGCTGGTGGCGACCCTATCATCAACCTCCTCGTAAAACTTTTTAACCTAGCACTTCAGGATACTCGCACTCCAAAATCCTGGAAAACTGCCATCGTCACCATCTTACATAAAAAAGGAGACATTTCGAAGCTTACTAACTATCGCCCCATAAGCCTTCTTTCCCACACTTACAAACTTTTTGCAAAAGTATTATGCAACCGTCTCACCCGTAATCTAGACGAGTGCCAACCTCCCGAGCAGGCCGGCTTCCGAAGCGGATTTTCGACCATTGACCACATACACGCGGTAAAGCAGCTCATGGAGAAAAGTCAGGAGTATAACCTGCCCCTGTGCATGGCCTTCGTCGATTACGAGAAGGCTTTCGACAGTGTCGAGCACTGGGCCGTGTTTGACTCTCTCCATCGCTGTTCAATCGATGCTCGCTACGTGGATGTGCTTCGGGAGCTGTACAGCTCGGCAACAATGCAAGTTCGGTTTCATAAACTGAGCGCCCCAATTTCAATCCAGAGGGGAGTGCGACAAGGGGATACCATTTCACCCAATCTTTTTACGGCTGTTCTAGAGGACATCATAAAAACGCTTGCATGGGACAGGACCGGTATTAATATCAATGGTGTGTTCTTGTCGCACCTGAGATTCGCCGACGACATTGTTTTGTTTGCCGAGACCCTGGATGAGCTCCAAAATATGATCCAAGACCTTTACCATGCTTCCTTGCAGGTAGGTCTCAGGATGAAAATGTCCAAGACTAAGGTTATGGCGAGCATTTCCAGTGACTCGAATTCAGCAATAACAGTTGGGAACGAGTCAATGGAGATGGTTGAGCGGTACGTTTACCTTGGTCATACTCTATCCTTTGACAAGGAACATCAAAACAAAGAGATCTCCAGGAGAATTCAGCTGAGTTGGGCGGCATTCAACAAGTTAGATGACATCCTCAAATCCGTTGACGTTCCACAATGCCTGAAGACTCGTCTCTATAATCAGTGTGTCCTGCCCACAATGACGTATGGTGCTGAGACATGGACGCTCACAAAGGAGACTGTGCATAAAGTACGGGTAGCACAGAGATCCATGGAGCGCGCCATGCTCGGCATTAAGCTACAAGACCGAGTGAGGAATATTGAGATTCGACGTCGCACTAAGGTGCGTGACGTCGGCGAAGTCATAACCAAACTCAAATGGAGTTCGGCAGGACATATTGCCAGGCAGCGTGACGGTAGGTGGACCAAAACGTTAACGGATTGGTGGCCAATTGCAGGAAAAAGAAGCGTTGGTCGTCCACCAGCTCGATGGGTTGATGACATAAAAAAGACCGCGGGTCATGCCTGGATGAGACTAGCACGGGACCGGGATAAGTGGCGTACGCGAAGAGAGGCTTATGCTCAGCAGTGGGCGATTACAGGCTGAAAATGATGAATGATGACATACAATTTATTAGTTTTGTAATGCAACTGATGAGTTTCTCACCTGCATCACCAACGGACGGGGACGTTAGATCTTTTAAATGTTGTGGTGAAAGGCCATTAAGCCCTGCAGCAGAACCGGTTTTAAATGAAAGAATCGCATTAAATACGTCTTTGTTTTCAATCTGCAGGCACGACTCGGATGCTGTTGGAGGGTCGAAGAAGAGGGGCGACGCAGGTGCGGGAGGATGTTTCGTCAGTAGGGCCGAAAGAGTGTCAGGGTTGTCTGGAGATAGCTCGTCACTCGAGAAAAGTAGGCGAGCGGCGCCTTTAAGGTCACCGTCACTAATTTTATTTTAGATGATTTTGATGTGGATGTGAAATGATGCGGGCTTAATGTGCGTCGATAATGGGATGCAGTGATCTGCGCAATTATTCTTGATTTTTTGTGTTAGAGACTTATTAGTATCATCTGATTTAGCATGAAGAATCAAATATGGAAAAAGGAGAAGGTTGTGCCAGTCTTGAGGAGTGTTACATTCATAACATTTTTGTATGATTTGGGAGAGGTATACGTTTGACGAGCTGGATGCTGTTTTTAAGGTGGCTTAGGCGAAGATGGAATGGCTCATTTAGTAATGGTGTATTGTTTATATTTAAAGGAGACGCATCTTGAGTGAGGCAGTTCCGGTGGGATTTGGATTTGTGAATATTTAGGCCTCTATTGGATTTAAAAGATCTGGTACACAAATTACAGACAAAGTTGACCGAGCTATCTCCATACTGGGTCGCGGTCTGCATAAGAGTAAACTAAAGTAGGTAATAAAAACAATTAAAAGTATAAAACACTAAAAAAAAACAAAGCGATCTACTATTTTCACTGTGAAAGTAACAATATTTACAAAATAAACACTAAAAACTGTTGACAATCTTGACACTGTCAAATAGGGGCGCAGCCCCGGGCGCAAGCGAATAAAAACTTCTTTCTTGAATATCGGTGCAGGCCGGGCGGGCTGGGGGCCGAACAGCCGCCGGTATATTTAACGCTCTTGATCTGAGCGGTGACCGCACGCTCTGATTGCTTTGCTGGAACGGCCTTTGAATTGCTAGAAAAAATGGGTGGACTGCAAATTTTTATTTTCTCGGTATCAAACTATTGTGTTTTATTGCTTTTCATGTCTATTCAGTACACGATTATGTTTCAAAACAGATAATTTATATTTAGGTGAAATTGTAAAAATATCAAATAATAAATGATTTCAGAATTAATTTTCAAAATCGCATTTATATTTTTTTACATCGAGGGCAAATTTGTGCTTTTATATGGAAAATAATTTCCGATATGTTCTTTCTTCTTTATTGGGAAGGAGTGCATATATCATTAGCACAAAACACGTTTTTTCCGGTGGCATGCTTAAGTTTGCTAGTAATATAAATTACTGCAAAAACGGCGGTGGTGCGACTTTAAAAGTACCATCTCCAAAATACTCCGTTTCTTTAGATATAACATCTAGACCAGCTGGCGAAGCAAATATCAATATATTGTCACTGCTACCGTCGTTGCAAATTAAAAAGTTCTCAGATAGCACATCCGGAACGACCACTTCCTCTAAAGTATTAAATGTACATTTTCCGACTCCGAGCGACTTATTGCGTGCATTATATAAGCATGTTTTATGTTTTTTCCAGCTAGGTATAAGGGAAAAATCGAATTCAGCATCACACTCTTCCACCAAATCTTGAAGAGTACTCGTATTTTCATATATTGGCTTTACTGGACCCAAATTCTCGCATACCTTCCGCTTCAACACGTTCATGTGAACCTCGACCTCTCTTTTCATGAATTCTGGCTGACAACTATGGTTTGATTCACTAATTACTTTGTCGTTTTTATCTAACGTAATTGAAGTTGAGCACAAAAGCCTGTTCGAACACCGAAAATTTCTTGAACCACTTTTATTCTCTTTTTCGAAATTGTATTTAAATCCTCCCCTTAGACATACTCTTAGGACGCCTTTTATTGTCGATAAAGACTATCTTGTTAGTTTCGTCAACTTCCATTTTCAATCAAAACTTGTATTGAATGCTTATAAATTTATTAAACGTATTTTACTTCACAAAGACTTTGAAAAGAAATGACATGAAAACAAATGAATATGAATCTTAGACAACGAGGTAAGTATTTAAATAGTGTCCAAGTGGCCAGTACGTTAGGTTGTTCTTAGAATGATAAGAACCTCTTTAGAATATTTTTATCGTAGACAGGTGCTGACTGTCGATAGTAGGCACTTATCTACATACGTACTAGTACATACTTAGTAATGATTACGTGCATATTAAAAAGAGATCAATAGCAATTCATACAATAATAAATATAACCACATGTTTCCTTTACCTGGGTGATTTTATTTTATATTAATAATTCCGACGAAACAAGAATCCGACTAAACAAGAATCCGGCGAAACAAGAATCCGGCGAAATAGGAATGCGGCGAATTGGGTAGTATTGGTTTAAAAGTGTATTTAAAATCGGTTATTCTATTTCCATCTATCTAAAACTCCTCGTCATTTTTATTTTCTTTTTCCACTGTTAGCTCAAAATCAGGATCTGAGTCCGTTTCAAAAGATTTCTGAAATAAGATTAAAAAGTATGAATTTGCGAATCAAGTGCTACGTAGGGGAGAGCGGGGACAAACGTAACACCGGGTCCATAGTAACAAACGCTCTGTAGGCTTACGCTTTAGACAAAACATGGCGTTGCCCCCCTCGAGTGATAGCCGGCCGCGCCCCCCTCAGTTGCATCCAGTTGCCGCGTGCGCAGCGCGCTGTTTGGTTGTGCTACGGGACGGAACGTGTTTTTACGAACCAAAAGTAAGTATTTTGATGTTTTTTCATTTACTGTTTACGTGGTATTAGAAATGTGATAGTAACGTGATTGTTTGCATAGTAGTTTTTCATTAAATTGATTTCATAGTGTTATAATTCGTTTTCGTCTAGTAAATTCCATTTTGAGGTTAGCGTTCGTTAATTATCAAAAACATGGTTGGGTACAAACGTAACATACCACTGCGGGGACAAGAGTAACATGTTACTTGTGTCCCCGACCTGTTACTTTTGGCCCGTTATGACTAAATTACATATGTTTTTCATGCGTGTTTGTTTATCTCAACAGAATGCCTCGACAACGCATAAGAAAAACCACGCGAGGAACCACTGACATGGAGGTGTATAGAAAAGCAGCTGGCGAGCATTTAAAAGATGGTGCAAAAATTAGAGCCCTTTCTAAAAAATACAATGTTTGCGTCTCTGATGATGCAAATTATGTGTGCCACAATTGCATGTCTGAGTAGAAGAGTATAATAAGTAGTAAATTATCTAGACTGATTATTAATAAGAACTGACGAATAACTTTTTTTTATTCTTCACAGAAGATTATTTCTTTTTTTTTCGTCACAGAAGAATATTTTTGTTTTTTCTTCACAGAAAATTATTTTTGTTTATTATCCACAGAAGATTATTGTTGTTCATTCGTAACAGAAGATTATTTTTGATAGGTTACATACATACATGGTTGATTACATAGTTTTGTAATAATAAATTGTTGATCTCAACTCATAATTTTATAATAAGTACTGACGAGGAGGCATTCGTTTTATTTTTTTTATTTTCAGAAGCTAATTGTTGTCACTATTTCATTGTTTTTTAATAAATAATTGTTGATTTAATAATGAAGTTGATTTTATTGCATAAACCTTTATCCTGTTACTTTTGACCCACACTGCGTTACTTGTGACCTCATATCGTGGTCAAAAGTAACAAATGAATTTTTTTTTTAAAGTGTTTTTAAATCACACACAACACGCAATAATAAAATAAATTAAGACATCAATTCGAAGAATATGAATGAAATTTTCATATGGTATCATTAACTACCCGAAAATCATGACACCTAACTAGAAACCACGGTCAAAGTTCAAAGTGTTACGTTTGTCCCCGCTCTCCCCTATAAGTTGAAGTAGTGTGTAGTGCATTTTAAGTTTTTTTGCGATTTTGGCCATGGTTTCGTCATGTCCGTCTGTCTGTCCGTCCGTCCGTATGCAGTAATTTTCTTCTAAGTGGACATTAGCAAACTCGAGTACAGATTGAAAGGATCAACTCTTAAAATATTAAACAACTAGACTTAGTGTAAAGTCTTTAGTTGACACGGAATATTCGTTACGGACGTTTTCATCGCAGGACGATTCCTAAAAACAGTGATAATACATAGTAATGTTGATAATGTTGAATGGTTGATATTAGGTACAATATATTGCAACCACTTTAATAATTGAATAACAAAAACTTACCATAGATTCATTGCATGCCGTAACATTAGACGCTGCACTTTTTCCATCCTCATTATTTGCACCCAATGTTCCAAACGGATTATATCTGTACAATACAATTCTTTATTGATAACACCATAGTTACTTACACGGTAGTTTCAGAAACTTCTCGACACTGTACAGAGTTAAATCTAGTAGCCACATGCGTAGCTTCTTCTTAAATGCGACGGTGGGAGTTGCATTTCTGACCGTTGCGGGCAGTCATACACTCAAGAGCAAAAGTTTCGGGTCGATGAAATACCGTCATATTTCCTAAAATAGTCCAAATGTTGTACAGTTTTTTAATCCTTTCATGATCTTTATTAAATTTTACATCTAAACTGCAGAAATAACAGTAAAAAAGAAACACGTTACCAGGTTCAAATCGGACTCGTAAAAACCCTTGAAAAAAACAACGTTAACGGAGCGAGATATCGCAAAAATCGTAATTTTTGGATGTTGATATCTTTATGATAGGATCTCGGAAATTGCTAATACATTTGGGTATTACGAAGACTAGTATGTTAGGTAAATAAGACTAGTGAAACATATTTAAAAAAACCTATTGCGGTTATTTAATTTAGGGTGACCCGAAACTTGTGCTCTTGAGTGTAGATGGATGGACCCATTATGTAGGCAGATTTTGCAGACTTTGCCAATTTGTGCTTAGGAGTAATAAGTCGGTAGTCATGATTATTACTACGAAGGGCATAGGTTTTATTTATACCCTGTTGTGGAAAGATATGCATATTCGTGTGATTGAATACGGCCACCTGATAAACGAGCTCGCTCGGGAGTGTCAAGATTCCAAAGTCTTTGAATAAACTCCTGCATGAAGTGTCACTGGGTGCACCCACTATTGCGGGTAGTGCTCGCTTCTGCATTACGAATGCGCGCTGAGAGTCGGCCGCGCGGGCCCACATCTCTGTTCCGTACGTGAGTATGCTGTGTACAGTCGCGAAGTAACAGGACCGCACCACGCTGCGCGTCACGGTGTTGGCCAGTCTGCCTAGTCCAAAACACGCTCGTCCAAGCTTGGAGCTTAGTTCATCGATATGGCTGCCCCAGGTGAGTGAACTATCGATCAGGAAACCTAACAGTTTTATCGTGCGTACCTGCTTCAATACTGCATCACTGGCGCTAACCTTTACCGTCTTCTGGTCTTTATACCGTTTAAGTTAAACGTCATGAAGCATGTCTTGTCTCTGTTCAGCGCAAGGCCATTCGCCGCGAACCACCCGAAACTATGATATCTAAAAACGTAATTAGTAATAAGTACATTGAAAATAATAAATTTGTTATTATCTGATCATATATTTCATTCATAATGCCAAAAGTATAAACATTATTTATACATACTCGTATATTGGACATAATTTACCAGACAGCATCACGGAAGCTAACAGTCTTCCGACCTTTAAAGCTAAATTAAAAAAATGGCTTATTGAGCAATGTTTCTATACAATTAAGGAAATTTAGAATATAAAAAATGTAATAATATTATATAATATAATAAACTAATAATCTTGTTAATTTAGTTTACAAATGGATGTTCTATTTTTATTGTAAACAATTACTTGTAATACCTTATTACCAATAAAGGATGTCTATGTCTATGTCTATCTAAGGCGTTATTTTGTAGTCTAGCAAATTCCCGTCGCCAAAAGCCCGTCGGTTAAATTATCAGAAAATCTTGGACACGTATTTTTTTCTTCTGCCAAGCTTACAAAAGATTACAAAGAAAAAGCACGTCAAAGTTCAGGAGTGGGGGCTCGTGACGTCACAACTGGTAAAGTATGGCACATGGCATATCACGCGGAACTTTAACGGGCGTAAAATATGTGTCTAATATTTTTTGATAATCTAACGGAATAATAAGAAATAAGCTAATAATCTCTAAGTACAAGCACAAAAAAAAAGAAGCGGGTTGTGTCGCAGATACAACCGATAATTAAGTTTAAGTGGATACTTCTTTTTTGGCTATGGAACCCTAATAAAAAAAAACCGGAAAGGTCAGTTTAAAGGAATCTGCTATTATGGTGTACCCGTAAAATATATACCTGAATTAATTAACTAAAATCTGTATAAGTACAGATAAATCGCTATATGTGGCAACATTGACTGACGTAGCTTATTTGTTGAAAATGGCGGTCATTTCAGCATTATTTTCATGTCCGCCACATAAACTAAATAACATTTTGTGATTAACAACTAATGGCAAACTAATAAAGAAGGATTAAAACATGTAACAAACAATTATTTGAAATCAGATTAGGCTTCTCTACAAAAAGTTATTCCGGAAGTCACTTGATACATTTTGAACTGTACCGTAAGGGTTTGTGTATAGACACGAACGCGAGCAAAGAAATATCTACTAAAAAAACGTATCGGCAAGTACTGAAGATAACAAAAGAAACGAGCCCGAATTCGACTATCTTAGTGCTTTCCATCATAGAGTTCCTGTTCCTCGGACGAGCGCACTAAGTACTTAGTTCTTTTAGCTTTATCAGCCATTGGTATTCCCTTTGGCTGATCCAACGATGTACCGGTCCTTCGTCTGTAATCAAGACAGGCAAACAGACATCGCCATTGATTCCTTTTTTAATTTTCCCGACGAGCCACCCCGCGGTGTATGCACGTGCATGTACTCGAATTCGCTCACGGCGAGCTTGCTCTTGGATGTTTACCTCATCCGTTAACCGGTGGATTGTGAGGAGCAATGGTTGGGTCTGTTTGTGTGTGGGAACGTTGAAATATTTATTTATTATTTATTAGTTGTACGCCAACATCCTCCTGACAATTAAAGTTTGCAGAGTGGAATTTAATAAATCTAATGATGAGTAAAGCTTTGAAAGTGCTAATAAAGGTCAAGTTGGATCATTTTTCCAGAAATTATATGCCCTCAGCTGTCCGAAAAAAAAATCAACATTTTGTGAGTGTTCAAGGAAGCAAACCGATCTGATATCCACACCACGTGGAGGTGCCGAAACAGATATTTGGATAGAATATGCTCTTTAATTTTCTGTGAGATGGCATTTAAATGTCGTTTTCCATCCAAATATTTGTTCGATTCCGTAACAATGACGCTAAAGGATCGCACGGCATTTTCCGACAGGTAGGTGAGCTTTTTATGTTTCAGCCATTGGTGTTCCCTTGGACTTATCCAACGATGTACCGGTCCTTCCTCTGTAGTCAAGTCAGCCAAACAGACATCGCAATTGATTCCTTTTTTAATTTTCCCGACTAGCCACCCCGCGGTGTATGCACGTGCATGTACTCGAATTCGCTCACGGCGAGCTTGCTCTTGGATGTTTACCTCATCCGATGTCAACCGGTGGATTGTGAGGAGCATTGATTAAGTCTGTTTGTGTGTGGGAACGTTGAATTTTTTTTATATATTTTTAGTTGTACGCTAACATCCTCCTGACAATTAAAGTTTGCAGAGTGGTATTTAATAAATCTAGTGACGAGAGAAATTTTTGAAAGTGCTAATAAAGGTGTGGCAAGTTGGATCATTATTCCTCAAAATTATATGCCCTCACCTGTCCGAAAAAAAAATCTACTGGGTCTGCATTGAAGTATCTTGGCGCATGACTATTATATTTTTTTCTAGAAAAAAATCCACAATCTTATATAGCTTTTTAATGTGACTGTCCATTTTTTTATTGATGATACTGACACTTCACCACGATTGCTATCAATAAATTTAGTATTTTCCAGTTTACGAATTGCGGTTTTCCAGCATTTTTTATATCCTCAAAATATGTGCTATAATAGAATGCTGCGTTCAGCCAAGTTCCTCATCTGGTTATGACGGGTTCGGGCGGTAGAGGTTTTGGCGATTTAAAAAATATTTTCTTTACGTTCGAAATCCATGTTCCTTCTTTAGCTTCCACTAGTTTATGCTCGGACCTAATTTGCTCAGCAATTCGATGAAAGACATGAGCTAAACATGTAACATGCTTCAAATTTAAATAAGTCTTCTTGAAAATCTTTCCAGCGGCGATCATATAAGCAGCTGCATCAGTTCAAACAGCAAATTTATTTATTTTGTTTTGATATTCATCTTTCCATAAAAAACGTAAGCTCTGTTCAACCAAATTTGCCATTGTTTCACCATTTACTTGTTCAACCACTCGACACATTATCAAATAAGGTCAACGCGAATAACTATCCAAAGACCTTGCTACTATAATCACAATAGAGTTTACCATTTTATCCAGAGTTTCATCCATTTAGAGCCATAAAATACTATCTAAAAAAATATTCCTTATTTTTGTAATAGTCCTTTTATATGCCTTTTGCAAATACACTTTTCTTAGGATGCTTTGTTCAGGCAATCTTGTAGTACCACAATTACAGCAAATGTATTTGTTAAAAAACTTTCTAAACTCTGGATGGTTCACTTTGTTCCCAGCAATATAGCAGTAGATGAGAAACAAGCATAGGTCTAGAAAAAAATCGTTCATACCACCAGTTTTTTTTGGTGACTGGCTTTTCAAGTACTTCTCTACGTTAAACTTTTTTAATTTCAAATTAGTATCACACGCCGAACAATATATGTGTGACTTATCTTCGCTTAACGTTAGTTCTTCGTAAGGTTTTATCCAACTTAGGATTATACTATTCTCATCACTGTTATTTTTATGAGATATCCTATAGATATGGTTCACATCAAACATTTTTTTATCGCTGTAAAATATACAACACATAAGGAACAATGGATACTATATTTTTTTCATTATATTTTAATTCCTTAAATGGCTCTATCCAGTATTTAATCTGGGAAGTAGGAATATTATTCATTTTAGATAAAATCTAAAACCAATTTGACGGTCTTGTATCAAAAGTGTTGATGTCAATATTTTTTTAATTTTAAATTGCGATTTAATGGGCACTACCCACTAAACACGGGCATTAAAGAGGATGTATTATAACTAGATAAATAATATTGTAGCATCACATGTGATCAGTGATTAGTATTATTATATAGGTTTATGATAACATTAATTACGTTCGATTAAAATGCACTCAGTAACGAAGTGACAGTATGTATAAATCTTTATAGTTAATAAGACATCATACTTTTTGACTTTGACTTTGACTTCGAAAATTTTACACATGGCGGCTCCAAAGATTTTAGAACCACGGTATGCTACGAAAAACTGTTCCCTTTTGCTGCCAGCTTTGAAGTCCCCATTCTCTTTCCACACACAGGTTGGTCTACAGGTTGTAAAGATTTAAAACTTATCTTTCGTAAATTTGGACTTCAATGCCCATAATGCATTTTTGAACTTTTTTCAATAATTGCCAAAGACATATTTTCTTCATTCACTAACTTAGACCTAGTCTCATTTTTCTTGTAATTCCGTACCATTCTTGAGTATTTAGGAAGTGTAACACTGTTTGTACTAGTTCTTGATTCTACTTGCTAATTTACTTGAACAGAAGGTTTGAAGAAAACACGTAGACAAAGGAATGATGTAAATTATAATAAGGAATGAAATTTGACGTTACAGAAGAATAGATTGGAAACGGAAACGATACAATATAAAAACTGTTAATTCGCGTAACTATATCGCGCGGCGGCGTTAGGCTGTGGAGGCGTAAAGTGGTACGGGTGTGCGCTGAGACGGTCTGGGTCGCTCTGACGGCCGGCGCTCGCTGTCTGGGCTCGCGCCCGGCTGGACCGGTTCGCAACGGGCGGCGCAAACTGCAGCGTCGTGCGCGCGCCCCGCGCATGAATATATTAGTTTGGTATGCGCCCATAAGTATATTCTGAAATAAAAAAAACTATTAGTACTAATAAAAATCTGTTTTTTAGTATTGGTTGTTAAAGCGGCAACGGAAATACATCATCTGTGAAAATTTCAACCGTTTAACATTTACGGGTACTGTTTATTCTTTAATTTAGTGATAAGTAATCATTCTGTTCCGTACAAGTAAACATTGAAAATTAAATCTAAATAAATAAACGAATATTTGTTTCTGAGTCATGGATGTTTTCTATGTATTTAAGTATTTATTTATCTATAAAAGTATCTATATCGTCGTCTAGTACCCATAGTACAAGCTTTGCTTAGTTTGGGACTAGGTTGATTCGTGTAAGATTGTCCGCAAAATATTAAAAAAAAAAAAAAAAAAATTAAGCTAGCCTAAAATAGTAGTGAGTAAAAAATTAACTACAAACAGAATACCTACACAAAAGTAAAATAAAATAAAACAAATAAAGATAACATCACAAATAGAAAACTTGGCCCAGATCGGCGCCAGGCGGCAGGGTGCCCAGAAGGCTGGCGGCATTGCCACGTTGTATGGCAATACTTATACGCTGGGCTAGGTATGCGCCAGCCTTCTGGTCACCAGAAGCGTCGACAAGGCGCTACGAAAGTGTTTTGTAGATTTTTAAAGCGCTGGTGCCCCATGGCCCTAAGGTCTCGACCCCGAAAGGCTCAAACATGAAGCCACTATCAATGCCAGCATATTTGAGCCTTTTGTGTGACTCGGCTGAGTCAGCAGCAGCACCAGCCCTAGTAGAGGTACCAGGAAGGTGGGACGGCGCAAGGGTATCGACGCAGGTAGCGTCCCATACCAGTGGTCGTCCCAAGCTCCAGGACACGAGCGTCATTCTAATATTCATGTGGGTACATTCGTACAGAAAGGAGGCACATTCATACGCGTACGAATGTGCCCACTGAGTAGGTGTACGTACCTGCCCTGAAGGTCATTAAAGAAAGGTTTTATCCACACATTAATCATTTGTAAAAACTCACAAAAAAGACACATTATTGTTATAATGATTGTAGTTACTTACCAATGAGTAATAATCCTATGAAAGAGCGTAGCCGTGTTTTCATGGAAAATCGGCCCTTCCACCAAATGTTTACTGTATTTTTTTTATAAAGAGCCCTCATGGCAAGTATTATTTCCTGTGAGTTTCAGCTTCCTATCTTTGTAATTTTCTGAGATATGATTTTTTTTAACTTTTTACGAAAACAAAAAAAAAACCCACACTGGCTAATGCGATTTACGTAAACTTTTGGTACAGTAATCTATATGTAGAGACTCACGTATTCTTTAAATAATATTTTATTTTTTCAAAAAAAATCTTGGATAAATGTAGGAAATAAAACTATTTTTTTTTCTGGCTTTCTAGAAAAGCGACACCAACAGCTTTTCGTAAAGTAATTGCTTATATAAAGATCTGCAATGTGTATTTTTTTCAAAATAATCCAGTTGGTACTTCATACTAGAAAATGGAAAATTAAAGGATAAGGTATACCCATACCAGATATTTTAGTCGCAAAAGAGATTATGCACATTGCAACCTCTTTATTGTTAACGTTGTAGGTACTGGCAGATTGCATTCTTAAGGGTATTTATTACGTATGTCAATGTCAAACTGTAATGATTGCACGAAATACCCTTAAAAATGCAATCTGCCAGTAGCTATAACGTTAACAATAAAGAGGTTGCAATGTGCATAATCTCTTTTGCGACTAAAATATCTGGTATGGGTATACCTTATCCTTTAATTTTCCATTTTATAGTATGAAGTACCAACTGGATTATTTTGAAAAAAATACACATTGCAGATCTTTATATAAGCAATTACCTAACGAAGAACTGTTGGTGTCGCTTTTCTAGAAAGCCAGAAAAAAAATACTTTAGTTTTATTTCCTACATTTATCCAAGATTTTTTTTGAAATAATAAAACATTATTTAAAGAATACGTGATTCTCTATATATAGAATACTGTACCAAAAATTTACGTAAATCGCATTAGCCAGTGTGAGTTTTTTTTTGTTTTAGTAAAAAGTTTTAAAAAATCATATCTCAGAAAATAACAAAGATAGGAAGCTGAAACACACAGGAAATAATATTTGCCATGAGGGCTTTTAATAAAAAAAATACAGTATACATTTGATCGAAGGGCCGATTTTCCATGAAAACACGGCTACGCTCTTTGTCACTTCACATAAGCACAAAACACGGAAAAACGTTGACAAAATATTTACTTTGAGCTTGAAAAAACACATTGGATACGTCCTCTCGTGTTACTCGCAATGGCCACACTGGCGGCTAACTTCATTGACAACTGCCGGCTGCCCAAGCCTACTCACACACGCAAATCCTTAATAAATACGCCGTTCTAACAAGCCATAGAGGTGACTGTACGAAGCTTCCCCGTGTACGAATGGTGCCAATCTTCCCAATACCCACATCTAACAACACCATAATTATTCCTAATTAACCCTACCTAGTTATGAACGAAAATGAGTACCAGTATCTCGAAAATAAATGCAATAGAGTCGGAAATACTCACTACTGCCAAGAAGAAGCATCGATACAGGATTCAAAGCAAAACCCTGATATCGTATACACATTGATCAGAAACCAGCAGTCGTCACCGCAATGTCAATACCACCAAATTTTAATAGATCACGACATATTTGAACAAATAAACGACGAGTTACGTCTTAATCAGTCCCCAATCTACAAGAATGTACATACAATGCACCCACGACGAATACCTGAAAATAAATGGCGCACATTTACTCAAGCTTCCTGAAAACTGCAGCGCAGCTACCGAAAAGGTCACTTTTACGAACATCCACAATCGCATCTATGGAACACCTGTTAAGCTCTTTACCTTTAACGTTTACGAAACAAACGTGTTGAACCAGCTTCATCCCCTGAAACTTGAAAACGTAAACCTGAAGGAACTTCACAAAACAGTTGGACTCATTGAAAGAGAACAGCAACCCATCCAGCTGGAAAATATAACTCATCAGGAGCATCTATACTGGACTACACCGCTCTACATTATCATATTTCTGGTGGCCTACTACCTCATATATGTCAAAGTGAAGAAATTTTATCGAACAACAGATACAGAGACTGGCGCTGCCACAGCTGCAGCCGAAGTGGAACCTCCGATACAAATAGAAAACCTTCCTCGGTCTTTCTTGAGATAATCTAAAGAAAGGACCTCAGTTTGGACGGGGAGGTGTTATGTATGCTTCACATAACTTTACCACCTAGGTTTTTATATTTTATGAATAAATGAGTATGAGTATGAGTATATCACTAGTAATATTGTAAGGTTAAACAGCTGTATTAGAATATGAACCTCTAGGTATAAGATCATTTCGACCGCCTCAAGCCCAGACGCGAGCTTGCATTTTTCTATACGATAAGGCCGGAACCTCGGCGACGTAGCCGTTCGTGAGAGCGCCGATTCTATTTCAGTCCTAAGATATTATTCGATCACTTAACATGTAACTGTGAAATTTTTAATTAAATGTAGTTTAAACAAAGGACTCCTACATTTTTATTAAGTGAACTCACCTCACCGCAAGTACATAATTCACGTTTACCATTCCGGCCCAACAGATATAAATTTCCCATACTAAAATATTAACTAATCAGGGAATCTGACTCGAACTTGACTGTTTTTACTAAGGGCTTACGTTATGGTAAAGCTACCTTGATATACTCGTTTTTACAAAACTAAGTCTTACTTTTGCCTCTATAATGAGGTTTTAGATGCCCAGGCATATTCGCAAGTACAACATGCCAGTTCCTTACTCCGTAAAGCGTATGTCCCGCGTCAACTTTATGAAAATGTTTATATTTCCTTTCCTATCTAAATTTGAACCGAAGAGTAAATCGCAAAAGTAAATAATCAAATTCAAAAAGCGTCTCCATTTACTCGATAATCGATCACGCAAAGCGTATATTTACGGTGTAATTTGGTGTAAAACACGATTTTATTTTGACAGAGAATGTCGTAATTGCAGCGACGTGATCCTTATCGTCGACGCTTTCGAGCCAAATTAGGGAATTAACCTGAAACTCGACGACCCACTTCGCTTATCGTTTCCACATAGAATTCAACTTAACGTGTATTAGTAAGTTGTTATTATTATTATTATTGTTTATTTATTTCAGGCCAGGAGCCCATAAAGTTGTTAGTACAGTACATCATTAAACTATGTTAGTATGAATTATTACATTAGAAATTGTATTATATATTAAATAAAATTGAATTAAATTTATATTTATATGCCAAGCATTATCTGCCTCCACTTATTATAAATGGAGCAGTAAAATTTATTTGACAACATTATCAGGATGCTGTTGCTGCTGCTCCGAGCGCGCCAGAGCAGGGAGGCCACTTTCTTGCGGATGATCGCGTGGAACCCATCCGTGCGCTCCTCCGCAAACATTCCTGACGCGCTACAAAAGCGGGGCAGCTGCATCAACATCCTAAAAATGTTGTTATATTGGACTCGCAGCGCACTGACAGCCTTACGAGTATATTTCACCCACAGACTGCTCGCATAAAATGATTGGCAAAAGGCTTTGAAAAGTGCCACCTTAACTGGTTTCGAGCACCGAGCAAATCTGCGAGCAATCATGTTCCCCCTAACTGCCAGTGCCCTGCGCTCCCTGTCTATATCACCGTCGTCATTGAGGTCTTCAGTAACTATGTGACCCAAGTATTTAAACTTTGTCACTACCCGAAGAGACGTGCCATCTAGCCTAATAGGCGGAACATTTATCGGCTTCTCTTTGCCAG
Source organism: Epinotia brunnichana (assembly GCA_963854355.1). Taxonomy (NCBI): domain Eukaryota; kingdom Metazoa; phylum Arthropoda; class Insecta; order Lepidoptera; family Tortricidae; genus Epinotia; species Epinotia brunnichana. Next base: position 27,925,046 of record OY977944.1, read on the forward strand.
TCTTAAAAACAAGTATTTCACTTTTATTACAGTTGTAGCTAAGCCCGTGTTCTGTCGCATATGCTTCACAAATAGCCACCAGTTTCCTGATTGACCCCACTGACGGCCCCAGCAACACCATATCATCAGCATAGCTGATATTGTTCACACATGTGTTATCAATATGACAGCCTGTATGTGTGTTGCTGAGCTCGACGATGAGATCATTAACATAAGCGTTGAAAAGCAGCGGAGACGTCAGCCCCCCCTGCCTCACACCGCATTCCATGCCATACGAGTCTGACAGTGCCGCACCCCATCTCACCTGGTTCCTTTGACTGCCATACCAGTAGCGCAAAATTGAGATACATTCAGCCGGTACACCCGCACTTCCTAATTTGTCCCACAATTTCCCATACAAGACAGTGTCAAATGCTTTTGACAAGTCAAGGAAGCACGCGTACACCGGCGAATTCCTCTCCGTGTAGTATTTGACAGTTCCTTTGAGACATAGTATTGCCGTTTCTGTGGACAGCCCAGCTCGGAAACCGAACTGGGCATCGTGCAGTTGTATATGTCTAGTAAGTATGTCATTAAGAAGGGCGTCCAATACCTTAGCCAAAATGGTCGCAAGTGAGATGGGTCTATAGTTGGAAATACTGGCCACATCCCCAGTCTTGTTTTTGACTATAGGCACTACAATGGTTTTTGTCATCTCATCAGGCAAGAAACCATGCCCCAGAAACAAGTTAAACATAAGGGAAAGTACCCTGGGCAAATGCACCCCGGCATGTTTCAGGTGCTCAATGCTGAGACTGTCATGACCAGGTGACTTTCCTCGTTTCATCCTCTTTATCACATTTCTAACCTGCTTCGCCGTAAATATCACAGAACGAGTAGTCATGTTCAGCTCAGCATTGGTCACCTGGTCCGGAGCGCGATCGGGTGCGGTGGCTGTAACACTGAAGTGCCGTTTAAACAAGTTAGCAACATCACTATGTTCACTTATTCCCTCGATATCGGCAGGTTGGCCCGCCTTAACATTTAGCTTGTTCGTCTGTTTCCAAAAGTTTTTAAAATCCTGATTGGCGTGAAGTGAAGCTAGATTATCCATTTGTAACTGTTCCTGTCTATCTTGACACCATTTTATTTTACGCTTAAAAACTTTTCTACTTTGACACATATTGATGTACACTGGGCCACACGGGGGTTTCCCAGCTTGAACCCAGGTAATAAAATGCAACCGGGCCTCGCTGTGATACCGAGCGACATATTTATTCCAGCCCGATATGTACCCGCCTCTTCTCCTTGCTCGTCTCTGTGCATAACACGCGCTTGCCGCGCCCGACAAGACAGTAATAACCCTATTATACATGTTTCGTAGTAATTTCCTATGTTCCTCACAAGTACAAAAACTACTTGAACAATGGACAAGTTCGGGAGGAAAATCGAGTTCCCTCAACTCTTCATTACACAATGATTGGTACATATCTATTTGGTCTGATTTTCTCTCGCCCCAGACGACTGTATTGACTGATTTAGTATGGTAATCTAACTTCGGCTTAACTCTAAATAGATCACACTGTATACATAGAGGTAGGTGATCAGACCACATAACATCTTGTTTGACCCACACACGTCTTACTGTTTGTAACGCAGCACTGGTCGTAATACAGTGATCAAGCCACCTGGTGGATCCGTGTGCGTCGCTCACAAACGTAAACGTCTCAGAGCCATGCCCAAGCAGTTCCATATCCACACAACAAAAATTTTGTTCCTCACAGAACGCTAACATCTCATTACAAAACCGTTCCTTGGGATGCGCATTAAAATCACCCATTATAAACACTGCTTCGGCATCGGATTGATCAGCTATAATAGAGTTAATTATACCTAAACATTCTGTGAACTCTGGTAGATTTTCTAGGCTATTCGTCGGCATGTATACGCTGAAAAATACTACCGCCCTATTGTTCGTTGACGTTTACACAGCCGCCACTCTCACATGATTGCAATTAATAACACTTACTGAATCGAAAGCACTTTTACGCCACATTATTGCGACCCCTCCGTAAGGTCTTCCACGAAGGACACCTAATGAAGTGTCTACGGCCGAAATCCCAGTACTGCCAAATTCACAGTCCACCGTATTTAAAATACCTAAATCATGCGACATCAACCAGGTTTCCTGTAACGCGATGACATCAGCCGACTTGCAGAGCTCTCTTACGCCGTCCATTGATCTTTTAAGACTCTTACAGTTATAAGAGACAAAGTTTATTAAATTATCGATGTCTTTACCCATTGATAGGTGCGTTTATAAGCCTCTCTTCCTTGTCACAAGCCTTCTGACTTTTATTACCGCTATCCCTACGGTCAAAAAAGCGCCTAAACAGTCAGTCCTTTCGGCCACAGTTTCTCGTCCATAAAACTATCTAACGATACTTTGCTCACAAATATTTATTTATTTAATTTGTTTATTTCGAACCACATATAGTTCATATACAATCATTAAAATAAAGTACACATTAAAAATAAAATAAGACATTAAAATAAGACAATACAATTATTAGCTACAACATGTAAGGAGTTCCAGTGCTCCACCATCGGGCATTCCAGCCTATCAACAATGGTGTTCAGGAGGCTGTTGTCGCTGCCTCGCACACGGCGCATCAGAGAGGCAACTCGTTTTCGAATTATAGCATGAAAACTATCAACTCTAGCCTCTGCAAACATTCCTGATGCGCTGCAAAAGCGAGGCAGCCCCAACAACATCCTGAAACCATTATTGTACTGGACGCGTAAGGCATTGAGAGCTCTCTGCGTGCACTTGGTCCACAAGCTACACGTGTAGAAAGTCTGACAAAATGCCTTAAAAAGGGTTATTTTGACATCCCTCGTACAACGTGCGAACCTGCGGACCAACATGTTGCTCCTCACTGCCAATGCCCTACGCTCCCGCTCCACATCGAGATCATCTGAGAGGTCCTCGGTGACCCAGTGCCCCAGATACTTGAACTTTGTGACTTTAGTCAACTCCGTTCCTCCAAGTTTAAGCGGTGGCACAGATTTCGGTTTTTTGTTTCCTGCCTTGAATACAAGTAGCTCGCTTTTCTTAGAGTTATATCTGAGACCGTGGGCCTCCACGTACCTCTCACAAATGCCAATCAAAATCTCGAGAGCCCCAATAGATGGGGCCAGCAGCGCCATATCGTCAGCGTAGCTAACGTTGTTCATAATTTGGCCACCAACTGAGCACCCAACCCTGGCACTGCTGAGCTCATCGATCAAGTTATTTATGTACAGGTTGAAAAGCCGTGGAGACGTCAACCCCCCTTGTCTCACACCGCATTCCAACCTGTACTCTTCCGAGTAAGCGCCTGCCCATCTCACACTGTTCATTTGGTTATGGTACCAATATCTTAAAATAAAAACCAGCTCTTTGGGTGTAGCTGTCTCCCTCAAGAGCTTTTCCCACAGTAAATTGTACGACACAAGATCGAAGGCTTTCGATAGGTCCAAAAAGCAGGTGTATACCGGAGTGTTACGCGAAGTATAGTAATGAACCGTATGCTTGAGTCGTAAAATTATATCTTGTAGGCGTTATAATTTCGTTCCTTCCACATTTTTAATTTAATAGGACTGACCTATTCGCCGGTTCTTTCCAAAATGTATCCTGCAATATCAACCTCCGAGGTGTCCTTGTCTACGTTTGTGATAAAGAGAGGAATTTTAAGTTCCGCCGCTGCCGCATTAAATTTACTGGAAGGCTCCAACATCGCCTTACCTTGTTTACTAACAAATTTGTTTACTTTTTTCGATTTTTTTGATCGCGGTTGTTCCCATACCCCTTCGCTTACATCATTCTCAATTTTATTTTGCTCAATTGCGGTTACTTGCGCATACGACACTGAGCTAGGAACATTTATAACAGGATCATTCAATTGCGTAGCCGCCTGTAGTTTATCAACAATCAATTGCGCCTGCGGGTACGCCGTGCATTTGTTATCAATCGCAGGTGCCTTCCCGCTTCCTACCCCCGACTCGGCACATTGCGCTATCTCGTTCTCGCTCAGCTGCAGCTGTGATGCGTCGTTATCTACTCCATTCAGATAGTTAACGGTCCGATGTAGTTCATTAACTGATTCATTAAGGGCCGGCTACTGCAATCATGGGTCGGGAATGTACGAGAATTATATAGAAAACGATGTTAGACAACCTTGAAAAAAATCACACAGCTAGCCAATGAATGTTACTTTATCTTGAAGCATTCGAATTTAAGATAATGCTCATGGATAAATGTAAAAAGAAATCAGAAAAACACTAAAAACGAGTAAATCGCACTCCCGTATTGTAACAACTGAGTCGTAAGTATTAAGAATTATTAAATGAATTTTATCAAATAATAAAGCTAAAACTATAAAAAAGGGCTTTGAGTCTTAGTTTCTTAATAAATATATTCTTATTTTGTGTAAAAACAATCACAAAGTTGCCCAATGTTTACGCTCAAAATCTTCATACAATTTACTATGGAGGTTGGCGACTCGTAAACCTCGTAGTGCGCGCGCTCGTGGCGTTCATTCGGCCACGCGCCTTCGAAGTGAGACCACGTCCGTTTGCGTCGCATTGACAGATCGCGATCGAACCGTGTACGGACACAAAATCAGTACACAGTGGTTCAAATGAAAATTATTCTATGTTCATTGATTAACATAATTTAAATAACGTAGAACTAAACAACGTGCTAATATTTATGAATTATGAGGAGACAAAGCACTAAATAGTATTTTGAACACTAAATAATAAAAACCGGCGAAGTGTGAGTCAGACTCGCGCACAAAGGGTTCCGTACCATTACATATAAAAACAGCAAAATATCACGTTTTTTGTATGGGAGCCCCTTAAATATTTATTTTATTCTTGTCTTTTTTACAAGCTTTTATTTAACTTGCACTGTTCGTATGTAAACAGTATGTAAATATGTAAGTATGTAAGTTGTCCGTCAAAATTTGCAATCCATTTTTCAGTCATTTGCCGTTATCCGATTGAGCTGAAATTTGGAATACTTATCTATGATTGGTAACAATGCAATACTTTGTCACCATTAAGCTGATCTGATGCTGGAGCCGGAAGATAACCACAGGAACTCTACGATGAAAAGTGCTATGATAGTCGAATTTGGGCTCATTTGTTTTGTTATCGTCAGCACTTACCATTTCACATGTTGTTGAGGGTCTCATGATGCAGCCGGAAGATGGCCACTGGAACTCTATGACGGAAAGTGTTATGGTAGTCGAGTTTGGGCTCGTTTGTTTTGTTTTCGTTAGCACTTACCATGGCACATGGTGGCGAGGGTCTCATGATGGAGTCTAAAGATGGCCACTGGAAGTCTATGACGGAAAGTGCTGTGATAGTCGAGTTTGGGCTTGTTTGTTTTGTTATCGTCAGCACTTACCATTGCACATGATGGCGAGGGTCTGATGATGGAGCCGGAAGATGGCCACTGGAACTCTATGACGGAAAGTGCTGTGATAGTCGAGTTTGGGCTTGTTTGTTTTCTTATCGTCAGCACTTACCATTGCACATGATGGCAAGGGTCTGATGATGGAGCCGGAAGATGGCCACATGAACTCTATGACGGAAAGTGCTGTGATAGTCGAGTTTGGGCTTGTTTGTTTTGTTATCGTCAGCACTTACCATTGCACATGATGGCTAGGGTCTCATGATGGAGCCGGACACAAGCCTTATTGAGCTTACTATGGAGCTAGTTCAATTTGTGTAAAAATTGTCCCATAATATTTATTATTTATATCAAAATATATGTGCAAACAAATGTACCACCACTTTAACCACATTTAACTGCGGGAAAATATTTCCACCTGATTCTTACAGAAAATCGTGTCCACGCAAACAAAGTCGTGGGCAGCAGTTAGTAGGTATTGTTATTAAGATGAAATACATTTGACGTAACAATTTTTATAATTGGTAACAAAATTCAAAGTAACCATTTTGTTGGCGAGTCAAAGTACGACGACCCACTGTGCTGTGTTGTGTGAGTAGCGCTAAAAACCTAAACTTCACGCGGCGCGACTCCGTAAGCGACCCTTAACAGGTGTTGTTATGGCCATAGGTCCGCTGTTAAACAGATACGCTCCGCGCCGTCCTTTGTTTACAAATGAACCCTCGTTATTGTGATTAAAGTACGTATCGTTTATTATGGAATCGTATTTGTGGTTATTGCACTTGGTTTCTAATTCCCGTAGTTGGTCCGTTGTTGCATACGAGTTTGAAATCTCGTCCACTCTGAGCCGCAGGTGATTTATTTCTTTTAATAAAGCCGAACAGTCAATATGATCAAAATTGACAGGGGGTAATTTATGCAGATCTTTCGCCACAAAAATGGGCATCACTTCTGGATCAGCGTTTCCAATAACTTTCATAATATCATCCAAATCTTTATGGATTTTGCCTTCTTTTTTCCTAGAAATCTTTTTAATATTCGTCTTCACAGCATCGAACAGTAAGTTTTTTGCTCTGTCCACATCTTCCACCTTAAAAGCCGAGGCACAAATACGCACTATATCATAATACAGTTGTGCTGCTACTTTTTTTTTTATTTATTTAGGTAAACAAACAGCCACTACAAGGGGTACTTATGCATACTTATATGACTAATGTTTACAATATGTGTGACCCACACCGTTTACCACATATTAGAAAACATGTGTTTGCCATTCAGGGTCATTCATAGCACCTTTAGTCTTAAGGACTGCCGGTGTCAACAATAACAACATAAAGGTGACTAAATACTTTTATGGATCTATTTATTTTATTTATCATATCGAATCGTTTAAATATATTAACAATTAGTGCTTAGATGTTAGTAAATACGTCGATGATTCGTTTTTTATAAACACTAACACTATTTCCAAATATGTCGAATTTACAGAATCTTTTGTTGTATGTGTCAACGAGTCGAGCGTTTGTCCGGCAGCGGCCGGTCACAAACAGCTGGTGCAGGCGCGCCTCTCGCTGTCTACAGTGATTAGGGACTTTATAACTAAGTTTATTGTTAAGAGCTATGCTTTTTTTGAGGCTTTTAACGGTCTCCGTAGCCCAGTTGGTAGTGACTCTGCCTACGAAGCTGGAGGTCCCGGGTTCGAATCCCGGTCAGGGCATTTATTTGTGTGTCTATCACGAATATTTGTTCCTGAGTTATGGATGTTACATATGTATATAAGTATCTATATGTATTTATCTATTATATATATCGTCGCCTAGTACCCACAACACAAGCCTTATTGAGCTTACCGTGGGCCTAGGTTGATTTGTGTAAGATTGTCCCGTAATATTTATATTTATTTAAACTGTCAAACTGGTTATTACAGAGGTTATACAATACCATTGCTTCGAGCAACGGGCGCCTCGACTCAGAATATTTATTTACCAGTTGCGTATAAGACAATCTGCTGCGATAACATCGGTAGTGCATAGTGTTCAGAAACTTTTTTTGTACAGACTCGAGGGTATCCGAATATTTCTTATAGTAGGGGTTCCAAATTGAAACGGCATGTTCTAGTTGGGAGCGAATTAGTGATTTGAACAAGTGTAAATATGTACTAGGACCACGAAATTCGGTGCGTGAACGCATCACAAAACCATACATCTTATATGCTTTACTTATAATGGAGTTTAGATGTAGATCGAGGTGTATTAAAGTTCACAAAGCAATCTTAATACAGGTTTGTGATGTTGTTTAGATCAGTGTTTGGCAACCTTTTTGAAGCCGCGACTATTCAATAAAATTAAATATTTCGCGGCCCACCCATCGCTGAAATGGCTATAGTAGCAGTGTAAGCAAAAGCATAGGTAGTTTGGCAACCGTCTTCCAGGCGGAGACATATGCCATAATTGCCCGTGTACAGGAGATTATAGACAGGCAAACCAAAGGGCAGACTATCTATATACTCAGTGACGACAGTGACAGTCAAGCGGCTCTTTAAGCGCTTCCAGCGCCGAAAGTGGATTCTAGAGTAGTTTGTAATGGCGTCCAAGCACTAAACAAGCTTGGAAAGCACAATAAGGTGCAACTAGTTTGGATACCAGGTCACGAGGGCAGCGGCAACGAAAGAGCAGATGAGGTCTACAAATCACTTTGAAGGACTAGAACCATTTGACTTTCGCAGGGAACCATAATATCGGTCATTAAAGCCTACGCCAAAAGCAAACACTAACACTAAGAGGTACCTATAGGTCGCCTCGCATTGTGGGGCACACCTTCGAGTGTCTCCACAGTGCGCGGCTGGCCGGGGTCGCGTGTGGCTGCGCCTGCGCCGAGCTGCAGGTGGTGGAACAGTACAAGTACTTAGGCCTGCTTATAGACCATAAGTTCACATGGCAACCGCATGTCAACAGTGTGTGCAATAAGTTAAGATCGGTGGTTGTAAAGTTCCACCATCTGAAGTTTGTACTAGACAAGGCTACTATGTATACAGTGTACTATGCGCTCGTGTAGCGTTTGGTATCTAGGGCAGTGATGAGCTAATGAATGGGTACCACAACGTTACAAAAATAGAATTTATTCAACTAAGTAAGCTATGGGTCAGGTACGTGGGTCGAGTAGCCTTCTCAGGCGGTAATATAAATTGGATCGCCGTGTAGCTGGTCGGTACTGTCCTGGGAGCTCTGGTGTCCGGCGCGAGGCGCTAGACAGCGTCGGAGGCGAATCAACGCCCGGCAGTGCAGGTTTCTTGACGGAAATAACCCGTACCTCGAACCCTGGAAATTATTTCCAACTTATTAGGCACCGCAATTAATCGATGCCGTGTAACGTTCCGCCTTAATTGTTTTGTACAAGCTCATCACTAATTCGGTTAGGTAATAATCCTTGAATCTATATGTAGGTATAGTTTGTTTGTGGCGGACGTTGCACGGCAAATCAGAACGGAGCAAAGTTGGGCTTAGGAGAAAATAAGCTTAAAAGCGTGAGATAAGATTACTTACTATGTAACTCATGACAACAATAGATGAGTAAGTACTTTAATATACTAATAATAAATCCTACTGCCTATATACAGAGGATATGAGCATTCATAATGGCATGGTGTTGACATTAGTCTGCATGACGCAATAAGCAAGCTACATTTCATGTTCCTTAAAACTAATAAGTAATACCTACACTTAAGTATTTGTTCAAACTTACCCAAAGCGGGGGGAAAACACTGCACTTATTAAAATAATGCCGTAGGGCCGTAACTACACAAGTAGGTAACAACAGCGTTACAACTATTAACAGCAAGCAAGGTATTAAAACTCCGTAAAATCGCGAGACAAAGGCGGCCAACTGATAACGCGCGCAGGAGGGGCGTGCGTCCAGTGCCGGAGTCTGTTCGGGAGTGATGTGGCTAGTAGCAGCGGCCGGCGGTGCGTTAGAACATGGCGGATCGAAGTCGCGAAAACCGGCTCGTAGAGAACAGGGAAAGTCGATAGTATCGATATCGGTATCGATAACTATTAGTTAGGGTTTCTTCGTTAATTGTATTTATGTAAGTGTTAACTGTGTGTTTGTTTTAGAAATAGGATAATATGTATGATACTAAATTGTAGATTTACTGTTTTGTTATGTACATTTTGATTACTACGGTTAAAGTCATATATATGAACCTAAGTAATAAAATAATGCTACACTCGTAGACTCACTTTTATCCTATGGATTGACAAGCTATGGTCGGACATTTAAAACTTACTTAGACAAAATAAAAGCGTTACAGATACGAATCATGAAACTAATGGTTGATAAGAAAACAAAAATAGAATGTAAAAATAACAAAAAAAATAACTGTCCAGTCAAACATACTTGTTTAATTAAGCATTGGTTTATTAAGAAACGTGACTACTCCCCTAGCAACATGGACAAATTTATCAACTCTCTAAGTAATATTAGTTTTTCTGATGTATATGAAAGCTATGATGTAAATGAAGCCTACAATAATTTTATAGAATCATTTCTACTTTTCTACAATCTATGTTTTCCGTACAAACGAATAAAAATGTCACATAGGAGAAAACCTACTTGGGTATCTAAAGGAATAAAAGTTTGTTGTAAAAAAAAAAGGGAGCTACTATGGCGATACAGAGCCAACCAGAATCAAACCAATAAAGCCGAATTAAAAGCGTACTCCTATAGACTAAAAAAAATTGTTAACCTAACGCAAAAGGCCCAAAACGCACATCATATAAAAAAATCCAGTAGTAAGTGTCGTGCCGCATGGCAAATAATTAACAATAAGAACGAAAATCGTCCGCCTGTTTCGATTGCAAAAATTAAAGACAATGGAAATAATACTGTCACTGATCCATCTATCATTGCTAACATTTTCAATAATTTTTTCATAGACCAGACCAAACATAATGAGAGCTCACAACCGAAACTCAGGGACAGCCTACCACCCCATACTTTAAACTCAATTTTTGTGACTCCTGTTACACCAGCTCGTGTCAAACAAGTGATAAAATCACTCAAAAATACTAACAGCGTGGGCATCGATGAAGTTGCTACCAAAGTTATAAAGCACAGTGTCGACATTTTGGCGCATCCCCTATCTTTTATCATAAATTTAATTTTAGAAAAAGGACTGTTTCCCGATAAACTCAAAACAGCCGTGGTGAAACCCTTGTACAAAAACAAAGACAGAGATAAAGTTGAAAATTATAGACCAATAGCTCTCCTCTCTATCTTCTCTAAAATTACAGAGTAAATTATATACGACCAGATATATACATTCTTAGAAAGTCAAAAGATTTTTATTAACGAACAAAATGGATTTCGTAAAAATAAGTCAACCACCCTCGCAATTTACGACCTAATAAAAACAGTTATTTTGAGTGTAGACGCAAGGATACCCATCTCAGCAATATATATGGACATGTCGAAGGCCTTCGACTGTGTCGACCATAATAGACTATTACATAAATTAGAACGCTGTGGTATTAGAGGAAATTGTCTAGATTTAATAAAGTCGTACTTAAAAAATAGAACACAATATACGGAGATCAAGGGAATCTGCTCTAAGTCGATGCAGGAAACATCATATTACTCAGAACCAAGGCTACTGATGCGCGGAGTTCCTCAAGGTAGTATTTTGGGGCCTTTATTATTCTTAATTTATATTAATGATATGCCAAAATGTACAACCCATCCTATGATATTGTTTGCAGACGACAGTACCGTTTTAATTCAATCAAATGACCTTAAAAATTATGAAGCGGACATTAATAATACTCTTGCGACTATAATTGACTGGCTGGACCTAAATAAATTAAATATTAATATTGACAAGACAAAGATAATGCAATTTCATCAATCTAAATCACGCTCTATAAATCTTGACATACAATGTAAGGATCAACGTATAGAACAGACTGATGTAGCGAAATTCTTAGGTATTGATATTGATAAAAACATAAGCTGGAAACCACATATTGACTCTTTATCCACTAGAGTAAATAACTTTGTATTTGCCTTACGAAAAGTTTCAACAATATCTAATCAAAAAACAGCGTTACTAGCTTATTACGGATATGTGGAGTCAATTTTACGATACGGCATAATATTTTGGGGTAATTCTGTACAAAACTCAATTCAAAGAATTTTTATAGCGCAGAAAAAGTGTATAAGGGCAATGTGCAATATTAAACAAATTGAATCATGTAAACCCCATTTTAAAACACTAGGCATACTGACTTTAACAAGCCTGTACATCTTTGAAGTGTCAGTCTTTGTTAAATCAAATCCGGTTCTATTTCCAATAGAAAGCTCCTGCGCAAGCGGAAGATCGATTCGGCATAAATATAAAATAAATGTGGCCCCTGGCAAAACTGCATTACTAAGAAAAAGTATATTGGGAATGGCAACTAAAATTTATAACTTTTTACCAGATGCTCTTAAATGTCAAGATCTTCACATATTTAAGAAGGACCTGAAAAACAAACTGGTTGAAAGAGCTTATTACACGCTAGATGAATTCTTTAATGACCAAATCTAATTGCATGTTTATATAATTTCAATTTATTGTCATGTTTAAAATAGAATTCTCTTGACATTGTGAACTGTAATTATTATTATATATTGTTTTTTTTTTTTTTTTTCTAAATCTGTAATCGTGACATTCCTTATTTTTATTTTTGTTCTTAATTATGTATGACATCTACTTACTATTGATTTTGTATAAAGCAGTTACGCTGCTAATTTATATGTTTAAATCTGTTTGACATATATAGGTATTTAATATAAGAACACATGTGCCATTTATTATTGTAATAGTTTTCCTGTTTTATTTTTTTGTACGCCGCAAGGTAGAACATAGAGGACTCTCAACCTAATTTAAGATCTACAATGTATGTACCTATGTTTCACAAAATAAATTACTTACTTACTTACTTACTTACACCTACGAACAGCTTTTCTTAGAATGTAAAATATTGCCAGTCCATAAAAAAGTAATGTTGTTGTTGGCTGTGGAACAATTTAGTAACGACGAGTTTAAACAACCTATTGGTACTCAAAGGCTTGTTAGAAACAGAGACAGAGATAAACTAATATTGCCTAGGTTTACTAATTATTATGGCCAAAGACATAGAAAGTACCTAGTTCCGAAAATATATAACGACCTGCCGTCCGAGACAAAGAGTGCAACTGTCACAAAACAATTGTTTAAGAAGAAAGTAAGCGACGTCTTACTAAATACATTAAAAAATGAAATTCAGCTATCTTAAGTAACTTTATAGATTCCTTTAATTGTATCTAGCATAAGTAATACCGTACATATATATTACTATTCATACAGCTTTTAGCTAATAAAATGTAAAATCAATTAGGAGCGTTGTTTGCCAACAAACCGCATTGTGGTTTGGCAGATTAATTGTACCTACCTATGTAAATTTAGCTATAAGCCTTAAAGAGATAATAAAAAAAAAAAAAAAAAAAAAAAAGTGGAGGAATGAGGCTGCTTCAAGGCACTCTAAGCTCTTCATAGAAGGAGTGGACTCAGAATGGACCAGAAAACTATGGAAATCCAGTAGGAAGCAACTCAGAATTATATCTGGGGTGTTCACAGGCCACTTCGGGGTCAAGGATCTCTTATACTAGCTAATTATTATAATTCCGATAAACAATGACCTACTGTGGTCAGTAGTGTCGTGGTAAATTATAACGATTGTTCCTATTACCGTCTGGTGTTCTTATATCACTACTGTGCTACTGCTATTGTGTGACTAATTTATTATAGCTTGTGTTAGCAGTCAAAATACGATTGGCTCTGGTATTTTATTGTAGATTTTGGCAACCATTACACCAAGAGACTTGCCAGTTCTCTGGAGCCTGTGCGCGGGGACGGCCAGTCCCGGTTTCAGTCTTGCTGAATAACAGTTACCTATAGGGAACTCCTCGGGGTTTCTTCTAACATACTTACCGACCTCAAATATGTAGAGAGAAGGCACTGTTAATACTCCAAGAGTCGCAAAAAGTGGCCGTGCTGTCTCATCTGATAGAACATGGCAAATCAAACGAATCACTTTTTTTAGTAAAATAATAATCAATCATTTAACCGCCAACAACACGGTGAACAACCAATAATATGCATACCGGGAAGGCCGCTCCATGGTGCACGCCGCGCGGGATGTTGTCGCGCGAATCCTGTCGCACCTCGAGCGCGGGCGAAATGTCGCAGCAATATTCTGCGACTTGTCGCGCGCGTTCGAAATGGTCGACCACTCACTTCTATTAAAAAAGATGGCACGTTACGGATTTGATGGCAATTTCCTACAGTGGCATCAATTCTAAAAGGCAGGAAACAGTGTACCTACGTCCAGAATTCCAAATCCACTTGACAATATTTTTAATCCTCTCTCGATAAAATTCATCATTATTGGTTATTTTATTTGGTGTCTACATCCCTATTATTTACCAGTGGCGCTAGTGAGCACGTGCCCTTAAATAATCAAAAGGTACCATTTTGTCGGTAGTCAATAAGGCGCTATTGGCATAACGATCTAATGAAAAATCGTCCTTATTTTCACTGGTACCTTTCTCCACAAATATAAAGCTTACCTCCGGAGGAAGCTCAAAGGAACCGGCCTCGAGAGGCAAAAGCCCAGCTTCGCCATCATGTCACGCTCGTAGCGGAGCACGTCGACCTTGGTGTAAATGTTCTGGTGACGTACAGGAAGTTGTCGACCGCCGGCATTTATTATTACAGTATATAGATATCTCTTGTATATACGGCGCAATTTGCGTTACGCCGTTATATAACTTTTATTGCCTTAATTGGCTTAAATGAATTTAAATGTGCTAGTCACAGATGTGCTCTCGACTCGCTTAGAGCCGCTCATAATTGAGGGAGATACATGTAAAAAATGTTGTAAAGAAAGTCGACTCGGGGACTTTCTTTACAACATTTTTTACATGTCTCTCCCTCAATTATGAGCGGCTCTCCGCATATATATAATTATCAATTAATTACAGTAGGTGCTTCGTACCTTTAGCTTTTCTATGAGCTATTCATAACAAATGTACCTTCAGTACATAACTCTAAATAAATTACGCGCTATCTAAATTAGCGGTACGCTTTATGAGCTGAATTATGGGGCTATCGCCTTATTGGTTTTACAGGGTTTGTGAAGACATTACTATGTTCATTACTCATTTATTAGATATATCTAATTTCTTATAAAAATGGGATGCTCTGTCCCTCTCACTCGCAGGTGAGTATCTCTTTCGCACGCCTTCCACTCGCAGGTGGCATGGGAGGTGTGTTCTGTCGCGCACACCACCGTTGGCCGCTGTCAATCCTTCTGTGCACTCCAGCCCAAGCACACAGCATAGCTGCAGCCTCTACTCCGAATATGTCGAAGAAGCCCGCTGCCAGGGTTTGATGACGGAGTTTCCTTCTCCGGCCTGAGTGGTCCGCGGGAGGTATTTTATTTCCCTCCTACCCTTCAGGTTTACTATATCTGACGAGCATCCCCCTATCCGCCACCTGGGGACGCGACCTCTAGGGTGACAGGCTCCCCCGAGGACAAATAAAACGATTAATGTTTTAATTCCAGGCAGGAACAACTCTTTAGCCTTATTGAAGGAACTAGATTTAAGTGACAAATCCATCTTTACGTTAAAACCTTTTACATGTAAGAAACAAACAAGCAAACAAACAAGAACCAAAATATATTTAAGTAAAAAGTTACCTGGAATTGTCGCAGTTGCCATTACAGGTTTTGCACAACAGTGTGCATGACATTCCCTCTCGCCTACAAGAACAACGGCCCCTGCAGCTGTTTTTGCATCCACATTTGACAAGTTCTCGCGCCGTATCCCAGATACTGGGCTGGGTTGTCCATATGGGCTACCATTGCCCTTCAGTATCTGTCCATCCCCAGTCATTTGGAGAGGAAACTGCTGCACTGTTTTAATTTGAAGCGATTTGTTTTTTGTAAACAAATACTTGCGAACAGCATTCACTGACACGATGTCTGTTCCGCCACAGTACAGCTTAATGATATATTTTTCCAAGCTGGTCATTATGTCTACTGTCAGTTCTACCAGTGGATGAGACAGTGCCCGAAAAGCAGATGTGGTCTCAAGGCACTGCTCCCACGCCTTCCACGTCAAAGTTTTGTCTTTAGAATAAAAGGCGGATACGGTGTCATATCCTGTGAAAGCATGGTACCCTTTTTTTTTACTTTCACCTAAATTCTGTGCCAAAACATGCGCAGGTATGTGGTGGTGTTTTCCGGTACCAAAAGCAATCCAAAGCTCTTTTAGACATCTGTTGAAGGGAGAAATAATAGGATATGGCTATTATGAGGACATCGGAATCAACTGTATGTATTACGATTGTTTTTGCTCCGTGTACAACCATATCCTTCGCATTTAGAATAATGCGGCTATCAGCCTCCTCAAAAGTCACATTAAGCCCTGCTATCAAGGTTCCCGTTGTTTCTGAGGATCTAATTGTGCTTCCGATGGCGATCACTATATGTACACCCATGTTTTCCTGAAGTGTGTAGCATCCGAGAAGCTTAAACAGTTCTTCTTTATTCTTAGAACTCTTCAGGAAGTTAGGTCAATTGCCTGGCAATTTGTAGCTTTCATGTACTTGACGAAGAACTCCTTAGCCCCTGTCGTCACGAACCTGTTTCTTAAGAGACATTGAAGAATAAAGATCCCAAACCAGATCAACGCTTCTCGCCTCCATGTTCTCAGTACTTCCTACGATACGCTGACGGAATTCCTTACGACAGTACTCTCCATAGGTTTTGGAGCTACGTGGAGGATAACTATGGACCAGGGCAGCTCCATCAAATATATGTCTGTTACAATTTTCGAGTGGGATGCTGCCTTTAATATTTTTCTTCAAAACCGTGACTATATCAGACTTCTGGCACATTCGCAAACTTCCCATCGATGCTAAAGAAGGTGGAAAAGTCTGATTATCATAAGCACACTTAATCGAAAAACTTGCTGATAAACCTTATATTTATTTTAAAAGGCCTATCGATTGAGGTGCCACACGTGGACTTACAATGTTTTTATTTTTTTTGACTTGCAGGTACATATGCCGGTGACAATAGAGTTGTGTTTATGGAGATTTGATTATTTACATAATTTTGATTATCATGTTGTATATATATAATTATGATTAATAGTATATATATATTTTTGAACTTTATGGTGTTTCTAAGTTTATGGCTTAATAAATGAGGACATATTATTGCAACTGTTGTCTACATAGTTATCTCTCAAACTATGTATACTAATTTATGTAGGTACATTTTTATGTTGCCGAATTTATGGCCATTTAGATCCTTTAGTCTCTCTGTACCTAAAACGCAGTCTGCCTGTGTCGCGTTATGACTAGACGTGTTAAGAGATCGGCATATTGATATTTCGACCCATTACGGACTAGTTCATGAGCGAAGTAGACGAACCTAGATTTAGACTTAATGCGTATTAGGTTGGTTTATCAAGTTTTAGTTCATGGACGAAGTAGGCGGATTGATATTGGTTTAGTGCGTATTAGTACAAGGGCGAGGTAGGTTTATTAACCTTTAGTCTATGGGCGAGGTAGGTGTGTTTTTTAGGTAAAATAACGATAATATTTTTGTGATTTTCTCGTTAGTATGGGAAATAAACTATTTTTACTACAAAAAATAAGCTAAAACAGTAGACTTATTCCACTTATTTATGTCAACTGCCACTTAGGTCAGTTTTTTTTATGATGTTGTGATATGCGAATGTCATATTTTGCTAATATATCGTGTTTTAAAAATAGCATATTTTGCGAATAGGGTATTCAGTGACAGAGGGCTCTAAATATACTGGGGGTGTTTTGTTTAACATGAACGCCGCACGCCGCACGACCCGCCTTGCTCGTCACGCTCGAGCGTCGACGAGGGCCTGGCTTTTAGGTTTTAACTTCTCACGTGTTTGAGCCTAGCATTTCTAAATTACGTAGGTAAAATAAATAGGTGACATTGAACTTAAAAAAAATTACAACTTGTAAGTAACTTTTAAATCTTTAATTTAGGCATAATTTGGCGCACCTAGCACATTTGAAACTGTAGAATTAATGAAAAGTATTGCTTCCCGCATAATGTTCACAATATCTTGCGTATGTGCTTGGCTAAAATATTCACAAACATTTAGTGCCTCCGTCAGGATCTCCCAAGTACCAGCTGCCAAATGCTCGCCGCACACACGAGTGTTTTGTGGTATATAAAAGTTCAAGTCACACAGTAAGCGTACCCTTACCATGTCGGGTATCATTAATAAAGGCGTATTAGGACACCCGATAAATATACAACTATTTTAAATATTAAAAAATTTGATGATATTGGACTGAAACTAAATTTCGATAAATGTGAACTGTACATTTCCGAAAAAACTGATCCATTTTTGGCTGCACAAATAATTGATGATTTTAAAAAATTAGCTCCAAACCTTAAAATTTTGACTAAAGACAGTCTGTGCCTCCTTGGATCACCCATTTTTGAGGAGGCCATTCCGTCTGTTCTAGATAAATCAATCACAAAATTCAAAAATAACTCTGAACGTTTAGTCAAAATAAGCTCTCACTCAGCCTTATTCATTCTAAAATTTTGCCTACTCGTTCCTAAATTTACGTACATTCTCCGTTGTTGCCCAATTTGGAAATTTCCTCATCTAGTCCTTCCTATTGATACTTTTTTGAAGTCCATACTAGAATCAATTCTCAATATAAAATTTAGCGAACAGGCTTGGACTCAGGCCTGTCTACCCATAAGATATGGCGGTCTGGGAACTCGAAAAATCTCGAGCGTGGCTTTGCCGGCCTTCTTATCTTCAACTCACAGCACGCAAGATCTCGCAGGTAGAATCCTTAAAGTCTCAATGACTGCAAACTGCGAGATCGCGTGCTTAGTTGAAGCTAGGAACACCTGGCTAGCTGGACCGAGCCCAACTCTGCCATCTAGACCAAAATTACAAAGGGCATGCCATGGGACTCGTTAGCTTCCGCCGCTACTATAAAGTCTTTGATCGACTCTTCGTCCGGCCGAGACCGAGCCAGGCTGTTGGCAGCATCTAGGCCAGAGTCAGGGCACTGGCTTCATGCCTACCCATCACCTAACTTAGGTAATTTTATTGATCCGGGCACACTCCGAATTGCAGTTGCTCTCCGCATTGGAGTTGATGTCTGCGTAGACCACAATTGCGTCTCGTGTGGAGCCGCGGTAGATCGCTTTGGTCACCATGGACTCGCCTGCTCCTCGGGTGCCGGCCGCTTGTCCCGTCACGCTGCACTCAACGACATCTTAAGAAGGGCGCTTGCCAGCGCCTGCGTCCCCGTGGCTCTTGAGCCTCGGATTGTACGGGACGACGGCAAGCGTCCGGACGGGATGACGTTGATCCCCTGGCGAATGGGCCGTGCACTGGTGTGGGACGCTACTTGCGCTGATACGTTGGCAGCGTCCTACTTGCCAGTCACGTCCAAACTAGCCGGGGCAGCGGCGGATGCCCGAGAGCGATCCAAGGTCGGGAAATATAGCTGTCTCGGCGCCCAGTACGACTTTGTCGCATTTGGCGTCGAGACACTCGGCCCTTCGGGAAAAAGCGCGCGTGGGCTCCACAGGGAGATCAGCAAGCGGTTGAGGGATGCAACGGGTGACCCTCGCGCAGGCAGCTTTCTCGCTCAAAGAATAGCGATTGCTATTCAACGCGGGAATGCTGCCTGTGTGATGGGCACCCTGCCTAAAGGGCAAAGTTTTGATACGTCTCTGTAATTTTATTTTATTTTTAAGTTGTTTGTAAATAATAAATGTACATAAGTATATTAGTAAATGAAAAATATATGTTTATAAATATAATTATAAATAAATAAATAAATAAATATATATATATATATATATAGATAGATAGATAGAGACATATTTATATGTATTGTGTCGTTTAGGCCTCGAGACAATTTAACCATTACACGTTATAAATATGTCGATTGTATATTTGGGCAGTGTACTTTTGTGCCACAGGATCATTATGGTTGTGAGAACATTATGGGGGATTTGTTCGCCAGCCGGACTATGGAAAATTTGTATTTTTCGATTGTTCGGTGGCGATATTACCGGTGTACAGATGTACAACCAACCAAACAGTATCGCCAAAAGAAATTTTCCACGGTCCGGCTGGCCGGACTACACAACCGGACCACGGTTAAGAAGGGATATTGGAGTCCAGTCAGGTCAGCTTTTTGCCAAAATTGGTTTACAAGTAAAGTCAGCCTATATTGCCTAATCTGACCTAAGTGGCAGTTACGAGTAACATAAGTGGAAAAAATCAAAAAATACAACATTAGTCAAGTGTATTTATTACTGACACACATTAAAATTAAACAATTATCTTACTACGACATAACAATATTAAAAAATAAAATACATTACTTCATTATTCTTACAAAATGAAAGAGCACTTGTTTATTTATATCGACTTTGTAAATTTAGTCATTATATTGACTCATGAGTTCTTTCTTAGTTTTAATCATGCTTTTCAAGAAATACAAAGCGGAAATGTCACCCTCTTGCAACTTTTGGAGCTCTTTTTTGTGTTTAGAATTAAAATAAATATCAATCCTTCTTCTGGGATTACCTTCAAATAGATATTGCTTCAACTTCAAGCTCTGCCACTGCGACTCCTTTTTCAATTTGAATATAAAGTTTATGAATGACGGCTTGCCCTTCATGCGATTATTTAAACGCCTGTGCCATCCCTCCAAACTGTTATTTGTTCTATGGATTTCGTGTGCACAGCTTATAATGTCGTGAAGTTGGCCCGCATGTAACTTACAAACCTAGTCATGATTTCCGGTAACACTTGAATGTTTTGCCAAACTTCCGGAATATAGTTTGTGGGTACAAGTGGCAGGTGGGCACAAAGTTCAGTAATTGTATTTCCTGCGGTAGTGGTTAAAACACCAAACTTCTCTGCTTTTTTCCAGACCGCTTTTGAATAGTGATGATAACATCCGGTAATGTCTATGCCCGGAAATACAGCCTTTAAGACCTGTATTTGTGCCACTTCGTAATCACATTTAATTTTTTTTTTATCTATCTGCAGTTCGTTTTTAATTAATTGAAAAAGCCTTATGTACGTGTCTTGGGTCTTGTCCTTCAACAAACAATATATAACTGGCACTATATTCACAGTATCATTGTTTCCTGAGTTCAAATTTACGTGAATGGTGTACAGTTGAAAAAACAACGGCACAGTTTTGAATGTTCCATCACCATAAAATTGTGCGTTGCCGTTTTCCAACGTTTTCAATGTTTTTTGTGCCAATGGACTTGAAAATATCAATATTTTCTTATTATTATAATCGTCATTGCAGACAAGAAAATTCTTTGCAATAATATTAGTCACCTGTACTTCGCTTAGAGTACCATTACTTTTCTTGACTTCTAAAAACTTGTTCCTGGTACGATATAGAGAATCCTTTTTTGACCTAAATAGAGCGGCCGTGTTTATATTTTCGTCAGACTCTGGTTCGTTTAATATCACATCTTCAATTATTTCTGGTACAGATCCAAACGTTTGACACACCGCCTGCTTACATTTGTCAATAATTATTGACATTTTGTTCTTGGCATAATTTTGTCTGCAATCATGGTCACTTACTTTTAAAACCAAGTTCTCACTGCTCACTTTCAATGAAGCACTGCAAACTTTCCTGTTAGCACACCGCCAGAGCGAGGACCCGTCATTATTTGACTTGTTTTTCGTATATGTATAACCATTCAGCAATACATTATTCGTTCCTTTTTTATTTTTACAGAAAACAATGTTTGCATTATCTTGCATAGTAATTTAATACTTTCTTGGGCTTACATGAATAGCTTTAAGCAAAATTAAATTCGCAACTCGACTAATGTTAGAATGATATAAGAATGACACATAGGTTTTGTTATTTATCATCAATAGAATATCAGACTCAAGCCCCTAAGGTTAAAATAGGTAGTAGATACGTATACCTTTCCCCTACTTTCGTACGACGTACTAACGCGTCAGAAAGAGATTTTATTTTTTTATTTTTTGATTTATTTAATACAATTATGTTTACATAGTTACTGTGTTACACATAAAGCCACTATTTAAAACCTGGAAGGTTTAGGCAATAGTTGGCGAGATCGCGCGGTACATCCCGCGTTCCATAATTTACTTAAGTATAATATAATATAACAATTTGCTAATATGTACTCCAATTTACTACTTACCTTCATCTAAACTTAGGTAGTACTTTTTAAGTAGCTTCTTACATTTTTCATGACTACTAATGGTATCGGTGAGGTCATGTAATAATTTCTTGGGCAGGTTATTTAAGATAGATGGAAGTAAGTGATCAATAGTTCTGTTACCATAAGTGTTAATGTTGCGTGGCAATAGGTATGGTGGCAAGTAATCTAACGTACGTCAATTATTAGGGCGTGTTTTTTTTTCTAATGAGGGTATTATTTCACATTCCTCAGTTAGTAAGGACAAACAAAATCTATTGAACACGTTAATGATCTTGCAGTGTTTGAATAGGCCTGTTTTATTATCACGGTATTTTGTTTTAACTGTATTAGGTACAATTGTTTTTAACAGTGCAAGTTGCAATTTATATATTTGCGTTAAGTAGGTTTTGTATGTCCTCCCGTAACTTGTAATACCATAGCATATAATTGAATCTGCAAGTGATAGGTAAAGCATTCGTAGTATACTATATGGTAGTTTATATTTTAAGATTGCCATATTAGCTAATATACATCTTAGTTTTGAACATACGTGGTCCACATGGGGTTTCCAATTAAATGTATTGTCTATAATTAATCCTAGGTACATGTGTTGGGGAACAAGCTCGAGCGCCTCACATTTACAGCTACTGTTAGGGTTATGTAGACAGTGATGATCGTGTGCTATGATTGTCGGGGCCCGTGGTTCTTTTGTGTACGGTGAGCGTATATGTACAATTTTGGTTTTTTTAGAGTTAATTACAAGCCCCACATCATGGGCCCATTTGCATAACTGGTCGAAATTATTCTGCATTGTATTCTGGGCTTCGAGCAAATCTCGGTGAGAAGTTACTAGACACGTGTCGTCAGCAAACTGGTATACAGAACCCGCACTAAATATGTTGCACATGTCATTGACGTAGATTAAATATTCGGTCGGGCCAGCTATGGATCCCTGTGCTGTGCCTTCTTCCGTGCGCAGCGGCTCGCTGAGCGCGCCGGCGATCTTTACCATGGTGTGGCGGTTGCTATGATAGTCCTGGAACCAGTGCAGCAGGGGTCCTTGTATACCATTCTGCTGTAACTTGCTATACAATGTAGAATAATTAAGGCAGTCGAATGCTTTACTAAAATCAATAAAGGTGGTAATTACATGTTTACGCTCATTTAAATATTCGTTCACCTCGTTTGTAAATTTAGTTAATAATTGAGAGGTACTTCGATTTTGCTGGAAACCATATTGATTAACGTTGATTATTTTATTATTATTTAAGAATTTATTCAGCTCCGTCCCGATATACCTCTCAACTATTTTGTCTATACATGGTAGGATCGTTATAGGTCTATAGTTATTGTAATCTGTGTATGAACCTTTTTTATGAATAGGGCGTATTATGCCGACCTTTAACCCGTCCGGGTAAGATGATGTTCTAATGCAAGAATTAATCAAGTGGGTAATTAGGGGCGTGATTTCCGATATTATATATTTTAGGTCTGAAGCACGAATGCGGTCAGCACCAGGGCTTTTGTTATCGTTTAGTTTTTTTATTATATTGAATACAGTGTGGTGATCTGCCCATTTTAATCTTATAGTTAGGTTAGGTGTGTTACAATATAATTTAGGGTTCAACAAGGGGGTTTTGCACGAGACACTTATATTTTTAACATTTTGTTTAAATTCGTTCGCAAAGTCGTTAGTTAATTTTTTGATATTAGTTTTAAAATGTTTCATAATAATACTATCGATACTCTTGCCTATTCTACCACTTATTCTATTAATTATATCCCATACTTTTCGAGGGTTTCGAAAATTAATACATATTTCATTTTTAATATACTTATTCCTAGTATTCTCTATGACTTTATTAGTTTTATTTCTATATTTATTATATAATAGTTTTTAATTTATTATTTTCGTCTTTACGCCATATATTATACAGTTCAAAGCGTTTTTTGCTCATATTTGTTATCTTAGTATTTATCCATTTACAAGTAGATCTTTTGTCAAGCTTAATTTTGGATAGATAAGTACACCTGTCGTAGATTTGTGAGAATTTATTGTTAATATAGTTCAAAATTGCAAGGGCTATACTCCAGTCAATTTTTTTTAATTCATCGTGAACTTTTGCATTGTCTAATTTGTTTACGAGCTGGAACTGATGGTTGTTGTGAGGGTCTACGGCGTCGCTTGTGATTACGCAACCGGTTATCAGGTGATCGGCGAGCGCGCTGTTGACGACCGCGGTGTACACTTCGCTGCAGTTTCTGCTCCTCACAAATATGTGATCGATACACGATTTGGATATGGATTCGCCTCGTTTTTCTATTCGTGTGTATTGGTTGATGCCGCTTTCTAGTCCAGCTTCGTATAGTTTGTTGAGGTAGTCTGTGACAGTATGAGAACAGGATTTCAGGTCAATGTTCATATCACCCATCAGTACACACGTACTACGTGGTTGGTATTGTTGAACCAGCTGTGATAGTTCTTGTATGAATGTAGATTTATTTAAATGGGGAGGTCTGTACGTGATAATAAGGTTTGATTTCATCCCTTGATAGGTAACTATTTCCCCGGTTATGCATTCGAAGCTTGTTGTATCCACAGGTTTCCTGTAGAAGTGGGCACTATTGTGGACGTATAAAATGATACCACCCCCTCTCTTGTTTTTGCGGAGCTCAGTGTACATGTCGTAGTTCGTCAGTTCGAACAGCTGCTTGCAGTTTTCCGATATATTAGCTTCAGTGATCGCTATAGCGTGTATAATATGCTGGCTGCTTGATACTATGTATTCAAGTTGAGAAAAGTTTTTGGTTATGGATCTTATGTTTACATGGAGTATTATAAAACTTTTTTTCCATTTCATATTAATTTCTAGGAAATCGGTCCAGTTGGCGTAGTTACCTTCGCTAATAGATGTTGATATATTTGAATTAGCCATTTTTATAAGGATTTTCTGTATCTAACATTGTTATTCACTATGACTAGCACGACGGAGCTTAGGTATTACGTAAGGCGCTTGTAGTTTGGCCGTTCCTTAGCTGCTGTTTAATTTTTTCAATGTCATCCACTGAGCGAATCGTGAAGATTTTCTGCTTCTCAGATATTCTAGCCAGGATTTGCCCCTCTTTGGTCCATACAAATTTGCATAGTTCAGTATTTTTTAATTCCGTCTTAGCCCGCCACAACAAAAATGAATTATAAGGCGTCAGCGGCTCACGTAGGTATATTTTTGGTCTTAAAGCTTCACTTGTGGGGCCTCCTGCTGCTGGTCCTTTAATTTTTGCAGCCTCGAGCCATCGCGCGCGGCACCCAGCGCGCAGTTGTACCATGATGGCTGGAGGGTGGTGGTGCTGGTATTCGCTGGTAGCAGCTGCTTGACCTTGTGTTTGTCGTGGGCGGGTTCTTTTGCGGTATACCTCCAGTATATCTTTAGGGCTGCATTCAATTTTTGTGGCTATGTCGCTAATGACTTTCAACACGTCTTCTTCTTCCTTTTTTTCTACTCCGCATATTTCTAGAGTGTTAGCCAACTGGCTCTGTTCTACAGAGTTGTATTTTTGTTCCATGGCTTGATATTTTAAGTCCATGTTTTTGTACTTGTTTTTTAAATCTTCACATGTATTTTCTAGATGTTTTGTGGTGGTTTCGAACGTTTTTATCTTTTTTTCGTAGTCATCGATCTTATCAGAATAGAATTGTAAAGTAGTTTGCAATTCCTCCCGTATGATATCTCTAACCTCTCGTCGCAGATCGCGTGATATGTTTTGTACTATAGCACTAGTCGCTATGGTATCCGTGTCGGCGTCAGTGTTGTCTTCTTCCTCCGGGTCGGGCACTATACACGATAGTCGTTTGGGTTTAGCACTGCCCGTACACGATTTACACTTCCAGTCCACAGATTCTGTTAGGGACAAAGCACTAAGTTGATCGTTTGTTATTGCCGCACATGATCCGTGTAACCATTTGATGCACTTATTGCACTGTATACCGGGACACTTTTTCGTGACCGCTTTCGAGCACTTGGAGCATTTAGCCATGTTAATGGGAGAGATAATTAGCACCGGTGTAGCGACACGTTCGGGTAGTTTCGCATCGGGCGCGCGACTGATGTATATGCATTTGTTATTCCTTAATTTGGGAGGTTGTCACAAGTTTGTTCCTGCGCTGGGGATGTACAGTGTCGACCGTTTATATCGATAAATTAGTCAACCAAATTATAAATTTAGATTTTAATAATTCACATTCACTGTGTGAAAAAAATATGTTTATGGAGAAGGCAAAAAGAAAAGTAGAGTCTAACTAACCCGGCATTATTAAAAACTAGAAAATCCCGGAATTTTGGAATGTTTGGATTAGTGGATTGAATAGAAATGTCATAACTAATAAAAAGAGAGCAAGCGTCTAGCTAGAGAAAGAGAAGTAAAGGCCGGTGAAGGAGGTGCGGGTGGAGTGTGCCGGATTAATCGACATAGCCGGCTATTGGAGTGACGGACTGATAAGACTACTGTAGTAGCAAAAACCAAAGTAGCTTTTGTCAACCTGGATGCGTGGCGTCCTGCAAAACCAAGGTCATTCATATCCCTGTCACAATCTATCTTATAATATCGCACTCATTTGCAGTACGTCATGCAGGACTGCCTGGACGCTACTACTTATGGGAAATGAAAGAATAATTTTATATTAAGACCATTTTTTATTTAGTCAAATTTAATCCGCCTTCAATAAAATAGTTATGGCTAAAACTTCTTATTTTTCTTAAGGCACACGTTTCTATTCAATTTTGTGAAAGATCTGTCTGCTTCCAGTCGCTTCCATTTAAATTTACATTTCGTACAAATAATCTGGTGACGTGTTTGAATTAAAAATGACTGCTTTTCCATGTCAGATTCTCCTTCTTACACGTGTGGTATCCATTCCTTTTAACATATTCGTCCTTTGGAAATCTAAAATCAAAAAGTTGAGTTATTATTATTATGTCGATAAGTTATTGTGCCGAGGTCGATAAAAAAAACTACATCACTATGGGAAAAACATAACCTCTTCGACTTATCCGAAAAAGTCTTATTTTCATGCACAATCTGGTTTTAATTGAACAGATAATGATATTTACATAAATTACCAATTACTATTATTAATTTTAGGTGAGCTCCTTCCATGAATAAAATCAAAATCTATAGAAACTTACCAATACAAGCAAACTGCTCCATGGTTTATTTATGTCCCTCTTGTATGGGATTTACAGCCTTCAATGGCAGGAAACAATCAAGTCTCGCAAACATGAACAATACATTTTTTCAAACATTCTCGGTGGAATAACACCAAAATAAATTATTTTCACACACAGGAGCCGCGATGTTTTGGAAGTAATATGATACGACCAAGTCAAGTTGTAAGGTAATGACACCTTCTACCAAACAATGATGACATATTGCATTTTGCTGGATTAAATTACATCCAATTACATCCATTTGACATTTGCCCGAGTTGATTTTAGTGACAACCTACGAAAATGTGAAACTGAATAGGGATTGCAGTCTCATTCCCTCTTAGGCCAACTATAGATTTACGCAAGTGAATAAGATAGCTGTTACCAAGCTCTTATTTTAACGTGGTTTCTATGCTTTAGTACAAATTCTTTGATCCAATGAGTAAAGAAATTAAGAGGAGAGGCCCTATTCTACTATAGATACTTTGTGTTATACAAATGTATATGAAAACGACATAGAAACCTAAACATATATTTTACCTCATTCTTTCTAATAGCCGGTCATCAAAGATGAAAGAGATAACACGACGTTTAGTTGTTCTTAATTCCGGTACTGTTTGACATTATTACCACATGTTTGTTTCCGGCTGCCAGCCGCCATCTTAACCGCCAGACGTCAAACCCGTTGTTTGTAGTAGGTGGGCTGTCAAGTGGACAACAACTTTGTGGTTTTAATATTGGTATTCGTTGATAAAATCAGTTTTAGCGTTTGATTTTGTGGTGTGGACATCAAGTGATGCAATCGCAATATGCCTATGTGTTCAATAAAACAGTGTGGTGCGCAAAAATCGAAAAATCGACCAAATTTGACTCTTCACAGGTTAGTAACTGTTTTTCATCAACAAAGTACCATTAAGTTATAGTTTTGCATAGTTCTTATGGTTTTTAAGACTTGTTTGATGTCTCTAACAATAATATATACATATATTTTATATTTACCTTGTATTTTCATGTTTTAAATCATATAGTACATTTGACAATCAGGCGTAAGGATGTGCCGATGTCGATAGTCGGCTTCGCCTAGTAAAAGCTACTTTAGTACTAATGTGTCTGTTTACAACTTTACAGTGTTCCAAAAAATGAAGTTTTGCGTCGAAAATGGCTTAATGCTATTGGCCTGGAGAACATAAATCCGCGACATAAAGAACTGTATATCTGTTCCCTATATTTCGAGGAATCTCATTTTAACAGAACTTTAGACGTGGTGAGATTGCGTGAGAATGCCATACCGACGGTGTTTGTTGGATAA
Organism: Epinotia brunnichana; assembly: GCA_963854355.1. NCBI lineage: Eukaryota > Metazoa > Arthropoda > Insecta > Lepidoptera > Tortricidae > Epinotia > Epinotia brunnichana. The sequence goes on from OY977944.1 coordinate 27,953,333, forward strand.
ATCAAACAGAGTATTATATTTAATATGTTTATTTATAGAATAAACACAATTGTTTCGATTATTTTGTGCCCGCATAGTAGAGCATGTTCGAGAAAGATTTTCTTACTCACTGGTGTTACCAGGAGGCAAAACCAACCAACAATTTACAATGTTGCTAGTCTTATGTTCAATTATGTTTTGTACATAGTTGGGCGGGCCAACGGTGATTCTGATTAAAGGTAAGTACATTTTACATTCTTTATTATTTTGATAAGGAGAATTAATATTTAGTAATGTAAGTTTTATATTATATAAAATTTGTTCCTGAGTTATGGATGTTATACATGTATATAAGTATCTATACGTATTTATCTATTATATATATCATCGCCTAGTACCCACAACACAAGCCTTATTGAGCTTACCGTGGGCTTAGGTTGATTTGTGTAAGATTGTCCCGTAATATTTATTATTATTATTATGTATCTCCGATTTAAATTCACGGGGCGAACCCCGGTCATTTGGAAGGCGTGCGTGGGGATATAGATCCAACACGTAGAGGCCCTTTGGAGACGAAATTTAATGTCATGTAGTACACCTGCTAGAACCCATTCCCGGGTACATCGGTAGATACCCGTGAACTGGTCCCAGCAGGCGTTGGAGCTATTGTAGGAAAATGGAAAAGAGAATTGGGTCTATGGTGATGACATTTGGGTGGACAATAAAATTGGGTTATTACAAAGTGGTCCGGACACCTGCCATAACAATGTTATCCACAAGGTTATCGAGGCAGGCGGTGACTAGCCGCTCATTAGATGGGCGCCTAAAAATGCCGTCGTAAAGACGGCCAGGGGCAACACCGGGTGAGCGGCTCAGGGGTGTCGAGAGGTGGTGCTGCGCTTTCTCCGAAGTTACTCGCGGCGTTATGCCCTTTAACACTTCCACCCCTGGAGCATATAGCTCTGACGACTCCTCTCTGGACGGCCAATGAAGGCAAGCCAGAGCTGAGAGTCCTGCGGGCCCCCTTGGGGTTCCACTCCGACCGACGAAGACACGCCGGAGACGGAGGCCCTGACCGACTCTCGGGAGCACTCGGGTCCGTGGGGTCGTTACTCCCCAACAGCTCGCCACAAGCTGCCCTGCGGGCTTATTATTATTATTATTATTATTATATATGACAGATTTTTACATATGTATCTGATTGGAATGAATTATTTAAACATTCTTATTATTAATTATATGAGTTACACAACATATAATTATCTTACAAAAATTAATTATTTAAAGAATAAAACAGAATTACAGTTTCATATGTAAGTTGTTAAACATCTTATTTAATTTGTATACACTTAATTATTTCCATACTGTTACAAATTAGTCCTGTATGGGAAGAGGACACAACTTATTATAAGACCTATTATAAATTTTGCCATTATGGCCCATCTTAATGTCAGCTACCCTGACCTTTCCATCCGGCCCAGGGTATGTTTTTACAATTCTGGCCATAGGCCAAGTCAGATTAGGTACATTGTTTAGTTTTACTATAACTAAATCACCTTCTTTTAAATTAACATTACTATATTTCCATTTAGGTCTATTTTGGAGCTGGGTCAAATAATCATTTGACCAAACTTTCCAAAAATCTTGTTTTAATTTGGTACAAATAACCCATAGTTTTAATCTATTTACATTTTTATCTGTTAAATCTTTTTCAGGGTAACTTGTAAGTGGACAACCTATAAGCAGATGTCCAGGCGTTAAATACCTAAAGTCCGATACGTCAGAACTTAGAGGAAGCAAGGGGCGCGAATTTAAAATGGCTTCTATCTGAGTTATCACTGTGTTGAACTCTTCGAAAGTTAAGCTAATATTTCCAATCACACGCTTTACATGGTACTTGAAGCTTTTAACACCGGCTTCCCACAATCCACCGAACTCGGGTGAGTAGCTAGGTATATATTTAAAATCTACATCATTTGCGGTACAGTAACTATCAATAGAGTCTTGGTTACTCTTTGAAGCATGTAACTTGTACAATTCTTTTATGTAATTATCTGCTGTAATTACCTTTAAAGGTCTTTCCATTGTCACAGAAAATTTCAGATGGATATCCCCTGCGAGACATGAATCGTTGGAGACCTGCCAAGAATGCTGCAGTGGTCATATCACTGATAAGTTCCGCATGGAATGAGGAGTTTTATATTTGACGACATGATTTCTATTGACGACAAATTTGATAAACTATTTAATGTTTTAAGGTATTATATTGAAATTCATTTCCCGACAAAAAATATATTAATTAAGAATAAGACACCAGTACCATGGCTAACAGAGAACCTCTCAAATTTAATTATGAATTATAATGATTTAACTGTAATGAAACGTCAATATCCAGAATTTGATGGTCTAGCTCAGTGCATTAGTCATCACGCAGACCGCATTAAATCAGAATCATTGACTGCCCGACGAGAGTACAATGCAAACCGGATTGTCAATAGTAAAAATCCGTCTAAAGAGATGTGGCGCGTAGTCAATGACGAAGTGTCCAAAAAACCGTTGATGCATACCATCACCCTTAAGGATGAAAGTGGAAAAGACTTACCCCCTCGCAAAGTACCGGAACACCTAAACCAACACTTTCTCACAGTAGCTTCAACATACACATTAAATATAAACAAGTCGGACTCTGTACAGTACCTCACACATCACTTACTCAACACTGACATACCTCAACATGTTCTGCCCACGGTTACACTCACAGACCTCAATCGTACGTTGATGTCAATGACAAAAACACGCGGGACCCTAGATATTTACGACATATCACTGAACATACTCGAGTGTGTATGGCCGGTCATCGCTGGATTACTCGTGGAACTCATAAACACCATGTTCACTTGCGGTGTGTATCCCGATGTACTGAAAAGCACTCGAGTGTGTCCAGTATATAAGGGCAAGGGTGAAAAAAGTTCTGTTGACAATTACAGACCTATCACTATCGTGCCAAATATCTCTAAGATTATTGAATCCATTGTGTCAAACTCCTTAATGCATCATCTTGAGACAAACAACTTACTGACGGACAGACAGTTTGCCTATCGAAAAAATAGATGTACCACAACAGCTGCATATCAGATATACGATTGCGTGACAACGGCGTTGGATGAGAAACAAAAGGCTGCAGGGGTATTCTGCGACCTTTCGAAAGCGTTCGATGTGATTAATCACGAGTTGTTATTAAAAAAGATAGGGCATTATGGAATAATGGATAACACTCAAAGATTACTCACATCGTTCCTACAAAATAGGCGGCAGACGGTTGAGGTCAAAATGGAGGGAAAAATCTTAAAATCTGAGGCGGGTGTACTCGAGTATGGAATTCCACAGGGCTCTTCGCTTGGAAATACCTTGTTTTTAATTTTTGTCAATGACCTCCCTTCCTCTGTAACCGAAGGTACTATGGTGTTGTTTGCCGATGACACCACCGTTGTAGTAACCGCTCACACGTACTCACAACTTGAGCAAAAGGTAACAAAAACGTGTACCCAACTTCACGAGTGGTTCTCGGCAAACGGCCTCATACTCAATGTGTCAAAATCCAACGTGATGTTGTTCTCAGCCGGAAACACTACGCACATTCCACTAGTACAGGGTCCGATACCCCACTGTGACTCTTGCAAGTTCCTCGGATTTACTATTGACGCCAGGCTGAAGTGGAAAGAACATGTAGACAACTTGTGTGAAAGATTGGGCAGTGCTGTATTTGCACTGCGCAAACTAAAGCCAATTGTCTCCTGTGACGCACTACTTCAGATCTACTATGCATACTTCTATTCACTAATGTCCTACGGTATTATTTTGTACGGGAACTCAACAAACTCTGATAGAGTATTCAAACTACAAAAACGAGCCCTACGTATATTGGCAGGGGTAAATTCGAGGCACTCGTGTAGAGAACTATTTAAACAGTACAAGATGATGACACATTATTCACTATACGTATTTGAAGTAATTATGTTCACGCGTCGAAACATTCACTTATTTAAGCGAATGAATATGCCTGGCAGAATCACCCGTCAGACGGGGCGATTATTACCTGTATCGCGGCGACTCGCGCTGCTCGACAGGAGCCCGCGCGTGGCAGGCCCGTCGATGTACGAGCGCCTACCCGCCACTATAAAAAATGAGACCTCAAACGACATATTTGAACGCCGACTAAAGGAACTTTTATTATCAAAATCGTTGTATTCCATAAAGGAATACAACGAACAGACATTGTAAATTGTATTGTATCTTTATTTAATGCCATGTTTAGTTTTAAAATGAAATTATTATTTAAATATGAATTTTGTATAGATATATATTTTTTCCACTTTTGACAATTTATATCTAGGATGCCCTAGCTTTTATTAATAATTTGACATTTAAACAATTTACTTCCTTGACATTGTACCTTTTTAATATTATGATTGTTTTGTTTGTTTTAATTTTGCTCTTTATTTTGATTTATTTGTATTTGACTATTTATATTATTGTTATTCTTATACACTCTGACGATCTTTTTGTGAATTCATGCTATTTTAACTTATAAAAATGACATGTAAATTTTCAAAATGAAATAAATGAATCTATCTATCTATCTATCATGTATGGCTTTTGTACAAAAGCATACGAAAAGTGCTACATAACCTTTCTTAATTAATAGCCTTCTAATTCTGGCAACCTTAATGTCAAATGGACCACAGAAATCTATTCCAGTGACCAGGAACGGTCTTGTGGGCGTTACTCTGGGAGAGGGCAGTGACCCCATCAGCTGTTTTGCAACTGTGGATTTAACTCTGAAACATTTGATACACTTATGCGTTATCTTTTTGACCTCTCGTATTCCGATTACTAACCAATAACGCTGAGACAATGAGCTCAGAACTAATTTAGCTCCCACATGTAAAAGTCTCACATGTTCTTTTCGAATAATCATGTCTGTAATATGTGAAGATTTTGGTAATATTATTTGATGTTTTTTGTCAAAAGAACAATTTGGAGCGTTATGCAAGCGACCACCTACTCTTAAAATGGAATCTCCATCTAGGAAGGGATGTAAACCGCTGAGATTAGATTTAATTGACTTGTCATTTTTTAAAGACTGAATTTCTGGTGCAAAATGTCTATCTTGTGTATTTTTTATTATATACTTTAATGACTTACTTAATTCTTTTGTGGATAATGAACCATTAATTTTATCAGTGGATCTGCAATTATTTATGAATCTTAATGTCCATGCTAAAACTCTTTGTGATTTTGTCAAATCTGAGAATTTATCAAATATATTTGAATTTTTTGTCGGGTCAATGCTACACACATTTGAAGCAGTCTCTTCATGCAAGCTCTCTGGTATGTTTTCAGAATTAATTTGGAAGTAGAACTCATTTTCTTTGTGCTGATACATTGTATCAGAGAGGTACTGCGGACCATGCCACCACAAAGTATTATTTTTTAATTTTTGAGGAGCTATACCCCTTGACAATAAATCTGCATGATTTTCTGCGCTCCTGACATAAGCCCAGGTGCATCCTGATGTCAATTTTTTAATCTGAGCTACTCTCTTTGAAACATATTTTCCACTTTTTAAGTTGTTTGAGCTTAGCCAAGATAGTACTATCTGAGAATCAGAATAAAGTGTTGCATTAAGTGGAAGTCTAGTCTGTAAGGTCTTTTGAACTCTATTAGCAAGAGCAGAGAGTAAAACTGCGCTCCCCAATTCCAGGTTAGGGATTGTCAAAGTCTTACCCATGGGTGCTACCCGTGACTTTGAGCATAGTAAATGGATTTTGACAGTACCATCTTTGTGTATGACTCTCATGTAGATACAGCAACCGATTGCTTTTGCGGATGCATCACAGTATCCTACCAGTTCGGCGGATTCTACATCCCCTCCTAGGACACTTCTCGGGGTTGAAATAGTTCCCATTTCCTGCAAATTTTTTAAAAACATTTCCCAATCTTGAAGTTGTCCCTGAGGTAATACAGAATCCCACTTTACTTTTGAGGCCCATAAATCTTGCATGAAAAGCTTTGCTCTTACTACAATAGGACCAATTAATCCTAGAGGATCGAACATCTTGCCAATGAAGCTAAGGATTTTCCTTTTTGTATTTAATTCTTTTGGCTTACAGTCTGGACTATGGAAGGTAAGTGAATCTGAATTTATGTTATATTTGACACCAAGGGTTTTTATTGTGTTTTCTTTATTTATGTCTAATTCATTAAAATATTTTTGTTCCCCAGGTATGTCATGGAGGATGCTGTCATCATTAGAGCACCATTTGTGAAGCTTAAACCCACCTTGATCCAATAGATTTATAAGTTCTTGTTTCAGGTTAGCCAGTTGCTTCAGATCGTCACAGCCGGTGATGACATCGTCAACATAAGTATTATTCATGATGGCCTCAGAAGCAAGAGGATACTCATCATGGAACCGCATTGCAAGTTCGACTAGACATCTTGTGCTGAGAAAGCTTGAAGCTCGTAATCCGTATGTGACGGTCTGAAGTTGCAGGCAAAGAATAGGCTTTTGAGGGTTATCCCTCCATAATATATTTATCAATCCTGCCTGACTTTTATTTAAATATATCTGCCTGAACATTTTCTCAATATCGCACATCAGTGTATACCGGTAAGTCCGAAACAACGCAAGTATATCAAACAGTTCATTCTGTACTGTAGGTCCATTGTACATTTTAGCATTAAGAGAGACTCCGGTTTTAGATTTTTGGCTGCCATTAAAGACAACTCTTAACCGTGTCGTTTTGCTGTGCTGATTTTCTACTGCGTGGTGTGTTAGAAAATAAACAGGATCATTTTTAACATCATAAATACCAATATCAACAATCTTGGCATGTCCCAAGTCAACATACTGGTCAATAAAATCTTTATATTGTTGAAAATATGCAGGATGTCTATTGAATTTATTTTCAAGGGAGTAAAATCTCTGAAGAGCTATTGAAAAGGAATCTCCCAGGTTTAATTGATCCATGGGAGCCTTAATCGGCATGTCAACATAAAATCTCTTATCGATCAATTTCACCGACTGTTGGAAAATATTTTCAGCTTTTTGACATTCCGGGGTGACCTCTGCTACTTCAGGAATTTTCTCTGTAAGCCAGAACTTATTCATGACTTCAGTTAAATTTTCTTGAGTGTCTTGGATTACAAAATTTGACACCATATTTTTTTCGGTCTGCACTTGGGTAGTGGTGAATGACAAGCTACCGCCTACTACATGCCCAAACAAAGTATTTTGTAGTACGAGACCATTGTTTAAATTTATTTGACCATTCTGTATAATTTTGAAATACAGATCTGCACCTAACAACAGCTGAATTTCAGATGGCATATTGAAATCAGGGTCGGCAAGCTTGACACCGTCAGGCAATTTAATATTGGACATATCAATGTACTGTTGTGGCAGTTTAGTTGTAATTGTGTCAACAATGTGACAAGAAACAGGCAGCTCTACATTATTACTAGTGTGCAATACAATATTTGTGCACCTGTCGAGCTTGTTGGGGTTGTTGCAAATACCTATAATTTTTGTATTTGTCTTTAATTGAGGCAAATTTAACTTGTTGACAAGATCCTTTTGAATGAGTGATGCTTGACTGCCAGTGTCAAGCAAGGCCTTAACATATACATGCTGTCCACATATGTCAATAAGTCTTACCTTGATAGTAGGAAGTAAAACATTCCCTGTTGATTGCTGGTTACATAGGTTACCAACTTTTTCATCTTTAGGGCCCTCCTCATGCAAGAGGGTATTGTGATTGAGCTTGCAAATTTTGCATCTAAAGTTAAATTTACATTTATTTTTATGAGGCTTTAGGCACACATTACACAATTTTTGAGAATTTGCAAACTCAATTCGATCTCCTATGGCCGCAGTTTGAAATGCTGGACACAAATATATAGGGTGTTCCTTATCACAATAAATGCATGTTCTTTGTTTGGATGTGTCTTGAGCAACTGCATTGCTGACTTTATAAGGACTGAATTTGGCCTGAGCACTCTCATAGGGAGGAGTACTTTTTAATGCAGGACTGTCCTCCAACGCGATTGCGCGCCGTTCCAAATATGATACAAATTCATCCATTGTGGGTAAATTGTCATGGTCCACACGGTCAAGGTGATATGCACGGTTGGTATAGGAGTCTAACTTTCTTGTCAACACTGAAATTAACAGCATATCCCACTCCCTGATGGGCTGCTGCAAGTTCTTAAGAGCATACAACTGTTGCTGGACTTGTGAAATGAATGTCCTGATATTTGCAGCAGTACCCTTCTGCATTGAGGGCAGATCCAAAAGCACATTGATATGAGTGGTAACTAGGCGTGACTTATTGTCAAAGCGCTTTTTTAATAATTCCATAGCCTCAGGATATGATTCATTTACTATTGGTAAATTTATAATGATGCCCAGAGCATCTTCAGTCAAATATTTACGCAGGTAAAAAAGCTTTTGAACATCTGACAGTGATTGGTTTTTATGGAAAACCGCACAAAACAGGTCCATAAATGGCTTGAACTTGGTGAAATCCTTTCCATTAAAATATGGAATTTCTATATTTGGAAGTTTAGAGCTTGACTGTGTGTGTTCATTTGCACATTGATCTTTGTTCAAACCTTTTATGGCCTCATCCAACTTCGCAATCACATAAAAATATTTGTCTTCCGTCACTGATTCCTCATTATCGTCCTCTTCGAGGGTTAAAATCTCGATGTTCACTGCTTCAAAATCTTTAAATGTACTTACGAGACTTTGTTTCCTGGCTAATAATTCACTTTGTGTTGTCACTTTGCACTGATTTACGTACGTTTCGCCACGCGTGATAGCTCCCTTTAAAGCGCGTCGCCTCGCCTTGAGTATCTTCAACACCTCCGCAGGATTAGGCGTCGACATCTCTGAGTATTATATAAAATATATTCGATTTGTTTATAGTAACATAACCTATTTACTGTCTTTAGCGGTGGCTGTCACTCGTACATCATTGTCAACTTAAAGTTGAAATCCTCGCAGTTCTGCCAACTTGCAAGGGGCGTAGCTGTCACTGTGCGTCGCAGGCGTTTTGAATGGCGCGGGACCGCTTATGAAAAAAATGGCTGCCGAATGGAAGACGAAATTTGACCTTGCAGGAGTTATGGATGTACCAGTATTCGTGCTTATTTTCACTTATGGCACTTTTTAGTTTGTATTATTATTGTTCGCTGCGCGAATACTTCTCGGCACAACATAGGAGAAAACTATAGCTTTTCTGGCTCGAAAGTTTCACAACGCGCATGGGCCGACACGAAACACTCGCGAACTGTTTATAAATGTAGCAGCGAAATAGCACTGATTCCTTATTTATTCGAAGGACCACTTACTCTGTTGGATAAATCAAACAGAGTATTATATTTAATATGTTTATTTATAGAATAAACACAATTGTTTCGATTATTTTGTGCCCGCATAGTAGAGCATGTTCGAGAAAGATTTTCTTACTCACTGGTGTTACCAGGAGGCAAAACCAACCAACAATTTACAATGTTGCTAGTCTTATGTTCAATTATGTTTTGAACAGTGTTTAATATGGTAAATATATATACTCAGAATCTTAAACTAATGAGTAACTCCTTAGTTCATACAATTTTAAGAGTAATTTCAATTTATGACATTCATGTCTTATTTTTTTTATCTGGGGTGTTATAAAATTTCATTTGTTGTCTTTGATTAAATGTCTATTCTTTTTACAGCCATCAACATCTAAACATATGATATACACACAAAAGGAAAATTTGGATCCGTCACCAAAAATGGTAATTTTTTTTGTTATTTTTTTAAATCTGAATGAATTATCCTAGTTCAGGCAACTTGAAGAACTTATAATAGAATATTTGATAACTTCTATTCAGATCATCTTCATTTTCAGCCGCCAAATACAGAACCGGTTCCAGTATTATGTGTGTATCCGGTAAATGTTCCAGAAGAACAAGTTACTGCAATGAGTCACCAAGAAAAGAAATTGGCCTAACTTATGAAACGGTATAATTTTCATAAAACACATGCATTATTTTATTTCATTTTATAGTCTTTATACATAGTGAAAATTTATATTGTAGATTACTCAAGTTTATATATTTTTTAATTTATTTCAGCAGCCAACTTCAAAAAATGTGCCTGTTTTGTGTGAAACTCTCAATATTCAAGGAAAGATGGATCCAAGGAAATATTTGTTGCCGGCTTATGACATGGTACAGATTTGTTCTATATAAACAGTGATTGATTTAATCCCTATCATACATTTATTATGATTTCTATATGCTTTTTCAATTAACAAATATTCGTTATAATCAGTGTACATGTCACCGTTAGATTGTGAACACCGTCAGTTTATAATCTTACCCGTTATATTGTAAACTGACGGAATATTGTGAACTGCCAAAACCGTTCACAATTTAACGCAATATTTTTCGTTAGTTTATAAACTTTCAATGTCGAATCGTCAAATTGTGAACTGAGATCAAATCGGCTTGCTACGGAACGTACACAAAGACTAGGTAGGTTAGGTTAGTTAGGTATCTTCAGTTGCCCGAAGGGCAAAGCGCCCAGAAATAGGAGCCCCGCGCAGCGGGGCTCCGTCGACACTGCTGGGTGCCGAAATAAATGGAAGAAAATGTCTGAATATCAAAAAAAAAATCATGTTCTGACGTAAGTGGAAACTGATGCAAGTGGAATAATTTGCTCAACCAAACAGCGCATATGTTGCGTTCCAAATCAGGCAAATTTGATTCAGTTTACAATTTGACGATATGACATTGTTAGTTTATAAACTAACGAAAATGAATACGTAAAATTATGAATTATTTTAGCAGTTCACAATATTCCGTCAGTTTACAATATAACGGGTTAGATTATAAACTGACGGTTCTTACAATCTAACGGTGACATACATATTTCCAATGGAAAATAATTATAATTGGTGATTATATACATTATAAATAAATTGAATATACGTTTTATAAATTTAATATTATATTGAACAAAATATAATAAACAAGAATATTTTCTTACACATTTTTAATATAAAATTAAATAAAAATCCTAACGGGTATCTAAGAAAATTTGTTGTCCCGTATCATTCATGTTACTCACTCACTTTATTACAAATTTTATTTTAGCCATCATAGGTTCTCCTGAATTTTCTTGGTTTCTGCTTTTGGGAGTATTATTTGGGGCTAACTGAACTAAAGCAAAAAAACTACATTTTATATTTAAAAGTCCTAATAAAAGCCGGAATATATAGATCTAGAGGTTATAGGTTATGACGAAATATATGTTGAGATTTTTCCCATGCTTTCTCTCTCGCTCTTCTATACTCACGTTATTCATTATTTTTACTTCAGCCATCGTCATCAGCCGCAAGTGAAGCTAGCATTTTACAAAAAAAGAAGATCCCCTTAATAGAGCAACCTGCTAAAAATAAGCAAATTTTGATTCCTGCTGCAAACCAGGTAATATATGTAATTATTCATTTTGTAAGAGCCCTAGATGGCGAGTGGCATTTTAGTCAGTTTTGCCGCATTTGACTTTTAAATTTATAACAATTCAGCTTGTTAAAACTTAAAATCGAACCTCTAGGAAACATTTTTTACTATACCATTGAACCTAAGACCTATGTAGCTCCGTATAAGATGAATAAAGTCTAAGGCAAAAACTTGCCTCGGAAATCAAGAAAAAGTCATTCTCGGATAGATGGCGCCACACCAAATAATATAACATTTATAATAATATAATTTTATCCAATTCTGACGAAAAAAATCGACAACGATAGAAAAATTTGCCCAACTAGTTAGTAGTAAAGTATGCTTTGTATGTATGTGTGGATACTGGGTCTACACGCACACATAAATAGTTAGTTTCGCGAGCAGTTAAAAGATTGTCAAACAGGTTTCCATTAAACGCTTCAAGACGGCACTCTTTACCTATATACTTACTTTACTCTTTGACTATAACTGTACAGGTAATAAAACTACCTTAAAAAGGTAATATTAAATTATTATTTACAAAAACAATAATTTGATATTTTTTTATTACAAAAATATTTGAACAGGGTTAATCTGTTTTCATGATCGATAATCTGTAGTAATTAAACATAAATCTAACCATGTTAAATTTGCTCATAATATGAAATAAATTGCTAATATTATAAAAATATTGTTTCTAGGTCAGCCAGGAGTTCAGCAAGGTCAAAAAACTAGAAAAAATCTGTCAAGAGCAAAAGAAGAAGATTAAAAGATTGCGAGAGAAGGTGCGGAGGCAAGGAAAGAAGATCGGGAATTTGGAAGACATTCTTTAAGATTTAAAATAAAAATTGATTATAAATAATGAACAATCTATACTTCTGGAGGAATGCGGTGGGTCTCAGGATTTTTTAAAGCGACAGATTGCAAAATCTAAAGGATTGCCGTTAGAAAAAAAATATTCTGAAGAAATACGGAAATTTGCCTTGACATTACACTTTTTGTCACCAAAGGCTTATGATTACATACGAAGAGTATACAACACGTGTTTACCACACCCCCGCACTCTATCAAAGTGGTACCAGAATGTAAATGCAGAAGCTGGCTTTACAAAAGAAGCATTCGATTCTTTAAAGAAAATGGTAGAGCAAAGTAAGCCACAAAAAATTTTGTGCTCTCTTGTCCTAGATGAGATAGCCATCAGAAAAGGCTTAACATGGGACCCAAAAGCCCAAAAATATCACGCTCGTGTAGATTATGGTCACCACATCGATTGTGATGCAGCTGAAGAAGCCAATCAGTGTTTGGTGTTAATGCTAACATGCATTAATGGCGCTTGGAAACTGCCAATCGGCTATTTTTTCATAACTTCTTTAAGCGGCGAGCAAAAGTGTCTTATAGTAGAAACTGCCATTCAACTGACAGAAAATACAGGCGCGCAAGTAGTGTCCGTTACTTGCGACGGTCCGGCTTCCAATTTCAGCATGTTTTCTGCATTGGGTTGTGCACTAAATAAAACACAGGAAAACACATCATTTCAAACAGATCATGAGAACAGAGTTCACGCATTTATAGACCCATGTCATGCAATTAAACTGATCCGAAACACCTTAGGTGACTTGAGAGTGCTGATTGATGGTCTCGGAAGAAAAATCGAATTCAAATATCTGGAACTTTTGTTGAGCTTACAAGAGCAGCAAGGGCTGCATCTCGGAACAAAAATATCAAAGGCTCATATCCTCTACGAAAAACAAAAAATGAAGGTTCGATTGGCCACACAGTTGTTTAGCAACTCCGTCGCTGACGCATTACGGTTTTGTAGAGAGGAATTGAAATTACAAGAATTTACAGAGTGTGAAGGCACTGTAAATTTTATAAATATAATCAACAACGTGTTTGATGTTCTCAACAGCCACTCTATGCGGCCACCTGGTTTAAAAAAGGCAATGTGTCCGGCCAATATAGGATTTGTAAGGGCGTTTTTCGAAGGCGCCATCGACTACTTGCGCTTATTAAAGCTTCCTTCGGGAGAGCTTTTAATACAGTCCCGAAGGAAAACTGGCTTCATTGGCCTCATAATCGACATGACGAGCGCATTGAACCTTTACGAAGACGTGGTGGAAGACAAAGCAATATTAAAATACGTACCAATGTACAAAATAAGCCAGGACCACCTGGAGCTGTTTTTTTCCTCCATACGAGCAAGAGGAGGGTTCAACAATAACCCGAATGCTGTACAGTTTCGTGCGGCGTACAAAAAATTGCTGGTGAGAGCTGAAATTCGAGACGGCGGGATAGGTAACTGCATCGCCCTCGAGCAAATAAATATCCTAACTTGCTCAAGCGCCAATCCAGTCGAAAATATAAATAACTTGACGGAAAAAAACAGGTTTGTCGAGATAGAGGAGGATCACAGCGAACTATACGAAACGTATTTAGAGTCATTGGCGAGTGACACGAACAAATATCAAGAGAGTGTGGTGGAATATATAGCCGGTTTCGTATGCAGGAAACTGTCAAACAATTTAAAGTGCGACACTTGTCTGCAATTATTAAGTGGCGAGGAAAATAAAAAGAGCCTCATTTATTTAAAATCAAGAAGAGGCTTGAAATACGCGTCGACAGATATAATAAATATGATAAAAAAAGCGGAGAACGTGATAAAAAAACTTCTTGATACTAAAAAGAAGCCAGAAGAATATTACCTGTACATCTTCAAATTCTTTGTTGAATTTTATGGTTTCGATAACCAAAAAGTTTTGTCCGTCGGAAACGTGGAACACGACACGAACCACGGTGCTATTAATAAAGAGCATTATTAAGACCTATATAGACATTAGGTACCGGTATTACGGAAAAAAAGCTACAGAAAAGGTGTCTTCGTATTATTATATAAATTGGTATTATTCCGCAATGAATAAATTATGTAAAAAGTGTTGTTTTTTTGTAAACCCTGCTAAAGTTACTGCTACTATACCATCTTACCTTTCAACATAAACGGGATAAGAGGTCTATACGAATAATGGTCCCTATGACATTTCCTTGAATTCTCTTTTGGTTAGAATTAATTTTAAAAAAAACTTTTTTTTACTGTATTTCTTTATTTGAATGTTACATTTCTAAATACTTAAATTAATATGCTAAACTTCCTAATGATGGTTCCTATGACAGTGACAGCTCATTTTATTTTAATATATCAATAATGTTAAAAATATGTTAAAAACATATTCAATTATTTTTTTAAATAAGCCCAGCCAACAGACTTGATGGGGACCATCATCTGACGCCAGAGGAAGTGTTATCATAAAATAACACTTCCACAATCTATCCTGTAAAAGACGGTGCAGAGTTACGACTACTTACGACCCGTACAGACCGACTGCAACCCGCCTATAATTTATATGGGAACTGCACGCTGACTGCACAGTGTCCATACAAATTACAGTCGGTTTGCAGTCCGTATGTAGGTACCGGCACTTAGAAGGATTCTATTCAACCCAATATGGTGATTAACACTTAATTTAATCCCCGTTGTTACTAGACTCCGATTTTGATATCAAAATTAGCGCTGCCATACATTTATTTATTTTATTTAATTCGAATTCGAAATCTCTATCTGCCTTGCATATCCGAGTGATAGAGAGGCAGATAACATCGATATCGATATTTTTTAAGACGAGTAATGCAACCCTACCGGAAGGACACCATTTTGTCCGACAAAATACTTTAGGTAGGCACGCTCAATTCGTAGGTACTTCTAGTCCATAGATTTATAGGTCAGTGCTTTGATCAGACTAAATACTTCACTTTCAAGTGGCCAGTAAGTATGCAAAACAGAAAATACAAAGGAGTTTGTATCGAAGATTTGGCTCTCGTGAACGAGTTGTATTTAACCTCGACTTGCGAAATATTAAAAACAATAGAGGCCTAGTCCTATAACTAAATAGTTTTCATGCGATACAGTCATCTTACGAAATGGACTATAGAAGATGTAGAGATATTACGATATAGACCAAAACCGACTTATACAAAACGCGTATTTTGAATGACATTTAGGCATAACGCGACACAGGCAGACTGCGTTTTAGGTACAGAGAGACTAAAGGATTTAGATGACTACGCTTTTTGTCACTTTGTGGTGTATACGTATATTTGACCTCGACTGTACAACTTGAAGCTCTGTGCCCTTCATTTAAATCAAAAATCAAAATCAAAAAATCTTTATTGTGACTACAGGTGCATGAAAAGGTGTTACATTGTTATAGTGACCACGACCATAGTCTACCATATTTATGGTATACAATATTTTTACATAAAAAGTCAAAAATACCCAGTGAATTATAAATTAAAATGTCAATATTTATTACATTATTATTAATAACAGTGATCATATAAATAATGAGTTAACATTTAAGAATAATAAGAAATTATAATTATAATAAACAATTACACTTGAACATTAACATATATTATACCTTGCCTTTATTATTTAAAAAATCATTAGTCGTACAGAACATTTTATGCAATAACCATTCATTAATCTTTTTTTTAAATTTAGTGTTGTCTAGGGATTTAAACGTATCTGGAATACAATTGAATATTTTAATAGACATGAAATAAATACTGTTTTTATATAATGCTGTACGTGGGCAGTGTATACTGATCAATTTATTATTGTTCCTAAAATTCCTATTAAAGCTACGAAGTGTTTCAAATAATTGTTGGTGCTTTTTAACAAACATCGCCACCTCTTCAATGTATAAACAGGGTAGAGGTAATATTTTATATTTAATGAATAGTGGTCTACAAGATTCGCGCTGGGATGCACCACACAGAGCCCTTAGACATTGTTTTTGAGCTTTGAATGCCTTCAGCCAGTCCGTGGAGTGCCCCCAAAACATTATCCCATAGCAAAGCAATGATTGAACATATCCGAAGTAGGCCATAATACCTGCTTTTACAGATGAACTATGTACAACCTTACGCAGAGGATATTAAGCACTGGAAACAACGCCCAACTAGTTTCTTGCGACGGTCATCAATTCCATTTACTCAGTACATTCATCATTATAGTGCTCCCCGCCACAAAAAATACATGATCGTTTCATCCTTTTGGAAGCCATGTTGTAGTTGCTTGCAGTTGGTCGTGTCCAGGTGGTCACTTGCACTGGTCTCTGGACCTTGTAATTATTTGGCCTTGATGGTAGCCTGCTGCCTTTATGGAAGACGGGCCTTCTTGTTTCAATATCGAATGCTTCTATTGAAGCGCTTGGTTTAGGTACAGGTTCGAAGTGAATTTGTGCGCGCTCCATCGCACCTACATACTTACTATAGTATCTAGGGTGCTATGAATCGCAGACACTGATTGATCGTTGGCAGTTAGCAAATTGAGTTCATAAAGTACCCTATCAGGAAACTTTTCCATTATAAGACTGCGTAGATGACTATTCTCCTCATTCTCGCCTTAAGAAGTCAAGACCCTAATATGTTAGTTTGTTTCATTTAGGTTCCTCCTGCAGTACTCCTCAGCATGGTCACTGCGCCTTATTTTAGATAAGGCCTCATAATGGGAATTTATAACCTTATTCTTGTGCCCATATCTAGCCTTCAAGGTCTCAATTGCAACATCATAGTTATCGTTGGTAACGCTCAGACCTTCCACGGCTTCCTTTGCTTTATCTTCGAGCGACCCAAGAAGGTATGCCAACTTTTCTACTGGCTTCAAATTCTGGGAATGAACATGAGCCTCGAATCTGTCCCAAAATTCAGTCCATCTCAAAATGTCACCGTTAAACTTTTGCAGTTCCAATTTGGGAAGTCTGGCTGCCGCCTTAACTCCAACTTCCTTATTCTCAGCTACTTTTTGAGTACAGATTCATAATTAAATAGTTCTAATTCTATGACAATGTCTTCCGCTTTCATTTGACTTTCTATTACCGCATTCAATAAATCTGTATTGATGCTGAGCCGTGTCCGACTGTATATATGTTATAGACTGCTTAAGACTCATTTGACATCTGACCAAGTCAACCTCCAAAATCGCTTCTCCTGTTTTGTACTTCTCTAGCAACTCCTGCGCCTTCTCGAGATGTTCTTCCAACCTGATAAGACAACGATCGTAAGGATATGTGAACCATATAAAATTTTAATCTATATTGTAGGTAAATCGTTTAGAATAACGGAACTAAATAACCATGACTAACCTTTTCTTTCTCAATTCAAGTCGATTTAATAGAAACTGCTCCATGTCCGATTAGATCTAAGGAATCTAGGTTTGCCTTCAATTATTAGCTAGCAAATAGCGGCTAATTTTGTGCCTACGAAAAGAAACCTTGATCCTGCTTCGATAGTGCTCAAAGAACAACGAAACCATTGTTATAATGTCTCGATCATCATTATCTACCAAAGTTATAAGAATTACTGTTAGGGTTTACAGCATATTGTTATGCAAGTACTTTTTAATGTTAAGCACTGCTAAGACTGTATTTATGAGAAATGTAACAATCCTCGGTCGCCGCTTGCCCAAGTACCTATTGATATTTCACTCTTTGCTTGGAAATTAACACTTCAGAATTCACCTTAAACTTGAATTATAGGCGAGTCGTACCTAATCCAAATCATTCGAAGTAACGAAGACGCTATCCACAGTTGACATACTCGTAACTGCATACATTTTCGACCAAAACAAGAAAAAAGCCAACGAATCCGTTTACCATTAACGAAACACAACCGGCTGGCCAAAACTTTTAACCAACTGATGGAAACAGTTAGCCTTCCCATTCAATGTCCGGAAGATTTTTTTGACATTCTGCATCAGCTATGGTGTTATCTATTGACTTAATATATGAGGCATAAATAAATATCGTCCTATGTTCGCACCACTGCCAGATCTCTTTAGAAATTTGAGTAAAGTACTGGATGCCATCCATGCGGTTTACATATGATATTGCGGTCGTGTTATCTATACGTAGTAGTATCTGACAGTGGCTTAGGTCTTTAGCGAATATTTTAGGACCAATAAAAGCAGCTAATAGCTCAAGACAATTTATATGTTTATGCCGCTCTCACACCGACCATAGACCATTTGCGGTATCAGAACCGCATGAAATTCCCCAACCTTACACATCATCACGAATCGGGTGCACTGAATTTTCTAGGGCAAGCATCTACCAAGTTAAATCCGGTGTTATGGTGTCGGAAATCGTTACAATCATCGTTTTTATCATCTTCTTGCAAAGCAAGGAATTTGCAGCGTTCTATTTCTTTAGTGTAGAGCCTGGAAAGATCTATACTGTGAAGTGGAACTGATGATGAAGACCACATATGACTTATGGAACTCCTCAAAGATGTAAAGTACGTCAAAGATTCTGACATGATTCCGTTGAAGTAGCAACTAATGAAGTATTAATTCTGAGATCCTTGAGGAATCGAAATAAGATCTACCCGAAAAGCCCTCCAGATCATCCTCGATGCTTTCGTCGAATACCATGTGCAAAACACAAATGTTGGAACGCTGTAGTGCGTCGCCCTAATGCACACATGACGCTGGCTGCATCCGTTATAAATACTAATAATATCATTTACTGCCAGACCTTCGTCGTTTAACTTTTCTTAAAGCATCTTGTGAAAGTTTAGAGATGTCCCTTTTTATTTTAAATTTCAGTTTCCAGTCTTGGAGAATGTATATTAATGTTCAAATATTTTGAGAGTATGAAGTCCATTCGCGCAGGCTTGCTGAAAAACTACAGTTATCTGATTTGATCCGGTTTAGTTCTTGTTTTAATTTAGATTTTATCTGTTCGCCGATCGTGTGAGGTGACTTAAGTAATTTATATCCACGTTTTGTGAAAAGTTTTCGCAGTGTAGTGGAGGGACAACGTTCATAAAATAAAAGCCCATCTAATGCAGTTAACTTGGATACGTGCACCTCCATAGTATCCGCCATGGCTCGACCACTTCAGTTGCTGTCCATTTTGAAGATGAAGCGGTTGTTGGTTGGTTTGATGAGAAAGTCGACACATTTTCCGAGCGTTTTCTAAGGTTTATCGAATAAAGTTTCAAATGATTATGCAGTGGAGTTGTTGCACGTGAGGTTTTTAGAATTTTGTTACACTTAGCTCTTATTACGTCAGTGCTTCTTAAATAATGTTTCAAAACAGAGTTGTTTTCTTCATTAGAAGTTTCATATTTGGTGTCACTTGTTATCCATTTTAAAACATTATATTCTCATTGCTGCCTTTCTTGCTCAACATGAGTAAACGAACCGAAATGCTAGGACAGAAACGCTTGGTTACGCGAATCAAAACAGAAGGGAGCAGCAAGAGTACGAACAACCACAACGCCAAGATTATCAACAAAGGCCGTTCGAAGAGCGCGGGACAAACCTCCCTTGAGGCCAATAAACCGGTCTCAAAACTACAGAAAACCTGCACCTAAAAAGAAAGTAGATGGTATCCATTCCTACATTTTCCATGGCAACGTCGGCAACTCCCCCTACTGACGCTCCATTGTACGACGTCGTCGTCCATCATGCACCCGATAAAGGGTAAGTACTGTCAACATTTTAAAATTGGAGGTTTCATTCCCATAATCGAATCTACATACGAAAAATTCAGATCAGAGGTGTAGATCCTCGTCTTCATGAAAGATTACCGCTCAGTGCATTCACACATGTAATGTGCAATCATTTGAATATTGAGCTACTTCAACAGGCGAGAGAGGCAGGCCAGGATGTACGTGGGTCACTAGGAATTTTTTGAGATACTCAAAATTTATAAAAGAACGCAACTACATTGAACCTTTTTTTAAAGATAAATTATTTGTAATTCATTAGATCAAATATTTAAAAATAAAAAATGACGGTTGTTTTTTGTTTCAATTCCGAGGGCTTTTATCGTCAACCATGGATTTTAAGCGAGAACATTTTCGTGCGATGATTTTGTATTATTATAAATTTGGAGTAAATGAATGTGAGTGCAGAGAGCGATTAGTTTCGGCGTTTGGAGACTATGCACCATCGCGTGCAATATTAAGAACAATACTGTTCGGTGCGTAGCAACGAAGACTTTGAGTTGTTTACATAGACTGCTGTCATGTGTGAAAAAATAGTGTCAGATACAAATACGTGATAATGTTTTTTGTTATGGACTTATAAATATATTGTGTGTGTTTATTAGTGTTTAGTGTTGTTTTTCGGACTCCTACTCCGCCACAGCTTGCTACTCGTAAGTGGTTATGGGCCCAGTACCCGGAAGATAAAATAAAACGATAAAATGGAGTTGACGAAAATAGCAATTACTAAACTCGATGAGCACAATTGGGTGTCTTGGAGGTATCGTATGCAGGCCCTGCTTCGCGGGCATGGACTCATGGACATTGTCGAAGGTGTAACACAAAGGCCTACTAGACCCTTGGCAGGTATCGGCAATGGTGATGACGCGAATGCTGCTGCAACTGCCGCTGCTCTGGCAGCATACAACACGACCCTACAAGAATTTATAAGGTTAGAGAGCACAGCTCTGCTCTTGATAACGAACAACATAACAGATGAGACACTAGGCAAAGTAATAAGATTGTCCACCGCAAAGGAAGTTTGGCAAGAACTCCACAGGCTCTACGAGGGTCCTAACGAGAACCGGCTCTATGACCTGTGTTTGGAATTCTTCAAACTTAAACGAGATCCAGCAGATGACATGCCTACTCATGTTTCAAAACTGAAAAATCTGTGGCATAACTTAAAGGAGGAACTACTTAGGGAACAGCAGGCTGAGCTACCTGAAATCCTTTTAATCTGCAAGATCTTAGACACGCTCCCAGAAAACTTTTTTTCGTTTAAGTCAAGCTGGCTGCTAATGGAAAAGAAAGACAGAACGGTAGACAATATTACGGGACAGCTATGTGCACATGAAAAGGCACTTCTTTCAAAGGATGCTGGCGAAGGGTCAAGCGGTTCTGCATTGGTTGTTAGAACCAGCGCAAAGTATGCCAAAGGAAATTACCAGAAGACGAAGAATAAACTAAGATGCTTCGTCTGCAAGGAAATTGGTCATCCGAAGAGGGATTGCCCAAAGAAGGACAATCAGAAGAAGCAGTCTCATGGCACCAACATGATGCTTCAAATGGTGAACACCATGGATTCTAGTGACAAAGATGGTTGGTATATTGATAATGGAGCCACACACCATGTCACTATGCGCGGTGACCTGTACCAAGACTTTGAGCACTTTGGAGAAACTCACACGGTAACAACGGCTGATGGAAACGTCGTTGGAGCAATCGGGAAGGGCACGGTTCACGTCAGGGCTAAAGTTAACCAGCAGACGGAGGACCTGTACTTGAAAGACGTGTGGTATGTTCCTAAAATCAGTAAAAATCTTTTTTCGGTCCTGAGCACGCAAGATAGAAATCCAAACAGCTTGTTTGAGTCAAAGGTAACTCGATGCTCTATGACGGTCAACGGAAATGTGGTCCTTACAGGCAAAAGGCAGAGGTACGGTGGTTTGTACAAGCTGGATTGCAAACCCGTAAAACCAGCTGTATGTATTAACCTTGTTGAAGATAGAGACATGTTACAGTTATACCACGAGCGTATGGGGCATCAAAACAAGAACCACGTCAAGACGCTTATTGAGAATGAATTAGGAGTCAAGACGACGAAGAGTGGAGAGGTATGTGAAGGTTGCATTTTTGGCAAAGCGCATAGACAACCATTTGGCACTCGCGAAAAAGCTACGATGCCAGGAGAACGGATGCACTCCGATGTATGTGGTCCGTTTAACAGAAGTAACGCTGGATACAGATATTTTGTATTATTCAAGGACGAGTACACACGATATCGTTACGTATACGTCTTGAAGAACAAATCGGATGTTTATGAAAAGCTCAAGGAGATGTTGTCTGAAGCTAGGAATGCTGGACATACGATCAAAGAGCTGCTCAGTGACAATGGTGGTGAATACGTTGACAAAAGAGTAAAAGATTTGCTGAAAGCAAATGGAGTGAAGCAAAGGCTGATTATACCATATACTCCTGAACAGAATGGTTGCTCAGAGAGAGAAAATCGGACTATCGTGGAGTCTGCTCGAGCCATGATGCACGCGCACGACGAAATACCTCAGGTGCTATGGGCTGAGCTGGTGAACACTGCTGTTTATATCTTGAACAGGCCCGACTAAGGAAGCATATAAGTCACCTTATGAGCTCTGGCTCGGCAAAAAACCTCAAATCAAGCATTTAAGGATTATCGGGTCAACTTGTTACGCACACGTTCCTATACAGAAAAGGAAGATGATGCAAAAGAAGGCGAAGAAGTGCATTCTGATAGGCTACCACAATGACGACGGGTATAGACTCTGGAATAGAGAAACAAACTCCTTAGTAAGATCACGAGATGTCACATTCGCTGAAAGACCAATCCAGTCAAGAATAGACATTGAAGATTCGGCAGAACGAGAAGAAGTGGCTGAGATCGAAGTTCCTCTACACTCTAGGAAAGAAAATGAGGAGACACCTATCTCTTTTGACATAAATCGCAGCGAGAGCGATGAGGACAATACGAACTTGCAGCGCAGCGAGATTGGTTTTAGAGGAGACCAAGGCGTTGAAGATTCTGATGTACCTATTCTTAGCAGTGATGAATTCGGAGATGCATTACCAGAGTTACCGGAGAGAGTTCAACCACAATCTATTGAATTAGAGGAGAATGAGAACGAAGAGATACTTTATGGTATTCCAGTCGAAGAGATACATGAGGAGAATGAGAACGAAGAGATACATTATGGTATTCCGGTCCCGGAAAGAATGGTACTCAGGAGTCGTTCATCTCTTCGTCTTCCTGTGAAATTCAAAGATTATATAATGAACGCTGAGATGGGGTGCCCTGAATATCACGAGCCGACTTCTCTTAAGGACGTGATGTTAAATCCAGAGAAGGAGCGTTGGCAAGGCGCCATGGATATGGAAATAAAATCCTTAAAAGAAAACCGAACTTGGGAACTCAAAAACTTACCGAAGGGAAGAAAGGCCATACCGTGTAAGTGGGTTTTCCGCATTAAGCTAAATCCAGATGGCTCTGTGGAAAAGTACAAGGCGAGACTTGTCGTTAAAGGATTCTATCAAAAAAGGGGCATAGATTACGAGCAAACCTTTAGTCCTGTAACAAGGATGACGACGGTTCGCTCTGTCATAAGCGTAGCCGCAAGTGAGGGTATGGCAATGCTTCAATTTGATGTTGCGACTGCCTTCTTGTACGGCTCCCTGGATGATGAAATTTACATGAAGCAGCCAGAAGGCTATGACGATGGCTCTGGTCGAGTTTGCCTTTTACGGAAAAGCCTATACGGTTTGAAACAAGCTCCACGCTGTTGGAACCGATGTATCTTGGATTTCTTCAAAGAAATTGGCTTCAAGATAAGTGAAGCGGATCCATGCCTTTTAACCCGTAATAAGGGCTGTGAAAAATTAATAGTGGCTCTATATGTGGATGATGGCTTGGTCGCTGGCTCGAACCAAGAATTAGTGAATGAGTTTATTGGAGAGCTTACCAGTCGGTTCAAGATAACGACAAAACCTGCTTCTTATTTCTTAGGAATTGAAATCGAAAGCAGAGAAGAAGGCACAAAAATATTTCAAGCTTCATACGTGCAGAAAATATTGAGGAGATTTGGAATGGATACATGTAAGCCAGTCTCTACACCTATAGCCAAAGATGGTATGTTGCATGACAAAATAGATAGGAGTTACATGCAAACTAACTATAGACCTATTGTTGGTGCTTTGGCATATTTGATGGTATGCACCAGACCTGATATCGCATATGCTGTGAGCGTAGTATCACGAAGCCTTGAAAATCCCAGTGAAGAAGACTGCATTAAGTTGAAGCGGATTCTGCGGTATCTGCAATATACGCCAGACTTGGGCATTCTGTACCAGAGACATTACAAGGACAGCATTTTGGAATGCTATAGTGATGCTGACCATGCAGGAGACACTACTACTGGAAGATCCACAAGTGGAGTGCTTTGTATGTATGCGGGAGGAGCGATCTCTTGGCTTAGCCAAAGACAGACAAGTGTAGCCATTTCAACTACTGAAGCGGAAATAGTGGCTGCAAGCGAAGCCGCAAGAGAAACAATCTGGCTCTCACGTCTTCTTAGTGATCTGACTGTGCTCAAGGACGTCCCCTGCCTAAGAGTGGACAATGAAGCTGCCATAAGGTTAGCTGAAAATCCGGAATTTCATCGTCGGACCAAGCACATTCGTGTTAGAAACTTCTTTATAAGAGAATTGGTCACGAGTGGAGAACTTGCTATTGCTAAGGTGTCCAGTGAAGAGCAACTGGCAGATGCCTTTACGAAACCACTTGCGAGACCAAGGTTGAGAAAAATAAGTCAACTCATAGGTCTTTGTTGAGAGGAGATATTAAGAACAATACTTCGGTGCGTAGCAACGAAGACTTTGAGTTGTTTACATAGACTGCTGTCATGTGTGAAAAAATAGTGTCAGATACAAATACGTGATAATGTTTTTGTTATGGACTTATAAATATATTGTGTGTGTTTATTAGTGTTTAGTGTTGTTTTTCGGACTCCTACTCCGCCACAGCTTGCTACTCGTAAGTTGCAACAGTTTTCAGATGGTTTGCTTAATTTAAACGAGATATTTTCTCCTTAAATGATGATGAAAGAAGTGGCCGGCCCGCGAATTCAGTTACAGATGAAATCGTCCTAGCTGTGAAAAAAAATATTAAGGAAGACCCGAAAGTGACTTATAAACAAATAGAAGAGGTCGTGAAGATTTCATCGCCAGCTATTAATGAAATTTTACACCACCGGCTTGGAATCAGGAAATTATGTTCACGATGGGTGCCTAACTCGCTGACTGCAGAACAAAAAGAAGCTCGCGTGACATGCTGCAAATATATGCTCAGAAAATTTGATCAGGGAGAAGGACGTTAAATTTTTTATATTATTACTGGAGACGAAAGTTGTATTTACCAATATGAACTAAACAGCAATCGACAATTTGGGTGTTTCCCGATGATGAACCTCCAACGAAGGTGAAACGCGGGCGAAGCGTTGGGAAAAAAATGGCAGCCACATATTTTTCTGCAAGTGGTCATGTGGCCACAATTTCCTTAGACGACCAAATTCTTGTAAACAAATTTGTGAAGGATCATTCTCTATCCATTGCATTAGCTTCTATGCATCGATTCATCCGTATAAATAAAACAACGTGGTACTGTAGTTTGAGTAATACTGTCTATATTTCTGATATAGGTGCATAGACAAGAAGTTTATAATGTAGAAACAGATGGCGCTAGTAGTATAAAGAATTTCTTATTTCGATATATTTTAACATTCTCTCTTATCGAAATAAATTAATAATTATTACATAAAAGCAAACAAGTTAGGTTAGGTTAATTAATTATACCTTGTATGCCCAAAGCTTTCATGAACTGATAATGTTTTACATTATTTAAACTTTTAGTTAAGATATCTGCCGGCATGTTATCTGTCTGTAAATAATGCAGTTTGACTATATTGTGATTCACACAGTCACGGCAGAAATAAAAGCGAACATCCATGTGTTTGGTACGATTATGAAACACATTACTTGTTGACAACTTTAGTGCAGCCTGGTTATCATTAAATATATTAACAGTGTATAATTCACTTGTAATTTCACATAACAAGCGGCGCAAGTATACAGGGTGCTCCTTAGGAACCCGCATAACTTTACCAGCGTATACCTGAGGTCATAAGGAATAAAAAAAATTATATGAACCCAGGTCGAAATATGAATTTAAACTTTTTTTAAGTTTTCATACATAATAAATAAATTATTTTTGCTTCACCAGTAAAACAATGCCTTAGGATGAGCTGGCAACGTTTGTTATTGTTATCTCTTTCCATAAGGCCCTCCGCTCACGAGGCTACCCACAACCGACTTGCGTCTCATACGCGTATGCTACGCGTCGCTCGCGAGTAGCCTGCATACAAATTCACTTCGTTTCGCACACGACGAGACGCTTCTACGACGCGTTTGCTACCAGTCGCACGCGACTGTCTTGCCGGTCGCACGCTACGCGAGGATTTGATTATCCTCCTCGAAGACATCGATTTGGAAACTCGACGTTCAATGTGGTACCAACACGACGGAGCTCCCCCTCACTATGGTCGCATTGTTCGGGATTATCTTAACCAACAGTTTCCAAATCGTTGGATTGGTCGAGGGTCTCAAACGATATCGTGGCCTCCACTCCAAGATCGCCAGACCTAACCCCATTAGATTTTTATCTGTGGGGTACTATGAAGTCTGTGGTATACTCAAAACCAATTAATTCGAGGGAAGAATTGATACTAAGAATCACGGAAGCCGCCCAGAACCTGAAAGACTGGCCTGCTCAATTAAACCAACAAATTCGTAAAAGAATAAATTTATGTATCGACAACCGACTTGCGTCTCATACGCGTATGCTACGCGTCGCTCGCGAGTAGCCTGCATACAAATTCACTTTGTTTCGCACACGACGAGACGCGTCTACGACGCGTTTGCTACCAGTCGCACGCGACTGTCTTGCCGGTCGCACGCTACTCGAGTCGCACGCGTTGCAGACGAAAATGGCCGCCGATCAAAGATTTAACATTCGATTTGTCCAGGAGGTGGAAAATTATCCATGTTTGTATAATTATAAGCTGCCAGAATATATTATTTATAAATTATTATTATTAATTTTTTCTTTTCAATGTACGGATGCACCCAGAATCTTCATTTACATTTCCGTTTATTTCTATATAATACCTAGAGAAGAACATTGTCTTCGTCGCTATCGTCACTCGACATTTCCGCACCAATTGAGCGGACAGCCGTACTGAAAATGATAAAAAATCGTCTCAGTCGCGTTGCGCCGTGTGCGGAAACGACTTGAAACGAGTAGCATACCAGTATGCGACCATGAATTGTCTACGGAATCCACTGCCGAGAAGCGTTGCCGAAGTGTACTCTTCATGATTGCCCAATATTCCTCGATGGGACGTACCTCTGGGTGATTTAGCGGATTCATATTCTTATCAACATATTGCACGCCGTGGGCTTCCATCCACTCTCTGGTGCGGGCAGCATAGTGGAACCTAGCCAAATCGGGTCAAAATAAAGTAGAGCCCCTGTGGTGTCTAATCAGCGGCAAAACCATTTTTTGCAAACACTCCTTGGTGTAAAGATCGGTAGTTATCGTGGAAGTAGTGATGAACGCCGTCGATATCATGCCGCATTCGCATATGGCCTGCAACACCATTGCTTTAGACCCAAAATGTTCGGCATAAATTGACGTTTGGTTCTCATTCAGGTGTTCTCCTTTGCGAAGGTCTCCGGTCTTCAGTACTATACTGGGGACCGGGTAGAACAGAATAATCCAGTTTGACGTAGGTTTCGTCGTCTTGAATTATGCAATGTTCATATTTGGTTAAAACCGTGTCGTTTAACTTTCGAAGACGAAGTTTAACATTTGCAGCCTGTTTTGGAGTTCGTTTAGGCTTCCTTTGCTTTCGATAAGTTACCAAGTCGTTACGCTTCTTGGCGCTCTGAACCATTCCTACAGAAATTCTGCACTTTTTAGCCACATCTCTTATCGTAGCACTGGGCGAGACTGGATTGTTCGCAATATTTTAGAGTCGATATTGCAATTATGTGAGCCAGTTTTTCGACCACTTTTCAGCTTGTCATTAAAAGAGTAGTCTTCCCCGTACTTTTTAATGACATTGTAAATCGCTGAACGACTCACCTTCCCGAGTTCTGCGATCTTTCTCATGGACAAACCCTTTTCTCGTATGTATTTGTCCACAATTAGTTTTCGTTGATCGGGTGTTAAGCCTCTCATTTTTGAAATTAAAAGTAATCCGAAAAAAATAATTAAGTAATTGAGTTCAATACCATAGCATCTATGAAATAAAGCGACGTTCATATTTTTAAAACAAATAAAACTAGAATGGCGGCCAGCTAAATTTGTCTTTATACTTTTCGATACAGTCTTTACGTCAAATTAAAAATTAAAAACATAATTAGCTTGCAGTTCCATGCAGTACCAGTCTATCTACAGCTATCGATCCTAAACTTACTAAATATATCTCACTGTGACTAAAGATACAAATTCAGATTTAATTGCTTAATTGATACGTACCTAAATAATTTTCAATAATAGTTTGCTATCAAACTCCATGGATTGATATATGATTCAGACTGGCCACTTAAGAATTTCCGTCGAGTGTCTTTTATAAGTACTTTATGACTTCTGTCATACGAGTATGATCGATGAATGAGTGACATTGTTGTCATAAATTTTAACAATGCAACGAATTAATTCAGTTTTATTCAATAACTGTTAATAAAAATTGAAGAAATTTTGGGGTCTCAGACGGCGTTTCTAACAGATTAAAAAAAATTGTTTCCGAGTGCTTCATGGTGCGAAATATTGAAATGAAATGAAATGAATGAAATGAAATTTTTATTTCGTGTAACCATGGACACATGTTGTTAGTAGAATTTACAAAACTAGGGGGTTAGTAGTTACAGCTAAACTTACATTTAAAACAAAACAACACTGACAGGGGAGTGTAGTCCCTCGCAGTGCGACATGTAGGGACAGTCAACCCTGTCCGCTATCATGCGCAGAATGCTGTTGGGACTGCGGCGCACCCTGCGCACCAGGGATGCTGCGCGCGTACGCATGCTCGTATAAAAACAGTCCACACGTGCCGCCGCGAACATCCCTGATGCGCTACAGAAACGAGGCAGTCCCATCAACACCCGGAACGCATTATTATACTGGACCCTAAGGGCCCCATATGCCCGTTGCGTATACTGCTCCCACAGATTGCAGGTATAGAGGGAGGTGCAAAACGCCCTAAACAGAGTTTCTTTCACCTTTTTAGAGCACCTTGCAAATCTGCGGGCGATCATATTCGCCCGGACCGACAGGGCCCTTCGTTCCCTTTCCATGTCCAGGTCGTCTTTGAGGTCGGTCGCGATCACATGGCCTAAGTACTTGAAATGGTCCACTCTATCCATAGGGGTACCATTGAGGCAAATTGTAGGAACTTCCACTGTTTTCTTGCGATCGCACTCAAATATCATGAACTGGCTCTTAGCAACATTATATTTAAGGCCATGATTTGTTGCATATGTTTCACAAATTTTCAGCAGCTTACGCAGCCCACACACCGACGCGCTCAGCAGCACCATGTCGTCCGCTTAACTTATGTTTTTAACACAAACTCCACCTACATGGCAGCCAACATGGGTTCTGCTGAGCGACTCGATTAGCCCGTTTACATACAGGTTAAATAGCGTAGGTGAGGTCAGCCCTCCCTGTCTCACCCCACACTCCAACCTGTACTCATCAGACTGCGCGTTAGCCCATCTAACACTGTTGACCTGGTTATATTACAAAGATGCTGTAACAATATGGGAGTGCTATTGAGGATTCCAGTTCAGCGGTTTGGATTTCAACGCAAGTCCCGGCTTTGCATGTAGCTGATACAGTGATTTGGAATTCCTTCAGTATTCATGTTGTGTCGTGTAATAAATGAACAATTCCATCTACCGCGCCGCACTCTTACGTCAATATCTCCATAAGTTTAGCAAATAGGTCGTGTTTGATATCGTTTTCATATAATTCAAGGACGAGGAATTCATTTCTGAAACCGCATTTTCACTCGTTCATAGAAACAAAATGAGATCCGTGCTAAAGTAGAAAAATAGGAAATAAAAATTATTACAAAATCTATGCCTACCATTGAACTACGAAATAAAGCTTTATAAAATAATATGATGAAACAGCCCTATTTATATAAAATATACAAACATTAACTTTACTCATACATTTAACTTATAAATGTGTAAAAAAAAAAGATTTGCTCCGCGCGGCGGAGCTGAGAACGGGATAAGTTCGTATTTTGGATAGGAATTGTCACTGATTGCGTAAAACCTAACATGATTAGTACAGGTGCTTCTATATCTAGATTTAGTTTTGTTAAATAAATATCGAGAGATAAGTCATAATATTTAAATAAATGTCAAAATCACTGAGTTAACTACAATATTCTAGTCTAACATGTTAGCTCAAATTGATATTCCTATAATTTTCCTTTAAAAGAGAGTTTTGGTTAGGTTAGTTTTGGAGAGGTATTGTAATAATAACGAAGTAAACAACAAAATGTATTAACATTTTCCGCTGCAGCCATACAGTTCAAAGCACCTTATTAACTCGTATCTCTCTTTTCAAACAATTGCACATTCCTGCGCATTTTTGCTTGCATCTACACCTAATTAACTCCATTCAAGCAGCGGCTGCTGGCGGTAGGGTGGTCCAGACAGGCTCCCTTATGCAATTTTTGGCCCAACCTCAGTCAGCGGGACATTGCAGGTTTTGTAGTGGTTTTAAAAGCCGACCCCATACATATTCTCCCTGATAGGCCGCTCGTAAAATATGGTGGCGAAGGGCGTCTTTTGGTTGGTGGTAAATTCTGCAGCTGTCTGTCTTTTTTTGTAAATAGCACTTTTCTACACTGATTGATATATCAGTGCATGTGCAAGATCTATGTAAATGAAATGAATTTTACACGACACGACATGTATGCCCACTATAACCTAACTAAATCACTTCAAATCACAAATAATATCACCCCTCTTTTTCTGTCTGGGGTTAAATCAGCCAACCTTCACCTTAACGTACTTGCCATATAAAGCAATGACAAATTTTTCCAATATTGGAAATGCCTGCTCTACAATTCCTTCTTTAGCCTGCTTAAATCCCTCTGTTGCAGTTGGATAAGCGCGCCAAGCTTCGAAAACATTTTTTTCCACCTTACCAGCTAAAGACGAAACGGTATCACACCCGGTAAAGGCGTGGAACAGTGGCAATGCTTCCGCCTTTTCTGGTCCTAAGTAAAAGAAAATAAACATTGTACCTGACATACTTTCGATTTATAAAGTGCAAATAATATTTATTTGGGTTACCTATTGAAGCTGCATGTATCAAATTATAGGCCAATCAGCCTGCTGTCTAGCCTCTACAAACTTTTTTCACAATGCATATTGTCAAGGATTGGACCAAAAATTGATGCACGTCAGCCTGTTGAACAGGCGGGATTTAGATCTGGGTATTCGACGATTGACCATATTCAAGTAGTATGCCAAGTCATTGAGAAATATAAAGAATTCAACACACCGTTGTACATGGCATTTGTTGATTATCAAAAGGCGTTCGACTCTATCTCTCATAATTCAATTGTTAGAGCACTAAAGCACCATAATATTGAAGATACATACATAGAAATAATAATGAATATCTATAATAATTGCAAAAATAGAGTCAAATTAGATAGGAAAGGCCCGTATTTTGATATACAAAGAGGAGTACGCCAAGGAGATCCAATGTCACCTAAAATCTTTATCGCTGTCCTAGAACTTATACTACATGACATTGGCTGGGAACAAAACGGCATTAGAATAAATAACAGCTGGCTAAGCCACTTGAGATTTATGGACGACATAGTAGTATTCGCAAACAGCGCAACTGAATTGCAGACAATGCTGAACTCTCTCTACACCAGGAGCAAAGCAATAGGACTTGAAATAAATTTAAAAATAACTAAAATTATGACGAACGCCTCAACAAAACCTATCAAGATTAATATGACGAAATCGAATATGTAAAAAATTATACATACTTGGGAAAATTAGTTTCCTTCGACCAGACAGATAAAGAAGAAATAGACAGACGTATCAGATTGAGTTGGAAACGCTATTGGTCATTAAAACACATCTTTAAATCAAAAATGCCGATCACACTAAAGAGGAAACTTATGGATTCATGCATTTTACCGACACTTACTTATGCTTGCCAAACCTGGTCAATAACGGAAAGAAATGCTAATAAAATTTCCATATGCCAGAGAGCGATGGAAAGGAGCTAAATAGGGATCAAAATTAGAGACAGAGAAAGAAATGAAGACATCAGGAAGAAAACAAAAATAAAAGACGCTATAGAGCATGTTAGAAGATTGAAGTGGAGGTGGGCCGGACATTTAGCACGCTACGGCGACTCTAGATGGACGAAGAGAGCGACTGCGTGGCGGGGGCCGGGCGGCGGCAAGCGGCGCGCCGGCCGGCCGCTCAAGCGCTGGGCGGACGACATCCGCGCCGTCGCCGGCGCCGACTGGGTGCGCGCCGCACAGGATAGGGAGAAGTGGCCACAGTTGGAGGAGGCCTTTACCCGAAAGGGGTTCCTTAATTAAAATGGGATAGACTTATAAAAACAAATAAATACATACATAAAAATAAGTAACATTCTCTAGTCACTGAAAATAGTCAAATCAATAACTTTTATAATTAAACTCTAGCTTAAATAATTATCAAATTCAGTCACAATTGTTTAAATTATTTATTTACTGTACTTAATTATTTTTTATTATTATTTTTTTTTTTTAAATATCTTAGTGACCTTCAATTTAATAATGAATTGTAATGTAATTTTATCCCAATTTAATTTAATTTAATTTAACTTTATTGAATATTTTTAATTTAATTTATTTCTAACTTAATTATGTAAATGAATTTGAATAATGTTTATTTGTAAATTGTATTCTATTGAACTGCAAATCAACTCTTTACTTTTTTTACCAATTAGGTATACAAATTACTAGAAAATAAGAATCAAATGCATGATGATGAGGAACTTAATTTTTATGGTGGATAAAATAAAGGTTTTCTTTATTTTTATTTTATTTTATTTATTGATGCTGCAAGAGGAAGCTTTAAGGTTGCACTCATAAGTGACAAAATATGTGAATCAAGGCTCAGATGGTACGGTCATGTGATGAGAAGACCCGACAATTATGTTGTGAAGAAATGCCTTTATATGGCTACCAAATAAAAGGGAATGGGAAGACCTCAAACAACCTGGTTGATGAATTTCCAGAGAGACATGAATAGCCTCGGGCTTAAAAAGCTGACTACATGGCGCCGCATGATAAAGAAAGCCGACCCCGTGTAACAGGAAAAGGCGAGGACAAAGAAGAAGACCTAATGAAGCTGCAATAGCATGGCATGGCAGGAACTGGTGATTTTTTACCGTGCGAATATGAACCCACAGTTCCTCAAGCTGTGGCAATATTGTGATACACACGAAATCGCAAGGACGACAACATGTACAGGTATCCACTGTTCGCCCCATGATTTTTGTGTGTCTTTGGGCTGCAGCATCACCAATGTGGACCATTATGCGCGTGTCTGCCTCCTCATGGTTGCATGGTTCCAAGGCTTGCTTGTCTCTGGCGCTGTTGCTAAGAACTGTGGGTCCATCCATCTGTCACATAAAATTCTTTGGGTGTGTAATGATTGGTATAACAACTTTTGATATATTTTCCCCTTTATTATATTCCCCCTTTACTCACGGAGTGAGCAAAATGCGATTTTGCTCACTCCGTGAGTCAAAGTAGCTTTTTAATGTTGATATCGAGCACTGGTGACACATGATAGTGTGGAGTCCACACTATGATGTGTCACCAGTGCTCTATTACAAATTCAGAATATTATAGGTGCGTAAAAGCCTAGCGATATATTTTTTAACGTGACGATGTTCTCACTGCTGAGGTGAAAAGTTGTATGTATCACACGAGAGCAAAGATATTTGCATCTCGTGCCTTTGAGTCCCTCACTACGCTCAAGATTCTAATTTTGAATCACTCGCTACGCTCGTGGTTCAAATATAGTATCTTTCGCTTGCTCGGGACTCAACATCAACACTCGCAGCAAAAATCTACTTTGCTCTCTTGTTGAACAAATAACTATTACCTAACCTAACCGCCAGCGTGTCGCGAAGCGGGGTGCCTATTTCCGCTCTATGGGACACTAGCTAACCCTAACCTAACCTACAAATAATACCTCTGTTACAATTCTTTGTCTTTTTTTACTGCGGGGGGCTAGCCCCCTTGTGGGGGGATTCCCCCCCCCCCCCTACCCCCCTTTTTATGTCTGCACTAACCTAATATTCTATATAATAATTCTTATACGAAAATATACTATGTGTTACCAGTTTATCAGTGGCTATTATACTGTTGTGTTTCAGTGGGGTGCGTAACGATCGATATAAAAACTTGATTTATTTTCACTGGATATAACGATTCCAGATTATGCCAATAGTACATTATACCAACTGAGTTTTATATCCAACAAAGTTATATCCCATTTTTGTTATACGTTATGACTGTTTGATTAATAGTTGTTATATTACAAATTCATTATATCTGTTGATAATTATATTACATGAGAATATAACAAATGTTGTTATATCAAGAGTGCATTATGTCCCTTAATCGTTATATCCAGTGAAAATATATCAAAAGTTTTTATATCGATCGTTACGCACCCAAAATTCTTTGCCTGTTGTAAATTCTGTAGGTTGGCACTGGAGAGCTAGGAAATGGAAAATATCCTCTTTAAGTATTGGAGTTATTCCTCAAAAAATTTGCCCAACCCTTCGGAATTTTAGTACTGGAGGTGACACGTGTTCTTTGCCCGGTACCACGTTTCTCTCTAGTCTCATTTTTGAAACTGTCAGTGTCATACCTGTCCCAAATCAGATCTAATCGTGAGACAGTGGCAAGTTCTCCGTGCACGAAAGGTATGAAGACTGTGTTAGCATAATTCTGGAAAGTATTTTTGAGTCGTGGATTTAACATGTGGACCATGGCAGGTCCGTCTAAGACTTTAACTGACACTGGGGGCGAGCTAGGTTCTGTAACTAAGTTTGTGAGGCATTTCAAAAGGTCCGATTTGGTTCCTGATCGTATTTTTCCCATTACAGATTTACAGACAAGCTTGAAAGCTTGAAGACAGGAAGAAGCTTGGTTTTCTTGAGCAAAAAATGTATCGAGGTCCCCTGGCCTGTGCTTGCATGTAGCTATGTACAATTTGCTAAACAAGACTGCAATCGTTTTTGAGCCCACCTAAATATCTTTGCAAATGTTTTGTTGTCAGTTTTTATTGAACGTGTACAAAAAAAGGGCTATTTATTTTATTTCATCGGATCGTGTAAACTTTTGCCACCTCGGCTCGGCATAGCGCGGCCCCTTCCGCCTCCCCCCACCCCTTCCTGCAGGGTGGAACCACGTGGCTACCGGGCTAAATCAGCTCAGATGACCACTAGGTATACCTGTGCCAAGCGGCTTCCTTTGTTGAAGATTTGCAAGGTTCCCATACAATTCATGTCACTAATTACCCGACTACAATGTAGTCCTGGTACATGGGTGAAGCAAAAATGAAAAATGGGTTTTCATCATCATCTTTGAACAACATGAATTTAGTCGTTAGTATCGTTGGGAATACAACGTCCGTGACATTTTTAAAATGTTCACTTGTAATTTGCAACGCCTTCTTCCGACAATTATATAAAGCATCAATTTTTGAACGCAGATCAGGGATTTCTTGGTTTGATTCAGAATCTGATGTATCGAGCTCACTATTTGAGCTATTCATGCATTCAGCATAAATTTTACCGATTGGCTGGAATTCAGTTCGAACACGTTTCTTACACAAATTTATGCATTTGTCAACTTTGTTTTTACGATCATCGGGATTGCACTATACCTTGAACTGCATTTCTGGGAATTAAAGGGTTTGCATATAGTGTAGAAACAAACCTTGGTAACGAATACCTGTTGACATTAGAAAGAGATGTAATCTTCCGTATTGCTTGGTGCGGTTGTTCATTATCGATAGTTGCCAAATTAGGTGAAATTTCTGTTAGACTAGATAAATTGTTTAGGCTTTCAGAATGTATTGTGTCATTGTTAGTAGCTAAGGTAGTTGAACAATCAAAATTATGTTGTTTAAGTAAATGTTTACGAAAGGTATTTCTTAAATGGAAAGATCTATTAAAATTACCTTCTACACAATGATACTTTGAAAAATTATGAGCTTCATGAGATAAATTGAAATGTCTTAATAAGTTGCGAATGCATTGCGAATGCATTTGAATCACATAGTTTAAAACATAAGAAACACTTTGGCATCTTGAATACTAACTGAAATAGACTAGTCGCTATGAATATTTAGATCTACGCAAAGCGTATTTATTGTTGTGGATTTTTTGTCGTATTTAGTTTTCAATTGGTACAGCCCTGTCTGTATAAATTGCACGCGTGATCATCTTCAGGGGTTCTTACTAACTCGTTCATTTCAGACTTAATAAATTCGCAAGTAAGCTGAAAGCGTGATTATTTGAACGATGCGATAACCGTGAATCTGAGGTCGTGAATAAGCAAAGCGATATTGTCAGTGTCATATAATTTTATTCTTTTTAAGTACTAAGAAATTATAAGTGGCCAAATAAAGGGCGACCAAAAAGTTCACACTCAATTTTTCTAAAAACAATGGTACCCCGATTTCACCATTAATGAGCTGCATTTGTACGTGCAGAATAAATGTGTCTCGCTCTTTGACCAATTTTGACCGTTTCTTCTGAGTCTGGGTTAGAGCGTTTACGGCGTTGAATACTGCATCGTTTTTAAGTACTTTCAGACAATGTGTTAATGTTGCTGGTTTTCTTTTAAAACAAATATTAAATTGTCCATTCCAACCTTCGCAACAATTTGTAGTCCTATGCTTTTCACCAAAGCAACACCAACAAGTTTTTTTCGACATCCAAAATTTTCTCATGTAAGTCAAGAACAACTCCAGACTTTTATGTTTTCCTATGAATTCACTCTCTTGGAGTATATAATTCCATCCTTCATCTATTTTATCTTCGGGAAGTAGAGGCAATACAGTACATAGGGACACAAGTTTTCGAAATGTATTCTTGTTTAATGTTAGTTTCTTTGTGTTATGTAGGGTAGATTAATAACTACGTCGGTAGTTACATATTTCCCAATAAACCAGTCTGCTATGGATCTCGGTCTTTCATTGATACATAACATTGGCGCAGCCGAGTTTAAATTAGATTTAAATTACTTTTACGCTCCGTATTAACATGCCGATCGGTAAAATAGAACCGTTTTTAGTGGAATCACAAAATTGGGACAATTACGTACGCCGCGTTAAACAATTCATTTCGTTAAATAATATTAGTGATGAACTCAAAGTGGCCACGTTGTTAACCGTAGTCGGCGGCGAGTGTTACAATTTGCTGTGTGATCTGTGTTCACCTGACCATCCGGAAGATAAAAGTTTTGAGGATTTGGTCGATTTACTTAAAAATCATTTGGAGCCTGAAAGATCAGAGATAGCCGAGAGACATATTTTTCGGCAAAGGGTTCAACGGCAGGGCGAAAGCATTCGTGTATACCTACAAGGGTAAGATAAAAGATAAGATAAGATAAAATTTATTGGTAACATATAAGTACAAGTCAAGTGTTTTTTTTTTTTTAAAACAGTTACAATTTGAAATGGTACAAGGTATTTCATATGAATACCTAAACACATAATTTATACAATGTATAATGTCGTTATATTAATTAAATAGTCATTGGTAGTTTCATGAACTCACTAAAACTATAAAAGTTTTGTATGAGTAACCATTCTTCAAGCTTACTTTTAAAAGAATGAAGAGATGCTGCATCTCTTATGCTGTCTGGGAGGCGGTTGTATACTGCAGGGCCCGTAACGTATACCGACTGCTCTGACCTAGCGAGTTTGTGACAAGGTGTAACTAGGCGGTCCCGGTGCGCATTGCTGCGGAGGCCGTACGACGTGACTATTCCCCTACGCTTAAATTTATTTATGTTCATGTGTGTAAAGCTCGCGATTTGGAGGATAACTATGCCGGATAGGATTAAAATGTGTAGGTCCTTAAAGTGGTTGCGGGCCGATTCATCGCTACGGATGCCCACGATACCTCGCACTGCGCGCTTCTGCATCCGGAACGCGCGTTCATACTCCGATGCTCGACCCCACAACTCAGCACCATACATTAGTATCGAGTGGACGGTGGCAAAGTAGCACGATCGGACTGTTTTTCTGCTTGCCGTTGATGCCAGGCGTCGCAGCGCATAGCACGCTCGGCCTAGGCGCGCGCATACAAAGTCGATGTGCTCCCTCCAAGAAAGTGCGCTGTCGAGAACGAAACCGAGAAGTTTCGTTGTTGGAACTTGTTGGATTTTTGTGCACCCCGCGCAGATATTTAAACTGGTACTTGGGTGACCATTTAGGCTGATACGTAAAAAGCAGGTTTTTTCTGTGTTGAGTGCTAGTCCGTTCTGCGTAAACCACATGTATAGTCCTTTAACAGTGTCATTGACAGCGATTTCGAGTAGCTGTTCGTTCGGCGCTACGACCACTACCGTCACATCATCAGCGTACATAAACACTGCTGAATCATCGAGGGCTTCTGGTAGGTCGTTGTTAAGGCGCATTTTGAATACGCGCCTATCAGCTGATGGCGGACGATGACTTTTAACCAATGCGCAAGCGACAGCGCACGCCTAGAAACACGTTACATCTTCCATGACGTCACGAATCGAGGAATAGCCCAGCGGCCAATCAGAGGCACAGATGACGTGATCGACAGCCAATCGCATGTTGGATCGTCATCCCTTCAAGCGCCAATGGGGATACCGAACGTGGAAGATGACTCGCACTTCGACTTTCGCCTTATAAGCTGCGACACTCAGCTTTTACCTACTTTTTTACTTGCCCTTTTTATATAACGTTAAATTCACGCATACCTAAAACTATGTAGAAAAATACCGAATTAAAAACATTTAATTCGCTGAACCGCTGCCTTCGTCATTTCTTCAACCTGCCATCCACATCATCAAGCCAACCTGGGACATGAGCCACCAACCGTGTCTATACGCGCCGACATAATTTGGACCATCGATACCGGATACCAAGAACCAGCCCTGGATACATGGATTGGATGTGAGAACGCAACGGCAGTTTTGCATTGAAACGAAGAAAGACATCGCAGCGGCAGCGGCAAGAGAGCTTCGGTGAGACGAGCCAGCTTACCTCTCTACCTACTCCTTTACGCCTGCATCATACTGTGCTTTTCTCAATTCCAGTGCTTGTGCTTGCTATGTGGCCCTTATCGCACGTCGTGTCTGCCATTTGCTAAACGGTCTGCCTATAGCCTGCGTCAGCCTTACCGCAAGCTGCCTTGCTGTAATCGACCGTGGTGGTACTTGCAACTGTAAGTAATTTACGCCTCATACCGTCAAAATGGTTACCCAGCCCAATCCTGGTTTTCATGCCGATTTAGAGAGTCCTAACCAGGCATCAGATTAGGAGACCGTAAGACAGTTGAACCGTAGACGAGGTTCCATAAAGTGTAGGCTTACGAATTTCAAAAAGTTTGTGAAATCATTCGATGGCCTAGTTTTGTCCGATAACCAGCGTACTGAGCTAAATTTACGCATGCAAGGGCCTCAGGGTATATTTGATGATTTTTCCGAAGTGCACAATCAGCTAGAGAGTATTATTCCCGACAGTGAAATAGACACACTTTTTGAAGCCAGGGAGGAGTTCGAAAGCGAATATTATGGCATTCTTGCTCAGACTCAGTGCATGGTAAAAGGTGCGGAGATGGCTAACGAATCGAAAACAATAGCTTCAAATAGTTTATCTCAGTCGGTTCGACTCCCGACTATTTCTTTGCCCTTCTTTGACGGTTCTTATGAGCACTGGTTGCAATTTCGCGACACTTTTTCATCACTGGTTCACAATTCCCAAGAAATAAGCAACATTCAAAAGTTTCACTATGTAAAGTCTCGTCTCGTATTACAGTCTCGTGCCGTGAGTCGTGCGTTGTGCGCGTGCATCATGACGCCCTCCCGCGCGCGGACCGCGACCGCTTTGAGTAGTGTGAACGCGAACAAGAACGTTAACTGTGACCGCAAGTGTACATCTTGCAATGTTATCATAAACGAGCTGCTAGCTTTTGTTGCGGACAAGGTGGACATCCTGCATGATAAAGCATTGCTACAGATCTGCACGAGTGCATATACCTCTGGTGAGATTGAAGATGCGCGTCATTTGGCTATGTCGCTATTAGCCCCGAATAAGAGAGTTATGAGACGTAAAGAGGGCTCAGAAGAAAAGTCACTTCTGGAAATAGTGAAATTAATTAAAGAAAGTGAACCTTCCAGCTTGCCTATCTTCGTAGCCAAAACATTGAAGAAGTTACCTCCAGTCACATTTGACCACGTAGATGTAACGGCGTTTTTGAGAGAAATGTCGCTACTAAAAAGTGAGTTGGCCATATTAAAATCAGGAAGGGGTGGCTCTGTGCAGAACTTTTCTACTGACATTGAGGCTTTAAAAACAGACATAATAGAAATTAAACAACTACTCACTGGAGTCTGCTCAAATGCAGTTTCCGAACCGCAATCCAGTACTCCGAAAAAACTGCCTAAACTCGGGAGTACTACGAGTAAGAAATTAAATAAACCCGGTAAACAGCGCACCTGTGCACATTCCACAGATGATAAGAGTCTGCCGCTGCAGAGTGCTACCCCCCCCCGCTCGGGCCGCGCGATGCACCGCTAGACCCGAGGCACTCGCCTACGTCACCGCGGTCGCTAGCACTCACCCGCAACTGCAGTAATTCTGACGGTTGCTCGGCTCATCCCGTGTCGAGTTATCGCGACATAGTGATAAGCCAATGTCAAACAAATATCGACCCTACACTTAAAGCAATTGAGATTGAGAATGGGGTGTCACGAGATAAAGATTACACATTAGTGGTATCTAAAAAGCGTTCTAAACTTATTAATCGCAAAGGCAATATGTGCGGCGTTGCGCCGAGTTCCAGCTAAATAATTGTAGCGGACCTACCTGCAGCTATATATGTATCGAGGCTAGCTAAAACATCGACCGAACAGGACTTAAAAGAGTACGTAGAAGAACAAGGCGAGGAATGCCTTGAAGTTCTAATGCTAAAACAAAAACACGAAACATCGTTTAAGTCGTATAAAATTACTATACCTAAAAGCAAACTGAATACATTTTTGTGCAGCAGTTTTTGGCCGAAAGGAATTAAGTGTAGGAGATATCGCGACAGCTTTGCTAAGCCCCAGGCAGGAACAGCGATACCAAACGAATAAGACTGTATTTATTTTTACAAATACTATGGACAATACACTAAGTAATAATAATCTCACCAAGACGACTATGATTTCATATAACTGTAAGTCGATTAAAAGATCAGCGGCATATGTGCGAGATCTCTGCAAAGGCTCCGATATTATAGCATTGCAGGAAACTTGGTTACTTCCTCACGATCTGGGTTTTGTGCATAGTATAGACCCTGACTTTGCGTGCTCTGCGACTTCGTCGGTCGACACGTCAGCGGGTGTGTTGCGAGGTCGGCCGTATGGTGGTCTCGCCTTACTGTGGAGGAAATCGAGGTTCCCGGACGTCGCAGTTGTCAAGTGTAAAAGTGATAGGATAAATGCCATACGCATTGTTCTAGAGGCTAGGTCAATGTTAATCCTGAATATGTACATGCCGACGGACCAGCCTGATAACCTAGAGGAATTCACCGCATGTCTCGCCGCCGCAAGTGCGATAATAGAAGAGAGTGATGTACAGGTTGCTTTTCTCCTGGGAGATTTCAACGCTCACCCGAGCGCGAGATTCGGCCGAGAGCTATTTAGTTTCTGTGCGGAAGAAGAATGGCTGTGCGCGGACGTCGAAAAACTTGGTCTAGATTCGGGGTCGTTTACATTCATAAGTGATGCAAATGACGCGCACCGGTTGTGACGTGGCTCCTTTATGCTCGGCTGAAATTCAGGAGACCACGTGACAATAAAATATAAAATAAAAAAAATATAAAAAATGTGGTGTATCGAAACTGGCTTATCTGCAGTCAGGGGCTAATGAAAATGGGATATTAAATAAAAAATGTTATATCTTATGATTTGTTTTATTTCTACACACTGAACAATTCTTTCCCTTTTTGGAATATTAAATCACTAGGTTTCAGGTTTTCCTTAATACACCTTAAGTTATGTTTTGCTACAATCGGTAGAGCTTCCGTGTAATATGTTCGAGAGTGATTTACAATTCCAAGAGGCCTACAAAATTAGGTGTTAGTCCCTACGTGTTTATGCCATCATTAAGTAACTTTTTGAAATCCTAATTCCCTACTATATATAATATGCTTGACACCGACCTTCACACTGGAGTCATACTTTCTTAGCTCTGCAGATGTTGGTGTGTCAGCCGCTGAGCATATCTTCTTTCCCCCGGTGTTTAAATCAGGAGAGGCATGAACCCGTTGTCGAGATGAAGAAAATAAACTTCCATTGAAGCATCAAAATGGAATTTGCGAAGCTATTGAAGTTTGAAGAACCAGACCAAGACTGAGTAGATCAGTCCAAATTTAACTTCCTTCTATAGTTCTAGAGGAATATAAAGTTTTCCCTTAACGACTGAAAAGAAACAATTATTTTCATTAGCATGGATCTATGTGGAAATCTAACCTACACTGGATATGATGTTGAGAAATTCTATCTTACCAGTTAACACTCCAGAATGGATTATAGTTCAGCTGTCGAACCCTCCCTTCCACATGTATATGAGGCTGCATTTGCTGGAAAGAGTACCACATTGTC
The DNA here is from genome assembly GCA_963854355.1 of Epinotia brunnichana. Classification (NCBI taxonomy): domain Eukaryota; kingdom Metazoa; phylum Arthropoda; class Insecta; order Lepidoptera; family Tortricidae; genus Epinotia; species Epinotia brunnichana. The sequence continues at coordinate 27,996,478 of OY977944.1, forward strand.
AGAACTAAGGATAACAGAATGAACCTGGTGCTTGTGTAAATTTTGAAGAAAACTACTTACATTTGGGCCGATGTAGAAAATACAATCTAATGCACCATGTCTACTTGCACTGCCATCCGAAAAGGCTCAAAAAATCTTGTTTAGTCGGTGATGAGACCGGATTTAAAATGCTCAATTCTTCTAAGCCTCCATGTCAGCTTTCCTCCAGCAATCTCCTCTTCCTCTCTCTGGCTCCCAGACTCGATCTTGGGTTACCAGCGCAGAAGCAATCAACTAACCACTTTTTGTATTTATTAAGGAATAACATTAGATTTTACGTACAGACATAATGTCATTATTTTTAATTTAATTTATTTTACTTCTTTTTATATAATTAATAATTTAAATTGATTGTTTCAATAATTGTTATTCCTTAAAACCCCTACTTTATTAACTTGAAATCCGAACATCTCTCATCTTGCTGGCAACTCTGACCCCTAAACAATGAATCCTATTGGCTACTGTTTCTTTTTAATTTTATGTGACAATTACTTAATAATTGCCAGCATTATGAATTAATGTTGTACTTAGAAAATATATCCAGCAAGGAATCATTTGAGTAAATGATTTTAACGCTAATTATAAGAAAGGAGTGTCGACCGAAATACTGCTATGTTACAATACCCCTCTCCCCGATGAAAAGGTTTACCAAAGGTAAACCGCTCGCTGCCCTCAGCGATTCCGATGATCAACAAATCATAAGAGAAAAAACGAACTATAAAACCAATACCCAATTTAAGTACTTGAGAATTACTTACTCTGGTACTAAAAAACAAAACCCCAGTTGTTGTGGATTTCTCTGACTCACTTCCTACCCCTATCACAACTCGAACCCACACAACAAACCCAAAATCAAACAAATCCGGTATCCAACCGGATAGCCGGTAAAAGAAAAAACTAACCTAAAGAAAAGGCTGTATGCCTACCAAAATCTATAAAAAAAAAATAAAAAAAATCCAACTAACAAGTAAACATTCCTTAACCTTCTCATCACAACAGACCGTTGTGTTGAAAAGGTTAACCCAACTGCCAGGACAGGTGTTCAGCATTCTTGTGTCTATCTCAGCTAGACCGGGCAAAATTAAAAAAAAGAGATCCTTTGATAATAAATTCCAAATCTGATTATTTACCAACACTAAATATCAGCTCCCGAGTGAAACCGAAAGTGGTTTCAACCAAAAAATAATAATAGTAGTAGAACACGCCCAAAACTGAGTTTCACCGCATGTAGCGGCAGTGTTTACGTACTAAAAAAAAATATCTTGAACATGGCCTAGCTATCACCTATGTCCAGGAACAAAACTAGACTGTGTCTAAAAAAATTGAGTCAACTCAACGTGGTCTAGCCAAAAAATTGAGTATGTCTCTTACACAGCCTAAAATATCGCGTTAAAAAAAAACACACGCGTTTCAAAACTCAGATCAAAGACTATGCCCTGTTGTTAATTGAGCTATGGTTGCGTCGCCTCTTTCATTCTTCACATCTATAATACTTTCATGCTTCATCTTCTATACTAAGTAGTGAAACAGTTATCATACCTGTTCACCACGGACCTAGCAGTTTCGTGATTAAATACGTCTGTTCGATATTTAACACTCAGTGCTAAACAACCTACATAAGTACGTGTTACAGTGCTCTGTTACGTAGTCAACATTGGCGGTGCGGCGAGCAGTGCAACGACGTGCGGGCCGCACGTCCATTGATCACCCAGTCAGCAGCTGCAACCCTACAACTTTAGGTCTTTGATGTGCCACGAACCTATAGGATGTCCGTCCATCCTTTCCAGTTCGTAAACTAAGGGAGACAAAACCGCCTTTACCCTACATTTCTCGTATTTTGGCGCGAGTTTCGCCATTTTAAACTTCAGAGCATCGCTCTGAACATAAGTGCGCTTCCACACCACATCTCCCACTGAACATCTCGCTGAACGTCGCCTTAAATTGTAGTGCTTGGCGTTATTTTCATGTGCTCTCAGTAAACGTAACCTAACTTGCTGGAAGATATCTTTCATGCAACCAAACTCGCCAGCATATTCCTCCCTAGGCATAGCTGCGGTATAATCTTGATTTAGGTCTTTATAAAACGCACCATTTATGACCGGTTCCCTAGCATGTACTAAAAAAAAAGGAGAAAACCCTGTGGACTCATTGACTGCACTGTTTATTGCAAACCGAATTTGGTGCAGTTTTTCATCCCATGTCCGGTGATTTTCCTCTACGTACGAAGCTACAGCGGTCATAACCGTGCGGTTATATCTTTCAACAAGGTTCACCTGAGCCGTGTAACGAGGCCCATAAAATACTTTAGGTACGTTGTATTTCTTCATTAACTGCTTAAAGTGCGATCCCGTAAACTGAACTCCATTGTCAGTAATTACGGTCTCGGGAACACCATGCTCCAAAATTACATGATGCTCAAAATGTTTCGCCACCAACACACTGGTTGCGCGACGAAGTGGAAAAAGCAGTGTGTACTTTGAGAAGCAACAAGTAACCACAAATAAAAATGTGTAACCTGCTCGTGAGCGCGGAAGAGGACCAACTAGATCTATGCTAACCACTTGCATAGGTCGATGACATACTTTTGGTTGTCCCATAAGACCAGGAGTGAGTTGTTGTGAATGTTTAAAAGCTGCGCAAACATCGCAGGCTTTCACAAAGTCAACTACGTCCTTATACATTCCGGGCCAAAAGTATGTCAACGACAACCGCCTATGAGTTTTAAAAACTCCTAAATGTGCCGCGGTTGGTTCACAGTGGTTCGCTTTTAATACTCTTTCGCGGTCACCCTTGCGCACTACCTCCTTCCAATCGAACTCTCGTAGCAGGTTATATTTGCCTTTGCAGAATCTAAATAACTTTCCCTCCCTGATACAAAAGTTAGGGAAGTTAGCAGGGAAAGTTTTACAACCGTTCAGTGTCCTATCATACCATTCATCGGGTAAGACGTCACCGTTCACCAAACTCACAGCGTCAACTTTCATAAGCCTGGACAATGCATCAGGCACGACATTTTCGGTTCCCTTCCTGTGCTCAATATTAAAATTATATTGAGACAGTCTGCATCCCCAACGTGCTAATCTGCCTGATGGATTTTCCAGTTTCATAAACCACTTGAGTGACGAGTGGTCAGTAATAACTTTAAACCGTCGTGAGCCTAAATAAGCCTGAAACTTCTCGACTGAGAAAATAACCGCTAACGCTTCCCGCTCCGTTGCGCTGTAATTCTGTTCACACTTGTTGAGAGAACGACTAACGTACGCAATGGGATGCTCCTGCCCCTCAATAGTCTGTGAGAGCATTCCACCTATACCATAAGAAGACGCATCAGCATGAACCGTAAATTCCTTATCAAAATCAGGCACAGCTAAAATTGGTGCTGTTACTAAGGCGTTCTTTAAGGTGTTGAAAGCAATCTCGGCCTCCTCAGACCATTTAAAAACAGGCGCTTACTTTCCCTTCGAGGTCAACTTATTTAAGGGAGCTGCTATGGTCGAAAAATTCCGTATAAAACGACGGTACCATGAGCAAGTTCCCAGAAATATTTTTACCTCTCGCGGAGTCGTGGGAGTGGGAAAGTTTAAAATGGCTGAAACCTTCTCTGGGTCAGTACGCAAACCAAATTCATCAACTACGTACCCTAGGTACTTGAGCGACTGCCTGAAGAATTTTGACTTCTCAAAATTAACTGTCAAATTAGCCATTTTAAGCTTTTCCAGCACACGATTTAGCAAGACCAAATGTGTCTGAAAATCGGAAGAACAGATGACAATGTCATCGATATAACAAAACACATAGCCGTTCTCGATGTCGCTGGTCATATTGTGGTCAATAAGCCTATCCATGAGCCGCTGCTGCCTAGCTGGGGCTCCACATAAACCAAAAGGCATGACCTTAAATTTAAAGACCCCCTTTCCACTTACATTGAATGCTGTCTTTTCCTGCGAGCTCTCACTTAGAGGAATCTGCCAGAACGAGGAACTCAAATCGATAGACGTTAGGTACTTCGCTTCCTTTAGACTATCCAATATTTGCGGGATGTACGGAATGGAATACGAGTCACCCTTCGTTACCGTGTTTAACTTCCTACAGTCTAAACAAAAACGCCAATCCCCATTTGCCTTCTGAACTAACAGTGCTGGATTGTTCCATGGGCTTTCGCAAGGAGTCTCGACATCTAACTTCAGCATTCGTTCTAACTCGGAGCTTAAAATTTCTCGTTTCTCCGGAGAAAGTGGATACTGCTTTGTCTTAATAGGCGGCGCGTCACCTGTCTCAATGACATGTTCAATCAAAGACGTTCTACCTAAACCTTTAACGTCAGACGAAATATCTTTAAACTTCCCTACAGCGGCGTTCGCCAGCTCCTGTTGCGTAGGCGACAAATGATCGTACGACTGAATCGTGTGTACCTGTTCTGAACCAATGGTGTTACATAAATCAAAATATTTTTCCGGAGTCTTAATGTACGCTATGTTTTCAAAAATTTCCGGCGCTAAACGGAACGCATGCCAAAAATCGACACCTAAAATAACGTCCGAGACAATATTGGGCATAACAAAAAACTTTACCACTTGTGTAACATTATTAAATGTTACTGGTACAAATATGTACCCGATTGACTGGACTAACACGCCGTTCGCGATATTACATGACGTAGACTCCGTTGTTTGCATTTCAAATCCAAATTTTATAAAATCCCTGTGAGAATTATTTCCCAAAATAGAAAGCGAGGCACCGCTATCCGCCAAGGCACAAACTTCAAAATCACACACTTTTATTTTTAAATAAGGCCGGATATCGTCTTTATTTGGTGCGAACAGAACCGTAGCAATGGAAGTATAATTACAAAATTTCTTTATCGAAGCACTCAATTCACTTCGGTAATTATTGCTGCGGTTCGGCCTAATTAGTTTTTTTGGACGTGAAACGGAACGCTTCCGGCTATTCTGACAGTTTTGACAGTTCGTAATGATAACCCCACTTTTCCCACAACCGAAACAGCGAATGTTATCTTTTGATGGCTTTGCTATGCATTTCCTGAAATCATGACCACCACGATTACATTTATAACAAACGGCAGGAGCCGTAGATTTGTTAATATGCGTCGTCTGTCCGTGAGAATGCCGATTTGCTTCGTTATGCTGCTGGTATGAATTGTTCGGTGAGGACGGCCTTCCGAATGCAGTGGGACGCTTATCACTAACAAAATTCACCGCATTTACCTGCTTGGACCTGCCTTTATACGCAAAATCAGCGCTAAGTGTGTGTGAACCTGACTTGCCTGGTTCCACGAAAAATTCGGCCCGCTGTCTTGCCGCTTCGAGTTTCCTACAATTGTCCTTCAATTCCACAATGGATGTTACATTTACCAGCGCTAACTGCTGTGACAAGCTTGGCCTAATATTGTGTAGCAAGATTTCTAACTTTGCTTCCTCGGACAAAGGGGTTTTAAGCCTTGCGAACATACAAGCCATGACGGATACATAAATGTGTATCGGTTCCTCTAAACCTTGAGTACGTGATCTAATTTCTCCTAACAATCTGTAATCATAATCCACCGGGTCAAATTCCACTAACAAAATGTTCTTTAAATCTTTCCATGAAGAAACTTGTTCTCTAATACCTCTATACCACAAAAGTGCCTGATCAACAAACAACTGCGCTGCTGAAAGAAACAAATTGACATCAGATACACCGGATGCTAACTGAAGTTCCTCTACACGCTCCAGAAAAGACCTAGGGTCGGTCTGACCATTGAATTTCAATCCCCACTTGCCGATGTTCCTATCGCCTGAACAAATAACATGGGAAAGGGGCACTGTTTGTGAAATCAAATCCGCTGCAGGTATGCTGTCATATGACCCTACTGAAGACTGCCCTACCCCGTCTATTCTAGCCAACAGAACTTCTAACTTTGCTGTGAGGTCTGTCTTATTTGTCAAATTCTCCGGGTCATCATCGACAAAAACGCGCATTAATCTATGGGTCAGGTGGCACCCCAGTGCTTTAGACCTATTTGCAGCATACCTGTCTCGTGTAGAAGTGTATTTTCCTACTATTATGGACAAATCACCTAACTTATCAGCTATAGTTTCCAACTCTGTGTCCGGCACAAAATCTGTTTCTAAAATTGCTTCCGGGGGACATTCTAATAACAACTTTCTCAGCTGTTTCCTAAGCCCTTCAACTGTACTAGCTGGTGTTTCTGACCTGATTGTGACCTCATAAATTAACTCATCTCTCAATAAGGAATGAAATTGTAAAGACATGTTGACTGTATATGTACCTTAGTGATGGCAATAAACTTACAATGTTGTATATTTGTGTTGTAAAAAATGTTACCAATGAATGTAATTAAATGTTAACAATCACTTCTCTTGTTATTTTATACCTATTTCCTTCAAATTACTCTAAATCACAGATTACTGTACTCAAAATAAGCAATCCTTACTGAAAACAATGTCACACAAATCTTAACCAAAAAATCAGTTTTTGTTCCTAATTCTGAACAAATTACAAAAATTTTCACTGAAAAGTTGTATGTCAACCTGCGGTGCTTATAAGCTCAATATTATTTCACAATACTGTTTTTCTTATCAAATTGCTGTATGTTTTTATCAACCAGACAATATCATACTGCAAGACTAATTGTTTTCAAAGAGAATTTTTTTTTTATTAAAATTGAGGTTCTTAATATAAATTTAAGAATAAATGCTGATTGTAGATCTGATATATACCATGAAAGCTTGACTTAAACTTTAAGCACTAGAAATTTGTAACACCAGAATATCAACTGATATACTAAATAATTTTTCAATACTTGAATTGGTATAGTTTGTGACATAAATTGAGTCCTTAAATTATGAAACTTTAGCTTGTAATTTCCCTATAAAAATGTAAATCAATTTCTCAAAAGTATTTATACTGGTTTATACCTCTTATTCAAAAGTAATTATAGAAAATAAGTGACTAAAATATTCACTTCCTTGAAAGAAAAAATGTCTGTGAAATGTCAACGTGCAACAGAAAATTAGCGTACAAGTTTTGTCAAAATTTCACAAAATATCATCTAAAAGCTCAAAATAAGTTCTAAAATTGTTTCTAAATACAGAATAAGGTGCACAAAATGCGTGACCAAGTAATTATAAGTGGAACAAAACTTCTATCATGGAATATTCATGAAAGTACAAAATTTTATTTCTCAAAGAATGATGGCACAAAAAAAATTACCCAAAATTGCAGATAAGCACTGAAAACACCTGAAAACAGTTGGGCGCCAATTGTGACGTGGCTCCTTTATGCTCGGCTGAAATTCAGGAGACCACGTGACAATAAAATATAAAATAAAAAAAATATAAAAAATGTGGTGTATCGAAACTGGCTTATCTGCAGTCAGGGGCTAATGAAAATGGGATATTAAATAAAAAATGTTATATCTTATGATTTGTTTTATTTCTACACACTGAACAATTCTTTCCCTTTTTGGAATATTAAATCACTAGGTTTCAGGTTTTCCTTAATACACCTTAAGTTATGTTTTGCTACAATCGGTAGAGCTTCCGTGTAATATGTTCGAGAGTGATTTACAATTCCAAGAGGCCTACAAAATTAGGTGTTAGTCCCTACGTGTTTATGCCATCATTAAGTAACTTTTTGAAATCCTAATTCCCTACTATATATAATATGCTTGACACCGACCTTCACACTGGAGTCATACTTTCTTAGCTCTGCAGATGTTGGTGTGTCAGCCGCTGAGCATATCTTCTTTCCCCCGGTGTTTAAATCAGGAGAGGCATGAACCCGTTGTCGAGATGAAGAAAATAAACTTCCATTGAAGCATCAAAATGGAATTTGCGAAGCTATTGAAGTTTGAAGAACCAGACCAAGACTGAGTAGATCAGTCCAAATTTAACTTCCTTCTATAGTTCTAGAGGAATATAAAGTTTTCCCTTAACGACTGAAAAGAAACAATTATTTTCATTAGCATGGATCTATGTGGAAATCTAACCTACACTGGATATGATGTTGAGAAATTCTATCTTACCAGTTAACACTCCAGAATGGATTATAGTTCAGCTGTCGAACCCTCCCTTCCACATGTATATGAGGCTGCATTTGCTGGAAAGAGTACCACATTGTCAGAACTAAGGATAACAGAATGAACCTGGTGCTTGTGTAAATTTTGAAGAAAACTACTTACATTTGGGCCGATGTAGAAAATACAATCTAATGCACCATGTCTACTTGCACTGCCATCCGAAAAGGCTCAAAAAATCTTGTTTAGTCGGTGATGAGACCGGATTTAAAATGCTCAATTCTTCTAAGCCTCCATGTCAGCTTTCCTCCAGCAATCTCCTCTTCCTCTCTCTGGCTCCCAGACTCGATCTTGGGTTACCAGCGCAGAAGCAATCAACTAACCACTTTTTGTATTTATTAAGGAATAACATTAGATTTTACGTACAGACATAATGTCATTATTTTTAATTTAATTTATTTTACTTCTTTTTATATAATTAATAATTTAAATTGATTGTTTCAATAATTGTTATTCCTTAAAACCCCTACTTTATTAACTTGAAATCCGAACATCTCTCATCTTGCTGGCAACTCTGACCCCTAAACAATGAATCCTATTGGCTACTGTTTCTTTTTAATTTTATGTGACAATTACTTAATAATTGCCAGCATTATGAATTAATGTTGTACTTAGAAAATATATCCAGCAAGGAATCATTTGAGTAAATGATTTTAACGCTAATTATAAGAAAGGAGTGTCGACCGAAATACTGCTATGTTACACGGTGGTTGGATCACTGCGTTAGTACAAAAGCCGCATGGGACACTATAATTTCTATAAATATCATAGATGATGTATCGTGGTCGGACCATTTTCCCTTGCGCATAGTATGTGATCTAGACCTCGCAAAAAAACACTACACCACCAGACGTGACAAGGGGAGGGAGGGCGTACGCTGGGGCGTTAGAGACCGTAAGCAAATAAGTGCATATATGTCTTTCTGTGATATGTTTTTGTCTAAAGTTAATGATATTCTTATGTGTGATTTTTGTAATGACGTAAATGACTGTGATACTTTCAGTACCTGTAAATATTTAAATGACCATTTTACACACATAAATAATTTGTATGCGAATATTGTATCCATTTTAACAAAAGGTGCTATGAAAACAAAATGCTGTCGGTCTGGTAAGAGCAGACAGGTACCAGGGTGGAATTTCCACCTGAAGGAAAGCCATAGTAGTTTTAGGTTGCACTTTAACTGCTGGCTGGTTGCCGGTAGGCCGTCCTCGGGTCCGTTACTCGACAGCATGCGCGCGAGCCGAAGGGCTTTTAAAAATAAACTGCGCTGGTGTCAGGACAATGAAGAAAAAATAAAATTTGATATTTTAGCAGCCTCTAGAAAAAGTAAAAACTTTGTAAAGTTTTGGAATCAAATTAAGAAACTTAACTTTAAACAAGCCTTACCAGTGAGCGTTGACGGTTTACAGCAGCCAGCGCAGATAGCCAGTATCTTCAGTGATAGGTTCAAAATTTCTCCGCGGCCTGTATCGCAGTGTATGCTCAATGATATGCGTCAAATGCGCACTGTAGCTCAACCACCGAACCCTATTCGTTTCTCTTCTGAAGAAATCGCGAAAGTGGTTGAGTGCATGACACGTGGGAAATCGCCCGGTCATGATGACCTCAGTCTTGAGCATATACTGTATGCAGGTGACGCAATATATAACAAGCTTAGTACTCTATTCAATCTATGCACGCGATATGCCTATCTCCCTCCAGATATGATTCGAACCATTGTTGTCCCGATAGTCAAGAATAGGACAGGAAATCTCTCATCGTCATCCAATTACCGACCTATCTCATTAGGTACGGTAGTAGGTAAGATATTTGAACGGCTGTTACAGCCCGAGCTGCTCAAGGCCATCAGCATTGATGATGCGCAGTTTGGTTTCCGTCCTGGTCTCTCGACCGATTCGGCTATTTTAAGTCTAAAGCACTGCGTGAACCACTATGTGACTAACGGCACTTCGGTCTACGCGTGCTTTCTCGACCTGAGCCGAGCATTTGACCTTGTGAATTATGAAATTCTGTGGGGCAAAATGCGCGGCTCTGCTGTCCCTGAAAGCTTGGTACGGGTGTTCGAGTACTGGTACGGAAACCAAACAAATTGTGTGAAATGGGGCGACACGACTTCTAATAGTTATGTATTAGAATGCGGGGTTCGCCAGGGCGGGCTTACTTCTCCGGACCTCTTTAACCTGTACGTCAACGACTTGATGGGGAGGCTCAGGAGCACTGGAATCGGTTGTCACGTGGGTGACGTTTGTGTCAACAGCCTCAGCTACGCTGACGATATGGTGCTGCTGAGCCCCTCCATTAAGGGCCTAAGAAAGCTGGTATCAGTTTGTGACAGTTATGTAAACTCGCACGGGCTGATATACAACGTGGCCAAGACTGAACTCATGGTTTTTAAGTCAGGAAGGGGTCCGGATAATGTACCGGAGGTAAGGCTGAATGGCGAAACAGTTCGTGTTGTGCGGCAGTTCAAATATCTGGGCCATATATTGAACGAGGACTTAACGGACGACATGGACATGGAGCGCGAAAGAAGGGCGCTGGCAGTACGAGGGAACATGATTGCCCGAAGGTTTGCCGGGTGTAGCAGGCAGGTCAAGTGTACGTTATTCAACGCATACTGTCTTTCCTTCTACACCTGTCAACTGTGGGTAAGGCACAGCAGGAAAGCGTACAGCTCCATCAGGGTTCAGTATAATAATATATTTCGGATTCTGATGGGGCTGCCGCGTTCGTGCAGTGCCTCCTACATGTTCGCAGAAGCCGGAATACCCGACTTCTTCGCCGTGGTCCGCGCCCGCATCGCCTCCTTCTGGGAGGGAATACGACGCTCACGGAACACTCGTGGAAAACGCATATCGCGATATGAATACCTCTATCTTTAGGTACTGGCTTTCTGTTCACCAGAACAAGAATAAAAAGTAGTAGGTATTATTGCAATTTTAATTTTATTATTATTTTATCTTATGCTTTTATTTTTACAATCTTTGTTTGTAATGTATATGTGAATGTGATCTTGATATGGGTGGTCAATGCCTGAAAATAAAACTTTATTTATTTATTTTATTTATTTTATTTTTAAAGTCCTCGCTTAGGGGTAATGCGCAACTCGTTATAGATTCGCTTGAATTTTCGGCTGATAATTACACGATTGCTTGGGAATTGCTTTTAAACCGGTATGATAACAGTAGATTGCTAGTTCACAATCACACAAGCCTTGTTTTCTCTCCAGTCACTACCTAAAGAATCGCCGACACTGCTAAGAAAACTAATCGACACCGTGTTAAAGAATTTGCGTGCTTTAAAACTGCTCGGTGAACCTACTGAAAGTTGGGGAACACTAATAATCTATTTAGTTGTCTCCAAGTTAGATCCCACCACCGAACGTGAATGGGAACAATACAAAAGCACTTTGTTACCAGTGTCGAACGATTCCAAATCCGCGCTAAATGTAGACGACTTACTTAAGTTCATTCGAGACCGCGCTGACATGTTAGAAACACTGTTGGTTACGCACAGCAGGTCCGTCTATAGTAGTAACACTCATCCACAGCACGATGCCAAGAAACCATACACATATAGTGCGCACGCAGCTCCTAAAGTTCACTGCAACATTGTTACCGACAAGCCCGCGGACAAATCTCACACTAAACAAGCACAGTATAAAACATTATGTGCAATGTGCAATGATAAACACCCTTTGTACTCGTGTCAAGCATTTATCGATTTAAGAGTCCGTAGCGGCCCGGAAAAAGTTCGATTGTAGGTATTATTACCCGTTTCGGAGCGCGCCAGCGCAGGTGTTGTAGTGGGGGTCGAGCGAGGCGGCTAGGTCGGCGTAGAGTAGTATTGATACTTTAACCGTTTAATCTGACTTTTTCGTTTCTTAATATTTGTATGTATTTGAATAAAATATCAGGTAACTTAGAACTGTATCGTTCATTGTAATGTATTTTTATGTAATTACTACAAATTCAGAATTCATTTAAGTACTTACTTGTTTGGGGGAGGCCTATGTCCAGCAGTGGACGCCTTTCGGCTGATATGATGATGATGACTTACTTGTTTGACGACCGCTTTAGCCTAGTTGGTAATGACCTTGCCTACGAAGCTGGTGGTTCTGGGTTCAAATCCCGCTATGTAATATTATAGTAATGGATATTGGTTTTCTATGTATTTAAGTATTTATTTATCTATCGTCGTTTAGTACCCATAGTACAAGCTTTGGGTACTAATCTAATCCGGACAGACGTACGAAAGCATTTTTGTCCAAGCTGAAACGGAGACCTTAGTCGCTTCCGCTCACTCGGCCGATAATTAATTACTGTTACAGTTTTCAGTTTCCAGGTTATCAAATTCTATGTGAATAGTTTTTACTTACCTGACTTATTCGTTTCTTGGTTTTAGTGTAGGTGTTGAAATAAAATACCAGGTAATTTAGAAATGTAGTTATAGGTACCTATAGTTTATTTTTAATTGAGTAAAGTTAATAGCTGTTGGTTCTTAATTCCATAGACCTACATTTACGCGGGTGAACAATCTCGGGCAAAAAGCATTTGTGATAAAAGTTTACTAATCTATTTTTCATTTTTGTTTCCCAAAAATTGTCGTCCCGTTTGATGAGAACAGTTTTTATAGGAAACTCCGTTCCTGTCCAAACACCAAACAGGCAAAAATCTTTTTTGGTTATATGTAACTGACCTGACTGACCTTGGGCCTGGTAGTACCAGTTATGTGTCTTGTTCAGTACTATTTCACCTTTAACAACTTTCCAAAAAGGGACTTTTTTCGCACGAATGGCATCATCCGCGCTCAAGCCGAATGCTGTCTTCGGGCATTTAATTTCAACAATGCCATTTTCATACACACTGTCTGGCGAAGCGCCCAAAAGGAAGAATTCTTCGTCTATGTATAAGCCGCACTTTTTTAGCGTAATATGTTCTTGTTTGGAAAGTTGTGAAAGGGCAACCGGTTCATTCGTTTTTCCATGTGCTACAGAAGGCACATGGTCTATTGCATAAGAGTACAGCATTGATTTTACGAGTGGAGCTGAACTGATGTTTCCTCTTTTGCAAACTTTGCCAAAATTTGATGTTGTAATGAGGTTTCGCCTCAACTCATGCCATAATGCACAATCCGCTTGTAGTTGTGTCTCCTTTTCTATTTTATCTTTATCAGCCAATTGGTGACTCATGTGAGCCATGTACTCCTCCTGTAAAATATATAAGAGTTAGTTAAACAGTCCAGTCGAATGTCCTTAATTTAATATAAAGGAAACGGGAACCCTACCTAAACCATTTAGACCTACTAGCAACTAATATTCTAAAAAGGTATGCGTTTCCGTTTTCTTAGCTGCATTCGTTAAACAATCACTACCTACTATCTATACAAATACAAATACAAAATACAAAATAGTTTATTTGACTTTTTAACACGGTATAAAAACAAACAAGGTTGGAACCTTCCATTAAGCATGTCGTATGCTTGTATCGGAAGATCCCGCTCTTCCATCACTCGGAGATGGTAACAAAAACCAAATAAATTAAGTTTAAATACTACTAATATAAGCAACTTAATTATATAATGTAGGTATGTGTGCGTGTGCGTGTGTGTATGTGTGTGTGTGTGTGTGCGTGTGTGCGTGTATGTGTATGTGTGTGTGTGTGTGTGTGTGTGTGTGTGTGTTTGTGTGTGTGTGTGTTTGTGTTTGTGTGTGTGTGTGTATGTGTGTTTGGTTCACAATTACTAACTTATTTTCTGTTCATATTTGTACATTTTGTTGAACTAAGGTACATAACTTAAAAGTATCTCTGTTTCTTCATAGTTTAAGTTTTTTATCCACGTAGAAATAGCTTTCTTACAGGTATGTAGCAGCATCGGGTAAATATTTAAATGGGCATCGATGCGATTGTATAAAAGGGCGGATTGCGCAGCAAATTGTTTCCTAGCAAAATTAGATTTACAGACTGGCATAGGGGCAACTTTGACTTTCCTCCTCCTCGTTTGAGTTTGTGGTACATAACTTAAGGTATGGTGCAGTTTCGATAGACTAAGTACAATATATAGTTTACGCATGGATAGTAACTCACATTCCTTGTACAGTTCAGTAGTAGGGTACCTGAAGGGCTTTTGGAAAATAACTTTAACCCTTTTCTTGGCAAAATAAAAAAAATATTTTTTTCTCGATTTAATGAAATATATTGGTTAAGATATCACACAGGGACTATGGAAAAATAGAAAAAAAAAATTTTTATTACGCGTTTTGGAAATATCATATGCATCTTATAAGATACCTTGCCAAGTTCGCGTTTATTTTGGTCGCATAGTTATTGTATCCCATAAGATGCATTGCCAATTACGTGGAAGTGAAACACAGATATAGAAAAAAAAGGTTTTTATGAAAGAAACACATTATACCTTTAATAAAAAACATGAAAACACGTATCCAAACTTAATCACTTTCGCCTATGCTGTATGAAAAGCCACAAAACAGTTACGCTTAGGCGTAAAACAGAAATTTAACATACATTTTGAGCATTGAACCGTAGTTTGCCCTTTCTTACACAATTTGCACCTAAGCTTTGGTCCAAAAATGGGAAAGTGAGCATATTTATCCAGCCTTACGTCATCAGTAGGTCTGGCCACCTTAGGAGCGCTTATTATTTTCGATGGAGTAGGGCCTTCAATGCCATCAGTGCTAGCTGAGTTCGTTCGGTCGCACTTGAACAACCCTTGTATTACACTGTACCGAAATTTTTTTATGTCTACGGTTCGTCCAGGTTTATCTTGACTATCTCTTCGGTACAAAAGCCAGCTGTTCACTATGCACATGTCAAAAATTTGCGATACTAAAGGCAAGTACCAGCGGTGACCTTTCAGCTCTGTCCTATTCAGTGCAATCAGCATGTCAGCCAGGTCAACGCCACCCATATGCGCATTATACTGCTTTATTATTTCAGGGCATGGCACTGCAGATCTCTGCTTTGTGTTCTTGTCGTATCGCATTATGGTACCAACAGGATTTGAATCGACAAAGCTGCTTGCTGTGGTGACACATTTATTGTCAAACCACTTGACAACACACACTTTGTTCTTGTTGCACACAACTTGTGTGTGCGAACCTCTGCGTTTTTTTTTCAGGTCTTTGTCTGTCGTTAATTTTTTTTCAGCTCCTCGTAATCTATTTGATCGTATGGTGCCTAGTGAAAATATACCCATTTCCTCCCGTAAATGACATACGAGTTCCAAACTCGTAAAAAAATTGTCAAAGTAGACCACTGAGCAAGCAGGGTCCGGAATACTCTTGCACAGGGCGATTACTACCTTAGCCCCTAACCCCAGACTGGACTCCGCTGCTGACAAGACATTATATCTGAAGGTATCTTCACCTGCATATATCATAAAATCATATATAAACCCTGATACACCCGCGCGAACAAATATCTTAAAACCCCACTTCTTTGGTTTATTTGGCATATATTGTTTACGACTGCCAGCTTTTTTTCCTTTATAGGGGACCATCATCTCATCTATACTAAATCTTGTTTCGTGCGCAACTTTGACAAAATTTTCTCGAACCATCTCCGCCAGCGGTCTTACTTTGTAATAACGGTCCCCGTCATCCAGTAAGTTGTCATTGAAATGAATGTATCGACGAATCGATTGAAACTTTTTCAGTGACATGACGTCGGCAATGGGTGCATATCTGTAATCATATGACCAATAGTCAGTATAGGCCGATAGCTTAACGATGCCCATCAGTAGGTTTATGGCAATGAAATCTTTTATGTCGTTTAGAGTTACATTGATGGGTCTTCCAGTAACCTGCGTAGAATATAAATTTGTCTGATCAACAATCATTTCTAGAATATTATCCGACATAAACATTCTAAAATACTCAAATGGAGTTTTGACAGATGTAGCTGCAGGTAATTCTTTGTCCGTGATTTCAGCGCGATGTAAAAACTTTTTTTTATTGGCCCATTTAAAATCTAACGTCTTTTTTTCTACACGGTTAGATCGTATAGGTCCTCTCTGTAGACGTTTAGGAAGCAGTCTATTAGCAGCAAGCCTTCGAGATCGCGTAGGAGGGGGATTTGGAGTCGGCACACTTGTTGAAGCTGTCACAGAAGGCGAAGGTATATCAAAGTTATTTGTGATGGTATTGCGGCTTTGGCGTGCTAGTGCTGGAAAAGCGGTTTCTCTGGGAGTTAGTGGTGATGGTATGGGTGCAATAGGCGAAAGCGGCGATGCTACCATAGGTGTTAGTGGGGACGGTGTAGGCGCAGCAGGAATAAGAGGAGATGCAGTCGTCATAGCAAATTCGTGATGTTCAGCAATGTCGTCGTCGGATAAAATGTGCAAATTTTCAAATGAGGATGGCAATGAAGGTGCTGGAGAACTAGCGTCGCTATCATCGTTATAAGCATCCAACCGATCTAAAGTTGGTGGTACTTCGGGTTCAGAATCTGATGAATCCTCCATGTCGGATCGTATTCCCGGCTTTGGTACCAAAGCCAGAATTTTTTTGGCTCTGTAAAAAGTCGGCTGCCGACCTCCCTAGAAAGAAAATAATAAATAGGTACACACTCACATGCAAAGCAAATAGTTAGACCACGCATGAAACCCCACACAGAACAACGAGCATAAGGTGCGTTGTATTATATAAAAAAATAGAATGAATAAAAAAAGTTCCTGGTAAGTTAGGTACATAAAACAAATCCACTAAGCTGGCAATGAGTGTTATAACATACACTCATAAAAATCCCACTAACTTGGCAATGAGTACCACAAGATACATTCAGATACAGCTAAAAATCACCATGAACTTGGCAATGAGTACCACAAGATACATTCAGATAAAGTTAAAAATCACCATGAACCGGGCAATGAATCTTACAGGATACACACATTTTGAAGGTGAACAACATGATTGCAATGTAAGTTATTCAGTTTGTAATCTTTTTTCTATATGACTCGTATATTCAACCTTATAAAAAAATACCCTTTGTCACTGTCAAGCATGTAAAAAAAAAAAAATTGAAGTAATCTTACCTTCTTGCGCGTGATCATGTCGGAGCTTGCACAACTGTCTGTTTTGACGTTTAAATGGTGTTGCCAACTTTACACTGAGTGACGTTTATACGTTCAGAAATAGAAACACAATATGAAATTATGGACGCGTTCAACTTTACTGCAATAGATTAGAGTTAATATTTTTTCAAAGTTGTCTGTATCTCACAAGATGCCATGTCAAGAAAAGGGTTAAGTAAACTCCTTTGCGCCCTCTCAACTTCAATAAATCTAGATTTACTAGCACCTCCCCATATTGGTATGCAGTATGACATTATTGATTGAGCTAATGATAAATATAGTTGTTTTAAGAGTACATTGGAAGCGACATGTTTTAAAATCTTAAATATCCACATCAGTTTTCTAATTCGACCGTTTAAGTGTTCAATGTGGTTATACCAAGATAACCTTTGGTCCAATATTATGCCAAGGTATTTTGTAGAAGCTACTTTTTGAGCAGTGACAGTTTCCGGAATTTGTGTTACAGGTATGTATTATTAGTTCTAAGTTGTTTGGTGGCTGCGTGTTTTCATATTTCGAGAAGCACATGTAATTAGTTTTGGAGGTATTTAGTGTAAGTAGGTTCTGTCTAAGCCAAGAGCAGATTATATTCAAGCCTCTTTCTGCTTTTTGATATACTGCTTCCCAGGACCTATCATTAAATATTATTACAGTGTCGTCAGCATATGAAAGCACGCAACCTCCGAGAGTGGATAGGCTGGTAAGGTTGTTAATATATATTAAGAACAAGGTGGGCCCAAGCACGCTACCCTGTGGGACGCCAAAGGAGATAGTATGCTCGCAGCTTATGTGATTTACAATTTTTACTCTTTGTGTGCGGTTATACAAGTAATCAGCAAACAGTTTGAGAGGTTTTCCTCTGACGCCAATTGATTCAAGTCTCTGTAAAAGGATATTATCTACTATCAAACCCACCTATCCTCATCATTATTATGAATTAATTGATTATTTCTTCTTGGATATGATATAAAAACGTTTCATTTAGTAAATCTATTTACTTTTGATAACATTTTACATGAATTTCTATTAAATACGATTTTTTAGGGTTCCGTAGCCAAATGGTAAAAAACGGAACCCTTATAGATTCGTCATGTCCGTCTGTCTGTCTGTCCGTCCGTATGTCACAGCCACTTTTTTCCGAAACTATAAGAGCTATACTGTTGAAACTTGGTAAGTAGATGTATTGTGTGAACCGCATTAAAATTTTCACACAAAAATCGAAAAACATTAAGTTTTAGGGGTCCCCATACAAAGAACTGTAACTCAAAAAGTTTTCATCAAACCCATACGTGTGGGGTATTTATGGATAGGTCTTCAAAAATGATATTGAGGTTTCTAATATAATTTTTTTCTTAACTGAATAGTTTGCGCGAGAGACACTTCCAAAGTGGTAAAATGTGTGTGCCCCCTCCCTGTAACTTCTAAAATAAGAGAATGATAAAACTAAAAAAAATATATGATGTACATTACCATGTAAACTTCCACCGTTAGTTTGAACGAGATCTAGTAAGTAGTTTTTTTTTTAATACGTCATAAATCGTAAACCGCAATTTATTTCACGGAACCCTTCATGTGCGAGTCCGACTCGCACTTGGCCGCTTTTTTTTATTTTGTATTGGCTGTTTAGAAATTTCATCTAAGACTGGCTTTAAAAAGAAAGCTGATACCCATAAAATCAGACTCCCGTTGGAGTAATTTATCAAATATGACCAATTATGTGTGTTTGGATTGGGATCTGTCATCAAAGCAGATGTTAGGTATAATGGGGAACTTGCATGGGACTTCAATTTCGAATAAATTGCATTCAATGGATGCGGATATACGTAGAAATATCATACAGAAGAAAAAAAACGAAAAAAAAACGTTTGTATTAGTTTTAGCTTACGTTAATATGACGAAAAAAAATTTATATTTTTTCGATAAACTATCATAACAGTTACACAGAATATTTAATTAGAAATTATATTTTGTATTACAAGTATAGACTTAAAACGCAAATATTGTGGAGATAATTGGAAATTAATGACTTACTCCATAGTAAACGCGCCGAGAATATATGCTGTGACGTCATAGCATAAGCCAGTTTAATATAGAGCGTTTTCGGGAGGTGCCGGCGCGTGCAGATTTCAAATGTATATAACATCAGAAAAAGAAATATGGGAATAAGAAAGTTTTAGTGCTACAGTTGTTTTAATGCTGGATTATACTTTTAATTTTCGTAATAAAATAAACAGATGCAAGTTCCCTATTGCATAAATATGGTTAAAACCAGAAATGATTAAAAAGGCCACAAAAGTAGCTAATTCATGAGAGGACGTCTGTGCCCAGAGGGCCTACCGCGAAAGGCATTCGAAGTTTCCCCTCTCTGTCATACTTACGAGTTCGTACGTAAGTGCGACGGAGAGGGAAAACTTCGAATGCCGTTCGCGGTAGGCCCTCAGCAGTGGCTACGTCCCACTGCTGGGCACAGGCTGATGATGAAAGTTCGATGACGTACTTTTAGAATTAACGCTTGATGTATATACTTATAGATAAAACATGAAGACTAATTAAGAACCTTCTTCTATGGAACATACCTAGGTAAAAAATGTTAATAGTACAATGACATACATTAGTTAGTACAAATGCAATAAAGTCAAAAGTAAGAAAAAGCATTACTTACCGAACGATCAAGACTGCCTAGTCGCGCTATAATTCCCGCTAGTCCAAGCGCCCGAAGCCACGTGACCTTGGGGGTAATCACGTAACGTTCCGAACGCGCGTCGGTACAATTTAACTGTCAATTTCCAATATTATAAGTGACATTTAGACCTACCCGACGTTCGTACAATGCATTACGTGATCGACCAACTTGAACGCGACGAGCGACGTGACCGTTCCCTGGAACCGCTTGGCGGCGACTGCCGAATCGAGCGCCGTGCACGGTATTTTATTACGAATTTTAGGGTGATTTGAAATATTTTTTATGCCAAAATTTACTTCTACACATAAATATATTTTTACATTTACGAATAGCCCTTGAACTGCAGTTTCTTATTATGAATTCATATTTTTGAAATAGTGAGCTAAATGGCCTAAAATACTGGCGATTCTTCGTGTGTTTTTACTAAAAAGTTGTTGGATAGAAATACGGTTTTACTCAACAATTTAATATGTAACTTATAAAATATTTTCCACTTATTCCTAAGAAGACTATCAACCCAATATAGATTTATTTGTTTCATGTCGATTTGAAATCAAATAGTTCTTCAAATCTAAGTCCTTTTACACGTCTCCGAGCGAAAATGGAGAAAACAGCTGTTGGGCTGAGCCAAAATATGATAAATTGAGACCTAAATGTAAACAACTTTTTCCGTTATTCAACTTAAATTGAAATGATCTTTCATATTACGCAATAAAATCTGTAGGAAAACGAATATTTATTAAGATATGAACTCATAAAGTTTAGCGAATTCAACAAACGGCTGTGTACGGACTCTTAAGTTTGCCCGATAAATTAAAACTAGTTCGCGATAAACAATTGTGTGAGAACTGTCTGCGTGCCGGTCATTCGTCTGGTGATTGTAGGATGCCATAGCCCGTGCAGGAAGTGCAATAAGAAACATAATTCAATAATTCACGAGGACGAGAAGGAGGGCGTCCGTGACAAGCGCTCCGTATCGCTGCTCGCGCTAGACAGCGCGTCAAGGTCACCCTCCTCCTGTGCCTCGATCCCTGACAATAATATCGCACACGCACAACATACGATGCAGGTAACGAACGCACACTTAGACATCAACGCGCAAGACGAGTCTTCGGTGCAACCCGTTTTGTTATCTACTGCTTTGATCGACATTCGTGACAGTTCCGGTAATTATCATAGGTCGCGAGCGATTCTCGACAGTGGTAGCGAATGTTCGATAATGACGCAAGCGTTGTGTGATAAATTAAAGCCGCCATTGATACAGTCCATTCAACAAATTCGAGGAGTCAGCAATTCTATTACTCATTGTTCGCAAAAATGTGAAATAGAAATTAATTCGCTTGTTGACAACTTTAAAACGCGCATACAGTGTTTGGTTTTACCGCAATTAACATCAACACTGCCTACGTTTACGATTAAACGTAATCAATTCCGCATTCCAGACAATGTGCGTCTGGCAGATCCAACTTTTTTCGAATGTCAATCCGTTGACTTACTTATAGGCGCTGAGCAGTTTTGGGACCTCCTCGTCGATGGTAAAATGCGATTAGTCAACGGCCCATTCTTACAAAATACCAAATTTGGTTGGATTATCTCAGGACCTGTTTACTCCAATACGCGAGGCAAAAATCCTATTAATTGTAATTTCACGCAATCTCTTGATACGCAATCATTAGATAACCAATTACGTAGGTTTTGGGAGATCGAAGAGGTCCATGCAAGTCATAAATCGTATGATTTGCGCAGTGAGGACGAGATTGCTTGCGAGGAACATTTCGTTAAGACAACGACCCGTCTCGAAGATGGTAGGTTTTGCGTGCAGCTGCCTCTCAAAGAGTCACCAGAGGCACTCGGTGACTCATTCGCACAAGCGAAAAGGCGTTTTATGTCGTTGGAAAAACGTCTTAATCGCGATCCTATATATAAGAGTATGTACAGCGACTTCATTAAAGAATACCTTGCGTTAGGCCACATGAAGCGAGTTTTTACATACGGAACCCCTAATTATTTTTTTGCTCATCATGGAGTACTCCGATTACACGCACTTACTACTCGTTTAAGAGTCGTTTTTGATGGGAGCTCTTCTTCAAGCAGTGGAAAATCGTTGAACGACTTGCAACGCGTCGGACCGCCCATTCAGGGCGATTTAATTGCTATTTTATTAAGGTTTCGCGAAAATAGGTTCGTCGCGTGCGCGGACATCGAGAAACACTATAGGCAAATTCGTATTGATGAATCTCAACGCGATTTACAGCTGATTTTATGGCGCGACAACTCGACTGATCTACTCGAAGTATATCAGCTGGGGACCGTGTCATATGGAACCACGGCCGCGGCGTTTCTCAGCTGCAGGTGTTTAAAACAATTGGCATTGGAATGTACAGATCCCGAAGTGGCCAGAACTATTAAAGACGATTTTTACGTAGATGATTTGATTACTGGTTCGTCTACAACCGCGGAATTACAACGCATTTGCAAAGAAACCACAAAAGTATTGAGTTCTGGTTGTTTTCCATTACGCAAGTGGCTTTTCAATTTCGACTGTACAGACCAATGCTACAAAGACGATTCATCAATAGAGCTCACTTTAGGCGAGCACGCACATAGCAAAACTTTAGGTATAGGTTGGTACCATAAAAGTGATGAATTACATTATCATACACGACATGAGCCCGGCCTAAACCCTGTTACAAAACGCATAATATTGTCAACCGCATCGCAAGTTTTCGATCCGCTTGGATTATTAAGTCCAATGATAACTATTGCCAAGTGTTTACTACAGCGATTGTTTTTGTTAAAACTTGAATGGGACGCAGCGGTTCCCGATGACGTCACGCAGACCTGGCACCGCTTCGTAAATAACCTTTCGTTTTTACCTAACATTCGTATACCACGCCATGTTATGTGCAATAACAATCCTATAAGTATAGATCTACATCTATTTTCAGACGCATCTCAATTGGCATATGGGTCCTGCGCCTATGTACGAACAGTTGATAGCGAATCAGCTGTTACAGTACGCCTGTTATGCGCGAAGGCCAAGGTCGCACCCATAGCGCCCTCTATGAGTACGCCAAAGCTGGAGTTATCTGGCGGACTAGTTAGCGCGCGATTATACAACAAAATAATAGAATCGTTACGCTCTAAATTCGACAGGGTCACATTTTGGACAGATTCGACCATAGTGCTAGGCTGGCTTCGAATGCAGCCTAACCTGTTGAAACCTTTTGTCCAAAATAGGGTCGCAGAAATTCACGAATTAACACAAGGTCATTCGTGGCATCATGTAAGCGGCAAGGACAATCCAGCAGATTTAGTTTCTCGCGGGGCGCACTTAGAAACATTAATTAACTCCAATCTCTGGTGGAATGGGCCCAAATTCCTGCATGATGCCAATTATGTCCACCATCAATACCTAGATCCGTCATTGTTGCCAGACGAGTCCCAGTTGCCAGAACGTAAATCAAATCCTGTGACTAGTTTGGTATGCAACAACAAGAATGATAATTTGTTTACGTTCTCCAGGTTTTCTCAGTTCAATCGCATGCAGCGCGCAGCCGCGTATGTACTTAGATTCATTCATAACGCTCGCAATAAACATGCACGTCGAGCCGGTGCGCTGACGCCGGGTGAACTAAGGGAATCGGAGATACTACTCGCGCGCTTATCACAGATAGAATCGTTCCCAGATGCTTACGATGCATTAGCAAGAAATAAACATATCGCAAAGGGTTTCTTGGAAAAATTGAACTTATTTATTGACGACCAAAAGGTAATTAGAGTTGGAGGTCGTCTAACAGATTCATTGATATTTGATTACAATAAAAAACACCCGGTTTTACTTTCCAGTAAGCATCATTTTACAACATTACTGTTTCGATTCGAACATCGAAAATTGTTCCACGCTGGAGCTCAACATATTTTATTTTCACTTCGAGAGACTTGGTGGCCCATAAGTGGGAGGAATCTCGCTAGGAAAGTGGTCCACAACTGTGTAACCTGTGCTCGTTTTCGGGGAAAAACGCTCACCCCCATTATGGGTAATTTGCCTCCCGAACGATTAGAGCCTGGATTCGTGTTTATGAATTGCGCCGTAGACTATGGTGGCCCTTATCACATACTTAACCGCAAGGGGAGGGGAGCAACCACCACTAAGGCGTATTTGTGTATTTTCATATGTTTCACAACGCGCGCAGTTCATTTAGAGTTGGTCACAGATCTCTCGTCAGATGCGTACTTGATGGCGTTGAAAAGGTTTATTTCGCGTCGTGGTAAACCTTCAAAAATTTTCTCGGATAACGGACGAAATTTTGTGGGCCTGATGAATGATTTCGCAAGGTTTTTAAATTCATGTTCAAGTGAAATTAAGGAGTACGCAACTTCACAAAAAATCGAATTTATTATGATGCCCCCTTATGCTAGCCATTTTGCCGGTTTAGTCGAGGCCGGTGTAAAAAGTTGCAAGCATCACCTCCGACGTGTAATAGGTGATGTCAATTTAACATACGAGGAGTTCAGCACGGTATTGACACAGGTCGAGGCCATCCTGAACTCCCGTCCTTTGAGTCCTATGTCCTCAGATCCACGAGACTACACCCCTCTTAGCCCGGCACATTTTTTGGTTGGACGCCCGCTGACTGTTCCCGTATGCACCGACCTCATCGACGTTCCGCTGCACCGCCTGTCACGTTACCAGCGAGTGGAGCAAATACGACAGCATTTTTGGGCGCGCTGGTCCAAGGAGTATGTATCCGAGCTGCAGGTTAGGACAAAATGGACACGAAGCAAGGGCGAATTGAAGGAGAACACTCTAGTACTGATCAAGGAGGACCATGCTCCGCCACTCAAATGGAGTTTGGGTCGAATCACGAAGACCTTCCCTGGCAGGGATGGCGTCTCAAGAGTGGCCGATATACGCACAACTCGTGGCACCGTACGTCGAGCGTTTTCAAAAATCTGCCCACTGCCTATTAACGATGACTAACTTTCACCGTCTTCCTATGTTAGAAGCTGCATCTTCCAAGGCCGGGAGCTTATGTTAAGGCGCATTTTGAATACGCGCCTATCAGCTGATGGCGGACGATGACTTTTAACCAATGCGCAAGCGACAGCGCACGCCTAGAAACACGTTACATCTTCCATGACGTCACGAATCGAGGAATAGCCCAGCGGCCAATCAGAGGCACAGATGACGTGATCGACAGCCAATCGCATGTTGGATCGTCATCCCTTCAAGCGCCAATGGGGATACCGAACGTGGAAGATGACTCGCACTTCGACTTTCGCCTTATAAGCTGCGACACTCAGCTTTTACCTACTTTTTTACTTGCCCTTTTTATATAACGTTAAATTCACGCATACCTAAAACTATGTAGAAAAATACCGAATTAAAAACATTTAATTCGCTGAACCGCTGCCTTCGTCATTTCTTCAACCTGCCATCCACATCATCAAGCCAACCTGGGACATGAGCCACCAACCGTGTCTATACGCGCCGACAGTCGTTAAGCAATATTGTAAACAGAGTATTAGATAGACAGGAGCCCTGCGGAACTCCCATTACGCTGCTTTTTTCTGCTGATCGTACTCTCCCCTGATCTCCCACCACAACTTGGGTTCTGTTCCTCATAAAAGACACCAGTATGTCGCGAGCGGGTCCGCGTAGGCCGTAATGATCCAGGTTAAAACATCTGGCTAAAACCTGTAATTTCGGAACCGGCCTCGAAGAGAACTTACGTGACCAGTTCGTCTCGGGACTGATCAGCGAGGAGATGCGTTCGAGACTATTTGCCGAGAAAAACATCGACTACAAAAGGGCCGTGGAGTTGGCCAGCGCACTCGAGGCGGCGGAGCGGCACGCGAGCACGGCGGGCGCCCCGGCCGGCGGACGACGGCCTGCACCGCGTGGGCGGTGGCGGCCGCGGTGTGCGCCCGCGAGCGCCCGGTGCCGGCGCCGGCACCGGCGGCGGTAGCTTCAGCGGCAGCGGCAGCGGCACCCAGCGGGCTCCATGCGCACGTTGCGGGAAATTTACTCATCCGCCGAACAAATGTCGGTTCAAAAACTTTACGTGTGATTTATGTGGCATTAAGGGTCATTTAAAAGTTATGTGTGTTCGAAAAGGTGAGAATGGTGATTTTTTGGACAAGCGGCCGGCTAAAGGTCAGTACTTTTTAAATAAAAGTTGTGATTCGGAGGATGACGATTCCCATTTCTATAATTTGATTTCTAAAGGAAATAATGATGGACCATATTTAGCGAACTTGTTTGTGGAAGATATCAGCTGTAAGTTTGAAATTGATACCGGGAGCAAAATTTCTGCAGTGTCGAAAATATTTTATGACAAACATTTTGTACATTTGCCCATTAATAAAAATATTTTAACGCTAAAATCATATACTGGTGATTCTATCGAGACGCTGGGTTATATTGACGTTAAAGTGCGCTGTGGAAATAATTCAGCCAAACTCAAGTTGTATGTTATCGAAAATGGTGGGCCCCCGCTCATGGGTCGCACTTGGATTAAAGATTTGAAATTAGCAATAATAAATTGTCACAATATAACTGAAAGCGACTCGATGGCACATTTGTTAAAAAAAGAGTATCCTGAGGTATTTGCGGAGGGTTTAGGTACTTGTAAATCACGTATACGGCTACATTTAACTGACGACGTGCCCGTGTTCGTGCGCGCGCGCACGCTGCCGCTGGCGCTGCGCGAGCGCGTGGAGAGCGAGCTCGAGCGCCTGCAGCGGGAGGGCGTTATTTACAAGGTTGAGCGGTCGGATTACGGAACACCCATAGTCCCAGTCATCAAATCTAATGGTGACATCCGTATTTGCGGTGATTATAAAATCACAATAAATCCGATTTTGAAGGATTTTCATTATCCACTGCCGCGTATCGAAGAAATTTTTGCAACACTGGGAGGCGGCGAGCATTACACAAAGTTGGACTTATCTAATGCATTCCAACAGTGTTTGCTAGAAGAAGAGTCTCAGCCGATGACAGCGATTTCTACGTATGTAGGGACATTTGTCTATCGGAGGGTTCCTTTTGGAATTAAATGCATACCAGAAAACTTCCAAAAAATTATGGAAGAGACTCTTAGTGGCTTGGCCTCAACCGCAGTGTTTGCAGACGACATTTGCATTACCGGAAAGGATAGGACAACACATTTAACTAATTTAAGAGCTGTATTGCAAAGACTCAAAGAAAATGGACTCCGTATTAATTTCGAGAAGTGTCAATTCTTTAAAGACAGCGTGACTTACTTAGGATATAACATTGATAAGCACGGTTTACAAACAGACGAAAAAAAAATTCACGCAATCGTTGCAGCCCCTCGACCCATGAATGTCACACAGTTGAAAAGTTTTATTGGTCTGGCGAATTTGTATGCTAAATTTTGTTCCAACATGAGCGATATCCTTAAACCTTTGTATAACCTGTTAAAAAAGGACGCCGATTGGGTGTGGAGCAACGATTGCGATATAGCGTTTAACAAAATTAAGAAAGTGTTGAGCAGCGCCCCTGTGCTGGCTCACTACGACCCGGCGCTGCCGCTGGTCCTGTCGGTGGATAGCAGCGCGTACGGGCTGGGCTGCGTGCTGGCGCAGCGCGATGCCGACGGCCGCGAGCGCCCCGTCAGCTGCGCCTCGCGCACGCTCAACGACGCCGAGCGAAACTACTCGCAGCTGGACAAGGAGGCCTTAGCTATTGTTTTTGGTGTAACTAAACACCACCAGTTCTTGTACGGGAGACGTTTCATACTACGTAGTGACCACAAACCTCTCAGTTACATTTTTGGTAAGAACAAAGGCATTCCGGTCACAGCTGCGAGTAGATTACAGCGTTACGCCGTTACGCTATCTGCATATCGGTTCAATATTGAATTTGTAACGTCTTCCCAGAATAGCCAGGCTGATGCGCTGTCCCGTCTTCCTTTGCCCTCGACTATTAAGCGAGCAGAAAGAGAGGACAATGCGGGCAGTTATCTTAATTTTATTCAAAAGAGTTTTCCGCTCAGTTTTAAAGATATTAAAACTGAGACGGCTAAAGATACTATTTTGAGTAAAATAACAGGCTTCGTAATGTTCGGCTGGCCGAATATAATTACCGACGACGTTTTAAAATCGTATTTCATTCGGAAAGATAGTATACATATTGATCAAGGGTGTTTACTCTGGGGATATAAAATTATAGTACCGATGTCCCTGCAAAATGAAATTTTAAAGGAAATTCACGACGGGCATCCAGGGATCGTTAAAATGAAACAAATCGCGCGCAATTATGTTTGGTGGGGTACGTTAGACGCAGACATCGAGCGAACGGCGCGGGAGTGCGACGCGTGCCGCGCGGTGCGGCCTGCGCCGGCGCCCGCGCCGCTACATTCGTGGCCGTGGCCGACAGAGCCCTGGTCGCGATTGAATGTTGACTGGTTAGGGCCGTATAACAATAAACATTATTTAATTGTTATCGATGCGCACTCTAAATGGATAGAGGCGGAAAAAGTCAATAACACGTCGGCTTCAACAGTCATAGCATGTTTCAGGAGAATGTTTGCACGTTTCGGCTTGCCCAAACGAGTTATTTCTGATAACGGACCGCCATTCAGTTCGCTCGAATTAAGGGCATATTTTGAGCGAAACGGCATTAAACACACTCTTACGCCCCCTTATCATCAGGCGAGCAACGGGGCAGCTGAAAATGCGGTGCGTTCCGTAAAACGAGCCTTAAAGAAGGCACATGTCGAGAACGAGGACGAAGAAGCCGCCGTGAGTAGATTTTTATTTAGTTATCGTAACACGGAACACGGCACGACCGGGCGCGAACCGGCAGTCGCTCTGCTGGGGCGGCGCCTGCGCGGGCGGCTAGACCTACTGCGGCCCGACTCGAGCGAGGTGGTGCGCGAACACCAGATCGCCAGCGAGCAGCGCCGCGACGCGCGCCCGCGCCACGCCGTGTCAGGGGATGCCGTCATTATCAGGGATTATACAAAAGGGAACCGCAAATGGACGGAAGGTTTGGTTATGGATCGTCCGAGTCCGGTATCATATACGGTCAAAACAGGTAATGGCAAAGTGCACAAGCGACACATTGACCAGATATTAAAAGATAAACGTAAATCGCGGTTCTCCCTCTCAAAAGTCCAAGAGTCATTGTTGTTACCCGACGACAAACCACTGCAATGCGGTGTGGCAGATAAAGAAAATCCAGATGAGTGGCAGCCCGCAGAAGAGGACCCCGAGCTACACTCGTCCCCCATAAAGAGCCCGCGCCGCGAGGCAGACTGTGAAGCAGCCTCTCTGCCGGAGCTGGTCGAAGGTCGGATTCGTAGACAAGCCGCTTTGCGTTGTTTAGAAAAGTTCAAAAAGACAAATAAGTAAGTAGGTGTAATCGTATTGAAGATACTCCGCAAATACCTTGGAACTTATTTAGGCAGGTATGCCTAGTAATAAACTTCCTATCAATTTAATTGTAAACTTAATAACGATATTAAAATATCATTAGCAACATATTGTACCTTATTCTTTGTAGAAACCAAAACGCACTGGGCTGACCATAAGTAGACCTTATTTCGTTGTAGTAAGGTTCACGAGTGGACAGCTTACTGTGTTCTCGAGAGTGCAATCTTAACCACTTATGTCTTCGAACATTTATGAATACGGCCATATTATTATGTGTATTGGGTCTTTATTCCATTGTTACTAACTTTAGTACTTATACCATATTAAGCCATCTTCTATGGTGAACGAACGAAGTATATACATACCTGCATGTGTACTGGATATATATATTACGATTGTAAACATTTAGGTTAAGCCTTCGCATTTAGCTTGTTATGTAGTTAATACCTGTTAATACTAACATACTAGTGAAATAAGGAGGAAGTGTTATGTAGGGTAGATTAATAACTACGTCGGTAGTTACATATTTCCCAATAAACCAGTCTGCTATGGATCTCGGTCTTTCATTGATACATAACATTCTCTCCTCCATAATTTATTTTCGAAATGATACTAGCAACCGTGTGTGGGGTTAGTTCCAGAAGTGAGAAAAACTATGTAATTGCTATAATAAGATTTATTCAATCAGCACACTTTAGTTGTTTACAATCACTTTCATAACCGTCCGTACTATCCGGCTGCCGCCAACGTAATGATCGTGTGCCCATCTTGCCGCTCGACTATCACTCGGTAACCGTTAAACCACACTAGAGGGCGCTCTATCGGAAATAATCAAATCAACAACTTCGGTTTATCGAGAAATAGTTAAGTGGCTTACATTTAGTCATTTATACACTTAAATTATATAATAATAATATTATACATGTCATCCTCAAGCTAACAACTCGGCCATCCTGTTGAAGCGAGTCCCTTCGCTAAATATAGTGAGAGTGAATAATTTACAAATGATATTACTATATATCATTGTTTTCAAAAATCTGGTGGTATTAAACGATACTGACAATAAACCTTGATTTATAGACAATCTGAGAGTAAAATTAAGATTCGATCAGTATACACAACAAAATTCGTAATTGAGATTCGAATAATACACAACAAAATTCGTACACATGCTTATGGAATTTTATATCTAAATATTGTCGATGCGGGGTTAACTCAAATAAGAATGTTACGTGATTAACTAGTACAGGAGTTAAATGGACTGAAGCTCTGCGAAAACCGGACTTTGCTAATACATGACAAGGTAAGTAATTAGAAACAATAGTGGTGCTTTTAAATAAATAATGCTAAAATATAAACATCGTAATAGTAAACGAGCGTGATTAAAAAAAATACCTTTAATAGATAGTCCTTAATCAACAGCGGATTACACCCTCTTGATTCTTAATTAAACCCATTAATATTATTATATGGCGTATCACTCTAGCGTCCGTTATTGACATCACTGAAATCTATAGCAAAATTCAACCAGTGCAGAGTAGAGTTTTATCGAGTACTACTACATTTTAATGAAATTATATAATAAATTTTATGACAAAGGTATAATGACAGACAATGTTTAATGATTGTTGTTTAAAATATTCTAATTTGTAATCTTATTGATTATGTTTTGAATACTTTCTTCAGTTTTATATTTTTATAACATCTCAGACAATGTTTATTTTGTTAAGTGATGATGATGACATATTTCGATTCTTCTTATTATTCGTTTTCAATCTCCAGTCTTTTATTTGTCTAATATTATTCGTGACTATTTTTTTAAATGATAGTTTTTATTCTTTTATATGTTTTACTACATGGATTAATTCCCTATTGGCAATAAAGAAACTCATTACTGAACAGTATCGTACCTTTAAAGAAATGTTGAATCTACATTACATACGTCGTAAGCGAAACGTAAGCTGACTGACCCGCGTACCTGCAGCTGTACTTTTTGCATTCGGAGCGCGCGGGATCCTCCGAGGAGCTGCATCGTTGCCTGCGACTGCTACTCTGACGTTTAACCTGTCTTCCGGCAGGTCGATCACGTAACGCATTGTACGCGCGTCATCAGGTAGATCTATGTGTAACTTTTAGGATGGAAAAACGACAGTTGAGTTGTCGCAACGTACGTTCGAAATGTTACGTGATCACCCTTCGGGTCGCCATAAGTGCACCCTGACCCTGTGACCTGGGTGCTCCGGAGTTTCTATCGCTTGGACCCTGACCCTGTAACTTGGGTGCTCCGGGGTTAATATCGCTTGGACCCTGACCCTGTAACGTGGGTACTCCGGGGTGTTCATCGTCAGAGTCCTTATCTGAAACTCAAACTGCCAAGCTTAGTCCCTATCCTACTTAGTAGCGCCACGGATGGCACAATGTGACAATAATTGAGAGTTACTCGTACATCATATCGGCTCTACATTATATCGCCTCTACATCATATCGGCTCTACATCAAATCGGCTCTACATCATATCGGCTCTACGTCATATCGGCTCTACGTCATATCGGCTCTACATCATATCGGCTCTACATCATATCGGCTCTACATCATACCGGCTCTACATCATACCGGCTCTACATCATACCGGCTCTACATCATACCGGCTCTACATCATATAAAATCATGATCAAGTAAATATATAACATCACCGTAACAACGTCGTGATCAAATCATTATAAAATACTTTATGACATGGTGATCAAGTAAAGATGTCTTTATCACCATCCTATGAAGTCATGATCAAATAAAACATACAATAACATCATATTATGGCATCGCGATCTATTTCAGATAATATAAGAGGTTGCGGGCATGACTCTCCGTTCCACAGGCCGACTAAGAACAGTCCCACGTCGCATGGCACTTACAGAAAAAAAACCCGCGCGTTATAGGTCCGACATACTATGAACGTTTGCCCGCTGAAATACGAACAGAAACATGTGATATATCATTTAAACGTCGGTTGAGAAACTTTCTGTTGGATAAACCATTATATTCTGTAAGTGAATTTTTTTACTTAATTAGGATTGTTCATTTTTTTTAACGCCCCATTTTTATTTTATTTTTCGAAAATATAGAGTAATTCAAGAAACTAATTTCAATATTTTAGCAATTCATCGCTTCGTTTATTTTTTATAATTTTTTGAAAATATGAGATACGACTTCTCGTAAATTACATGTAGTGGCTGAATCTATGTATAGCACACACCCAATATGTATAGAAAAAAAAGTATTAAATGTCAATCGATGGTTAGTAGACATCTGTCAATGTCATCATTGTCATTCTACAGTGTTCATTTCTCATTTTTGCAATTTCGGTCAATTTTGAATTTTTTGAAAACAAATATTTTCAAGAATGAACAACGAATTTGTTAAAGCCGATTCGAGAAATCTTCCTAAATTGGATAACGGGGCTTTAATGGAGTATGTTGCGTCAAACTCCAACCATAATTTAGCTGAAATCAGAGGAGCAAAAATATTAATGTAAGTAACATGATGTGGTGGTGGTGCTTAGATGTGGCCAAATTTCTGCATGCCTCCGCCAGTGTATGTACGGGTTGTTTGATTTGGCTAGCGTACTTAGGTTCGTGGAAGCTTGTGATGTCAGTGCCGGATTTATGTGTGGAATCGAAGTAGGTACAGCCAGCAGCAGAAGTAGCTAAGCGGGCCGGGTGTTCAAAATGACCTGCACACGACTTTATTCTTAAGAAATTAAGAGCTTGTGTAGGTTATTTTGGACACCCGGCCCGCTTAGCTACTTCTGCTGCTGACTGTACATAGTTTGTTTGAGCCATTCACACGTCACGCAAGCTTCAACGCAGCAATGTCATTCAACGGATACTACGCGGACAGTGTCAAAATTGCCATGCCCTAATACCTACAAATTACAGGCTAGGTATTATCTGTTTTTATTATTTCAGGTCATCACGTGATTCCTATTTAGATACTGCTGTGGGGTACGTGCAAGTTTGTAGAAAAGGTAGCGAATGCCAAGTTAAGGCCCGAGTAGTACCTGAGCACAGAGTTAACAACAAACCTTATACTGTGATTTGCAAAATAAATGAAACTGATGATGTTGTTTTAGACTCAACTTGCGAAGACTGTGCCGCTGCAGCAGGTACCTAGTACATTATTTTTCTAAAATGTTTGTTTGAACAAATTCTTTAATTCAGTGTCTTATCAATCCCGGCAATAAGTAGTAAGGAACCCTTCGTGTGCGAGTCCAACTCGCACTTGGCCGGTTTTTACAAGCTTTATATTAACTTGACCTGAGGGCCTACCGCGAAACGATATTCGTTTTCGTTCGTGTATCTCCGTCTCTGTTGCACTTGCTAGTTCGAGCGACAGAGACGGAGATACACGAACGAAAACGAAATTTGTTTCGCGGTAGGCCCTCTGTTCGTATGTAAGTATATAAGTATGTAAGTTGTCCGTCAAAATTTGAAATCAATTTTTCAGTCACTTGCCGTTATCCGATTGAGATGAAATTTTGGGTATTAGTATAGTTTGGATGACAATTCAATATTATGGCATCATCGAGCTGATCTGATGATGGAGACAGAAGGTGGCCATGGGAATTCAGTATTTAACCGATGTAACCCCGCTGAGTTTGGGCTCGTTAGAATCGTCTACATGAGTAGATGATGATGGCATACAGAAAAGTACAGTCGCCCATAAAAGCTTGTACCAAAAATGAAATTTTTGACAGAAACTTACTTTATTATTTAACAATTTCAGCTGGAATAGATCACACATATTAGAGTTAGCTAAATGGACAGAATGTTTGACTTGTTCCAGATAAAATTGTAAAAAAACTCTACTTGACCCTTTTACAGGGTAAATGCATTGTGTTTCATACACAATGCATTTACCCTGGTTGACCTTACCTACTTATGTGTTTGTAGGATACTGGAAGAACCCAGTGAACTTTTATATCTACTTTTAAATAAATTTTGTGTTCAGGTGGTTGTAAACACTCTCTGTTACTTCTCTTCTGGCTGGTCAAAAAGAGTTCCGAACCGGCATCAACATCAACTGAATGTTATTGGAAGAAGCCAACGCTGTCAACTGCTCGTACAGAACATGTCTCGAGCAAAGATATTTTCCCGAAAGCCAAAAAACCAAAACTGGCTCCAAAAGATCCTTCCATTTTGGCAGCATTCTATGAAGAATGTCAGAAGAGAGATATCAAAAATTCATTAATAATAAAGTACAACACAGAAATGCCTAGAGACCAAAATATGAACATGTTTGATTTAATCCTGACATTTGTTGAAAAAAAAGTAACACATGACTTTACGAATTTTAAAACGTTTTTAGATGAAACTATTGATGGTAATGTCATAAAAAGTATAAACGAGAAGACTGAAGGTCAAAATGACTGTAAATTTTGGCACAACATACGCCAGGCACGGTTAACAGCATCCAAGCTGCATGAAGCTGCTCACTGTCAAACTGATGGTTCATTAGTGCAACAAATACTGGGTGGATACAAAGTCCCGGAGACAAAGCAAATTCAGCGTGGCAGAAAACTAGAAGCAGAAGTGTTGAAAGTAGTTGAAGATAAGTTGTGTACAAATATTAGAAAATCAGGTTTTGTATTAATCAACGGATTATTGGGAGCTTCTCCTGATGGTGTTGCTGAAGCTTTTGTTGTGGAAGTAAAATGCCCAACGACTAAAAAAGCAGTTTCTACATACATTAAGGATGGGAAAATTCAAAATAAATTTAAAACCCAACTACAATGCCAAATGCTTGCATGTGGTAAGAAAAAGGCTCTGTTTTGTGTTGCTGACCCATGTTTCGAAGTAACAAGGAATGTTAACTTGGTATGGGAAACGTTTGATGCATGCTACATAAATACCATTATTAAACATGCAGAACAGTTTTGGGAAACATATATTTTTACAAAATTAATAAAAAGTGCTCTGAATTAAATAACATGTTTTATTTTCAACATTCTCTTTATTCATTGCTTATCTTAGGATAGGTTTTTAAAATGCAGACTCTCAGCATTGGCAGAATTTTAGTGAAATGTAGGTACAGTTAGCCAGAAACCTTGTCCATATAAACTTCTATGAGAGATAATGTAGGTATCAGAATCAACTCAGTTACATTTTTGATTTAATATAGTCAAAAATATAGCTGAGCTTTTACTCGCGTATTAAAATAAAATTAAGTAAGTACATTCTACATTCATTATTAACAAAAATATAAACATGTTTTATTTAACTACTCTTTATTATCTCATCTTGCAAGTTTATTAGACCGCAAGCAATAAGGACGATTTCATCTAAATAGGGTACATATTTGTAGTGAACTACAGAATGTGGTTTTAAAATTGCGAATTCCCTCACACGTCTGATTGCTCGTTCGACATGTATTCTTAAACTGGCTATTACTTTACTCTTCAAAGTTTCTTCTGCAGTCTGCTTTACTCCACTAAACACACTTGGAGGCCTAAGCAATTTCATTCCGCGAGCATTCAATAAACATTCAATTTCTTTAAAACCCCTATCAGCTAAAACTACAGCATTAGGTGGCAAAGTCTCTAGTAAATTACTTTTCTCTACAAAAGCCTTGTCCGAAATTCTCCCACCTACACCTTTTGAAATGAAACTTATTAACCCATCAGGGGTACATCCAATAAGATATTTAACAGAATTACAACCTTTATATTGAGACCAAGACTGAGACTGTCTTAGTGTATGTGAAGGTTTGGAAATCTGTATTTCAAAACAATCTATAATAATCGTAACATTGGAGTATCTGATTTTAAATACTAAAGGAAGGTTTCTCTTTATTGTCATTGCCTGTGGTGAGAGAATAAAATTTTGAAAAAAAGAACCAAGTGATTCAATACCATTTAGAATCATTGTTGATAATTTTGTGCGGGATATCTCAAGTTCGTCACTTATTCTCACAATAGTATCATTTTGTTTCATTTTTAACAAAGTAGCTATAATGCACAATGAGTCTATTTTGATGGTGATTTTTCAACTACGAGATCAATCAGCCACCGACTGAATTGTTTTGGTAACCCTAAATACATTTTTGGTCTGTTGAAAATTTTTTCTAAGTTCATTTTCCTTGCGTCATGTTTTTTTCTGGCAAATGATTCCAGTCCTTCTGATTCTGACGTAAAACCAAACAATGATGGAGAATCTGACACTGGTGTTGAAGAACTCTGTTGTGAAGATTGTACTTTGTCAGCTGCCATAGACCCAAGGTTGCTGGTCTTAAATTTTGTGTTTGTTGACTTGTCCACCATGGTAACAACAGCTTGAACTGCAACTTGTACCTGAATTTTTTTTTTTTTTTTTATAAATATACTGAACAATACATACACATACATAATATATCATGCAGAAAATAACATTAAACTGCTTCAAATCTATAAATTTTCTTTTGACTCACACATGGCTCTTCGTCTACTACTAACCAGTTAAATAAAAATAAAACTTCTATGCTCCCTCATCTCTTAGATATTGATACCAGGAAAGACTCTGTACCATAAATGTACTCCTACTTAGCATAGGTTAAAATTAAATAATAATAATAAATCATTTATTCTCAGGCTGAGCCCATAAAACTGTGTGTGTTATAATACCTACTCATACATGTTAAATTGAAAGTTGGCATAAGTTATTCCAAAAGTCTGTGACAGAGTACCAGAGTTTATGTATTATCTTAGTACCTTACCTTAAACGGATGGGAAGAAATTACACCTGACACACTGGGACTATTTAATTGGTCACATTTCCTTTTCTTAGGTTCCGGTTCAGAGAGTAATAACAATTTTGCTAATTCAGATTCATCCGGTTGTAATCCACTAGACACCTGAAATGTTTTATTTTGATAATACAAACAATACAATCGTCATCATCATTTCAGCCAAAAGATGTCCACTGCTGGACAAAGGCCTCCCCCAAGGATTTCAACAATATAGGATAGTGTGCCACTCGCATCCACGGTTCACTGCAATCTTAACCAGATTGTCGGTCCTCCTTGTTGGAGGCCTGCCCATGCTGTGTCTTCCAGTATGCGGTTGCCACTCTGAACCCTGCCGTCTTTCTGCCTAGCAAACAATGCAACATAACAATACAATTTTATGGAAATTTGCATGAATAATACCTCTTCCTGTAAAGCAGCTCCAACATTTCTTAGCTTTGCTGTAGGTTTCAATTTCGGTTGTTTTTTTTCAGCTTTAAAGTTGATATTTGTCAAAGCTTGTTCAGGCTGCAATATGAAAAGTTATGTAAATAAGCTAAGAAACAAAATATATTAGGAAAATCTTAAACATATGTGTAAATACTGTCACATGCTCTGCCTACCCCTTTTGAGGGCACATACATAACACAGGCGTGTATGTATGTACTCTGTTACTGAACCTTCCCATAAAGCTAGCTTTTAGTCTGATATCCTTTCTGTATTTATAAAATTTATATTTTTAAAACTGAATGAATTGAATGCATGTGGTTTTTTGTACTTACGTCGAAGTGATCCTCGCAGCAGTATTGTGTATAACAC
This sequence comes from Epinotia brunnichana, assembly GCA_963854355.1. Lineage (NCBI taxonomy): Eukaryota > Metazoa > Arthropoda > Insecta > Lepidoptera > Tortricidae > Epinotia > Epinotia brunnichana. The sequence goes on from OY977944.1 coordinate 28,034,370, forward strand.
TGATAATACGCCACATTGGCTTCACGACACCACCTTTCACGCAAGTCTTCCCGGATGCGAACTATCGTTTTGGAGCTATTTCTGGAGTCGTTTTTACACGTTGGAAAATTACATGAAATGTTATTTTCCATGTCGTCCATTAAATTAAAGATATTTAAATATCGTCTCTCGTCTCACAGTTTATTTTATAGTGACTTGCTTGACAGAAGCTTGACGGTGACGGATAAATACCACAGGTTCGATAAGTGTTTCTTTTTTAATGACCGAAGTCTTTTCTGATTCAGCCAACAGGGAGGTCCACGGAAGGTCAAACAAAGGTCACACGGATATACCACGTGTCCCAAAACTCAACGATAAGCCGGCACCAGAGGATGGAGCTGCTTATGATTAGTCGAGAAAAAATAAGGAAAAAAATATATCTAAATATATAAAATAAAATATATCTACCACGTGTCCCAAAACTTAACGATAAGCCGGCACCAGAGGATGGAGCTACTTATTTAGATATATTTTTTTCCTTATTTTTTCTCGACTAATCATAAGCAGCTCCATCCTCTGGTGCCGGCTTATCGTTGAGTTTTGGGACACGTTGTATGCTGAAATATCTTTAATCATCCATTATTTTGGTGAAGTAAATGTCGGAAACTGTTTGAATACCTCATATCTCGAAATGGTTTTCGAATTAGCACTTAAGAAAAAAAATGAACAATCCTAATTGCATAATGTACCTACACTGTGACATTGTATTTGATTTCGTAGTTTTGACATTCTAAGTATTTTAAATATTATAGCTAATCTCGTGTTGTTGACATTTTATTTGAGATACGAGTATTATTAAATCACTATTAATTACCTAACCTTAATATGATGACGATCCTTTACGGTGACATTTTTGTCATGCTATTTTAATGTATTTTTACATTTTGCCGTATTTGTCTTGTGTTAGTGACGTGCTAACGGGTTTTCTTTTCTTCTTCTTGGGAGTGGACTGTATAGGTTTCAGCGGTGGTAAGAACAAACGCAGGTGACTGTAGAACGTTGCTGGGCGAGGCTGGAGCGGTGCGAGGGCTGGAGGCTTGTTTCGAGGAGAGGTGTTTCTTGTTCGGCTGCTTCTTGTAGAGTGAATTTACTTGGCGCGGGCCCTCCTTTTATACCCGCCCGTATTTAAGCACCTCTCCCCCCGCCACCCCGCACCGATCCCCCTTCCCGCGCAAACTCATTTATTTCTCTCTATCTCTTTATATATGTCACCGGTAGATTGTGAACACCGTCAGTTTATAATCTTACCCGTTGTTAAAATTTGTATCACATCTTGCCCCAAGCGCAACGTTGCTCTGTTAGAGTGTAAGGCGTTTGTATTTTTTCTTCTGTATGTGTCAAAGTCAGACATTACACGTTACTTAGATTGAACAAACCGTATTTAATTTCATACTCCTGTTACACTCCAAACATGGTCCTAGATCGAACTGGATTGAAGATTTGCAGCCTTAAGTCTGTTATATTTAATAAAAGGAGTTAATTAGCGGAGAAATTAAGAAATTCGTCCAACAAGTTGCAAGAGGTCAAGCAAAGGGCAAAGAAACAGTGGACATCGTGCTCAAGTTGGATTGTTGAAATTGAAGACAGTGTTAAGCCTTCATTTATTCTTAATTTTCACCCATCACCCAACAGGTAGTAATTATAAGGTTAAGATTTATTACGGTTAGTATCATTTTATAATTGTTAAAGTTACTACTCATACCTAACTGTTAGGTTAACCCATGTTACGTCAGATTGCTACTTTACTTTCATTTAATTTCGTATTTATTTAATTTAATGCTAGTAACTCATTGCTGTAGGGTCAGCCCTCTTAATAAACTAGTATATTTACGAACTGTAAAGTTAGTTCATCATCATTTTACTAGACGGACATACATAGGTGTTAAAGGAAACAGTAGGTAAAACTTTCACTGGTAAATTAATCAATTAATTTATGCTACAAGTTACATCTAGTACGCAATTAGTAATGTATAAACTTGTAATGCACTAAATTTAACAAAGTGCACTAAATGAATGATATATAAAAGGACACTTGAGTAAAAAATTATTGTGATTACAAATACATTAAATACATTTAATTTTAATTTTGCACTGTATAACGTTTCAGTTGACTGCGCACGCCTCTCAAAATGACCGAAGAAAAGGAATTAATCAAAAAACGAGGCAGCTACAAAGGCCGGTTGACTACCTTTTCGACCTACGTAAACACTTTGAAAATTGAATCACTTACCAGTGTTTCGGCCAATGAGTTGCAGTTACGGGTTCGTAGAATGGAAACATTATTTAGTGAGTACGATGAGGTGCAGTTACAGTTAGAGTGTTTGGCTGAAAGCGTTGGCTTTCAAATTAATGAGCGAGCTGAGTTCGAAACCCAGTATTACGGAGTCGTTGCTAAGGCACAAGATATGTTAAATTCGTTTCATAAACGGCAGGATGACCAGGGTAGCGACCGTGCAAGTGGTTCTCGTACTAGCAACCATAAACTAGTTAAACTTCCAGTCATACAATTGCCAAAATTTTCGGGAGCATATGAAAATTGGCTTGAGTTCCACGACACATTCCTAAGCCTCATTCATTCTAATGACGACATCGACGGAATTAACAAATTTCATTATTTGCGAGCGTCATTGGAGGGTTCAGCTGCGGTTTTTATTCAATCGGTCGAATTCTCCTCTAAAAATTACGAGTCTGCGTGGAAGCTGTTGTGTGATCGTTACGATAATAAACGTTTATTGCTACAAAATCACGTTTCAGCAATCTTTAACATCGAAGCTATCACCAGAGAGTCTTCATTTGCTTTAAAACGTATGATCGACCAATTGAAAAAAAACCTGCTCGCCTTAGACTCACTTGGCGAACCCACTAAACACTGGGATACGTTACTTATATATATTGTATCACAAAAATTAGACACTAAGTCGTATCGAGAATGGGAAGAGTACAAAGGTCGCTTAGACAAAGATAAGCGAATTACTCTCGACGTGTTTTTAACGTTCATGCGAAACCGTTCTGACTTGTTAGAAACGTTAGAACTGTCCACTAATAATAATAACATTGCCGGTCGATTAAACTCGTCAAACAAAAGCACTCCGAAGTTAAAAACAATGGTGTCCATGCAAGATTCTAAGCAAAACAAGGTCATTAATTGCCCTAAATGCAGCGGCGAACACTATTTAAGCAGTTGTTTACAATTTCTCTCACTTAGTAACACTGCGCGTTTAGAGTTGTTACCGAGTTTAAAGGTATGCTACAATTGTTTGCATAGCGGGCATTACGCTAATCATTGTAAGAAGCCAGGATGCAAGTTATGTAAGCGTAAACATAACACTTTAGTTCACGTGACCGATTCCAAAACTAGGCCTAGCGGTGACAGCGCGTCCGGCCGCAGCGAGGAGGATAATGCGACTAAATTAAATAAATCGATTCCTCCCGGCAATCAATTAGCATCCGCACCGCCTGCGACTGCTTTTTATAGTATGGGAAATAGTTCGCATGATTTCTCACCCGCTCCCGCTACGATGTCAACGTTATCTGCGCAATTAGGTTCAGACTCGCGTCAAGGTCAAGATGTTTTGCTGTCAACTGCATTGGTGAAGGTATACGATGGCAATAATCGCGAACATGTCGCTCGCGCAATTTTTGACAGTGGAAGTACCTCTTGCCTGATGACGCAGAGTCTATGTGAGAAATTAAACTTACCTACACATTGCGTTAACAAATCTATTCAAGGTATCAATAACTCGACATCAAAGGTAGGACAAATGTGTCGAGTACCTATTAAATCCTTGGACGACATATTTTCAATGAACGTAACTTGTTTCGTTTTACCGTCCATCACTGATAACGTCCCGTGTCGTCAAATAGACTTGACGAACTTAAATATCCCGTGTGATATTAGTTTGGCCGATCCTAACTTTTACAAACCTGCTCCTGTAGATATAATATTGGGAGCTGATGTATTTTGGGACGTCTTAGGGTCAAAGGTCATCAAACTAGGTAGTGGGCAACCGGTGCTCTGTGAAACGCGGTTTGGCTGGTTAGTTTCAGGTCCGATAAATAACGGCCATGTACCGTCCACTACCATTAAATGTTGTTTTGGTTCCGTGTTCTCGCATACAGGTAATAATGATTTAGAATTTAAGGACGACATCCAAACCCAATTAGCGCGGTTTTGGCAACTTGAAGAGGTTAGCCATAAGTCGTCTCATTATTCACCTGAGGAGAAAATGTGCGAGGAACATTTTGTTAAAAATACCACGCGCTTAGCTGACGGTCAGTTTTGTGTGAGGCTTCCTTTAAAACAAAGTGAAAGCGTATTAGGTGACTCATTTCAACGCGCAAAACATTGTATGCTGTCATTAGAGCGTAGGATTAAGACTAAGCCTTCGTTTAAAGGCTTGTATACTGACTTTATGGCAGAATACGAAGCCTTAGGCCACATGTCGAAGGGCAGGCAAGTCATCGAGGAGAAGAAGGGATTCTTTATCCCTCATCACGGAGTCTTGCGCGAAAGCAGTTCCACGACTAAATTACGTGTCGTATTTAACGCTAGCAGCCCGTCTACCTCAGGTGTCAGTCTGAATGACATTCAGATGGTTGGACCTACCGTTCAGGATGACCTCCTGTCCATCCTACTCAGATTCAGACAGCACAGGTACATCATTTCTTCGGACGTGGAGAAAATGTACCGACAGATCTTGGTTCACCCTGATGATCGACACCTGCAGCAAATTGTTTGGCGTAACTCTGAGTCAGAATCACTACTGGTGCACAAACTGAACACCGTATCGTATGGTACGGCTAGTGCTTCTTTCCTCGCCACAAGATGTCTTCAGCAAATAGGAATAGAGTGTGACGATGAGACGGTTAAAGAGATCATCATCCACGATTTTTATGTTGACGATCTGCTGACTGGCGGGGATGAGGTATCTGAGGTGGAAGAGATTCGCCATAAAGTGACTGCAGCACTTGCCTCCGCGGGAATGAACTTGCGCAAGTGGAGATCAAATGACCCTCGTCTTCTGTGTGGACCCACTCACTCTACAGTGGATTTAAATATAGGAGCCAATGAGCCCAGCAAAACTTTAGGTTTAGGCTGGCATTCTGAGTCTGATGAGCTGTGTTTTCCTATTGGAACCTTAGTTTCCAAAGAAAACACCAAGCGCGATATGTTGTCAGTTATCGCTCAGATCTTTGACCCATTAGGACTCCTGTCTCCATGCGTGATCACCATGAAAATGCTATTGCAGCGGTTATGGCTGCACAAGTTGTCGTGGGATGAACAGCTGTCACCAGAAATCTCCAAACAGTGGTTGGAAATATTGACTAGCTTGCCGGCACTTAATGACATTCGAGTCCCTCGGCATGTGATATGCAATTCACATCAGATGATGGATTTGCACATCTTTACGGACGCATCCGAACGGGCGTACGGTTCTTGTGTGTACGTTCGGAGTGTGGACAAGCAGAACCACACTTTAGTTCGATTATTAATCGCCAAAAGTCGGGTAGCGCCGATTAAACCTACGACTATACCTCGGCTTGAACTTTGTGCTTCACTGGTCGGTGCCCATCTTTATGAAAAGGTTATGGCCTCACTTCGAGCCCCGGTTAGGAGTACGACATTTTGGACCGATTCCACGATAGTTTTAGGTTGGCTGAAGATGATGCCAAATAGGTTACAACCTTTCGTGAGAAATCGAGTTTCTGATATTTTAGATATTACCGGCAGTTGTATTTGGAGACATGTTCCGACGGATCAAAACCCAGCGGACTTGATTTCGCGTGGAGTGCACGCAAGCGTTATGAAGACGTTAGACTTGTGGTGGTCGGGTCCCAATTTTTTACAACGAGATGTTTCTCAGTGGCCATTGACTCCAAGCTCTAAATCATGTACCGCACTGCCTGAAACTCGCGTTGATGTTTCACTGCACGTTAATATAAATAATGAGCCTTTTATAGACTTCGATCGTTTTTCAAATTTTTCACGGCTTAGTCGTGCTGTGGCATATGCTCTGCGTTTTATTAACAGATGCCGCAAACAAATAACGTCGAATTCTCTGAGTCATGACGAATTAAAGAATTCATTAGTGCTTATTACTAGAATCAGTCAACACGAATCATTCCCTGAATATAATATATTAGTAAATAAACTAAATTTGCAAAAAAAGAGTAAGCTTTTGAAATTCAACCCATTCTTAGATAAAGACAATTTAATGCGAGTTGGGGGCCGCCTGTCCAATTCTGAATTTTCTTATGAAAAAAGACACCCTATTATTTTACAGTCCACTCATCGTTTCACAAAATTGTTATTCAGTTTTGAACATAAAAGGCTACTTCATGCACCACCCCAACTCCTGTTGGCAACCATTAAGGAATCTTACTGGCCGGTAGGAGGTCGTAATTTGGCAAAGGCTTGTTACCATCAATGCGTGCGATGCAAGATCATGAAAGCCGAAGTGATCGCTCCATTGATGGGTAACCTGCCTAGTTCGCGGTTGTTACCAGGAGGTCACGCATATAGGAATGTGGGCGTGGACTACGCAGGTCCACTTATGGCAGCCAGTCGCCAAGGTCGTGGTTGTACATTGGTGAAAGTATACGTTGCCATTTTCATATGCTTCACAACTAAGGCTATACATTTAGAGTTGGTAGGAGATTTAACTAGTAAAACTTACTTGTCAGCACTGTCTCGCTTTATGTCTCGAAGGGGACAGCCAGATAATGTTTTCTCCGACAACGGCACCGCATTTGTTGGAGCGTCTAACGAAATCGGTAAATTTTTAAAGACAAACTGCAACTCGCTGGCCGAAAAGTTGGCTAGCGAAAAAACTCATTTTCATTTCCTTCCTGCGTATGCGCCGCACTTCGGTGGCCTTTGGGAGGCGGGTGTAAAGTCAACCAAATATCATTTACAACGAGTGTTGGGAAATTGTCACTTAACGTATGAAGAGCTTAACACAACACTCATCGAAATCGAAGCACTGCTGAACTCCCGCCCGCTTACACCTCTGTCGTCGCATCCGGACGATCTCTCACCGCTTACCCCTGGGCACTTTCTCATCGGTCGATCGTTTACGTCACTACCAGTCCAGGATCTGCAGGATCACACCTACCAGCCCCTTTCTCGATTCCACCGAATCGAGCAGCTTCGTCAGCACTTTTGGGCTCGGTGGTGCAAAGAGTATGTCCCGGAGCTTCAACAGCGAGTCAAGTGGAGGCTCAATCATGACACCCTCAAGGTGAACACTCTCGTTGTCCTGAAGGAAGACAATCTCCCTCCGTTGAAGTGGAGACTAGGCCGCATTGTCGCCATTCACCCTGGATCAGATGGCATATCTCGGGTGGCTGATGTGAAGACGGCAACAGGAGTTTTCCGACGTGCTTTCAGCAAGATTTGTCCGCTCCCTGTGGTCAACGAGTCTGCTTGAAAGGCATGCTTTCAACCCCGGGGGCATGTTAAAATTTGTATCACATCTTGCCCCAAGCGCAACGTTGCTCTGTTAGAGTGTAAGGCGTTTGTATTTTTTCTTCTGTATGTGTCAAAGTCAGACATTACACGTTACTTAGATTGAACAAACCGTATTTAATTTCATACTCCTGTTACACTCCAAAACACCCGTTATATTGTAAACTGACGGAATATTGTGAACTGCCAAAACCGTTTACAATTTAACGCAATATTTTTCGTTAGTTTATAAACTTTCAATGTTGAATCGTCAAATTGTGAACCGAGATCAAATCGGCTTGCTACGGAACGTACACAAAGACTAGGTAGGTTAGGTTAGGTAGGTATCTTCAGTTGCCCGAAGGGCAAAGCGCCCAGAAATAGGAGCCCCGCGCAGCGGGGCTCCGTCGACACTGCTGGGTGCCGAAATAAATAGAAGAAAATGTCTGAATAACAAAAAAAAAACAATCATGTTCTGACGTAAGTGGAAACTGATGCAAGTGGAATAATTCGCTCAACCAAACAGCGCAACATGTGGCGTTCCAAATCAGGCAAATTTGATTCAGTTTACAATTTGACGATATGACATTGTTAGTTTATAAACTAACGAAAATTAATGCGTAAAATTATGAATTATTTTAGCAGTTCACAATATTCCGTCAGTTTACAATATAACGGGTTAGATTATAAATTGACGGTTTTCACAATCTAACGGTGACATATATACATATTTCTTATATTCTACTGTTTTAATCTAGTACATCTTATTAAGTCTTACAGGATTCTACTTGGATTGGGGAGGATAGGCGAGAGTTGGGCCTTTCCAGCGGCATAATCTCTTCTCGCATACCCCCCGCCTCACCGCGGTTATAAATATAACTACCGGCGCTTCCTTAGGCAGCGCTCATTCTTGTCTAGGCCGCCCTCGGAGCACATTCGCTGTCGTATGCCTTTGGCTCATCCTTTATTATTTTCTCTATAGGCAGGGACGACTTTTACCTAGTAGCGAATGTATGCCAGATGCCCTAGTAATGAATACTAGACCCGTAATGCAACTTTTATTAATACAACTTAGGTACTAGTTTATAAGCTATTTTATCCTACTTAGACATTCTATATTTTACATTTTAATTTGTCGTTAACCTTGTTTATACATTTTAATTCGTCGTTAACATTCTCCCGCCGTCGCTTCGCGAACCCACTGGTAGGACGACGATCTTCTTGGTAGGGCGCCTCAGGACGTGTCCTCTGCTGGTAGTGACGTCCACGACTCGTACCACGCCGTCCTTGCCTGGGTAGGTCCTGGAGACCCTCCCTCGTGGCCATGTGTTGCGAGGGAGGTTGGAGTCGCAGATCACCACGACGTCGCCGACGGCCGGGCTGGTTCCCGCGCTGTAGGGCTCCCGCCGGTTTTGGAGTACCGGCGTGTATTCGCGCACCCAGCGCCGCCAGAAAGTGTCGGCGAGCTGCTGGGCGCGCCTCCAGTGTTGGCGGGCGCTGTCGTCGCTGGCCTCGAACGTGCCTGGCGCGGGCGAGTAACAGTCGGGCCCCAGCAGGATCATGTTCGGTGTCAGCGCGGGTGGGTCATCCGGGGTCACGGGCACGTAGGTCAGCGGTCGCGAGTTCACGGTCGCCTCTGCTTCCGCCAACAGGGTTTGCAGTGTCTCGTCGCTCGGGTACCTCTCGTGCAGCGTGGCCTTCATTGCTTCCTTGACGGTGCGCACCATTCTCTCCCACGCTCCCGCCATGAAGGGGGCGGCGGGGGGCAGGAAGCGCCATTTTATTTGTCGTGCCCAGGCGGCGTCCCTGATGGCCTCGGTCAGCTCGCGGTCGGCGCCCCGGAATGCAGTGGCATTGTCACTCCACAGCTCGGTGGGGCATCCGCGGCGGGCTATGAAGCGGCGCAGCGCGTTGATGGCGGAGTCGGTGCTTAGCGATGTAGCCACCTCCAGGTGCACGGCACGTGAGGTCATGCAGGTGAATAAGGCGACCCATCTCTTCTCCTTGTGCCGGCCGACGGTGACCTCTTGGGGTCCATAATAGTCCCAGCCCGTGTATGTAAAGGGCCGGACGTGGTGTGCTAGGCGCGCCGCGGGCAGGTCGCCTGTGGAGGGCGCCGCTGGCCTCGCCTTCTTCAGTCGGCACCTTGGACACTGCGCGATCACTTTCTTCACGGTGGGTCGTATTGATGCGATGTACACTCGCTGCCGTAATTCGTTTACTACGATCTCGGTGCTGCCGTGATGCAATTGCTCGTGTACGTGAGCCACATATAACTGTGTGTAGTAGTGCTTACCGCACAACACCGCGGGCTGCACTGTTTCTTCCTGTAGGCCGCCGGCCTCCGCTATTCGTCCGCGCAGTCGGAGTATGCGAATATCGTCCATCACGATGCTCACTTTCGCTAGTCGGTCGTCCTTGTCTGGCGCGCGGCCGCTTATCGCGCGCTCTCGCTCTCGCCCGTAGCTGTCTATTTGCGAGGCGCGCATTAGCAACTGTTTTGCCATGAGTAGGTACTTCGCTTCCAGTGCTATGTATCTTCTTGTCGCGGGTGCCGCTGCGGGCTGCGCGGGTGCTGTCTCGCGTCTCGTTCGCTTGTTCCATGCTTCATCTGCCGTCTCTTTCGCGCGCGTCCTCTTCCTGTGTGTCGCGGCGACGGGTTGCGCAGCGTGCTGCGCGGGCGCTTTAGACGTGCGCCGGCACAGATCGATGAACTGTAGCACGCGTGCGGCTGCCTTCAGGAGCTTGGTCCACCTTGAAAAGCGCTCGATCGTGATAGGTATAGATGCGAGCCTTTCCTCGGGTCGATGGCTGGCGGCGGCGCACTTTTTTCTCTTTCTTCGCCGGTCATAGGGACTTCGATCTTTTGCTCGACGGGCCACGCGGATTCCGGTAAGTATAGGAATGACGGGCCGTTGAACCATCTGTGGCTCGAATCGAAGTCGACAGGCGTGGCTCGGGTGGCGTCGTCCGCGGCGTTGTGTGCCGACGGAACCCACCGCCACTCGTTTTTCTTCGTAGCCTCTTCTATTTCGGCGAGGCGGTGCGCGACGAACGTCTTGTACGTGCGAGGCTCGGCGCGGATCCAGGCGAGTGCAGTGCGGGAGTCGCTCCAATATGTGCGCGATTTTATCTCGAAGTCGTGCTCTTCTGCGACCGTCTTGGCTAATCTTATTCCCAGGACCGCGGACTGCAACTCGAGTTTTGGAATCGAGATGATCTTCGTCGGCGTGACGCGGCTCTTCGCGGCGGCTAGAGCGATTTTGATGCTGCCGTCGGCTCGTGCCATCCGCCAGTACACAGCGGCGGCGTAGGCTTGTTCACCTCGCGTCCACCATCGTGTGTAGCTCGTAGCGGGCGCTGGGCGTGGTGTCGTAGCACCTAGGTATTTTTAGGGTACCTAGGCTGCGAAGTTGCTCCAACCACTCGATCCATCGCGCGCGCAGCTCTTCCGGGATCTTCTCGTCCCACTCCGTTTTGTAGCGCCATGTGTCCTGCATTATTCTCTTTGCAGGCGTCGTGACAGGTGAGATGAGGCCGAGAGGGTCAAATATTGACATTATTATGCTGAGTGCCTCCCTCTTTGTCGGCGGGCGGAGGCCGTCAATCACTTCCGGTGGGGCTTTTCTTGTATTGAGACGAAAACGGATGCTGTCCTCTCTCGTATCCCATAGTAGGCCAAGCGTTTTCTCTATCTCGCTCCCGCCGATAGGGACGGTATCTCCTTCTCGCTCTTCGCTGTTGACGACGTTGTTTATTGCTGCGCGCGCGTTCGTGGCCCACCCACGCAGCTGGAAACCGGCTTGCTTGTGTACGTGGTCGACCTCCTTTGTCACTTGCTGGGCCTCTTCTAATGCGGTGAAGCTCTGCAGGTAGTCGTCCATGTAGTGGTTTCGTTCTATCGCTGTCGCGGCTCGGGGAAACTGCGTCGCGTGTTCTTGCGCGTTTCTGTTTTTTATGTATAGCGCGGTGCATGGAGATGAAGACGCGCCGAACACGACGGAGGTCATGCGGTACTCATCGGGGTCGCCCTCGCGTCGGTCGCCTCTCCATAGAAAGCGGAGAGCGTCGCGGTCTTCTTATCTGTATTATTATCTGCATAAACATCTCTTTCAAGTCGGCTGACACTGCGATGCTGTGTTGGCGAAATCTTATTACAACGCCGGGTAGCGGTAGCAGGAAGTCGGGCCCCGGGAGAAGCATGTCGTTAAGGCTGCGGCCGTGAGAGGTAGCCGCAGCATCGTGGACCAATCTTATTTTCGGCTTGTCCGGGTTGCAGACGGCAAAGTGCGGTAGGTACCATGTTCTATGCGTAGGTGCGGTGATGGCGCGCTCGGCGTAGCTCGAGGTAAGCAGATTTTTGACGCGCTCTTTATACTGCTGTTTCAGCTTCTCGTCTCGATCTAGCTTCTTCTCCAGCGTGTGCAGCCTCTTGAGTGCGCTGGCGCGGTTGTTAGGTATGTCGTCTGCTTCGTTGCGCCACAGCAAGCCCGTTTCGAACCGGCCGTCGGGTAGGCGGCGGCTTTTTTCTTCTAATAACTTGAGGGCTTGTAACTCGGGGTCGCTTTTCTGCTTTCGCGGCTCGATGGAGAGTGATTCGAGCGCGAAATATTGCTTCATCATTTCTTCCATTTTTTCTGAAGGCTCGACGCGGGTGAGGTGGGTGCAGCAGTAGGCGACCGGTTCCGCTTGTGAGGTGCGGCAACCGTGTAGCACCCACCCTAGCGTCGTCTTCGAAGCGACAAGTTGATCGCGCCGCCCTTTTCTTAGTTCGCGCGACACGATGAGCTCCCAATTGTCTTGCCCGACTAGTATTTTTGGCGTTGCACTGCTGTACATGAGCTCGCGTTTTATTTCTATCTCTTTTTCGCCCACCGACTGTGTAGTGAAGTCGAGGCGACCGACGGTGTGCGCGTTGAATATTCGTTGCTCGCTGCCACTGCCTCGGCCCCTGATATATAAGTCGACTCTCTTGCTCTTCTTATGCGCCATCTCTTTTCCGCCCACGCCTTGGACCCACATAGGTTCGGTGGGCCCGTCAAGGCCGAGGGTGTCGGCGAGAGCAGAGTCGATTATTGTCACTGTGCTTCCTTCGTCGAGTAGGGCGAACGCGTCGATTTCCGCCCGCGGGCCGCGTAGCGTTACCGGCGCGATCTTTAAGTACGCCCTCGTTGCTCTTGATGCGGCGCCGGTGACTTGTTCGACCGCCGAGGCCACCACCTCTTCTTTTTTGCTAGGTGGCGGGTCTCCTGAGTTGGTGGCGTCCGTCGGGGGCCTCTCGTGGTGCAGCAGGCGATGGTGCTTCATGGAGCACCCTTGATGACCGCAGGGCTTCGCGCGGCATGCGAAGCGACGGTGTGTGCTGGCGAGGCAGCGGTAGCAAAAGTTGTGCTTTTTTGCCACCTCCCAGCGCTCGTTCGTGTCGAGTTTCTTGAACGGCGGACACGACGGCAGTTGATGGCTAGTGTGCTTGCATAGTGGGCACTCTAGTTTTTCTTCTCTGCTTCTATCGGGTACGGCTGTGGCAGCGTAGACGCGCTCGGGCTTCTTGCGCGCGCCCCTGGCTTCTTGTTTCTCCGTCTCGTATTCGGGCGGAGCGAAGGGCGCGCACTTGTCGGCTTCACTCGTCAAGAAGTCGGCAATCTTCTTAAGCTCGGGCGTGTCTTCTCTAGTCGCTGCGTAGTCGTACCACTTGTTTCGCAATATCGGCGTTAACTTGTCCACTATCGTGCGCAGTATCTCCGGGTTGTGGAGATATTGTGGCTTCTTTAATATCTCGATAGTGGCCACGGTGTTAGCGATACGGCTGGCGAATATGCATAAATCACGGGGGTTATCACTCAGCCGCGGCAGTACCTTCATTTTCTCCGTCTCACTGATCAGCAATGCGTCGGGTCTCCCAAATCTTCGCTCTAATGCTGCGATGACGTCATCGGGGTGCGGCTGGCTAATGAGGAGGGCGCTCACGGCCTCCCAGGCGACACCTTTCAGACTCCTTCTAATACGGGCGACGTTTTCACTGCGTGAGAAGCTCGGCGAGGACTCGTTGTACGCGGCTTTGAATTGTAACCACTCGTTGCACAGGCCGCCAAACACTGGTAGTTCTGAAAAGAACTTTCTACTTGCTCTGTTCGCTTGAATGGCTTCGGTCAGGGCGGCGGTTAGCGACGATACGTCCACAGCATGAGCGGTGCGGGTTGGAGACCTGTGCGGATGCTCCCGCCGCTTGCGCGCCCTAGTATCGGCGCAAGCGGCTGTTTCCCGCAATTCTTCATGAGTAGGTATTTCTATCGCTGTCTCTTCTGGCCGCCGGCTGAACCAATCAGCGATCCTCTGTGGTGCCAGGTCCTCTCCTTCCTCTTCGGATTCCTCTTGTGATGACTCGGCGTTCATTCGTTCTTGGCGGATTCTCGTCAGCTCCACCTCCGCGTTGATTTTCTTCAACTCCAGCTCGGCCAGCCTTTCCTTGGTCTCCAACTCCGCGAGGAGTCTCTTGCTGGAGGCCTTGGTGTGGCGCGACCGAGCTGGCCTCAGTGTTGTTGCGAAGGTGGGCGGTGGCGGTGGCGGCGGCGGCGGCATCAGTAGCTGGCTGGGACGGCGCTCGATAATTGTAGCGATGCTGGCGGAGGGCGTGGCCTTGAGGCCGGACGAGTCTGCAGGTTCACCGGCGCCGCTGGTCCCAGGGACACTCTCTGTGGCCTTGGGGGTCTCCGTCGCGGCGCCGTTGTCCGTCGTGGCCTTCGTGGCCTCAGAGTCCGACGTGGTCGCTGTCTTCTCGGTGTGCGTTGTCGTGCCGTCGCTGCCGGAGGAGTTTCCTTCTTCATTGGTCTCCTTGTTGGACGGGTTCTTCCTGGTTACCACCATGTTGCTTTTTCTTTTTTCAGTGATCCGGCGTCGACTAGGACCATCGATGTTAGTGACGTGCTAACGGGTTTTCTTTTCTTCTTCTTGGGAGTGGACTGTATAGGTTTCAGCGGTGGTAAGAACAAACGCAGGTGACTGTAGAACGTTGCTGGGCGAGGCTGGAGCGGTGCGAGGGCTGGAGGCTTGTTTCGAGGAGAGGTGTTTCTTGTTCGGCTGCTTCTTGTAGAGTGAATTTACTTTTTTTTTTTTTTTTTTTTTTTGAACCTGACTGTTGCTATGATAGGACGAACCCAATATAGCAGTCGAACTGCGTGGTTGGAGGGTAGCTTGGGGAAAATCCAAGGGGAACCTCCGGCACGACCACGCGGGAAGGGGTAAACACTGGAATACTCTAAAAGTTTGCGCTCCAGTGAGATTGGTTGAACGGTTTCAACCGAATCTGAGGTGTGAGTGGTGATGAACTACTGGGATTGCTGGTTCGCTAAAACCTACCCTAGCTGAGAAGAGTCCAGCAAGAAACTCAGCTAGGCCCGACATCGGTCGGGTTTGTCGGACTGACTCTACCCGGTATGCGGCGGTACCGGGACGAATATGGACTATAAGTGTCTGTGTTGTCGCGATCACGCGGTGGACGTCCCCGCCGGCGGGAACGCTGTAGTGTACGCGCTGAGTTGGACGCCGAAAGCGCAGCCTTCCATCTTTCGATGGACTCTGTGATTTCGTCGTCCGGATCCGTGAGTGTGTGCCTAGGACGCCGGACCGTGCGGCCCCTAATCAGTGAACGCCGAGTAACGACAGAGGGGGGAGGGACGGGAACGTAGTCAGCAGCCTTCCTAATTAACGGATTCCTATGGTGGGGAGCGTTGTCAAAATAACGTCTGGCAGCCTGCTTAAAGAAACCATACATGGTGCTAATCCCCATGTCGTGGTGCAGGCTGAGGTTCGATTGGTACCACGGGGCACCAGTCGCCCTACGGAGGAAACGATTCTGAATGACCTGAAGCGGTTTGAGCGATGACATAGGCACGTGAGCAAATACTACACTTGCATATGTCATGATAGGACGAACACAAGTTTTGTAGAGTGTATGCTTATTTCTAAGTGACATTTTACTAAACTTGTTGATCATCGGCCCAAGCCTTCCTAACACGAACAACGCACGGTTGCGTACCCTACGGATGTGGCTACGGAAAGTCAGTTTCCTGTCGAGGGTTACTCCAAGATATTTGGCCTCGTTGACCCAGGGGATGGGTCGGTCAAACATCTGGATCGGAGCCACTCGTCTTTCTGTGCTAATGCAGTCAGACGGGTGGAAGACTATTGCAGTGCTTTTTTCCGGGTTGACTTCGATACGCCAAAGACGAAACCAGCGACCTAGGTCGGTGGTTGCCTCTTGGAGGTATCGCCAGATAGTAGCGTACTTACAATGAGTCGTAAAGAGCGCGGTGTCGTCCGCAAACAACCCCAGTTGCACATTAGGGTGCCTGGGAATGTCGTTCGTGAATAACGAGTACAAAGTGGGAGAGAGCACAGAGCCTTGCGGGACTCCGGCCCGGATGGAGTGTGGGATCGAGTACGTTCCCTCTAGTCGGTAGCGAAAGCTTCGGTCCGTGAGATAATCTCGTATGGTGAGTACGAGTCTGTCCGGTATACCGAGCAGGTATAACTTGTATACCAGCCCGTTATGCCAGACCTTATCGAAGGCTTTCGCCACGTCGAGAAAGATCGCACCGGTCTTGAGCCCCTGGAAGCGAGAGAAACCGTCCAGCACGTGCTCCGTGACGCGGTGCACCTGTTGGACGCACGAGTGTCTGGATCTAAAGCCGAACTGCTCGTCAATGAGGAGGTTATTCTCAGCCGTAAATTTGAGAATTCTCGTGAGTAGGATCCGCTCGTATAGCTTTCCAAGGGAGCTAAGTAAGCTGATCGGCCTGTAAGAGGCGGGCTCGGTCCGGGGTTTGCCGGGCTTCGCTATCCCTATGACCGTTGCACATTTCCACGCGGCTGGAAAGTGAGCATTGGTCAGTGCGGCATTGAAGATGCCAACCAAAAGGAGGAGGAGGGTTTCGGGGAGAAGTCTCAGAATGCGATTGGATATACCATCCGCAACCGGAGCTTTCCTAATACGAAGACGCCTGACAAGGTCACTGACTTCCTTAACCGACACCGGTGAAATGGTTGAAGTTACGGGGAGACGCGATCTCCTGTCCACCTCGGAATCGACCCACCTAATGTGGACTTCGTCGGTGTTGAGGAGGTTTGGCGAACATTGGGACTCTAAGCTGCTCGCAAGGCATTCGGCTTTATCACTATCCTCCTCCGCGGGGGTTTGGTGATTCGGTCGATTCAAGGGAGGGATGGTCCAACAGGCATCTGATTTGAGAGATCTCGCTAGTTTCCAGTAAGCCAGATGACTAGGCGTTATCTCCCCCATCAGATCCCTGAACGAGTTCTCCCGAAATTCGGCAATTCTCTGTTTGGACTCGTTTGACAAGTCCCTCAGGATTTGACGATTTTCGGCAGAAGGGTGATTTGAGTAGGTACGGATGGCGCGATTTTTCCTTGTCACCAACTCTCTCAATTCCCTAGGTAGGGGTCGGTTTTGGATATCCTCCGCCGACACCTCCCTTGAGGCCTCGCTTCGTACAGCGTTGAGATAGTTGGTGAAAGAATCGATCGCTTGGTCAGTCTGTTCGGTAGTGGTTATATTGTCAGGAATGTCTCTAAGCAGGGGGGGGTCTGTCTGTAGGAGACCTGATTGCACCTTGTCCCAGTCCACGAGTGTCCTGGTCCGTGGCGTACTATTGGGTTGAGGTCCTAGTCTCAAAAGGACTGGCCTATGATCCGAGTCAAGTTCGTGTATCACTTCTATAGAACGCAGAGATAACGCTACGTTCTTTAGTAATGCTATGTCGAGTATGTCAGGTCGGTGCTCTACGTTATGGGGAAAGTGAGTCGGTTCTAAGGGAGCGATGAGGTCGAAAGGGAGGCTCTCGATTAGGAGGTGATGAAGCCGATTGCCGTTGGGATTGGTTGCTACGCAACCCCAGCTGATATGCTTACTGTTTAGGTCCCCGGCCACGATGACCGAAGGACCTAAAGAGGCTAAAGAGTTGAGGTCAGTCAAAAGTAAGTCTCGTTGAGGTGAAAGGTAGGTTGACGCAATCGATATTGGAGGGTGACCCTCCATCGATATGCGACTGACCGACACTTCCATATTCGTCAGGGGCGGGGGATCGAGTCTTATGCAATGGAAGTGACTTCTATAGAAAATGAGCGTGCCCCCGAAGAATTTACTTGGCGCGGGCCCTCCTTTTATACCCGCCCGTATTTAAGCACCTCTCCCCCCGCCACCCCGCACCGATCCCCCTTCCCGCGCAAACTCATTTATTTCTCTCTATCTCTTTATATATACATGTAGGAATGAGTTACTGAGTGATAGGCAATGGAATGGAAGAGTGAGACTGTATCGGAATGGAAAGAATGAAGGAACGAATGATGAGGGAGATTGACAGAGGACGGATTAGGAAAAGGGTGTTATTTGGTATCGCTTGAGAATTAAATTGATTAAAAACTGTAAGTTATTGTAAAATCTTGGTTGCCGGTTAAAATAAAAGACAATCTATATGAAGAAAGTGGTTTTTATTGAAGAGAACACTACAGAATTTGAGGGCTCGGCCGTGATTGAAGAAATTTCATCGGATTGAATTCGGCGACGACGACGTGCCAGCAAACCAAGTTACAATTACGACGAGTAAGCGCTACAGACGACGGGTTTTTACCATCAACGACGAAGACGACGGTAATGGGCAAGGATACCAGACGCGTAAGCCGACAACCTGATTTTGAAGACGCGGAGATTCGCCATGTTACATTTAACGGAGGATCTGATTCCAAAGTTCACGGGTCAGGATAAGACGTATCCTGTCACCAGGTGGATTGAAGACGTGGAAGATAATGCCGAGGTGTTTTCATGGAGTCCTGTGCAGCAGCTACTAATGGCGAGGCGGTCATTATCTGGCACTGCGGTACTCTGGTTACGTTCTGAAAGAATATACAAGACGTGGGAGGAGTTAAAGACGGCAATCTCCAAAGAATTTCCCGATACAGTCGACATAAAAACTATACATGAAATGATGAGTTTAAGAACAAAGAGAAGTGATGAGTCATGCTTAGACTATTTGCTGAGTATGAAAGAGCTTGGAAAACGAGGTAGAATGCCTGATTATGTCGCTATAAAATATATTGTAGAAGGCATTCAAGATACGCCAGTAAATAAAATGATTTTATATGGTGTTACGACGTACGCCGACCTGAAGGAAAAGATGAAAATGACAGAGATGATCGATGAAGATTACCACATTAAGGATCTATCGAGAAAAATAGATGAGTTCATGGTCACCTGTATTCCATGCCTGCTAGCAACGAAGAAGAGCGGAAAACAAGAAGGACTATTGCACTGCATCAACAAAGGGAGTGTACCGTTGGATACGCTACACTGCGACCATGTCGGACCGCTGACTGAAACTAAGAAACAGTACAACTACATTCTTACGGTGGTAGACGCCTTCACCAAGTTTGTATGGGTGTATCCTACGAAAGGCACGACGGCCAAGGAAACGCTGGCAAAGCTAACCTTACACCAGCAGACATTTGGTAACCCGGCCCGAATAATTACTGACCGGGGAGCGGCTTTCACAAGTCACGACTTTAAGGAATATTGTGAGACTGAGAATATCCAGCATGACGACAGGCGTTCCGCGAGGCAACGGACAGGTGGAACGCACGAATCACATTTTAATCTCCGTTCTTACGAAATTGTGTATTTCAGAACCAGGATTGTGGTACCGGCACGTGACGAGGGTACAGACGGCCCTCAACAGTACCTACCAACGTAGTATCGACACGACGCCGTTCGAGCTATTACTAGGTACGAAGATGCGTACCAAAGATGACGTCCAACTGTATGAACTGTTACAGCAGGAAAGTTACGACAGTTACGTAGAGGAAAGAGAGCAGCGTCGAAAATCTGCACAGCAGCAGATAATGAAAATACAGCAAGAGAATCGAATGACTTATAACAAGAAACGAAAAGAAAGTAGAGTTTACCAGATAGGAGAACGAGTAGCCATACGTCGGACGCAGTTTGGTACTTGCCTCAAGCTCAAGCCGAAGTACTTTGGGCCCTACAGGGTGATAGCGACCACAGGAAAGGATCGGTACGACGTGGAGAAGGTCGACAGCTCGTCAGAGGGACCAGCGCGGACGACTGCGTCAGCTGATCACATGAAACCATGGCCTGTGACCTGCGTGTGACCAGGGGTCAATGAACGAGTACTAGAGGTCAGCGAACTTCCACATCACACATGGTAAGACTTCTGACCTGTATCTGACTCAGTACCTACCTAGCTTAACCGACTGCTCTGGTAACGACGTTACTATAATTAGTATGTTGCTGAATATCTGTTGTATAAAGATTAGTTTAGTGCTTAAAAAGATATTTCAATGGTTGTTAAATGTGTGTTTAGTTTTATAGCACCCAGATAGTTTCTTGGAGAACTGTACTTGCTGTTATGTTGATAATAGTTTATAATGTTTATGTTATACTACTGTTATGTTGTTGAAGCCTAAGATAGTGTTGATATGATACCTGCTATGATGTGACATACAACCAGCTATTTCAGATTGATGACGTGTTGTCATATTGTTAGACGTAGTTTAAACTCAGCTGTTGTATGTTGCATACCTGTGTGCCTGAGGTCAGGCTAGTATGGTAGGAAGGCCGACTGTAGGAATGAGTTACTGAGTGATAGACAATGGAATGGAAGAGTGAGACTGTATCGGAATGGAAAGAATGAAGGAACGAATGATGAGGGAGATTGACAGAGGACGGATTAGGAAAAGGGTGTTATTTGGTATCGCTTGAGAATTAAATTGATTAAAAACTGTAAGTTATTGTAAAATCTTGGTTGCCGGTTAAAATAAAAGACAATCTATATGAAGAAAGTGGTTTTTATTGAAGAGAACACTACATACATATTTCTTATATTCTACTGTTTTAATCTAGTACATCTTATTAAGTCTTACAGGATTCTACTTGGATTGGGGAGGATAGGCGAGAGTTGGGCCTTTCCAGCGGCATAATCTCTTCTCGCATACCCCCCGCCTCACCGCGGTTATAAATATAACTACCGGCGCTTCCTTAGGCAGCGCTCATTCTTGTCTAGGCCGCCCTCGGAGCACATTCGCTGTCGTATGCCTTTTGCTCATCCTTTATTATTTTCTCTATAGGCAGGGACGACTTTTACCTAGTAGCGAATGTATGCCAGATGCCCTAGTAATGAATACTAGACCCGTAATGCAACTTTTATTAATACAACTTAGGTACTAGTTTATAAGCTATTTTATCCTACTTAGACATTCTATATTTTACATTTTAATTTGTCGTTAACCTTGTTTATACATTTTAATTCGTCGTTAACATCTTGTTTTTATAATTTTGTTGTATTCAAATGTTTAGACGACCACAATAGGGATTCTTTTAAATTGACATTAACGTAATTTATAATGAAGTCTGTATTGTGTAAAAAATAAATCTAACCTAATCTATAACACATCACCGTCCCTTGACGTAGTGATCAAATAGATAAAATACAACACCATCCAGGTCGTAGTGCTCAGGCCAATATAATACAAGTACATCACTGTCTAATGATGTAGTGATCAAATAAATAAAATACAACACCATCCAGGTCGTAGTGCTCAGGCCAATATAATACGAGTACATCACTGTCTAATGATGTAGTGATCAAATAAATAAAATACAACACCATCCAGGTCGTAGTGCTCTGGTCAATATAATACATCACCACCTTCTAATGACGTCGTGACCTAAGATCGGAAGTTACAGCTTTGATACTGCGACTGACTTACAGTTTGCTTCGTTTGCTATAAATAACGTTTCATTTCAACATCCTCGACTGTCTCACGCATGATGCGTCATGCCAACTGTGACAAGCTCGCCACACTGTCTCCAACGTACCAGCAGTGTCCACATGCTGCTGCTTCAGTTTTGTCAACTGTGTGGCTCACAGTCAATAACTGGCCAACCACCAACATATGGCTATCTGTAAACATAAACCAGCGACAGTAATTTGCTTTAGTTAGGTAACGCAACTAACTGACTTAGGCAACTTGAGGCCTCTGGCTAATTAGATCCGCTGACAATTACTACTCCATGAAACAAACTGCTAAGTATTCAAGTATGGTTGATCGCAATGCGCCCGGACACCATAACCAATGGATGCTGGTAAGGCCAATGGTGTCACATGCGCATTGCCACGTTCCAACATGACACTTAATCAAACTGGATAATATCCCAATGCCACCATGATCATTTAGAATAGGCTGATTCTAGTGATTCTTTTTGTATCCCAAACCAATAGAACACTCTGGAGTCTCGAGCCGCCAGGTTCACTAAACATCTGTAATAATGCAATTTATCTTCCACTATTATGTTAATACATAGTCAGCATACACATACTACCTATGTGCAAGCAAGAAATGTTTGTTATCATACTCCAGTGTAAATCAATCCAAGTCAATCAAATCACACCATGGTTACCCATGACTGAATACCGTTAGGTCTACAAATTGTTCACTAATATCAACTCTTTGCATTTTGTCACAATAAATGTAACTTAAACTGTGGTTACTATTTCCATTATTCAAGAGTTAAGCTAAGATTGACATTGGCAAATATTATTTCAACTTACAGCCATTTTAATCAATACCAAACCAGACAAATTGACTAACCCTTTATTTCATTTTTGTCACATTTGACCGTCTCTCACCTCTACACATTTATGTGTCCATCTAGTCTAAGTTATACTGACCAATCCTCTTAAGTAACAGGTAGGTCCATTCCATCGTTTCATTTCCACTTGTGTAGAACGGGCTGTAGCATTGTCGCCTCGTGATGCATAACTTCTCGTCACAGAATAAATCAACATCACATCACAACTCTGTACCTGTAATCATATCTATAGCCCACAGATACAGTACAGTTTATGATATATTACAATCACTCAACATTACATCTGTCATTCAAAACTAACCAGAATGACATACTATTGTGCTCATTAATACACCACCAGTTACAAATAGTACCATAGCCAATAATATTTTGTGGTCAACATTAAATCACAATCACTCAAACCAAAGGAACATTATGCATTTGTTTTAAATATCTAACTGCCTGGATAACTACTTGTATACTGTGACCGTGTATTTTGGTGACAACTTGTACAACAGCAATTATGGTGATTTATGTTTCAAATAATTCACCTTTTCCACAGAGGCAATATCAGTCACTATCATTTCACCATCTAGGCCATATCCTGAATTTATTAATTAATACTCGTCAATAAATATTAAATAAATAAATAAGCTTTGCAACCATATTACCAGTTAATTGCTATCATGATTGTTGAATTCCATTTAAATGTTCCACCACTATCAAGCCAACACATGAAATAGGTGTCACCGCTTGTATTGACACAATCAACAAATTGCCTTTTCCTATAACACACAGCCACTAATTTCACCATGAAATTATGTGTTATTTTCATTGAACTGTACTTATCTGAAAACATTATAAGCAATTAAGTCCACCATTCACAACATACACAATCATACAAAATACAAACCAAACATTTGTTTGATATTGTAGTGTGTCCCGCTAATAATCATATCACATATCTAGCTTCCTTACGTTTTCCTGCAACATAAACTAGCAGTGTGCATCGCTTAAACATACATAACTTCGTTCGACTAGCGCGGCATTGCCGCTATGATTATGTCAACTCACCCGCATTCCTCACTTATTGTTAGTGTCCTTAAATTTGTCAAATAAATCTCATGTTTAGTATGTAGTTATTTAAGTTAAAAAAACATTTAAACAGCGATGATGGCGAATCCTGTTCCACCGTGATACAGTATAATTACTAGTACGGTGAACAGAGGAAGCTTACTCGTAGTATTACAAAAAATGAATTTACATACGGAGTTGATTACTTACACCATCAGCAGTAAATACTTGCGTATGCTTAACTTATATAAAAGTTTTTACAGTGTAAGTAGTAGTAAGTCTTGCTCCTTACCAATAAAGTTATTTTGATTATTTTTTTTTTGATTTGATAATCAGTTTATATATGTATTCCAGACAAGCTTGAGCAATATATTAAAATGTAACTCCGTTAACGTTTGACTTTCTATCATTTGCTTTCACCCTTGTTCACTTTATCCACTGTGACGTGTAATAACTGACATGTTTCGTACATACTCAAACTCCCAGTAAGCCTCGGGAATTATCCATGGCACTCCATAGTGGACATTATACCCTTACAACTCAAGTTGTTGGCTCAGTTAAAGATATTACATTTTTGCTTGACGTCGGCTGCAAGCTGTGACTTGTACCTTTCCAGCAGGTCTGCACAGAGTTTCCTTCTTAATACTTATCTGAAACTTAGACACACAACACACAAACACACTATGCCAAATGGTTAAAATATGATAAGCCGAATTAAGTAAATATGATTAGAAGGGAACCAATCAAAGCGTATGCTTCCTGTGAACAATGAACTTACGACTTTCTCGTCACAAGTCTCAATAAAATATCACCATGCTTTTCATGCACTCAATTACTAGTCAGCTAAACAGTTTTTTGAGAGAAGTATCATAAATGGCCATCTCCAGGGAGTGCCCTGGCAAGATGAACATACATGATTAACCGTATAAACCTCCGGACTGATTCCGTTTCGGTAAATACAGTTTTTGAATTAGCTAAACGGTTTTTTTTTTTAAGGTTTGTCATAAATGGCCATCTCCAGGGAGTGCCCTGGCAAGATGAACATAAATGATTAACCGTATGAACCTCCGGACTGATTCCGTTTCGGTAAATACAGTTTTTTTTTCTAATCCGCAAATTAAAAATCAACGAAACAAAATGAGAGGAAATAAAAATATAACGCGTAAGTGTTTTTTGTGAGACGTGGCAAAAATCTATATGATTTTTGTAGATCCCAATTCTGAAACTGTGGGGTTAGTTCCAGAAGTGAGAAAAACTATGTAATTGCTATAATAAGATTTATTCAATCAGCACACTTTAGTTGTTTACAATCACTTTCATAACCGTCCGTACTATCCGGCTGCCGCCAACGTAATGATCGTGTGCCCATCTTGCCGCTCGACTATCACTCGGTAACCGTTAAACCACACTAGAGGGCGCTCTATCGGAAATAATCAAATCAACAACTTCGGTTTATCGAGAAATAGTTAAGTGGCTTACATTTAGTAATTTATACACTTAAATTATATAATAATAATATTATACATGTCATCCTCAAGCTAACACGTGATGGACTATATTTGGAAAAATCAGTTTTACTGCAGTAATAGCAGATTGTTCAAAATCAGTTATGAATTTTGCGGGTCTCCATTCTGGAATTTGTGATTTTATGAGCTCCAACATTTTGATAAATGTATTTTTAAATATTGATATATGTATTTTTAAATATAGGACCGTAGCTTTGGGAAAAAGATCCAACCCACAAGACATCACCATTGAAATGTATGACTTTTGTTTTAGACAGAAGGTTCAATCTCAAATGTTATGTCCTGTGGGTTTATTTCTTTTCGCTAAACTACGTATATGTCATGGCAGCTATGCAATTCATAACTTGTCTCGATTAGCCTCACGAATGTATCCCCAGTATAGTTTGACCCCGAGGTTGGTAACAACTATGCCTAGTCGGAGATCAAAATAATATTATTTTATCTGAAGAGTGGCCGGTTAGCTTCGTGAATAGCCACAAATAAACACAGTACACGTCTGTCTCGGAGGGCTATTCAGCCGGTACTGAGATATATATATATATATATATATTTTTTTTGATTGAATCTTCTATAAGCCGGGCCACGTAGGGCCCTTTTGCTCAGTGTTGGCTGTAGCGTGAGTTGGCCGCAGAGGGCCAACCAGCAGAGATTTTTATAAACTAAGCTTATTCTAGTCTTATACTTAGCTAAACAATTCCAATTTGCCCGGTGCCTTAGGGGCTTCCGGGTCTTTCGTTCCCAGGAGGTGAGAGGGGCAAAAATTATATAAAATTATGCTTATGCTATACTTACTTATGATTTAGTTATACACTATGAGCTGCCCGGTGCCTTAAGGGCTATCGGGTCTTCGCTCCCAGGAGTTGGGAGGGGGGCACTACCCCTATCAGATGACATGCTTGTTGAATTTATGCTTTGAGTTTGAGATGATACCCTTGGGAAAGGGATCCGGGGGTAGTGCGGGGGCGACCGTGGGAGTCTACCTCGTCGCAGATGGGGCATGTAGGGCACCCTAGGCTGAGTGAATTGTGAAATGGTGGAGCCAGAGCCCTTATCTACCAGTGCCAGGTTGTGAGTTATGTTGGTAGTGGTGTCACCACCACCTTCGTTTTTGCGCCTAGCTTGGAGTTCTTTGGCTAGGCGGACCTCTTCCTCGTGAGCTAGCGTGATATCGTCATCGCTGTCCAAGAGAACGTTTTTGGGACGTCTCTTCAACCGCGATGACGATGTTTATGGTTATTTTTATTTAATGCAGAAACCATGGTTACAAAGGTGTTACAAATAAGGTAAGGTCATACATGGTAACCCTGTAAGGGCGTAGCATAATATATAATATAATATAACAATTCACAAAAGTATTTGAAACGTACCTATCCTGAATTTATAATCCTAAAATTTTTGCTTTAGAACAAGTAAAAATTAAACTTAAATTTAAATTTAATAAGAGGGAAGAAATTCTTGAATTCCATAACATTCATATAGTCTAAAATACTACTAAAATAATAATGTACTTATACGAATTTGTCGTTGAAGTATTCCGCGACTGTATAATAGCATTTTGAGATCAGCAGTTTTTTTAAACGTTTAATGAAAACTACATCTAGCTTTTCGTTTCTTATTTCATCCGGCAATTTGTTGAAGATTTTTACTGACATAACGTAGGTACTCTTTGAGTGCATTGTTAGTTTTGACGAAGGCAGTATTAGCATGTTTTTACGCCTGACTGAATGGGATCTAGATGTCACTTCTTCACGTTTTTTAAATAGATCTATGTATTTTTTTGTAAATTTACAGATTTCTAAGATATAGATTCCTGGTAGAGTGAGTAAATTGTGTTCTCGGAAATGTGGCTTATATGTATCCGTGTTTTTGATATTCACTAGGGTTCGAACGAGTTTTTTTTGTAGTATGAACAGATCTGGGGCGTCCGTACTGTTTCCCCACAAAATGATACCATACTTTAACCATGCGTATGCATACGCATAATAAGTAGTTAGCGCAGTTTGCTGGTCAGTAGTTTTCTTTATTTCACAAAATGCATAAATGAAGCTTGACAATTTATTCCTAATTTTGTTGACATGTGCTTTCCAGTTTAAATGTGTGTCTATGACTAAACCTAGTAGTGGAAATTCTTGTACTGTTTCGATTTGTGTGTTTTTATAGTAAAAATCGATGTTTAAAGGTTCTTTTTGATAGGGTCGGAAAGTCATTATTTTAGTTTTAGTGAAATTAAGTTCTAGTTGGTGATCGTCCATCCAGCTTGTAATATCATATAATATTTGTTGAATTTTTTCGTTTATGTTAGTGGTATTTTTACATGTTATTAGTAAAGATATATCGTCTGCAAATAGAGTGCATGGTATGTCCATGATTTTTGGCAGGTCGTTTATGTAGATAATAAACAGGAGACATCCAATTACACTTCCTTGTGGAATAGAAGCATTGATTTCTGTCTTATCTGATCTAATGTTGCTGACTCTACTACTGTTTGTATCAGTATATTCTATTTCTACGTATTGCTCCCTATTTGTTAGGTACGATGCAAACCATTTATGAGCTTCACCGCGTATCCCTATTCGATATAACTTGTCAAGGAGTATTTTGTAGTTTACTTTATCGTATGCCTTGGTCATGTCAAGTAAAATGCCGATAGCGTAGTTTTTGGAGTTTATTGTGTTTAGAGCTTCCTGTATAAATTTGTAAATGGCCAACGTTGTGGATTTGTTCTTTCGAAAACCATTTTGGCCTTCGTCGAATATTTTATATTTTTCACAGAAGTTGTATACCCGATCGCACATTGCTTTCTCAAACAGTTTGATGCCGTTGGAAGGAGAGCTATGGGTCGGTAGTTACTTGGATCTGTTTTGGATTCTTTCTTGTGTTTTGGTTTTATTATGGCCTTTTTTAAAAAATCGGGAAAGGATCCTTCATTGAACGATTGGTTTATTAGTGTGCAAAAAGGAAGTGTCAATTCGTTTGCGCATTTTCTTATTAATGCAGGAGGGAGCTCGTCAATGCCGCAGCTAAGCTTATCTTTAAGATTCCGTATGTTTCTGGAAACTTCTCGATAGTCTGTGGGTTTTAAGAACATTGTATTTTCTGTAGGAGATTGCACCAAGCGGCCGCACTCTTGCACTTTGCTACAATTTGTTAATTTTGTTAATTTTGATTCACCTATTGATGCAAAAAAACTGTTGAATTTATTTGCGATTTGGATGGGATGTAGTCTGTGAATTTTCTGATGAGTGGATTGGAGTGTGTTTCTGCTTTTTCGTGAAGGTGTTTGGATAGGAGTTTCATGTGGAACTGTACGGAGGGGATGTGTAGGTCTTTGTGTAGGTCGACGTTCCGGATGTACCATGGTGCGTTGACCGAGCGACGTAGGTACTTGTTTTGTAAAATTTGCAGGGATTTTAGTTTCAGTTTGGAGGCGTGCGCGAATGCCGTGCACGCGTAGGAGAATACCGGGCGTATGCAAGCCTTATAGAGCGTTAGCTTGTTCCTGATGGACATTTTGGATGATTTATCTATAATACATTTGTTGGTTGGTGAGTTGGATTGGTGTGTGCTTGGAAACTATTGCTTTATAGCCAAGACGTCTGGAGAAAATTATGGCCTGACTCTTGGACGCGTTGACCTCGACCCTCCAGCGGCGACACCAGTCCCCGAGGGCACTGATGGCACCCTGGAGCACCCGCATACACGGCGGTGTCATCAGCAAACAGGGCATAATTTACTCCAGGAATCTTGGGTATGTCGTTGATGAAGAGGGAAAAAATTGTGGAACACCCGCCCCCACTGTATGAGGGCCGGAGAGAGTGCCCTCGACTCTGTAGCGAAAACCTCTGGCAGTTAGATAGTCCTTGATGGTATGGACTATCTGGCGTGGCACTCTGATCGAGTAAAGCTTGTATAACAAGCCGTGGTGCCACACCTTGTCAAAGGCCTTCGCTATGTCGAGGAAGATGGCGCCGGTGGGAATGGATTTCTTCCAGCCATTCATCCAGTAGAGCGCGTGCTCCACAATGCGGTGGATCTGTTGGGGGCAGGAGTGTCCGGCACGGAAGCCGAATTGCTCGTCGATAATGACGTTATTTTGGCTAACGTGCCGATTTAACCTCTTGAGCAGAATGCGCTCGTAAATCTTGCCCAATGTGCTCAAGAGGCTAATAGGACAGTAAGAGGAGGGGAAATTGGAGGGGACTTCCAGGCGTCGGGAAAGTGACAGTTTGATAGAGCTGCATTAAATATTAGGACTAGGAAGCTAATTACTGAGTCCGGGAGGAGTTTAAAGACCCTATTTGGGAGCCCGTCATCGCCCGGTGATTTCCTGACTTTGAGCCCTTTAATGATAGTTTTGACCTCTGCTTCTGTGACTGGTTCGAGGGGGTCATGGTCATCCAGAGGCAGGCCGGATAGACGGGCTACTCCCTCGTCTATGTGTTTGATGTGTGATGTGTCTGAGTGTTGGGTGCTGGGTGCGCATTGGTTCTCGAGACTTGCTGCCAGACATTCGGCTTTTTCGAGGTCAGTGAAAGCGGGGAGAGCCGCGCCCGGAATCGCAAGTGGGGGCATTGATACTATTGTGTCTTTTTTCAGAGATCGCGCCAAATTCCAGTAAGCCTGTCATTCCGGAGTTTGCTAATCTCCCGTTTTACGCACTTTTGGAGCTTGTTGACCTTGTTCTTTGTTGTTATGTGGGGACACCTGTCATATTCTCTGAGGGCCACATTATTTCTGTACATAAGTGTTTTTATGTGATCCGGGAGGCGGAATTGTAGAGGGTCTTCGATTGTCACTTCGCGTGAGCATTCGGCCTTGATGTTTTGTAAACTTGATGTGAGGTGAGTGATGGCCGCGTCAGTTTGTGTTCGTGTTCTTATGTATGTGTTTAGTGTGGAGGCTAGGGGGAGTGTGTCGGAGGCTAGGGTTTTTCCCAGCTTAACCCAGTCGACAACAGTTTTCTTTGCTGCTGCTGACTCGGCTGAGGGCCCCAGTCTGAGGATGACGGGTCGGTGGTCGGAGTGGAGCTCATGACAGACCTCAATATTGTTAAAGCGAAGTGATATGCCTTTCATAATGGCCATATCCAGGATGTCCGGTTTGTGTTCTGTATTATCGGGGAAGTGGGTGGGCTCTAAGGGAGCGTAGATGTCCAAATTGAGATCTAGAACTAACCGCCTCAGTCTACTGCCGTTAGGAGAGGTTATTCCACAATTCCACTGCGTATGCTTAGAGTTGAAGTCACCAGCCAATAAGACCGATTCATTCAACTTCAGCAAAGCGCTCAGGTCGGATTGTAGAATACTCTTGCCAGGCGGTTGATAGACCGCGGCGAAAATTATTGGTTTGTGGCCTGTCATGGCCAGTCTGCAGACTGAGGCCTCCATATTTTCTAGGTGTGGTGTGTCGATGTGGCATATGTGGAGGGACCTCCTGTAGTAAATAAGCGTCCCCCCGCCTCGTGTTTCTCTGTCGTTTCTGATCAGGTTGTAATTCGCTATTTTGGGGTCCCTGTGTGATGTTTTGAGGAGTGTTTCTTGAAGAAGGAAGATGTCAAGACCGTGGTCTTTGAGGAATGAGGCAGTTTCAAATTTTTGTTTGCTTATGCCTCTGATGTTGAAGAACCCGACTGCTAGCGAGCGGGGTTGGGTTCTTGCGTTTGGCTGTTTCTGTGGCTTAACCGTTGCGGATTGTGTAGTTTTTAATTGTAGTGAGCAGTTTCTTGTGTTGGGCAAGCACATAGAGCCTCTCCGGGATGTCTCGGGCTGCTCGGAAGTTTGCGGCAAGGGTGCAGACCTCGTCCATGTCGAAGATGAAGGCGAGGTCTGTGACGAGCCTGAGGTCGGCCATGGCTGGGTTTGGATCGGAGAGGCGCTCTGGCTTGGCCGGGTAGGCCGGATGTCCACGCAAGGGCTGTATGTTGCGGTGGTTTTGAGTTTGATTGTGTATACGTGTGTGAGTGTCAGCCGGGGCTTGCCCTGGTGTGATTTGATGTATTGGTGTGGCATGATGCATAAGCGCGGCTTGCTGTGGTGCAGTTTGCGAGGTGGGCGCGGTCATGCGCGACTGGCCCGGAGGGGGGCCACGCATCGGCGCCGTGTGTTGAGGAGCCGCGGGAGCGTGAGCTCGCTCGGTGTTTTCCGGGGGGGGGGGGGGGGGGGGGGGGGTAGGCCTGTCCTGGAGGGAGTCGAGAGCTCCAAGCATTATAGCTTGGGTCCCTGTAAGGGAATTCTATCGGCTGTCTGGTTTCCTGGGTACGTTCTACTGGGCGAGTTTTATTATTTTTATTTGAACGCGCCGCGGGTTTACGTTTAGCCGCGTGGGACTTCGCGTAGGAGCAGCCTCGGTAGCTTGCTACGTGTGGCCCTTTGCAGTTATTGCAAAGGGGGTCCCCGTCCTTGGTGGGGTCCCTTTTGCACTCGGTCCAGTAATGCGGGCCGGCACATTTATGACACACGGAGTCGAGGGCACAGTTTCTTTCAGTGTGACCGAATAACTGGCAGTTGTGACACTGCGCAATGTGATTTGTTTTGTTAGGCGTCTCACAACGTACGTTGTCTACTCCCATTATGGATTTAATTTTGTCGATGGCCATGCCAGCTGGCGTGCGGTCCAACATGACGGCTATTATGTCATAGGGTGACTTGGGTCTAATGTGTGGCCTATACAGGCGATGGACCTCGCTAGCTGGGTATCCTTGTTCACGGATATCAGCTAGGATGGCCTCCGTGCTGAATGCTTTTGGGACTTTTTTAATGATTACGCGATGTTGCCTTTCTGAGTCTGTCATGTGAGTGTAATACCCGTTTATAATGTAACAAATGTAACAAATGTAATTTTATGGGTTAATACCTAAATAAATAACTAATTTATTTATTTATTATTATTTATTATAATGAGTTTTCGCCATGCGCGGAATTTCTCTTCTGTCTCTGTGTAGATGGCTAGGCCACCTTCGGTCCCTTCCCACAGGTCGGTGTTTGTGGGGCCAATGCCGAGGCGTTCGCCTTCGGCCTTTAGGGAGGGCCAGCGGGAGACGTCTCTCAAGAGGGTTAGAGGGGGCTTCTTTGGTTTGGCGGGTGGCTCGCCTTTGTCAATTTTGGTGGGCGTAGCCTGCCTATTTGGTCTTTTGGTGTGGTCACCAGTCGGGCTATCTGAGGGATCAGCTGTGTTCTCGGTCGGGAGATCATTGAATTTGTTTTGGGTAAATACGCCCTGCGGGGTGTGAGACACTACCTGAGCGCGGGGGGACAACGCAAGTGATTTAGGGGACGCGGGCGCGCGTTTGCGCTTAGATTTCTTGCTCCTAACTGTCTGGAACTCAGCATCGCTGGATTCCACAGTCGTGTTGTAGTCCATGTCAGTTAGTGTGATTTCGGACCGGCCGTCGGAATCGTATAACATTTCATCGTCGGCGTCAGTATTGTCTTGCCTTACGGCGGGTTTTCCCTGGCCCATCGGGATTTGAGTATCAGCTGGTTGGGACTCCGCGGTGGGGGAGACTGGGCTTAAGCTAATAAGGCCTTCGTGGGGGGTCGTGAGCGGGACTTGCCCTAGACGGAGTTGAGTGTCAGTTTGGGATACGGGGTATCCATAGCCATGGACGCCGTAATTGCTAGCTCCCGAGTAGGGGGCCGCGAGTTGGTTAGGCGTGAGACCGGGCGCTGCCTGCCTGCCTGAGATATTGGAGAGGTAGTCTGTCTGTCCGTTCATGTATGAGGGCGAGATATGGGGGCTCGATACGGACGCATTTATGGTTGCGGTAACAACAGAGGTGGTGGTGGTGGTTGCCGTGTAGGCAGAGTGTACAGAGTTTACAACACTGGCGTTGGTAGTATAAGGCACTGACTCACCTGTGGGCTTGCGGCGTGAAGCACGCATCCTGCGTTTGTCTCCGTACATTACGGAGAGTGCTGACGGTGGTAGATTCCCACTATCGGCTTTTTGACGGTAATCTTCCCATGCCTGGGGATGATCACGCTGGAAGAACTCTATGAGTTCATCGCGTTCGAGCTGAACATGGCGAAGTTCGTTCTCCATTTTTAGGAAGAGCGATGGCACTTGACACAGAAACTATTTTAAAACCAGAGGGTTTTAAAAACACTAACACAGAATATACACTTAATGTTTTAACTAATTGAGTCCATTTCTCACTGGCGCGCGCACGACGCGAGGAAAATTACCACGGCTGGCACACCGTGGTAATAGAGGAATGCGCGCGGGTAAAACCCGGGCGGCGAAGCGGCATAGCCGCGCGACGCGGTCGCGATCGCGGGCGAGGGCCGAGGGGCGGGGACGCGCACTGGGTGGCGCGGGTCTGCGAGCAGGTAGCGAGACGAACGAGGAGCGCGTGTGCGCTCGACTCGGCGGCGGTGATCTGCTCGGCTCGGCAGAATGTGAGATATATTATTTTTTTTTTTTTTTTTTTTTGAACCTGACTGTTGCTATGATAGGACGAACCCAATATAGCAGTCGAACTGCGTGGTTGGAGGGTAGCTTGGGGAAAATCCAAGGGAAACCTCCGGCACGACCACGCGGGAAGGGGTAAACACTGGAATACTCTAAAAGTTTGCGCTCCAGTGAGATTGGTTGAACGGTTTCAACCGAATCTGAGGAGTGAGTGGTGATGAACTACTGGGATTGCTGGTTCGCTAAAACCTACCCTAGCTGAGAAGAGTCCAGCAAGAAACTCAGCTAGGCCCGACATCGGTCGGGTTTGTCGGACTAAGAGATATATTCCCGCGCGGCGGTATATTTATACTAGTTTTGAATAATTATTAAACAATATAAATTTTGACAAAAATTTTATTTTTTGGACTTGTTGCCGACCGACCAACCTTTTTATATAGGTATTTACCTTTTTTGATGTATTTACTTTCTTTACTTTTAAAATAGAATGACTTTTGAAACATAATTTGACTTGGATTAAATGACTCTTGCTGAATGGAAGTATTCTTCGCGTTTTCCTCAATAACATACTTATGGTGTCAGAAGTGAAAGTATAGCATTACAATTGTAATAATGCCCGTAACGCGATCAATTAAGAAGAAACCATTCCGGACTGCGGAGGTAAGTGAAACCGCTCCAGCCTCATCGTCAGGCATTACGCCTGCTCAGAGTGCTCAGGTCTGCCACGATGAAGCTCTCTTACAGGAGCACAATATTCCCGTACCGCCAGAGCCTCAACCTTCTAAGGCGCAATCCGCAGCGCCATCGTGCGCCAAGACGCACTCCGTAGCGCCATCGCGAGCCTCGACCAAAGCACTGAAGCTGGCTACCCTTGCCAAGCATGCTCGCATAAACGCGGACAGGGAGCGAACTTTGGCAGAGCACGAACGCAAGGCTGCCGAGTTGGAACTGCAGGCGGAGCTTGCAGCCATCGAGACTGTCGCATCAGAAAAAACCAACTCCACCCAAAAGTGGTTGCTTGATTGTGCCGACAATGCCATGTGTGATAGTAATGAACTAGCTTTCTGTTCGGGCCGCGCGATTACCCGACCGTTTATTCTGTAAGCCTCTCGTGTGTACGCGCTCGAGTCTGTGGTTTTGACAGTGACACTTTACTTGTCAAAGAAAAAATGAGGACGTAACCTCACTTGTAATGACTTGTAAAAGCGCGGAGTCGAGAACGTGTCGGCTTTTGATATAACCTCGTTCGGCGGAGCCCAAGGGCCGAGGTTTTGTGTAATTTGATAAATGTGCTTTGGTTTTTGGTTGACAACGCTCGTTTGAAGACACACACGGGTGTCCGAGTGATATAGTTTGGATATTTTGGTGAAAGAACAGAACATTTGGTGGTAAAAGTGCCGGGAGATTTGGCGCCTGGGATACGGACCCCGCATTGTTGCACAGCTCGCAGACGTGCGGCAGCTTGATTGAACTTGACTTGACCTGACAATTGACTGGTACTTGACAGATACTAACCGGAGTTGAAGCGAATATCGGCCGCCCGGAATCATGTAAGTTGATACCATATGACCCGCGTATCGTGTGGCGGTTCAGCTCGCTCGCACTAGGCGCGGAGTTGAACAATTTTTGTTACGCAGAGCGTGGTTACCCACAAAGAAAAAACGCGAATTTTGATAGTTTATTTCTTTTTGGGTAAAAAGGACATTTTGAGGTTATTTGTTGAAACCTAATTTAGCTACAAGTATTTAAAATTTCTATTTTGCGGCACTGCACTTGCAGTGTACAAAACACTTGTTTTGTATTGTAGATTTCACGGAATTATTGTACTTGCAGTGCAAATTAGTGAGATTACAACCTCCGGAAGGTGATTCTGAGTGTTTTGGAACAATTAAATTTGAAATATAGTTGAAGGCAAATTTAAGCCACATATTTGATTGATTGTCATTTGGGAAGCCTTTCATAGCTTGTTGTTTGGTAATAAGGCATTTGTTTTATTCAGTTTGCTATAAACGGCCAAGGTTGCAAAAAAAAAAATAGTTTCTCTTTCAAAAAAAAAATGTAGCTTATTATTCTTGTGAAAGTAATGTAACTAGCCAATTATACATTATAGATTTGAGCTTCCACTGCGTTTTGAGAATCTATATTGGTTGTTATTGTAAGGCATTTCTGTAATTGAGTTGATATTTGGTTTTGATTCACTAGGGTGACCAAGAGATTGGAATTTCCACATTAATTAAATTAATTTTAATTTTCTTTGGTATTGTTTGGAAATTAATTTAAAATGGGATCTACACCTAAGTCTAAGATCCGGTCTGCACTGCGTTGGTTTTCATCTGCAGCAGCTTTGGTTGACAGAAATGACCGGAAAGAGGCTTTGTTGGCCCGGTACGAGGAGGTACCGGACCGTCTCAAGGATGTGGAGTTCCAGGTTGAACTCTACCTAGCGGAGCCCAGCCGGACGAACCCGGAGGCCGAGCAGGCGGAGCGGGACTTCGAGCAATATATGGATTTTGGCGACAGGATTGTCGAGAGGGTTTCTGAGATACTGCGGGTTCGGAATGGTGCGGCCCAGGACGTTGTGAAACACGCAGTTATCAATAACCCAGGGTTGGCAGCGCGCTTGCCAGCCATACAGATGCCGGCCGGTCTTCCGAGGAGACCTGGACGAGTGGACCAGCTTCATCGACCTCTTTGATAGTTTGGTGCATGCCCGGATGGACCTGCCAGCGGCGTTGAAGTTGGCGCAGTACATTTCAATTCGAACTTTGTTGGAATTGGCGACTCGAGAGAGACTGAGGTTCCCTCGAGCGTCCGCCATTTTGGAACGGGACTTGTTTGTCGATGACGTGTGCACTAGGGTGGGCCAAAAAACTTTTTTTCAGAATTTTGGCTTCTAATAGACGTAATATGGTGCTAATTAGTGTTGATATCATCATCATCATAAATTTAAGAGCCAGGCTCTTGTCGGTGGAGTAATCGCCATTCTGTTCTTCTTTCTGCCACTGTTTTGAGCTCCTGATACGACATTACATTAACTTTCTCTTTAGCTTGGTCCATAAACGCACGTCTTGGCCTTCCTCTGCCTCTGTGTTGTTATAACGTGTGTAAAATATAATTGCAATTTATTTACTGGAACTGCCTCCGGATTAGGCTTAAAAATTTGAAAATGTTTTTCATTTTGCAATTTTTTTTACAATTGTTAACATACTTAGGGTACACTACTTACACTTTTAAAACTGCTTATATTTAAACTAGGACCATATTATACCGCAAAATGAACATCGGAAACGTAAACAAAGTACTGGAGGGTAAGTTTTAAGATTTTTTCAAGTACCTATCGCCCGAAAATGTACTATTTTAGTCGTTTAGTTGCGCTGTGCTGAACTATGTAGAAGAAAAGTGTGTTATTGTGATTTTTTTAAGGATGAATCGTACTAGGCTAAAGCTAGGAAATGTCCTGTATTTGGCAATACTAGGATTTACGAGTGGATAAGATTTGACATTAAAATGACTAAGAATACCAAAAAGGAACCTAATTTTCAAAAAATTGCTGATATTGTCGTCGAATTTTTTTTTACATTTTAATTAAAGCATCGCTCTCGACTGTCTCACAGGTGAGAGTGCAACAAATGCTTAAAGCTTATCATCTTAAGTTTTAAAACCCTGATAAAATCTCATCCTCATATACCTAAAAAGCATGCATAAAACATGGTTTCACATTAAAAACCACCAGCCACACGGAGGAAGACATTTATGGGAATTAATATCTAGGTCTCGTAACTGATGAAAAATGAAAAATTAAAATGAAAAATCTTTATTTGGTTACAAAAATATGTAGGTACAATAGTTTAGGGTTGGAATCTTCTAGTAAGTATTATAAATACTTGTGGCAGAAGATCCCGCTCTTCCTATAATAGTGCAATCCTACTGATAAGTCGATAGACAGAACTGTCCGATAATAAAACGCAGCAGCTTCTTTGTCCATCCTGAAAATCTATTGGTCGCAATGTTAACAGACCCTTAAAAACATATACTTAAGAGAATTGGCTCTGCGTCGAATTCTAAAAGCACGAGTTCAAAAACTACAAATGTTTAAACAATTTCAGGTTCCAGACATGCATGCTAAAAGTATATTACGATCTGATTGACTGGCAGATTCTGTTTACAGAACCACCAATCCTGACGCAAGTTTCTAATGAAGAGCTCAAGCTCTTCATTAGAAACTTGCGTCTTAGGTACATCACTCGAGGAGAGGACAATAATAGTACATTATGATACAAGTGTGCTATGTTGGTCATTACACTCGAGTCGGTTTTTAAGCCTGAGCCGAAGGCGAAGGCTTAATGGAGACGAGAAGTGTAATGACCAATGCTCACGTGTTTCATACGACGTTTTTCAACACATTTGCGAGAAAAAAAAAAAAAAAAAAATGAAAATGTTAAAAGATATGTAATGAAAAGGCACTAGTGCGATAATGTAATGTAAAAGTCACGGCATGGGTAATATTCTGCATTATTTTGCTAATATTTAAAAAGATATGTAATGAAAAGGCACTAGTGCGATAATGTAATGTAAAAGGCACGGCATGGGTAATATTCTGCATTATCAGTGTAAATACGCTGTAATAAGACCTACTTTACGAGCAGGTGTGTTGAAAAATATATTTTTCACTTCTCATGCTCTAAAAGTTCGTCTTTATGTCGTGCGTAGGCGACATAAAGTCGCTTTTTATGCTCTAGAGCATAAAGTAAAATCTTCGTCGAAGACCAAGGCAATCGCTGCAACAGCCACACGAACATCTTTAACTTCATACAACAACCTCTTTATTTTATTTCGTTTCGTTCGTATTCTAAGACCAAGGCAAAGATACCAACAGCCAAAGTACACAATAAAACTTCATGAAATAAACTTATAATTTGTATTTCGTCTCATTTATTATTTTTTATATTTGTTTATTTTTCAATTTAGTAGATCAGTATAGTATTTAAATATTTCTCATTGCTCTAATGTAACTTTCAATTTTAATTAAATTAGCATTTACTATATTTACGTGTTGCTGTTTCATTTCCTCGCAATCGAAGTGAAAAGTAGAGTGTACAACTCGTCCATAAAACCCATTTTACACTCGACTTTATATCTATCCTCGCTCGCAAGCTCGCTCGGATGGATAAACGTCTCGAGTAAAATGGTGCGTTTTATGCACTTGTTGTACAATCTACTATTTTGCTATTTTCATGCCATACTCAAGCAGTTAAGAGATCAGTTAAAACTGTTACTGAAGCTTCGGAAAGTTTGTGTTCAAAATGTGCACGTGAAAGTTTTATTAAAGCGAAAATTGATTCGCGTAAACTCATGCCGAAATTCGACAGTAAGAAGGATTTTCGTGTAAATTAAAGTACCTTTAATAGCAATAGGTACACTAATTACCTATGTCTATAAATTCACGTATACATAAAATATATGTGTCTAATATTACGTTTTATTATTTACATCCACATTTACAGCAAATTATATGTAATTAGTGTTGTGCCTGATGCACCTATGCACTGGTTGTGCAACTGAATTTGACGGGATTCCGATGAGGGAGCAGCTGAGTGAAAGACTTGTTTTCTTTTCCGAGTTGATGCCGTTTCGTAGGTATTTGTAGAACTGAATTTCATGAGGCCCGGACGCCATATTTATACCATGAAATTCCTTGCCCCGCAGCCCGCCCGCCCCGTGATTTTGGCGGGAAATATGGGCGGGAAAGTATTGGCGGAAAGTTTTGGCGCGAAACGACATCTCATTTATTTATGACAATAATCTTAGGCTAATACGTTATTTACAGTGTTTTATACTTATTTCTATGACATTCGTAATGCATTATCACCCGAGATCCTCTCCGTTTGCCGGCCAATCGCATCTAAAGCGCGGGTTTTTCGTGTCGCTGTCTATATACGCACCTCGGCCCCCACCTGGGGTATAAATACCGAGCTTCCCCCCTCGCTCGCCCATCAGTCTATGCTTGGCCAGCGCGCGGATAGGATCTAAAGGCTTCCTCTTAATCTATCTATATTTCTAGTGGAAACTTAGTGTTTAGCCACTCTTTACTTATGAAACCAACAGTATATTACCTCTTAACTAGGTAGGAATGAAGTGTGAGACCTATTATTATTTATTTCGACTACAAATTGTATAAGGCGAATGTAATACAATGCCTACGTTGTAAGAGGGTTATAAGCTAGGTTACAGGCAATCTATTTTATCAGTATTTACGTAGATGGTTGTCCTGCACATTTCTCCCGCCGTGGAACACCCGGCCGGTGTTCCAGCTCGCTGGCGTGCAGGTCGTCATCCTTGGTAGGTAAAATCGCGAGCTTCTTGGTCGGTCGCCGTAGCACTCCGCCCTTTGTTCTGACGTCCACCACTCTTGTCTCGCCGTCGGGTCCCGGATACTTGGCGATTACTCTACCCATGGGCCAAGTATTGCGTGGGAGGGTCCCGTCGCCGATGAGTACGATGTCGTCGATTTCTATGGGCCGGCCGCGCCTATACGGCTCCCGCCGGTCTTGAAGTGTAGGTAGGTACTCGCGGACCCATCGACTCCAGAAGTGGTCCGCGAGTCGTTGGCTCGTCCTCCACGTCGCTCGGCCGACTAGGTCCTTGTCGTTGAAGGTACCGGGCGACTGCACTCTGCCGGATCCGCCGAGTAGGAAGTGATTCGGTGATAGGGCTTCGGGGTCATCGGGCTCCACGGACACGTGTGTGAGGGGGCGGCTGTTCACGATGTATTCTGCTTCAGCCAGGGTCGTGGCGAAGACCTCCTCCGAGGGGTGACGCTCTTTCAGGACAGTGTAAAGAGTGTCTTTTACCGCTCGCACCATTCGCTCCCACGCCCCGCCCATAAATGGCGCCGAAGGGGGGATGAAGCGCCATATTATTTGTCGTCGCCCCGCCTCCTCTCGCATCGCGTCTTCGGTGGCCGCCCGCAGCATCTTATCCGCAGAGTGGAAGTTCGTCCCGTTGTCCGACCAAATCTCCGTAGGTGTGCCTCGACGCGCGATCATTCTTCGTAGAGCCATTATGGCGGATTCGCCGCTTAGACTGGGCACTATTTCCATATGTATAGCGCGCGTTGTAAGGCATGTAAATAGCGCTACATATCTCTTTGTGTCCCTCGGCCTACTGTAATAGTCGCGGGGCCCCACAGATCGACGCCCGTGTATGTGAAGGCTCTCTCGTGATGTGCGAGGCGGCAGTGCGGCAGATTTCCCGTCGGAGGTACAGTCGGCTTCGATTTTCGTCGCCGGCATGGCAGACATCGATGGATAATCATTCGGGCGACTGTACGTAGTCGTAGTATGGCGTAGTGTTGTTTGCATGCGTTCACTGTCGCTTCAACTCCGTGATGGTTCATTTGTCGGTGCACGCAGTCGATGTACAGTCGGATGGCCGCGTGATTTCCGTCTAATACGGACGGCCGTTTTTGCGTTGTGGTTAAGTCGTTTGCTTCGTTGATGCGCGTTTTTAGCGTTATCACGCCGTCGATGAGTTCGATCGCTAAGGGGCGTAAGCGACTATTCATGGCCGGCGGCTTGCCCTGCATTAGTCTCTGAATTTCGTCGCTGAAGCTGTCTCGTTGACTCTCTCGTACTATTAGGCGTTCCGCTTCTATTAGGTACCGCGCGTCAATTGATAAGTAGGTTTTTGATGCGGGCCGGGCCTGTCGCGGCGCGGCGGGTGCGGGTCGCTTGTGTTTTCTGTTCCACTCGGGGTCCTTTTCTTTGTTCTTGAGTGTTCTTTTGTAGTGAGTTCGGCCTTTGTTAGGACGACATAGTTCTATGAACTGTAGTACTCGCGCTAGTGTGCGTAGTAGGCGCTCCCAGCGCGAGAACCTTTCCGCCGGCGGTAACCACGGTGTGTGCGTGATTTTGTTACAAATTTCGGTTGCTATTTTATTTTCTTCGCCGGTCGGTGCATTATTTTGTTGTTGTGGTTCGGCGGGCCATGTTGCGTAGTCATTGTACAGGAAGTCGGGCCCATGGAACCAGCGGTGGCTGCTGTTGAAGTCTGGCGGGAGCTCTCTGGTAGGTATATCTGCGACGTTGTGGCGCGTAGGTACCCATTTCCATTCGCGTACCGTCGTTGTTTCTTCGATGGCGGCTAATCGATGCGCGACGAAGGGTTTGTATGAGCGGGCGCCGGTGCGGATCCAGGTGAGCACGGTGCGACTGTCCGACCAGTATGTCTTACTGGTTGGTTTCAGGTCGTGTTCTTCAACCACGGTGACGGCCATTCGTGCGCCCATCGCCGCTGCCTGTAACTCCAGGCGTGGGACCGAGGTCACTTTGAGGGGGGCGACCTTAGCCTTCGCGGTGATGAGGGACACGTGTATTTGTCCGTCCGCGGTTACCGTACGCCAGTATAGAGCGCACGTGTATGCGGTGAGGGAGGCGTCGACGAATGTGTGCAGCTCCCGGGTTACCGCGGTGCTATAATATGGGTAGCACCGGGGTATGGCGACGTCGCGGAGCGCTGTCAGCTGTGTGGTCCATAAGGTCCATTTCTGCGCGAGGTCGTCATCTATTGCTGCGTCCCATGTCGTGCCTCTTCTCCATATTTCTTGTAGTATTTTCTTCGCTTGGACGGTGACGGGTGAGGCCAGCCCAAGGGGGTCGAAGACGGACATCATCACTCTCAGTACCAAGCGCTTAGTCGGTTTTTTTTCATTGAGTGCGTCGGGCGGCAATCGGCTCAGGTCCAAGTTGAAAGCGATTTCATCTGTGGCGGGCTTCCAAACTTGTCCGAGTACGCGTTCATTTTTCATTTCTTTCGCGTCGAGCTCTACGTGTGCGGGGCTCGTGCGCTCGTTTGCCACCTCCCGGGCGTATTCGTGGAGGTTTGAAGGCTCGGTGGTGGGGGTGCGATTTTTCTTGCTTGCGGTGTTTTCTTCTGAGGGGTCTGTGTTCTCATTGGCCACCGCTAGTAGCACTCCCGCCGAGTTGGACGACCACTTACGGAGATTGTAGTGGGCGTTTTTCTGTATATCTCGTACTTCGGCGGCTATCTTGATCGCTTCCTCTTCTGACTTGAAACTCTGTAGGTAATCGTCTACGTAGTGATTACGTACAATGGCCTCGGCGGCTTCAGGGTTCGTTTCCCTATATTTTTCGGCGTTCGCGTTCTTTACATATATAGCGATCGTAGGGCTGCAGGTTGCACCGAAGACAAGGGAGCTCATACGCCATTCTTCCGGGGGCGTGTCGTCCCGGCGGTTCCCACGCCACAGATATCGTAGCGCGTTGCGGTCTTCGGGCTTTATTTTTACGTGCATAAACATTGCTTCTATGTCGGCGGACACGGCGATTTTGTGTTGACGGAACCTCATTAGCACCCCCGGAAGTGATTGGAGGAGGGGGGGGGGCCTGTGAGGAGTTTGTCGTTGAGTGATACGCCTCGAGTACGGGCCGCAGCATCATGGACCACTCTGACGCGATCTCTCTTCATAGGATTCAATACGGCGAAGTGCGGTAGATACCAGTTTTTTTCGTTGTTATTCTTTGGCGGGGCTGGCTCGGCGTAACCTCGCTCGATTAGGTGGTCCATTTCGGCGTTGTAGCGCTTCTTGAACTCTTCATCTCGATCTAGTTTTTTCTCGATGCTGTGTAGGCGTTTGAGCGCGTTCTCGTAGTTGTCCGGCAGTTTGTCGTCTTCGTTTTTCCATAGTAGAGGCACTTGATAGTGACCGTCGGCCGTGATCGTGGTTGATCGCGCGAGCTGAGCGAGGGCGCGTTCTTCCGGGTCGGATTTGGGTCGTTTCGGCTCTATCATCATATTTTCGATGGCGAAGTATTCTTTTAACTGCCGGTCGACGTCTTCCTCGCTTGTTAGCGATTCCCTTTCTTCGGCTGGCTGATTGGAGATATGGCTGACGATATGGTGGATGCCCTCGCCTTGTAGGGGGGCGCGGGTGTGCGCGCCGTGTAACACCCATCCGAGCGGTAGTCGGCTGGCGACGGGTTGATTTCTGTCACCGCGTCGGATTTCTTCTGGTATTAACAGATGCCAGTTGTCTTGCCCGAGCAGTATTCCCGGTTCGGCCGTGTCGTATCTCAGTAGGTGCTCTATGTCTCGCAGGTGTGGGCACGTACTGATATCGTCTTCGCTTATCGTTTGGGGTGATAAGCGTAGGTCGGGAATTGTGCGGGCGTGTATGCGCACCTCCCCGCCTTGTCCGCGTATGAGGAGCGGGACTCGGCGGGATTTCGTTGCGTTTATTTTTTCACTGGTGATTGCCTCTATGCGCAGCGGCGTTGTAGGCCCGTCTAGGCCGACTTTGTTGGCGATTTCTTCCGACAGGAGCGTGATAGTGCTTCCGTCGTCCATCAAAGCCGAAGTCTTGACCTCCCCTTTGGGCCCTTTTATTGTCACAGGTAATATCTTGAGAAAGGCGCGGGACCGGCGGGTCGTCCACGTTGAGGTAACGGCTTCGTTGTCGGCGGGCGCGGGCTTCTTATTGTGCAATAATTTGTGATGAAAGTACTCGCAGCCGTCTCGCTCGCACTTCACCCGTTTGCAGTGGTGCGTTCTGCCCTTGTATTTTAGGCATCTGAAGCATAGTCTTTTTTCTTTAGCTAACTTCCAGCGCTCGTCGATTTCTTCAGCCGTAAATTTCGGACACTTGTCGATGCTGTGCGTCTCGCTCTGACAGCACGAACATTTGCTGGCTGGTCTCTCGGAGGTGGCGTAGGCTTTGTGCACTCGTCTTGGCGGAGGTTCGCTTGTTTCCGGTTGCGCGTAGGCTGCGCAGTACTGTGCTTCTCGTTGTAAGAAGGCGGAGATTTTTATTAGCTCTGATTCCGCGGACACGGTGGTGGCGGCGAAGTCGAACCACCTGTATCTTTGGTTCGGTGTCAGCTTGTCTAGGATCGCTTTAGTAGTCTCAGGGCTGTAGAGATACTGTGCGCGATCTAACGCTCGGAGGGTGGCGATGGCATTCGCAACACGGCACGAGAAGGAGCAGAGGTCCCGCGCGCCGTCTGTGAGGCGGGGCAGCGCGCGGAGCCTTTCTAATTCAATTAGTGCTATGGTATCGGGCCTCCCGAAGCGTGTTTCTAGCGTTTTGATTATCTCGGCGGCCGGAGCTTGGTAGATGAGAAGATTCTCAACTGATTCTTTTGCTCTCCCTTTCAGTGATCTTCGTAGTCTC
Source organism: Epinotia brunnichana (assembly GCA_963854355.1). Classification (NCBI taxonomy): domain Eukaryota; kingdom Metazoa; phylum Arthropoda; class Insecta; order Lepidoptera; family Tortricidae; genus Epinotia; species Epinotia brunnichana. The sequence continues at coordinate 28,078,712 of OY977944.1, forward strand.
GCTATATTTTCTGTTTCGGTGAACTTCATTTGAGATTCTTCGTACGAGGCTTTGAAGGTGAGCCATTCTTGATGCGACCCGGCGTAGGCAGGTAATTCGGTTGCGAATCGGGGGGCAGCGCTGCCGGCGCGGGCGGCTAGAGCGATCGCGGATGCGAGCTCGGATAGGTTAACTTGTTGTGTTGTTTGCGGCACTGCGTTGGTGGTGCCGCTTTGTTCATAGCGATTCGCGCAGGGCGTCGCGGGCGTGAAGACTGGGGGGAGGTCCCTGAGGGGGGCGTTCCCCGCTGGCACTGGCGTCGCGACGGCAGCGGCGACGGGTGCGCTGGGCGGCGGGGGGAGCTGGGTCTCGGCGCGCGGCAGTGGCTGCTGGACCGTTGCTTTTTCTTCGTCAGGATTGTTCCCCTTTTCTTCTGGAAGGTGTGGTTCTTGAGTGATGGCGGGCATCTCGTGGTTTTTCTCGAACCAGGCGTCGATTTGCTCGTTCACTTGAGTGGCGGAAACCACAGTTCCTTCGTCTTCTTCGCTTTGTTCGGCTTCTAGTGTGGCGATGTGTGCTTGGGCGAGTTCAAGCTTGATGCGTAACATCTCTTCTTTTGCTTTGGCTAAGCGTTGCGCACGGCGGCTCGTGGTCGTTGCGCGTGACTTCGACGACGGTGGCGGCGCGGGGGGACGTGGCGTCGTCCCCGTCTGTGACGATTCCTGAGATAACGGCGGCGTCTCAGTGATCGTGTCCGTGCTCGTCGCGTTGTCCGTCGTCGTCGCGTTGTCCGACGCCGTCGGTGGCGTGTATGTTGAGTCTCTACTTGTTTCTTCTCTTGAGGTCCTCGGCGGTTGCTCTGTCCCGAAGATGAGCTGGGCTAACGACTGCCCCGGCGCCGATGACCTTGTGACTGGACCCATTTTCGACGAAAATTTCTCGGCAATGTTCTTTCACTTTCACTGGAATCTTCTTTTTTTCTTGAGGCTGTAGCTGTGCTTAAACTGCAATTTCTTTCTTGAATATCCGGCTTACTGAAGGACCATTATGTGCCTGATGCACCTATGCACTGGTTGTGCAACTGAATTTGACGGGATTCCGATGAGGGAGCAGCTGAGTGAAAGACTTGTTTTCTTTTCCGAGTTGATGCCGTTTCGTAGGTATTTGTAGAACTGAATTTCATGAGGCCCGGACGCCATATTTATACCATGAAATTCCTTGCCCCGCAGCCCGCCCGCCCCGTGATTTTGGCGGGAAATATGGGCGGGAAAGTATTGGCGGGAAAGTTTTGGCGCGAAACGACATCTCATTTATTTATGACAATAATCTTAGGCTAATACGTTATTTACAGTGTTTTATACTTATTTCTATGACATTCGTAATGCATTATCACCCGAGATCCTCTCCGTTTGCCGGCCAATCGCATCTAAAGCGCGGGTTTTTCGTGTCGCTGTCTATATACGTACCTCGGCCCCCACCTGGGGTATAAATACCGAGCTTCCCCCCTCGCTCGCCCATCAGTCTATGCTTGGCCAGCGCGCGGATAGGATCTAAAGGCTTCCTCTTAATCTATCTATATTTCTAGTGGAAACTTAGTGTTTAGCCACTCTTTACTTATGAAACCAACAGTATATTACCTCTTAACTAGGTAGGAATGAAGTGTGAGACCTATTATTATTTATTTCGACTACAAATTGTATAAGGCGAATGTAATACAATGCCTACGTTGTAAGAGGGTTATAAGCTAGGTTACAGGCAATCTATTTTATCAGTATTTACGTAGATGGTTGTCCTGCACTAGTGTAGTTATCAGAAACAAAAATATTTTTAAATTTCCCTTTTTTTTAAAGTCAATCCGGAGGCTGGCTATAACATCCAATTAAAATGAAACGTTTTATTTACATATATGTTATCATGTAACACGTTAATATTGCTATTAGAAGTAGAAAAAGAAATATAGTATAATAGAGTCGCTTTGGCCAGCCGGAATCCATCATTTTACACCAACTCTCGTCCATTAGATCCTTAGCCAGGCTGCCGTTGCACGAGTCTTTGAAGGACCTTAACATCTTCGCGTGCCGACTTCGGAATTGCGGTGATCAGAGAGCTGCATCAGCCGAAGTATCTGGCCTCTCCTGAGCTTGCCAATACCATCATAGGGAAATTAACCCCTCTTTTACGTTATAGGTGGTCCGATTATGCGTCTTCGAACGATGTTACGAACAAGTACAAGCTAGAATTATTAGCAGACTTTTTAGATAATGAATTCAAACAGCAATCAAATCATTGTGCATATTATTCGGAAAATGTTTACGGAAAAACTGTCATAACAAATAATTCGCATGTTGTCAAACCAAATATCGCTACTAAGCAACCCGCGAAGGTTTTTCATGCGACGCTGTCAACGAAACCAAAGAGTCTGACAACATGTAGATATTGTAAGGCAGATACACACGATGTTGAGACGATCCGAGAGCTCCGCTCTCAGACTCCATAGTATCTAAGGGCGGAATTACTCTTTTAAATTGATAGATGTTAGCGTTGTGGGTTTCAGGTCCAAATATGAAGGGATTGAAGCTTTCATTCGTTATCATCCTGTTAATTATGTATGTAAATAAGTTAGATATAAATTGCGTTAGATGCTATTCTAGGCTAAAATCAAGACTACAATTAAAAGTGTAGAAAACTCGCGTTTCGTCCAAAATAATTGGTGTAAAACATACTTCAGCATACTAATTCAGTATTGTTGGATTAGTGTATCATTTAATGTGTGCTAGATCTAGATTTATGGATTCATAAATTAGACTACTTAGGTTAATTGCAGGAATGGATCGCTGGCCAGCAAGAAAACGCGTGGACGGACGCGCGAGCTGCAGAGACATTCTACCCGCGAAGTCGAGAAAAGTGCTTATCGATCGGCACGGTGGGGCGAGGAACGCTCCCTGGAAAATGGGCCTTATACCCTTTTGTTAAGGTATATTTTCAGATGAGGAGTCGGATTAGTGGCGTGATCGTGTTAGTGTTGGCTATGAATACCCCGGCGGGCCGAGGAGCGTTTCACTTTTCTATGGGACGTCGAAGCGAGATCACGCTGCAGAAGGCAAAGGCGGCCAGGCTAGGCTGACCTCTGGGCGCGTACTACTTCGAGGCGGAACAAGGCTGGTCACCGCTGGGCTGCATTACGGCTGTTGCTGAGAGGAATTAGAGTTTGGTAAGGTCGCAAATGCCTTTGCGATCGTCTGGTGAGATTGAATATTTTATTTTAAAGTGTGACTAATCGTAGTGAATTCTAGAATTTCTTAGGGAGTAATTATCTGGTGCGCGCATTGTCTTGAATTGAGTGATTAATATTTAGGCAATATCTTTCTGTTCACGAACTAATATGATCTTATATTATCACGTGTGTATTTTTAATATGTGCCGGAATAATAGGTTTATCACCTAATAAATGCGCTTAAGACATCACCATATTAGGATTCCGTATACTCCCATGAAGTGAAGTGAACACTTATCTTAGTCTAGTCATTGCAATCGACGACTATTTATAGTACATGAATGTTCGCTAAGGAACGGTCCAATGGTAAATAATTCCTAATTGTATACCAGTATCTAGTGGTTAGTTGTAGGTACAAATGAGGGAAATCTTTATTAAAATATGTGCTAATATTATGTTGTAATTTATTTATGGCGGAGGAGCTGGCTTGTTACGAGCGTCGAGGGAGATCAGAAGGGGCGGGAGCCCTGGGAACCAGAGAGGCGTTGGGTACGTGTCCCACTATTAAGAAATTAAAATCTGGTGAGTGACCTTTATAATCACTGTATTGAATGATTCTGAAACTTATTAATTTGTTTTTGGGGCTATTATCTAACCATTTCAACGTTATCATACTTGTATTTGTGTATCGAAATCTAGTTCTACTGTATATAGTTTGGGGAATATGCTAGATAAAGTACGAGCGGTTTATGTATAGGTTATGAACGGATCTAGGTCATTGGTTAAATAACTGACGATATTACAGGAATGTTGTTTTGTTCTACATATATATTACTAGTTGTTTTGTCACTGCGATATGATTGGGTTCCGTGCGCCCTTACGAGATAAAGTGATCAATTATTATACGACAACCTAGCTATAGCAATTGACTCGGTCCGTGGTACGCGTTACACTATGAGGATAGATTGTTAAGATGCGGATAAGCGACAAATATTACCACAAGTTCATATTAATATCCGGTGGTTAGTATAGGTACTGATGGGTGGTTACTTTACTAGATTAACGCAACTGAATAAAGTAGTTATATACACTCGTGGCTGTGTGCTCAGTGTCGAGACAACCATATCCACAGGGCACATTGAGGACCCTGGCCACACGAGAATTCTCCCGAAAGGGGCTTCTTAGTCAGCAGAGATGTGCCCGCACTAGAGCGCCAGTCATAGATGTGTAGACAGAGTGAGTGGCTGAGAGTCTTCAATCTTGCAAATTGAGGGACCTCACTGGTCGAGCTGCTGTCTTAGTTCTAACAAACCTCTTAACAAGGGTTACGGTTGTGTTGGTTTATGAGGTAATCAGATGTACTTATAGATATATTGTGTGGACTTCCTTGAATGAATGAACCTAGCGTAGTAAGTTAGTTATGTACACCTGTGGCCGAGAGCTTAGCGTTGTGGACAACCATATCCAAAGAGCACATTGACGACCCTGACCAATACGAGAATTCGCCCGTTAAGGGGTTTCTTAGTCAGTAGAGATGATGATCGCGCTTAGGCCTCCGTCATGGATGTGTCAACGAAGGTAAGGTTGGTGAGACCTTTCAGTCTTGCAAACTGAAGAGTTTCGCTGGCTAAGCCGTCGTTTTGCTTTAACCGAAGCTTCTTACCGTGAAGCTAGCTATGTTGATTTTACAAGGGAATCCAACACTTTCGCTTATTTTCGTTATTGACGTTAGTCAATAATTAAGTAGGTATCTTCTTAGGTGGGGTCGTTATTATCGGGATCTCAACAAAAGTATTGCGGTGGGTTGGTAATTAATTATCATTCGTCAGTTCAACTGTGCATTGTCGTATATTTAACATTGTTCCGACTATAAAGTGCCTTTGAGTTGATTGAGTGAGATTGGTTGCTAAGACATTGTGTTACATCCATTGAGATATTTTGGGGGTGAATTGTATTATAAATAGCTTAGGAAAAGTCAGTACTAATTGGTATTAGATTTGATAGAAATAACGATAGGGTAGGCGGAATCAACAGATGAGGTGGGATTACTAGCGAGTACGAGCAGCCGCGAGCGAGCGAGAGGCGAGCGCTACAGTTCGCTAACAACTCTAAGATTCATCGTTAGGGAGAATCGATATTATACTAGACATTGCGTCATTCATGTACCTGGAAGTAAAACATGTACTAATATTCTATTTCAATAGACTATCATCGCATCATCATCAATATCTTGACTTACGATTATTTTCGTTATTATATCATCGCATCATCATCAATATCTTGACTTCTTCATGATTATTTTCATTATTATATCATCGCATCATCATCAATATCTTGACTTACGATTATTTTCGTTATTATATCATCGCATCATCATCAATATCTTGACTTACGATTATTTTCGTTATTATATCATCGCATCATCATCAATATCTTGACTTACGATTATTTTCGTTATTATATCATCGCATCATCATCAATATCTTGACTTCTTCATGATTATTTTCATTATTATATCATCGCATCATCATCAATAGAGATCCCATCATGGCCAACACAAGTTGACCACTATTGTATTGCGAGTCTGTTTAAAGGGCGTCACCTACCACATAGCGTAATTTATCACTTCCCACAACTTAGTATAACAAGGAATTTATGCCCACTTTAGCCTCCATAATTGTGCATCACTTAATGAGACTACTGAATTGTAAATTAATTCTAAGGAACTGGTATAATTGTCTTACTTAAGTTATAGGTTCTACTAAAATGGGGTTAATGTACAACTTCAATTAACGTGTAACTTTTTCCCTTTATAGAAATACAAACTTCATACTTCTCGAAAAGGGCTGGGTCTACTCGCACAACGCGGGGCCTAACCACTAGACGAAATCACACGCCAAGCCACTTCACCAGCGCGAATCACGTATAGCTTAGGTCTAAATAGGTCTTCGAGGTTAGGTTCCAGAGATAATAAATTCTAGGTTAGATTACGGCATTGTAGGCCTGGAGTCGGACGGTTTTTTATTTGACCGAATCTCTTTCCGTCCGGCAATATCCTAGGAGATGATTTGGTCTGTTTAAGTACTCAAGCTCGATTACTTTAACATAAATAACGAGAGATTCTGTAGCTGTAGGATAGATTTACCTAGACTAGAATAAAACCCAACCTTTCTAGTAGGATCGGCCGGAACTAACTCGGTTTTTCTATTCGCTTTGGTACGAGTTAGTATTTATAGGAACAAAGTGGATATCTAGTACAATCGAGTCTTGATTTTACTGGATTAATTAGTCAAAGGTTCTTTAGCTTCAAAACAAACAAAATTAATTTGATATTTCTATGGTAAATAAATGATTTATTTTCTCGCTTACTATCTGTTTCATTTTATTCAATAGCTTTTCCTTCAGGTAGGATTCAATTTTCAGACGACTAGAAGCTTCTCAGGAGCTTCAGCTTTCAGATAGGGGTTAATTTAAGTTCAGAATAGGAAAACATAAAATACAGCCATTTTATAAGGTTGAATCGTTACAATGTCCATGAATGCGAAAAGTTTATTTCATTGCCTATTGACGACCGCTGGCAATGGGTTACTGAAAATAAGGTATGTTACAGATGTTAATCTAAAGGTTCACATAAATATTTAGCCTGCAAGAAACATTGCGAAGTCGCCGGATGTAAGTACATTCGGCGACATAATACTTTGCTCCATCGACCCATGGTAGAAACCGCTGCCCATGTCGACATAGATGAACACGACAAGCCCCAGTCTGAGGAGGTACCCACTGCTATTGTATCTCATAGTGCCTCCCCTAACCCAACGTCAATCCAAAGGTCCTTATTAAAGGTAGTCCCTGTCACTATTACCGGTCCTAAAGCTAGTTTCGATACCTACGCGCTGCTTGACGACGGGTCTACGGCCTCATTTATCGATAAATCTGTAGCTGATCTGGTAGATGTTACCGGGCCCAAAAAACACATTCAAGTCGAGTGTATAGGCGGTCTTGGTAAAAATATGGAGGTCAGTTTCGTGAACATTAAAGTCACAGGCTGCCACAGTGTAGAAACACACGATATTGTAGTGAGGTCTATTCCAAATTTGACTATTGCCACCCAGTGTGTTCGTTCAGAGCAAATCAAAAACTGCAATTATTTACGCGATCTAGCCGATGTCTTGTGCTACGAGAACGCAAAGCCCATGCTTCTGCTTGGAATTGATAATTGGCATCTTACCTTTTCAAAAACTATTCGGCGCGGTAAGCTATCGCAGCCAGCAGCGTCTTTGACTCCTTTAGGTTGGGTTTTATACGGCTCTACTTCAACCATATCCAAACCTATCGACTTCGTGAACCATGCTATAGCATGCTATAGCATGGTTCTGTTATAACAGAGTGCGAAGAAGATAGTCTAGGGGACAGCCGTACTTTAGATATCCTCATCAAAGACTATTATAGTTTAGACTCTATAGGTATAGAAAAAAGGGATGGCCGCTCTGTTGAGGATCAAAGAGCTTTAAAATTGCTAAAGGAGACTACCAGGCGTCAAGCATCTGGGCGATTCGAGACAGGGTTACTGTGGCGTGACAATATCGAACAGGCCCCGATAGGCGCCCACTTGCTTTACGCCGTTTTAGGTCTCTGGAATCTAAGATGATTAAAGACTCTACTCTAGTAAATATAAACAAAATATTCACGCCATGCTTGATAAAGGTTATGCAGAATTGTGCACTGCCCCCCCTTCTGGTATATCATGGTATTTACCACATTTCGGATTAGTACATCCACAAAAGAAAAACTTAGGATTGTCTGTGATGCCGCCGCCAAGTGTGAAGGTGTAAGCCTAAATTCCCTTTTACTGCCCGGGCCCGATCTTCTCCAATCCTTGTTGGCCATTTTGATGCGATTCAGAGAAGGCCGAGTAGCTCTTTCGGCTGATATCCGGGAAATGTTTCCACAAGTTAAAATCATACCAGAAGACCGTGACGCTCAGCGTTTTTTATGGCGCGACGATCCTACCCAGCCTATTCAGGAATACCGCATGTCATCTATGATGTTCGGTGCAGTGTGTAGTCCGTTTACGGCCTTGTACCTTAAAAATAAGATCAGAATCAGCGATCACACCCGAAAGCTGCAGCAGCTATTATCCGCGACACATACATGGACGATTACTTAGGTACTTGTGATAATGAACAAGAAGCCGCACTTTTATCCTCAGACATTGTCTCGGTTTTAGCCGCAGCCAAATTTGACATGAGATCTTGGGTATCGAATTCTGAAAAGGCTCTCAACATGCTTCCTCCTGACCTTCGCGCTGTTGGGGCCACAACAATAAATGTATGTTCGGACTCGCGGCCTTCGACACGCGTCTAAGGAGTTTCCTGGGACATCGCTAACGACACACTGTCTTTTCCACATATTGATTTGATAAAATCCCAGCGAAACTAACTAAGCGTGTTGTCCTTTCAAACCTAATGAAAATTTACGACCCTTTAGGCCTTCTTACTCCCGCGGTTATAAAAGGTCGTGTTCTTTTCCAAAAGACCTGGAAACTTGCTACATCTTGGGATGAATTATTGCCCAATGGGTTCATAGAAAAGAGACTGGTTCACAAGCTTAGTCAACATTTTGAACAATTGCGTACCCCGGTGTTATGCCACTTTAAACGACCTGATAAGTTCAGTGCAATTACATATTTTCGCAGACGCGAGCGAGCAAGTGTACGGTTGCGTCACTTACTGGCGCTTTATGTGTCCAAACGGAAACATACAAGTCTCGTTGATCAGTGGTAAAGCTCGCGTGGCTCCCATGAGCCCACGACCATACCAAGGCTGGAGCTTCAGGCGGCTCTAATTGCTGCTCGCTTATCTGTATTTACCTTAGAATCTCACAAACGAAAGCCAGAAAGGATCTTTCTCTGGTCAGCTAGGAGTAGTCCATCACCGAAGGCTCCTTCAATGCCAAGCGAATCTTGCCCTTTCCGAATGGCTCCTTCCAGAACGTTCAGTAGTATACAATTAGCTGTCGTCGCGCGCGCATCCCTTACAGCCGCTGAGACATATATACCACGGTGCTTTCGTGGCTATATACTTTTACCGCTTTCGATGTTGTGCTTTTACCCTAACCTGTGCTGAATCAAGATCGAGGCTTATAAGACCTAGGCATAGGAGAAGGAGAAAGGAGCTGGGCTTTCACCACATCACGAGCTGCTGCTATTGAGGTGCACAAGGTGAGTGGGTTGCTCTCTTTTCTTGCTGATCGCCTTGGTTACTTTCTCTGGGGAATTCATGCTTTCCAACCCCCCTTTCGCTGAGCTATCGAAGAATCTGTAACATTTAAATGGTGATGTTTTGTGGGTTGGATCCTTTTCCCCAAACTACGTCATGTGGGTTGTCCGCTTATGCATTAGATAATTTTGTTTTTAAAGGATTATCATCATCGTTTCAGCCGAAAGACGTCCACTGGTGGACACAGGCCTCCCCCAAAGAGTTCGAAAGTGACCGGTCCTGCGCCACCCGCATCCAGCGGACTCCCGCGACCTTATAGGATACAATGGATAAAAGAACAAGAATCCCCATACCTCTACTACCTTTGCCAGCTCTGCCAAACCGCTTACTGAATTTAAGTGCCAGACTTCCGTTGAATACTTCAACGGGCTTGAACGAAAAGGGAACGAACGAACGGAATCTTAAAGTGCCTACCGGGGACTCAAATAGACAAGCCTGTGCTGGTCCAAGCAATCAAAGATGCCGAAGCCTTGACGCCAGTCTAAACCGTCCTTTTAAAATCGAAGTTAATGATGTGTCAATGGGAAGTCTAGGCGAGAAAAGAAGAATGTCAGAGACTAGTGTTAGCAGTGATGATGATGATGAACATGCTAATGAGAAGGGGACGTTGTTGTTACCAGCTAAAGATTGCCTAACTAGTAAAAGGCGGCTATCAGCATCCACTCCAGGCCTTAACACACAGTCAGCTCAGCTAGGAAGGAGAACATTAAAAGACGCATGAAGAGGTCCCGTAGCAGAGAAGGGACTCCATTACCAAATAATAAAAAAAGCGGCCAAGTGCGAGTCGGACTCGCACATGAAGGGTTCCGTTAAATAAATTGCTTTTTACGATTTATGACATAATAAAAAAAACTACTTGCTCGTTCAAACCAATTTTCGTTGGAAGTTTGCCCTTCGGCCGTTTTCGAAACCATAGGTACAGAAAATATAGTCTTCTTTTGAAACTCAGTCATGGATAATAACAGATATGCATTAAAACTATTTAGTTATAGCTTTGACATTCATAGTCACAAGAAATATTTAAGAACTTCACTTAGGCGTCAGATAAAAATTGTGCGTGAAATTATAAATCTGGTATCTAAGAAATTTCTCTAACCTTGGTCAACCAATACGGAAAACGCAAATCCGTTGAAGAGAGCAATGGTTGAAGAACATAAATGGCTCTTTAACGGGTGCTATGAAGTAAATCTCCACCGGCCTTCAGATTTTCATAAGGCGTTACTTCATAGCACCCGTTAAAGAGACATTTATTTTCTTCCACCATTGAATCAATCCTATGAATGTCAAAGCTATAACTAAATAGTTTTGTTTTAATGCATATCTGTTATTATCCATGACTGAGTTTCATAAGAAGACTATATTTTCTGTATTGGTAACCAGTTTAGAAAACAGAATTATTTTTCTTTATTCGAAACCAGGTTTCCAAAAAATGGTTTCGAAAACGGCCGAAGGGGAAGTTTGCATGGTAATGTACATCATATTATTTTTTTAGTATTATCATTCTCTTATTTTAGAAGTTACGGGGGGGGGGGGACACATTTTACCACTCTGGAAGTGTCTTTCGCGCAAACTATTCAGTTTAAAAATGATATTAGAAACCGCAATATCATTTTGAAGACCTATCCATATGTACGTATGGGTTTGATGAAAAAAAAAATTGAGTTTCAGTTCTTAGTATGGGGTGTACGAGCAAGCACGTACATATTTAGAGCTACGCTTCCTGCGTGCCAAAAGTGCATTATGTTAAGGTTATATTTAATAAGCCAATGTGCAGTGCGTGACCGCGGAAACTACGGCCGCGCACGTATAGTAATCAATCTAGCATGTATATATTAGCGTAAGAATCTTGAATAAAGTGATTTACACTCCAACCCTATAGGCAGCGTTTTATTTCGTCTCTGCTGGGGTTTAGATATTAAGTATATTATATTGTAAGGGGCTCACCCTTACATTTTGGTCCTTCGAATCATTCTCGAAGTTGATCTTCGGGAGTTTTACTGAACACAGTGCACCTTTGGGTGTATCAGTATCATTACACATTCAGTGTATGAATGACACGGTGAAAAGGAGCGTCTGCCGTTCGCCGCACCAGCATCGAGCATCATCGAGCGTCAGTGACACGGTGAAAAGCAGCGTCTGCCGGTCGTCGCAATTATCAAGCAGCAGCATTTTGATTATCAAGTAAGATCTGTCCATTATTATATATTGTATTATGGAGGCATTACTTACGCGTCAGAGGGAGATCTTCCAAAAATTGCAAGTAATTAAGGTAAACTTTGGCAAGGATCCGGCGGGTAGGAAAACCCCCGAATATATTAAAGATAAGTTAAAGACGGTGGATCTTTTATGGAGGGAATTCGAGAGCAATGATGCTCGGCTGGCAGAGTTTGAGGATGACAAGCAGCCATATTACACGGAGAACGTGTTTGAGCAGGCAAGGTTAAGTTATGAGACAATCTCTAAACTGTTGGGTTCCTATGTCTTTCAGCCGGCGGGGCCTAGTCGGCCGCGGGAGACGAGGCCAGAAGGGTCTGTGGATGTATCGGAGCTGTTGAGGCAGCAAAGAACAAATTTTCGGGCTTTGCAGAGGTTAGTTAAGGGTATTAAGGTTGACGCAATAGTGGAAAAATGGGAATTTGATTTTGAACTGCAGGAATTGCAGTCGCAGTGGGATATCATCAAGAAATTACATTCACAGATAGACAATGATTTGCAGGGCTCAGACAGGAGTTATGAAGAAGAGTTTATGGGGAGTCTGCATACCGGATTAGGGTCAGTGGTGCACCGGCAACAGGCAACGCCACAGTTGGAGATTCCTGTATTCGCGGGAAGTTATGCTCAATGGCCTACATTTTATGATCTATTTCGTGAGGCTGTGCACAATAATGGAGCCACCCAGAAGGGTCAAAAGATGCAGCATCTCAAGGGGAAGCTTACAGGAGAGGCAGAGCGTCTTATTCAGCATCTGCATATATCTTCAGAGAATTACGATGTTGCATGGGAGTTGCTGACACGCAGGTACAATAATACTCAGGTACTGTTTTCTACGCAAATGGAAAGTTTCTTGAATCAGCCGATAATTTACAAGCAATGTTCAGAGGATTTGAAGAGGATGCACGATACGTCCACGGAGTGTGTCAATGCTATACATAACCTAGGTATAGACACCAGTACGTAGGGTCCGGTTCTTGTTCATCTGCTATTGAGGAAATTGGATCAGGAGACATGTAGTGATTTTAAGGAGTCCAGGAAGTCGCCGCGAGAAGTGCCGACATTGAAAGAGCTCATGGAGTTTTTGGAGATTAAGTTTATCGCGCTTGAACCGATACTTCAGAAACGGGACAAAGACGTGTCGTTAGCGCCGAAGAGGGCTTCTAATTTTCAAGGGTCATTTAATTATAGGCCGAAGTATCAGGGAGAGGTTTCGCCCAGATTTTATCAGACCGCCCTCGCCAAGGCGTACAAATGTCTATTATGCAACCATGAACATGAATTATTCCAGTGCCGGAAGTTTATGGCCTTGGCACCAGAAAATAGGTTGGAGTTGGTGATACAGAATAAGGTATGTGAGAATTGCCTTTATGCGCATTATGGAGTGCAGTGTAGGTCAAATAAGCGCTGTCGGGAGTGCGGCGAGGAGCACAACACGCTGTTACATGGCGCACGCAGTCGCACGAGCTGGGCATCGGCACATACAGCCCATTCAGAGACGGGTGACAGTTCGAGGCCTCATAACGTGAGCCATGTGGCCAGCGACAATGAGGAGGTGCTCTTGACCACGGTATCGCTTAAAATACAGGCGGCATCAGGGGAGTATATTATTATGCGGGACTTGTTGGATCAAGGGTCGCAAGTATCGTCGATGTCAGAAAATGCCGCGCAGTTGTTAGGGTTACAACGCCATAGTTACCACGCATCAATTGCGGGGATAGGTAACGGTGCGAATCAGAGCAGAGGCATGGTAAGGTTGACATGCCAGTCAATACACGACGAGTATCAATTTGCTACGAATGCGTTGGTAATATCGCGTGTAGTTAACAAGCTGCCTAACGTGTCGTTTCATAGGCAAGCGATGCCAAGTATATCGAATGTTAATTTAGCGGATCCAGAGTATAACGTGTCACGGCCTGTGGACCTATTGTTTATTATTAAGTTTTTTATTATCTTTAAGCTATAAGCCTATAGCTAAATTTACATAGGTACAATTAATCTGCCAAACCACAATGCGGTTTGTTGGCAAACAACGCTCCTAATTGATTTTACATTTTATTAGCTAAAAGCTGCGATGCGAGCGTGTATTCGGGAATTAGTATGAACGGGCTTATCAGGAATCCGGGGCAGAATATAATTGCGCAACAAACGAGACTCGGATGGATACTTACAGGGAACGTGAGGACATTTAATTGCCATGCAGTTTTAAATAATTTGGCGGATAGTACTAAGTATTGGGAGTTGGAGGATATCGCTACGGGATCTGACACTATGACCTCGCAGGAACAGCTGCGTGACGATTTTTATTCTAAGCATTGGGAGATGGAAAATATCCCGCAGGAACAGTTGCGTGACGATTTTTATCAGAGGAATGAGACCTCTTTGGAAAATTGCGCTTATATAGGGGGAATACCTATTAAGATAGGTTTCGAGCAAGAGCTCGAGTTATCAAAGCCTTGGCACAGTTGGAGCAGGTAGAAAATAAATTGCAAAGAAAGCAACCGCAAGGCGAACAGTATAAGCAGTTTATTAAAGAGTACCAATGTCTAGGTCTTTCTTACCTACTGATATAAACGTTTTGTAAAATTAGTTAAGTTTCTCATAAGTGAAATGTATAATTTCTTAGAGAAAATAAAGTTCTTTAAACCTAAGGTCTAGAGGTCATAGGCATAGAGCTGAGATAGCAGTGGAGCCAGCGTGCTATTTGCCGCGTCAATGTGTTTTGAAATCTGACGCACGCGACGGAAAAAACTTCCACGGGTCAAGGTCCGGTCCGGTCCGGAATGGCTTTTGCGGTTCAAGCAAGAGAATATCAGGCCTACGCGCAACGTAAGTCCACAGTTAGAGGTGAAAAAACTCAACGCGCATGCAGCCGTGTTTAAAAACGACATTTTAATCACGAGTCAGCTCAATAGGCACGAGTCAATAAACCGAGTTGTACGGAAGACAGCATGGATATCACGTTTCATAACACAGACACGTAGTAAACAAAGTGTAAAACGTACAAGTTGCCTGACGTCGGCGGAACTGAATAGTACTTACGACGCGGTTAGCAAAGTTATTCAGGACGATTGTTTTAATGAAGAGATAGCAAGTATTCAAAAGAAGAGCTACGTGCGCAGTTCTAGCAAGATCATCAGCCTCAATCCGTTCCAGGATAACGAAGGGATGCTAAGGGTCGGGGGTCGGCTGGCGAATGCTAGTATTTCTGAGGCGGCAAAACATGCTATTATTTTGCCAAGCCATGGGCGGTTTACGCAGCTTATCATAGAACAAGGGCACAAGGCCACATTACACGGTGGTGCACGCCTTACATTATCATATCGACGTAATAAATATTGGATCATGGGTGGAATGTGCACAGTTAAACGGGTGCTACGACAGTGTGTCCGATGCAGACGATTTGAAGCCAGCAGCCGACCGCAGATTATGGTGGACTTACCCGCACCACGGGTCACACCGTCGAGAACATTTGAGCACACGGGGGTGGATTTCACGGGGTGGTTTGCGATAAAAGCCAACACAGGCCGAGGAATCAGGACAACGAAAGGATATGTTGCCATATTCGGGTGCTTAGCGACAAAGGCCGTTCATCTGGAATTGGTGTCGGATCTCAGTACTCCCGCCTTCCTTGCAGCATTTAGGAGGTTTGGTTCGCGCAGGGGGAGTCTCAGGCACATGTGGAGTGACAATGGAGGCAACTGCGTCGGCGCCAGTCGCGGTTTGAAAAAGGAGTACCAAGAAATCGCTCAAACCATCGTTTACGCGGAATTCTACGATAGTATAAGTCATATGGACATAGAGTGGCATTTCAACGCTCCAGCGTGGAGCAACGCTGGAGGATTATGGGAGGCCGCAGTCAAAAGTTTTAAGTACTATCTACGACGGGTAGTAGGGGAACAGAAGCTTACATACGAGGAGTTCAGTACGCTTATACAACAGATAGAAGCATGTATGAATTCAAGGCCGTTAGGACCATTGATAGAGAACCCCGAGGATGAAATTCTCACGGCGGGACACTTCCTGGTCCGATTCTTAATAGACCACATACAGACTCTACAGCGTTTAAACTCACAGCGCGATGGCAGTTGGTGCAGTCATTAAGCAAGCAGCTGTGGAAAAGATGGCCGGCGGAGTACTTGCAGCAATTACAAGCACGGTCAAAGTGGAGGACGCCATGCAAGAACCTGCAACCGGATGACGTGGTATTGGTAAAAGACGACAATGTACCACCCGGAAAGTGGTCAATGGCTTGGGTTATGGAGGTGCATCCAGGCAAAGATGGATACGTTAGAGTGGTCACGGTAAAGACTCCAAGCAATATTCTCAAGCGGCCGGTTACGAAGCTGGTATTGTTGCCGGTAAGAGAAGACCCGGTCAACGAGCAAGTCAGGGAAGCGCAGCGGGGTCGGCGGAGTAGATCGCTATTTAAGAATTTTTTTACGACACTGCTATTCTCAACGACGATTATATCGCCGACAGTGTCAATAAATATCACGGCGTTAGAAAGCACGCAGGGGCTTTACTTTGATAGAATAAGCAGTCTGCAGCAAATCCGGGATGAATGGAAACTAGTGGTCTATTATAATATGACGACATTGTTGGTTCCGGACATCGTCACTTAGCTTAAGTAGTTATTTTTAATGCATTTATAGTATATTTCGTGAAATGGAACGTATTCATTAGCGACAGTTAGGTAGGGTAGTTGTCTAGTTTTTTTTGACATTAGTAAAACGCCAGTTGAGGGTATATCGTTTTGTTGGTTGACAACGGCTCCGCGCGCAAGCCCATTCGTCGCGCCCAAAGATCGCAAATTTGGTGAAACACGTCCCAAAAACCTTCGCATCGACCAGTGCTTCAGCAGCTCGCGCCTGTGGAAGTGTGGACTGTCGGTACCGACTCATCTGTTCGCCGGGCACGCCGGGGTGAGTTGGCCTTCATTTTCGATTACTTTCACTGGCATTTCTCGTTGAAAATTGTAGCTGTCGTTTCGCAAAAAATACGCAATTTCCCTGCTCGAGGGCGATTGTACATTTGGTACTTCTAACCGGATCCTCCTAAAAGTGAGAGCAGCTAACCTGCCTCATGGCCAGGAGTGACGTTTGAACCATTTTCGTATCGAAAAACTGTCGCTAATTTCGTCTCGTTAATATTTCGCTAATTTCGTATCGCTAAATATTTCGCCTCGCGTCTCATTAAAATTGTCGTTTAATTACCTATAAGTAGGTGGGAAAACATTCCACTAGCAGTGTCGAATCCGTAGCCATCATTATCATAATCACACGAATATTGAAATAAGTATTAAATTGTTACACCTAGGAACGTAATTAATCGCATAGTAATTCAAATTAATCATTTTGAATATCGATGTAAATTGTTGAAATTGATGATGCAATTAATTACACGACCGAATTGAGTAGACATTAACGTGATCCAAATACTGCTTGAACCGAGTACATTTTAAAATTAGTCGGGTTATACTGCACCGCGTGCCATTTCTTATGCTAACCTATAAATACCGGCGTTGATTTGATGACTTTAAAACAACGATAAAAATATTTTAGTTATTGTTGTTTTGTAAAGTGAATAACAAATAGACAGATATATAAATACGTTATATCAATTGCAAGTTCATTGACTTTCATATACTTAGTAAAATTAAGTAATTCTACAAAACAAAAAATATAATTTGCATATTTTGTCCCTATACAATTATCGTGCATTATTGTTGAATAATGTTCACAGATAGTTGTACATTAATATCCACATAGTTACCTAGCAGAACCTAGATAATCATCTATTCAATAGCTTGTTATTAGTTGACTAAATTATTGAAGTAAGTAGGTAGGTATAGAATTTGGCTCGAGGAAGTGTGAACTCGATTATTATAGGATTGATCTTCGAACGTCATTTATGCACGTTAATTTACAAGTTAAATAAATTGTACCCATCGCTTCGTTCGTAAATAATTTATTCGTAAATATCGAACGGGATCTAAAATTTATAGTTTGATCACCTTGTTGATTCGTGTAACTTGATTAGGTACGTACCGCTCTCAAGAAAATAAAACTTTCTTTGTAATTGTTTATTCGTCTTGTATACTCGTTAGCTTCGTATGTTCTGGACCTTATTGTATAGGCAATAAGGTCGAAATTCGCTCGACATACCAGAGTGTTTGTTTAGTAACACGTTGTTTACATTGTATTACTTGTAACTTAGTTGTGATTTAACTCACAGATATTTAAATTCAAGATGTCTAAAGCACTCGCTCGGCGTAACTTGCAATTAAAACGCGAAATATCGATGAAACGAATTGATGAATGCTTAGCGGCCGGATTGCAAGCCAAGGTGGATTCCTCGCGATTACCTTTGTTTTTGTCTAGGTACAGCAAAATAGATAGTTATTGCTCGAGTTTTGAATCGCACCATTTGAAACTCATTTCTGAAATAACGGATGTGAATGAGTTAGACCAGGAAGATTTGATTCGACAGGATTTCGATGATAAATATTTTCAAATAATTGAAATCCAGTCTTTATTGTCCTCAGGCGGCGCTAGTGCCGAGAGTGGGACAGCCACATCCGACTTGTCCGTGAAATTACCTCGTTAGAACTTGGTACACTTCGAAGGTGATATCAAGTTGTGGGGCACGTTTTATGACATGTTCAACACGATGGTACATCAGAACAAAAGACTGTCAAACATTGAACGATTTTCGATTTTGATTTCGCTTCTTTCGGGTGAACCGCTTCAGTTAATAAAAGGATTTCCCTTATCGGATAGCAATTATTTAGACGCTTACGCCGCTTTGATCGACCGGTACAACAACAAACGAAAGTTAGCCTTTCGTCATTGGGAAGAAATTCAAAGTGCTACTTTGAACTCGAACTCGCCCAGCGAACTACGCCGTCTAGTAGACACCTTTAAGGAAAATATTGCTGTGTTGAAGAACTTGAGATTTCCTGTCAACGACTGGGACTTCCCATTGTTTTATTTATTGATCAATAAATTGGATTTAGACACTCGTCGTCGTTTCGAACTGCAAAACGACAGCAAGGAGGTACCTTCTTTCAACTCGTTATTAGAACACGTGAGTAAGGCCGGGCAAGCTTTGGAACTCGCCGAACTCACAGACGGTACCCCGCGGCTCGCGCTGCCGCGGCACCCGCGCGCCCCGCTCGCGCTCAGGGCGCCCCGCGCGCCTCGCCCTGGCGGCCCGCGCCCGACAGAGCGCCCGCTGGAGCAGCTTATAAGACAATGATTGCTAGTAACACTGCTCCACTTGAGTCGTCCTGCGTACTATGCAAGTCGAACCATGATCTTGCTAAGTGTGTAGATTATCGCAATAAAACGCCTCACGAACGCTTTGCGGTTGTGAAGGACAATAGACTATGCGTAAATTGTCTGCGTTCCGGACACGTGGTTAGATTTTGCCCTTCGAAATCTCTTTGTTTGAAGTGTAATGTTCCCCATCACACTACTATACATTTCGATAATGTCGGTAATCTCGCGCCCGGCGACTGTACGCCGACCTCGAGTAGCATCGCCGCCGCGTCACTGTCGCCACCCTCGTCGTTCGTCAACTCGAGTCACTTGTCCGACAAACGGGTAAATATGCTCGTTTCTGATGCAACGCCCATGAGCCACACCTCGCTTTTAGCCACTGCATCCGTAGACGTATTAGACGGTTTCGGTAGCTACCAAAGAATTCGTATTGTTGTTGACAGTGGCAGTCAGTCGAACTTTATCACGAAACGTTGCGCACAACGCCTCGGACTTTCGGTTCGCAAGACAACCGCTTCTATCGAGGGTATTGGAGAAGTGGCCGCCCTGGCAACTTCCTGTGCGACCTTAAATATTCGTAACATCAAGGCTGATTTTGAAACGTGCATCGATGCATTTGTTACGCCCAAAATTTGTAGTAAATTGCCTGCTGTGAAACTTGACACGGAACAGTTGCCCCATTTGAGCACACTGGAACTCGCCGACCCTAGTTTTGCTACACCTGGAGTCATTGACGCCTTGGTGGGAGTGGATGTCTTTTGCCAAATATTTTCGGGTAACCGTCACGACTATGGTCCAGACGGACCCTCCGTTTTCGAAACTAAACTTGGATGGGTTGTCATGGGAAAGGTCTCGTGCGCATCTTCCCATTTGAAATCTTCGTTGTTTTGTTCGATCGAATCGCTTGATACCCAAATTAAAAAATTCTGGGAAATCGAAAATCTCCCCGACGCCTCCCCGTTAAGTGATGATGAAGTCATGTGCGAGGAAATATTCGCTTCAACCCACGCACGTGACTCCGACGGGAGGTACATCGTCCGTTTGCCTTTTCGAACCGTCGATCCTCGTTTCGGTGACTCACGCACCCTTGCTGAGCGCCGTCTAGTCTCCCTCGAAAAGAGACTTTCTCGTAACCCTGAGCTCCGTAAAGACTACAACAGTTTTATGCGTGACTACTTGGATGCTGGCCACATGGACCCTGTGGCACCTGATCCACACGGGCGTGCTTATTACTTAGCACACCACTGCGTGCTCAAACCGAGCAGTACTACCACCAAGCTCAGAGCCGTCTACGACGCTACTGCTCAGCCTGCTGGAGGCTCCTCGTTGAATGATCAGTTGCTCGTTGGACCTAAACTGCAATCTGACCTCGTATCGATACTACTTCGCTTTCGTTTACATGCGGTTGTCTTCACAGCCGACATTCGCCAAATGTATCGACAAATTCTAGTCTCTCTTATCGATCAAGACTTCCAACGCATTTTATTTAGGTTCTCCCTTGATGAGCCTATACAAGAATTTCGCTTAAAGACCGTAACTTACGGTATGGCCTCGTCCAGCTTTCTCGCAATTCGCGCCATAGTTCAATTGGCGATTGATGAGGGTAGTAAATATCCTCGCGCAGCTGACACCCTTAAAAGGGACATTTATGTCGATGACATAGTGACTGGCACTGAGTCCGTCGAATCAGCCCTCGACCTTCAATCTCAGGTCATCAACCTTTTGGGAAAAGGTTGCTTTGAGCTTAGGAAATGGACGAGTAACTGTCCACGATTGCTCGAGAATCTCAACCCAGAACACTGCCACAACAGCGCACTCTCTTTCGATTCGGAACCGACATCTCCTGTTAAGGTGCTTGGCATGGAGTGGAATCCGTCTGGTGACGTGTTCACGTTCACAGTTAGTGCACTTCATGAACGGTGCACTAAGAGAAATGTTCTTTCGGAACTGGCTCGTATATTTGACCCTCTTGGATTTCTGACGCCCCTGACCCTCTCGTTCAAGCGTATAATTCAAGAGCTGTGGACTCTAGGCCTAGATTGGGATGAAATTGCACCTAACAACATCTGTCAGAGCTGGCATCGCTATCGTTTGGATCTTGACATACTCTCTTCTCTCGAAGTCCCTCGATTCGTTCCTTCGAAAGAGTCCTGCAGCGTTCAGTTGCACGGCTTCTGCGACGCCTCCGAGGTAGGATACTCTGCTGTTGTTTTCTTTCGTATTCGACATGGCGATGGCAGTATCACGATACATTTGATTATGTCTCGCTCAAAGGTTGCTCCTCTGAAAAGGACTTCCATTCCTCGTTTGGAGCTTTGTGGTGGCGTATTATTGACCGATCTGGTTAGCCACATAAAAGACATTTACGCCGGAGATATTGAATTTGAGGAGACATACTGTTGGTCGGACTCCACGGTAACGCTTGCTTGGTTGCGTTCACCATCACAACGTTGGAAAACATACGTTAGTAATCGCGTTAGCCACATCCAGGAAAGGATACCTGCAGCACATTGGCACCATGTTCGGTCCGAGTGTAATCCTGCCGATTGCGCCTCTCGTGGGGTGACGGTTCGAGAACTCGTAGATCACCCCCTGTGGTGGACGGTTCCGGCGTGGTTGGCACTGGATAGTAAAGTGTGGCCAGTATCGTTGTCATCTATTGAAGAACGTGAGGGTGACTGGATGGAGGAACAGAAAGTTCCCAAACAGACGTCGTTATTTGTTGCCATCGACCAGTTTGACGATTTCTTATCAAGACATTCGAGTCTTAACAAAGCTAAGCGAATTGTAGCTTACATTCGTCGTTTCGTACACAACTGTCGTAAACCTGATGATAGACAAGGCGGCCCGCTTGTTCAATCAGAACTCGATGGTGCCCAAAATATTTTGGTTAGATTAGCGCAAGAAAAGGCCTTCTCGGATGAGATTAGGCTCATACGAGATGGCAAAAAATTGGCCAAACAATACAGAAAACTCAGTATTTTCATAGATGAATGCGGTTTGTTGAGGGTGGGCGGTAGGCTTATGCACTCTGAACTCGATTATGATTGCAAACACCCTCTACTGCTGCCTAGTAAGGGTCGCTTAACACTCATTGTCATCGATCAAACACATCATGACAACCAACATCCTGGATTAAGAACTTTACACTTCTTGATAGCACAAAATATTTGGATCCTCGCTTCTAAGCGCACGATTAGGTCTCGCTTGGCAAAATGCATAAAATGCTTTCGTGCCAATCCAAAACCTTTGGTGCCTCATATGGCAGATCTTCCAAAGACACGAATTTCGCAGGTAAAACCTTTCTCGTGCATCGGTATTGATTTCGCTGGACCTTTTTCCACTCATATAAAACGTTATCGTGGGGCTAGGCCATTCAAAACCCACATTTGTCTTTTCATATGTTTCGCAACCAAGGCAGTTCACATCGAACTTGTAATCGGATTGACAAGCGAAGCTTTCCTTGCTGCCTTACGTCGATTCATCGCTCGTCGTGGTCGTTGCCAACTTATCCATTGTGACCGAGGTACCAATTTCGTAGGTGCCTACAACGCATTGTTACCTCTAATGCAAGATGCGGCCTCTCACGAAAATATCGAGTTCTGCTTTAACCCACCAGCGTCGCCACACTTCGGTGGTCTGTGGGAAGCGAACATCAAATCTTTTAAGACACATCTTTCTCGCGTCGTTGGGAATCAAATTTTGACCTACGAAGAGTTTCTCACAGTTGCTGCCCAGATTGAGGCTGCTTTAAATTCACGCCCGCTCTGTGAGATGAGCTCTGATCCAAATGACATGTCAGTATTGTCTCCCGGACATTTCTTTACATTAGAGCCATTGACGTCGCTTGTAGAAGCTCCTATCAACGATGCAAACATCTCTATTTCGAATCGCTGGCAACTAGTGCAAAAGCTACATCGCGACTTTTGGAAGCGATGGCATATGGAGTATTTACATACATTAAATCAACGCTCGAAATGGCACTCGAACGCTAATGAACCCAAGATCGGAGCCTTAGTTTTAATTAAAGATGAACAACTCAAACCACTCAATTGGTCTCTCGGCCGAATTCTTACTTTGCATCCCGGTAAGGACGGCATATCTCGCGTAGCTACAGTCAAAACACAGTCAGGTGTTATGCAAAGACCTCTGGTAAAGCTGTGTCCTTTACCTATCGATTAGATTAGCTTGTAAAATACGTAGTATTTTGGTGGGCGGAATGTTGGTTCCGGACATCGTCACTTAGCTTAAGTAGTTATTTTTAATGCATTTATAGTATATTTCGTGAAATGGAACGTATTCATTAGCGACAGTTAGGTAGGGTAGTTGTCTAGTTTTTTTTGACATTAGTAAAACGCCAGTTGAGGGTATATCGTTTTGTTGGTTGACAACGGCTCCGCGCGCAAGCCCATTCGTCGCGCCCAAAGATCGCAAATTTGGTGAAACACGTCCCAAAAACCTTCGCATCGACCAGTGCTTCAGCAGCTCGCGCCTGTGGAAGTGTGGACTGTCGGTACCGACTCATCTGTTCGCCGGGCACGCCGGGGTGAGTTGGCCTTCATTTTCGATTACTTTCACTGGCATTTCTCGTTGAAAATTGTAGCTGTCGTTTCGCAAAAAATACGCAATTTCCCTGCTCGAGGGCGATTGTACTGATTGGGACGGATTGGGACGGGCTGTCAAAGATCCGGGAGTATGTATCGCACTTGGACGGTATAAACAGTACCGGCAACCTGGCCAACCAGTACAAGAGCATTGCGGCACAGTTGCAGCACGAAATCACCGAGATAGATCATTTAAACACACTACTAAAGTACAATGGGAGAAGGAAACGGGCGTTAATAGACGGGGTCGGCTACGCGGCAAATTCTTTGTTTGGGGTGCTAGACCAAAGATTTGCGCAACAGTACGAAAAATACATACAACAAATAACGCAGAACGAGAACCATCGGAGAAAATTGCTGAGAATTCAAACGAGCATCATAGAGGCGGAGTACAACGTCATACGACGACATGAAGGCATCATGCATCAACAGTTTGCGTTAATCCGGGACGACCTCAGCAACGTGGTGGAGATGGTAGAAAAAATGAGCAACAGCATTCGTAGAGAGTTCTATATCACATCATCAGCACTGGCCGCGTACGCCACACTAACAAATATCAAAGGCATTCAGCAGGCCATAATTAACACATTAATAAATCTAAAGCAAGGCTTGACACACATCTGCTGGCTCCGGAACAGTTACAGGAGCAGATAAATTCCATATCCGGACAGCTTGGTGGGGATCTTACCTTACCAGTACATGAAGACAACATACGGGATTTCTACAGACTATCAAGAGTGACAGCTAGAGCGTACAACAGCTTACTTATCATAGAGATTAGGCTACCCATTGTGAGCTCTGACATATTCGAACTAGACAAAGTAATTAGCGTCCCACAAAAGAAAGGTCATCAAATATACGAGATGGTCCCCATATTTCCCTATTTTGCGTTTAACCTACAAAAAGATGCAGTGCTATTTTTGTCAGAGAACGACTTGACGTCATGTATCCATAAAGACAGTACAAGCATAATATGCTCAATAAATAGGCCCGTGCATAACGTTAATATAAAACAGTCGATTTGCGACTTAAACTTTATCGGAGCAAGGCCTAAGCTCTGCCACCCAGCAATATCAGCATGCGCCGACAAGTGGGTCAAATTACAGCGCCGTGATGTCTGGCTATACGCGTGTTGCACTGAATGCAAGATTCGCATATTTTGCGCGACAGGTGCGGAGGTCAAGGCACTAAAGGAGAATGGCCTTATTGACCTAGGGCAAGGCTGCACGCTGAAGAGCGAAACGTTTACAATACATAGTCATAACAACCTTGTCAATCATATGACAGTAGAGCCATCCGTTGAGGTACCGACGGATGAATCGATTCTAAACCACTTAATGAATAGCACCATATCTTTGTCGAGTTTCGCGGAGGCAAACGCAGCCAATCAACCGCCATTCGATCAATTAAAGCAGCAGATAGAACAGTTAAAGGAGCAGTCGAAGACACAAATGATGGTACACAACGTGCATCACTACACAGCCGTGTACGTCTGCATAGTCGCCGTGGTGGCAGTCAGTTGTGCGGTCGCATACTGGCGGCATCACAAAGGACAACGACGGAAGCGCGTGCGGACTACGGAGCAGCTTCGGGCAGAGGCACCAACGGCCGACGCTAGTGACAGTGTTGTGAAAGTGGAAAAAGACAATATAGTGTCAAGTGCAAAAAGAGGGACCGCTCCCTCGAACTTTTCGCGGGTAATTCAGTTTGATGGACATTATGCGGTAACTGCTGTTACATAATATTTGAGTATTACCTTTTATGTTCGATTAATAAATTAAAATCATCACATCATGTGTTTGAAATATTAGTGTACCTTTGATACGCATAGTTGATAGTATAAACTTAATCTTTCATCGTGTGTTTTAAAATCATTTATCATGTGTTTTAAATTATTAGAGTACTTATTATATGTAGTTTAACAATAGGTTAAGTCCAAATGTTACTAACCAATATGGAACTTATTCCGTAATAAATATTGTAATCCATTCATAACATACAGTCATAATAGTCTGAAATAAAATAATTTGAATAACAAGGTTAACTTGGGAAAAATTGTAATAACTAAGATAGCAAAGTAACTTACCTAGAAATGAAATCGCTAGATATTAAACATGGGGACTAATAAGCTAGCCGGCAAAATTGTTATTGTTTATCGTTAGGTATCTCTATAGAATATAATATAATATAAGACATACTTTTTTACTTTTTCACCTTAATGTGATAGTATTATGTATAATGTTATTTAACATCTATAAATTGACTTGTAAAACTACGTTTTATAAAGGAATAAATGAAATGAAATGAAATGAAATAGAATAACATTGTACTTAGTATTATCATATAATTTGTATTATAGAGTAGCCACTATCATATTAATCAAAACCAATCAGCACTCCCGGCTTGTCTTCCTTCTGGAGTGGCAGGATGTACGAGCAAGCACGTACATATTTAGAGCTACGCTTCCTGCGTGCCAAAAGTGCATTATGTTAAGGTTATATTTAATAAGCCAATGTGCAGTGCGTGACCGCGGAAACTACGGCCGCGCACGTACATATAGTAATCAATCTAGCATGTATATATTAGCGTAAGAATCTTGAATAAAGTGATTTACACTCCAACCCTATAGGCAGCGTTTTATTACGTCTCTGCTGGGGTTTAGATATTAAGTATATTATATTGTAAGGGGCTCACCCTTACATGGGGAACCCCAAAATGTATTGTTTTTTTTCTATTTTTGTGTGAAAATCTCAATGCGGTTAAAGAATACATCTACTTACCAAGTTTCAACAGTATAGCTCTTATGTCGGAAAAAAGTGGCTGTGACATACGGACGGACAGACAGACAGACAAGACGAATCTATAAGGGTTCCGTTTTTTGCCATTTGGCTACGGAACCCTAAAAAAAGAAAGAAAATAATTTATTAGTCATAATCTCATCATCATCCATCATCATCATATCAGCCGAAAGACGTTCACTGCTGGACATAGGCCTCCCCCAAAGAGTGCCAATGTGACTGGACCTGCGCCACCCCCATGCAGCGGACTCCCGCGACCTTTACCAGGTCAGCAGTCCACCTTGTGGGGGCCTACCCACGCCGCGCCTTCCGGTACGTGGTCGCCACTCGAGAACCTTTCCGCCCCAACACCCATCGGTTCTACTCAAAATCTGGCCAGGAGATTGGTTAACAGAGAAACTTCTGTACGTAGCACTATTATTTATTCTGTGGTGAAGCTAAACAATATTTGATGTTTACAGGTGCCCGATTGCGTCTATGTTTCAAAAATAACAATTCATCCATACTCTCCATGCCTCTCAGCGGCCTCCCAATAGTCAAATGCCGCAAATTGAGTATCTGGCCGAAGGACCAAGTAGCAGTGGTTGAGAAATATGGCCAAGGGATTAGGGTCACCGATTGCAATAATGATACCGTGATGACGGCTTTGGAGGAACACTGTCCTGATTTAGAAGATCTGAGGGTCAGGGTACGTTCCCTTTATCATCATCTATTCATCCATACTCTCCATGCCTCTCAGCGGCCTCCCAATAGTCAAATGCCGCAAATTGAGTATCTGGCCGAAGGACCAAGTAGCAGTGGTTGAGAAATATGGCCAAGGGATTAGGGTCACCGATTGCAATAATGATACCGTGATGACGGCTTTGGAGGAACACTGTCCTGATTTAGAAGATCTGAGGGTCAGGGTACGTTCCCTTCATCATCATCTATTCATCCATACTCTCCATGCCTATCAGCGGCCTCCCAATAGTCAAATGCCGCAAATTGAGTATCTGGCCGAAGGACCAAGTAGCAGTGGTTGAGAAATATGGCCAAGGGATTAGGGTCACCGATTGCAATAATGATACCGTGATGACGGCTTTGGAGGAACACTGTCCTGATTTAGAAGATCTGAGGGTCAGGGTACGTTACTTTCATCATCATCTTATCAGCCGAAAGGCGTCCAGTCCACTGCTGGACATAGGTCTCCCCCGAAGAGTGCCAAAAGTGGTCAGTCCTGCGCCACCCGCACCCAGCGGTCTTCCGCGATCTTTACCAGGTCAGGTCAGGTACTAAGCGGCGATTACTGCGTCGTTATCATGGGGCGTACGAATTTGAGGGGCTCAGCCTGAGGCATGCTCGGCCCGAACGGCGAGCTGCTCGCGAGCCAAATAGTCGCACATCACTCGCACATAAACATTCGCAGGTGCTTCGACGCGCGTTTGCGTTAAATCACAAGTAAATTGACACAAACGCGCGTCGACGGCGCGCTTAATAAACGCAGTCTGCATATTAATAGACCGGGAGATGCTGACACAAATTTTTAAGGTATTTGTACCAAGTATGGCGACTCGGTATACTCTTGCTTGCCAGAATTTCATTTTCCTGAATTTAATTTGCCGTAATATTCAACTGCCATGATGTTGTTTTCTATAATTTCGTATGCCATACTCATTGCTTACCATATTAATAATAATAAATAAATAAAAATCATTTATTTCAGACTAAAGTCCATATATGGTTAGTAAACAATGAAATCTTATTGCTAGTGTAAGTATGACATAAAAAGAGGGACATAACTAAACAATGACTGCATGCAGTCTCTGCCAGCGGATGAGCATGGGGCCATTTTCACGCTCCGTAAACACGCTCAGAATGCTGTTGGGGCTGCCGCGCAGGCGACGCATCATGCAGGCGCACCTCTTGCGCATTATCGCCGCAAAGCCGTCAGTTTGTGCCTCCGCAAACATACCAGAGGCACTACAAAATCGCGGCAACCCCATCAACACCCGGAACGCGTTATTGTATTGAACACAGTTATTGTATTGAAGACCCAGTGCCATCATAGCCAAATTTCGAACACCACGTGTCCGTGATTCAATTCTGGCTGCTGTTTCCAAGTTCAACAAGGAAAACGTCAAGGACAAGCTATCCTCCCACCATCTCGGCATTGGCGGAACTCGTGTTCCGGTATTTGTGGCTGAGCACCTGACGCCGGCGGCTAAGAAACTGCACGCAGCAACCAGGAAAAGGGGCAAGGAACTCTGCTACAAGTACGTGTGGATCCGAAACGGACGTATCTACGCACGCAAAGACGACAAGGACCAAGCCTTACTGATAAGAAGCGTAGAGAGCCTAGAATTAATGCATTAGATGAATGATTCACAGTATTAGCTTAGATATCATTATCTTGTTAGAAATGTTGGATGTATATTATCAAAATGTTCAAGGCTTAAGAACAAAAACGAATGATGTTTTAAAGAACATTCTTAATGCTAATTATAAGGTCATTACTTTCACAGAGACTTGGTTAAACTCAAATATTTCGAATAATGAATTTATAGACGATAGATACGTAGTTTATAGGAAGGATCGTGTACTCTCGGAGGGTTCTAAAAAGGATGGCGGCGGAGTTATGATCGCAGTCTCACGTGACATTCCATCCGTTAGGTCAACGAGTTTTGAAACTGATATTGAAAGTTTGTGGGTCACATTATATATAAATCTTAAAACTGGTGTAAAAAAGTTGACAATTTGCGTAGTGTACCTACCCCCTCCAGTTAGAGCAGAATCACTGTCCCGTTTTTTGTCTAGCGTAGATGCAGCTCTGTGTCATACTGATGACTTCGTGCTCGTGGGCGATTTTAACTTGAGTTTTATTAATTGGAAAGTTGAAGATAACATGAGACAAATGACTCCGTCCAACTATAATAACACTCTGGGATGCTTATTGATAGATTTTATGTCAGCAAATCAACTACACCAGATAAATAATATAAGTAACAGTGATAATCGACACCTAGACTTGATTATAACTAATTCGCAAACCATTGAGGTAGTCAACCCCTCCGACGCTCTTAGCAAATGTTATCAAAATCACCCCAGTTTGATAGCGGTTGTAGCATATTGTAATATTAATTATTTAAAACCAAAAACACACGTAGACTATAATTATCACAAGGTTGAATATGATGTTTAGTAAAGGAAATCAAAAACATAGATTGGCAAGGCAGGTTGATGGGCTTGGGAAATGTGAACGAAATGACCAGTGAGTTTTATAAAATACTGAATGCCTTGATTGATAAGTTCGTACCAAAACGGAAATTGAGACAGTCTAGTTATCCTTCATGGTTCAGCCATGCATTAATAAAACTTTTAGGAGAGAAAAATAAAATTCGCTTAAAATATCGTAAGTATGAAAACCCTCGCGATGAAATTGAGTTCAAGTTACTTCGTAGTCGTTGTTGTAAATTATATGATGAATGTTATAAAAAATACAAGCAAACCATAGAATCAAATCTCTCAAGCAACCCGAAGGCATTTTGGAGCTATATTAAAAATAAAAGAGGTGGTCGCTCTACTCTCCCCGCTAAAATGTATTTAAACAATGATATAGCGGAGACAGGAACAGACATTGCCAATCTATTTGCTAAGAATTTTTCGTCAGTATATAGCTCACAAATCTCCAACAGCCATTTTATTGATGATCCTGGCAACATAACTAGTAATTACATCAGTAATATACAGCTGACTGAAGCTGAGATATCTGGTGCAATTAAAAAACTCGACTGCTCGAAGGGTGCTGGCCCGGATGGCATACCTCCAGTATTTGTAAAGGGATGTGGTTCGGCATTGTGTTTGCCACTGTCTCTACTATTTAATCGGTCAATTACTGAAGGATGCTTCCCTGATGTGTGGAAAGAGGCTCGAATCGTACCAGTTTATAAGAAAGGTGATGAAGCTTGCGTACAAAACTTTCGTCCAATCTCCATTTTGTCCTGCTTCTCAAAACTATTTGAGTCTCTTATACAACCTGTGCTGTCAGGAATAGCTGAAACCTGCATATCAGACCATCACCATGGCTTTAGACCTGGTCGTTCAGTAGTTTCGAATCTAGTGCCTTTTGTTTCTGACCTATGTGAGCAAGTTGATAAAGGATCACAAGTATATACTATCTACACCGACTTTAGCAGCGCCTTCGACAAAGTCGATCATTTAATTATTTTAAAGAAGCTTAGCCGTTTTGGCGTGGGCGGCAATTTGCTGAATTGGTTCGCATCGTATCTCACCAAAAGACCTCAAAACGTCGTTGTTCATGGCTACAAATCGGATACATACTTCGCTGAATCTGGGGTTCCACAAGGATCGCACTTGGGTCCAGTACTTTTCTTAATGTTTATTGATGACATTACGAACCATATTAAGCACTCAACGTATTCTCTCTACGCAGATGACCTAAAAATTTACAACTCTGTGGCATGTGAATCCGATGCAAGAATGATCCAGAGCGATTTAAACAACATAGTGTCCTGGTGCTATAATAATAATATGGCTCTCAACCCGAATAAGTGCTTTTTCATAAAATACTGCCGTAAGAAAAAAACCACTTGTGACATAATACGAGATAGGCGGTGTTGAGCTATCAGAAGTGACTGAAATTAGAGATTTAGGTGTTAAACTTGATAGTCAACTTAAATTTCATGCTCACGTAGATTCAATTGTAAAAAAGCGGCCAAGTGCGAGTCGGACTCGCACATGAAGGGTTCCGTGAAATAAATTGCGGTTTACGATTTATGACGTATTAAAAAAAACTACTTATTAGATCTCGTTCAAACCAATTTTCGGTGGAAGTTTACATGGTAATGTACATCATATATTTTTTTTTTATTTAACATTCTCTTATTTTAGAAGTTACAGGGGGGGGGACACACATTTTACCACTTTGGAAGTGTCTCTCTCGCAAACTATTTAGTTTAGAAAAAAATGATGTTAGAAACCTCATCATCATTTTTGAAGACCTATCCATAGATACCCCACACGTATGGGTTTGATGAAAAAAAAATTTTTGAGTTTCAGTTGAAAGTATGGGACCCCTAAAACTTAATGTTTTTTTTTTTATTTTTGTGTGAAAATCTTAATGCGGTTCACAGAATACATCTACTTACCAAGTTTCAACAGTATAGCTCTTATAGTTTCGGAAAAAAGTGGCTGTGACATACGGACGGACAGACAGACAGACAGACGGACAGACATGACAAATCTATAAGGGTTCCGTTTTTTGCCATTTGGCTACGGAACCCTAAAAACAGTTAGGTTCTCATATACCATCATAGAGTATTAGGGGCTCAAACTTATGGCTCTGCGCTCTCTTCAGAAAACTACTGTCGGTAATCGGGTATTTTCGGTTAAACTATTCAGTTCTTCTTAAATTGGAGGCCGCTGGGACCAATATGAGTTCTCATATACCATCATAGAGTATTAGGGGCTCAAACTTATGGCTCTGCGCTCTCTTCAGAAAACTACTGTCGGTAATCGGGTATTTTCGGTTAAACTATTCAGTTCTTCTTAAATTGGAGGCCGCTGGGACCAATATGAGAAGTTTACTTATGCAAATTAGTAATCAGAATCTTGAAAAAGCTGTCCGTTTCTTCGAATTACAACGTCAAAAATCCGTCATTCTCGCTTATTCCTGACGAAAAAACGAGCGCCCTCTTAAGAAAAACATATTTCACGTTTAAAAACCACAAAATATGACGCAGCATTAGTAAAACATGTATGACGTTTACAAGCCGCATGTTTCAGAACGCACCCATAGATATGTCAAAATGTGTCGAGTTGACTTGCCTTGCTTGACACTCTTGACATTTATCGTAAAACCTTTAACAACTTTATTTTCCCTACTAATGTTAAAACTCTCTTGGCTAGTTTTGAGCCCAAAGTCGCTAAGGCTTTGGCTTATTTTATAGATAAAAATAATATCAAATTATAACTATTTATGAATATATATAAGCACTCTTTTATCCACTTAAATAAATAAAAAAAAATATTTATATTTTATATTACATCATTGCCCGGCCCCCTTTTGCCGTCCAACCCAAGGGCCCAACACGCAGAAAATCTTGGGAGAATGTGTTGCGCATTAATAATTTTAAAGCAAGGCAAGTTACTATACAGCCCGATTATGTACGCTGCATTTTAAGGAGGATGATTATTTCGGGAAAAGAAGATACGGGGCCGCCGCGGGAGACGGCCAGCCACCAACATGCGCGGCCCTCCTCCGTCGCAGCGACTATCCACGGTGCACACGCTGACAGAACGATTTCTTGCTCTGGAAGAAGCCAGAATATATAATGAAAACTTATTGGCTGAAAACCTGCGGGAAATTATAAGAGCTGTTGGATAGTGTATCTATACCTTTTTCATTACATTTATTATTGAACAGGCAAATTGTGAAATAACACCGTTCTATATCTGGATCCTGCTTTGTCTTTCGTCAAGCATGGCTCCACAAATATGTGCCTCTTGTATAATTTATTAATACTTTAATCGTTCTTATATTCAAAATGTAAATCTCGACGTTACTGATATGTATTTTAATTGTGTGTAATTAAAATACATTTATTGGTTGAACAACTATATTTAATTTCGACATCATTTCGACGTGACCTCTTCTGTTGCTGAAGTCCATCGCCAGGCCTTGCGCACGTTCTCTGCTCAATAAGAGCGGTCGAGAAAATTGCCGATGCAGTCAATTTTTGGGCAAATAGGGGGAGTGCCCCAGAGTAGAACTTTACTCATCCTCGCAGTACCTACAGCAGTACTACAGTGGCTCTTATGATTTCTCGTTGGTTTTGAGCCAAACTGCGTACCGTTTAAGGACGTGGATTAGAAATTATCGCATTCTTTGAAACGCCGTTCTGAATATATTAGGAAACGATATAAGGACTGATCTTCAGATATATGGTGATCAACTCTATATGATTTTCAGCCTACTCAAACAATACATTATTTTACGACACAATCAAGTTTATACACTCGCGAGCAAAAGTATCGAGTTACTTTGCATTTTTTCATGTGCACACATTAAATATCTTCATAAATCTGATTATTCTAAATTACTCAAAAATGTAATTATATTACTTGAAATATTAGCTTTATAAAAAGCTATGAAACATGAAAATTGGCCTAAGATTTTTCAGATTATGGGCAATTTCCGGTTTGTGAGCCTTGACGCGTTACGACGTGCATGAGTTGCACTACCCTTGACCCATATATAGAGGGGGGGTTACGTCAGTCACTTATCGGAAGTCGAATGGTGCACATCTCCGCATATTATCCTGTGAAGAACACCTGAAAAAAATGGAAGCCACTGAAGCTCAAGTCGCCGTTGTCATCCAACTCCTGCAAGAAGGGGGTAGTCAACGTTCAGTAGCTGCCGAGGTGAATCTGAGCCAATCTACAGTTTGTAAACTTTACCAGAGGTTTCAGCAAATTGGAGCTATTACTTCAAGACCAAGAAGCAACCGCAGAAGGTGCTCATCAGAGAGGGACGACCGCTTCATTGTCTCAACATCTCTCCGAGATCGTCACCAGCCAGGAGTTACCATCCAGCAGCATCTGCGTGAGGTGCGAGGAGTGGCTGCCAGCGAGTGGAAAGTGAGAAGAAGACTCAAGGCAGCGAATTTGATACCCAGGCTAGGAGGCCTGCGACGGGGCCTAGGTTGATGGTGCGGCACCGTACAGCCCGAAGAGCATTTGCAGAAATTCATAAGAATTGGACCCTTGAGCAATGGACCCCAATTCTCTTCTCGGACGAGTGCAGAATGTGTCTTAATGGCTGCGTCCGAGGGGGAAGAGTCTACAGGAGACCAGCGGAACGATATGCTCAGTGTTGCTTCTCCGAAAGAGTCGCATACGGAGGTGGCTCCATTATGTTTTGGGGCGGCATCGTACGACGCGCGGACTGAGCTGATTTTCGTGCCTGCCGGTGGATTGACTGCTGACGGAGATTCTGGAAGAGCATGTCGTCCCTTATGCTAGTATTTTTGATGAGGGAATCATGCTTATGCAGGAAAATGCCCCTTGTCATACCGCAAGGGTCACCGCTGCCTACCTCCGTGAGGTGGGCATCGAGACCATGAACTGGCCAGTGATGAGTCCGGACCTGAACCCCATTGAACACATGTGGGACTATCTGAAGAGAAAGGTTCAGGCTCGTGATCGTGCCCCGGCCACTGTTGACGAGTTGAAGCTTAGCTATTAGCTTTGCTGGAGGAGTGGGACGCTATTCCTCAAGACTACATTAGAAAATTTATTAGGTCGATGAAAAATCGCTTAAACTGTGTCAGCAGGGCTGGGGCAAGGCTAGGGGGGGTCAATACCTGATTTAATAATAATAAATAGTATTGTATGTTAAATAAGCATTTCATTCCAAGTTTGCCTTGTTTATTTTTAGAGCACTTTCAGTCTTCTTCCGTTATTCGGGTATTTTTCAGCCTTTGGACCTTGAATATTATTAAATTAGCACATTTTCTAATGCGCTTCATTATTATATTCAATACTATTACAAATAACCAACCTGCGCAAAGTGTCCCATTCGACTACAATAACTGTGCTCAGTCATCATATTCGCTACTATCTCGGTACCTTACTTACCTCGGTAAAAATGCAAATAATGGCCCCCGCGCCGCCATATTGTATCGACACTCGACACTGTCGACGTCGCGATGCGCGTATTCTGTAATGTCATAACCGACAAACATTTAAATTAAAACGATAAATGCTAGTGATATAAGGTTGAATATTGGAAAATCGTGAACGAACGTGAAGTCGATCGCGAATTAAGTAATGTATAAGTGACTCACGTTACAGTTTGGATTTTTAGTTCTATGAGTGACCACCAGGGGCGGTGTATAGACTTTTCATACTAAATCTTGACGATAGGCGGTGTGCGCGACAGAACACACCTTCCATGCCACCTGCGAGTGGCGGACGTGAGAGGGAGATGTATGCATAGGAGTAAGAGGGACAGAACATCCCATTTTTATTATTGTCATAATAAATAGGTATTACACCTGATAATGTTTTTAAATACCCTATTCAATCCGAAAGATAGTTCAGCTCATAAAGCATACCGCTAATTTAGAAAGCGAGTAATTTGTTTAAATATTATGTACTGAGAGTACACTCATAATGAATAGCCCATAGGAAGGCTAAAGGTATGAAGTACCTATTATAATTGTTTAATAAATATCGCTCTGAGGAGAGCCGCCCGTCTCCAAGGGAGAGACGCGGGCAAATGATCATAGGAACCGGCAACTCGAGACTATATCTATAGCGAGTCCGTGAACGAGTCACATCTGTGACTAGCACACCTAAATTCACTTAAGCCAATAGAGGCAATAACAATTATATAAGCGGCGTAACGCGAATTACGCCGCGTATATAAAAGTATTTATGTATATTAATAGTGAATAGAACCCCAGAACATGCCTGGGCATATAAAGAACCTCATTTTAAGAGGAAAAGTGTGTTGTAATTCAGTAAAACCGAGTATATCAGGCAGGCATTACCATAACGTGAGCCTTTAACGAAATGGTCAAGTTCGAGTCAGATTCCCTGATTGATCAATAATATTGTATGGAAGAATTACAATTGACGGGCCGTCATGGTGAGATGCGCCTATTGTGCTCGGCTTGAACGGGCGTAATTATGTAACCGTTTAAGCTACATTAAAGACTGATATGTCAAATTAAAGCGCATGTGTCGCGCCGTTCTTATGATTAAGTACTATAATGATTCATATGTAAATTTAGCAATTAGAGCCAAGAGAGCCTATTATGAGTAAAGAAAGTCTACTTCAAATAAATGTAAAAATAATCCCTGTAAATCAGGATAAAGCTTCAGGAGGCTGAAAGCAGCAATATTATAAAAGGCTACGGCCATACCTCCTCCCTGAAGACAGAATTATTCCAACAAGACTTTCTTGTTGGAATACGAGATGTGTAACTAACTTTTGGTAATGAAAGTAGGCGAGGCCTTAATTTATGCATTAAATTTAGAATTATTTAATTGGCCCAAGCCGGCAAAATGTTGCGTGCCGAAGATCCCTCGATATGAATCGAGACAGGGGTATAAAAGTAGCTCCAGGGCTCAGTACAAATCGTGTCCCGCAAGCTCCATGAAGTAGAGCTCCTAGTAGTAAATTGTAAATTCGTGTACCAGTGAAAAATATACCTTTATTAAAATCAAGTTCTTTTGCCTCTTTATACATCACGGGCTACAAGCTACGGGGATTGACACTCCCAAAAGTGTTGTTGGTCGTGAAGCAGCGAGCGGTTCAAACGCCGCGGTTCACCCGCGCGGTTTGACCGCCGCGTTTTTAATTGTTAGGAGGCTGGCGATTTGCCCGTCTCAGCGCAGCGAAGGGGCGGTACGTCGGGCGACGTATCTGCAGACGGGGCATCGTTCACAGGCGGTAGCGTCGATAGTAGACGCGACTCACTTCAATCCCACGCTAAGGGTGCTGTTGCTGCTTTGCCGTCTGCGCACTCGATCGCCATTTTGTTCGCGTTCGCTCGTTCGCTTGGCATCTAGACGCGACGCGGCCAAGCCGGCGCCTTCTATAAGGCGCCGCTATTGAGCGGACGTAAATGATTTGTAAACTTTAATCTTAAATTCCTAATTGTGAAAGTGTAGTTCCCAGGATTGGGTAAGTGTTGCACAATTGCTCATTATTTAGATGGATGTAGTAATGTAAATCGTGGTTTAGCTAGATATTGCTTCTAACGGGATTCATTCCTTTGTCTTGGACTCTGAACACGCCGCGCCCGCGTAGAACGTTCTTAAGGCATTAGTAGGAATGTTATCTTTTTAAACATTAATTTGTAGTAATATACTGCTAGTTTAATCCTGTGTAAGTTTTTCCACGCTTTAATCGAGTACGTGCTTGTTAATTCTAGGTTAGCTAGGTACATGCTACATCCACGTGTACTCCCGGCACTTACCACCGGTACCACCCACCACCTCGGACCACCGTCGTCTCCCGCCGTCCAGTTGCGTACTGCGAGGGGATTTAAGCCATAGCCCGACCTAGGCAAACGAACGGCCTCTTAAATTTGCAACCTCACTTTTAAATAAATTCTTTAATCATTCTAGTTTTTCTTAATTTGCTCCTAGATAGGTACCCCAAGCTAGGGCTATCTATCTACGTGACAACCTCCATATTTTAAGCATATAACAACATTCTGAAACGAAATGAATTTATTATGAAAAGTCAATTTACATCGATTGCCAGAACCCTCCATAACCTAACGGAAGACATCAACCAAGCACAGACAACCAGTTTACGCATATTAGTTTTACTCATTCTCGGTACTATCATCCATGGTGGCCGCGAACGTCATCATCTCCAATCTAAGAACAATTCAGGATACCGTACTTGACACCATAACTGACATTTATCACGGCCGACTCAATGTGCACTTTTTACCTCGAGAACAAATACAACAACAATTAGAATTGATATCGCCACCTACAGGTTGATCTCACCGAACCTGTTGACAGGCAGGAGTTGACGGCTGTTAGCTACTAACCCGGGCTAACACACCCTGTTCGAGGCTTCAGCCGCTGGGCCCAAAATGAGTGAACTGAACTCGAATAAGGGTCCGGATTAGATCGCCCGGTATAACCCCGCTAAGCTATAGCTTCCAAGAAGCGTGGCATACCGAAGATGTGTCCGGTATCAAATTTTTATACTCAAACGTTGGTACCTTTGATGGATTTTTCATCCGCTGTCTGTAGGCCGGCTGTATGTGTAACTGTGTGTTTGTGTAACCGTATGTGATGACGCCGCCGAGTCCCGGGGAACGCTCTCGTCTCTTGGGTATCCGCCACATAGGCGAATCAAACTCACGTCACCAAGTTAACCTTAACACTTGCCGGCACAAAACAAAACTCCTTGATAGGAGTGCCTGGCCTCAATTATGAACTGATTCCAATAAACATATAACAATATCGTGAATTCTTTCTCAAAACAAAATACACTCAAAAAATGGGTCATGCCGTTCCAGCAACCAAAAGCAACCTTCTTTTTTTGGTTAGAAAAAACCCAACACGTCAAACGTCAAATCGGTGAGGCGTTTTTTACACAGAGTATCAAAACGAGTGCTACCAGCGATAAGGACTGGTACCGAACAATCCCCCGCTCCAGGCAGAGGAGCTCTGTCTGCTAATAAATGGGCAGGCGGGCTAAGCTCGCTACAGCTCGCTTCAAAACCGAATCTCCGACCATAACCTCCGCAACCCTGGGGACCCCGTCAGACCCATACCACAAATTTACAATGCGTCCACGACGCCAATACAAAGGTAACAAATTAGATTCCTTAACTAGTACAAGATCTCCAACGTGAGGAGGATCAGTTTTGTCAGTCCACTTAACGCGCTGCTGCAAGATGTGCAAATATTCTAGCGACCAACGATGCCAGAAGCTTTGGGTCATCTGCTGTAGCAACTCAAACCGACTTAAGCGTGATGATTTTATCTCCCCGAAGGGGTACTCCGGCAGCGCGGTAAGGGGCTGGCCAATCAAAAAATGACCAGGAGTCAATGCTTCTAGGTCATTTGGGTCCGACGAGACAGGGCAGAGAGGGCGCGAGTTGAGGACAGCCTCAATTTTACAAAATACCGTAGCAAGTTCCTCGAACGTTAAAATCGTTTCACCAATAACTCGGCGGAGATGCGTTTTTGTAACTTTTACAACAGCCTCAAAAATACCACCCCAATGTGGGCAAACGGGGGGATCAAATTGCCACTTAATGCCCATTCGAGACATTGCAAATCTTAAATTATCCTTATCACTATTCAAATAATTACAAATTTCATTCAAGTAACGGTCAGTGCCTTTATAATTGGTGCCGTTATCAGAGCGGATCAGAGATGGCAGTCCCCGGCGGGATACAAATCTATCTAGCGTCGCAAGAAACGCTTCCGTGCTGAGGGCACTTACCAGTTCCAAGTGAACTGCCTTGGAGGCCAGACAGACAAACACACACAAGTACGCTTTGACAGATCGAGCGTTGCGAAGCTGCGAGGTCTTTACCAAAAAGGGGCCGGCAAAGTCCGTGCCCACACAAGCAAATGGTCGACTCTCCGAGACTCTGTCGGAGGGCAGATCCCCCATCATGGGCTGCGTGGGGGTGGCCGTCAAACGATAGCACGGCATACATCTGAAGATAATGCCGCGAATAGTGCGTCTGGCAGACAAAATCCAAAATTCACGCTGCAAAATGGCTACAAGGGCATTGCAGCCTGCGTGAGCGTTAGCAACGTGTCGATCAGACACCAACAAACTGACCAAAGTCCCCCCTTTGGGGAGCAACAAAGGATGGCGAGCTCCATAGGGCAAGTTTGAGTTTCGAAGTCGTCCGCCGACTCGAAGCAAACCCGATGCGTCTAGAAATGGATTCAGACGAGCGATCGAACCCTTAATTCTCGATCCTCCTTTAAGCGCGTCAATAATCGGTTCGAAGTGCTCCACTTGCACCACACGAACCCAAAATAGCAGGGCCTCTTGGCGTTCCAAGGGCGACAAGGCCAATTCCGTGGTCAATGCCCTCTGAGCTGGGTTCCGTGCGTGGAGCAAGAAG
Organism: Epinotia brunnichana; assembly: GCA_963854355.1. NCBI lineage: Eukaryota > Metazoa > Arthropoda > Insecta > Lepidoptera > Tortricidae > Epinotia > Epinotia brunnichana. Next base: position 28,118,704 of record OY977944.1, read on the forward strand.
CGTCGGATCCGCGCGGTAACCCCAATCAATTTCGACAGAGAGCTGTACCGCTCCAACAGAGGATTCAAGTCGTAGACAGGTTGCGTTTCCATAACGCCAACACGTAAACCTGGCAACGCCTCTGGAGAAGAGAACCGATTCTGGGGCCAAGATGCCGCAGGATGCGACAACCAATCTGGTCCCCACCACAGGGAATGGTTTACAAGTACCGGAGCCTCGCAGCCTCGCGAAGCGCAGTCAGCGGGGTTCAGTTCCCCTGGAACATGTCGCCAAATCAGCGGGGTCGCTGAGCTCTGGATCTGTGAAATCCGATTCGCAACAAAAACCTCTAAATTATGCACGGAGGTGCGAAGCCAACAAAGAACGATCTCACTATCAGTCCACGCAAAAACATCTGAAATCTCCACGGTACGACCCAAAGTATCACAAACATGATTGACGAGCCTCGTAAGGAGGGCTGCTCCCGACAATTCCAACTTAGGAATAGTTAACCTAGTCCTGATAGGAGCCACCTTACTCTTGGCCATTATCAAATGTAGTCCAACATGACCGGATAGGCTAATAGTCCGCAAAAATACCACGGCCGCGTACCCTCGTTCAGACGCGTCACAAAACCCGTGGAGGCTAACTTTACACTTGCCGAATGGCAGAAAGAGTCTGGGCAAGGAAATCCGGTTCACGTCCGGAAGTGAGTAAACAATCGAACACCATTCGGTTAGCAAGTCTCCCTGAAGAGGTTCGTCCCACGTAACTTCCGCAATCCACAGCTTCTGCAAAAAACACTTAGCCAGAAAAATGACAGGTGTGATCCATCCATTAGGATCGAAGGTCCGAGCAACAGTCGACAAGACCGAACGCTTCGTCCAGGTCTTAGGGGGGTCCAATTTAACCCGATAAGTGAAGACATCCTGGACGGGCTGGTACTGTATGCCAAGTACCGCAATCAAGTTAGGGTTGTCCGCATCTTCGAACAAGAGAGGATCCTGCTGATGTTCCACCGGAAGATCTCGCAACAAATCAGGGCAATATGACAACCACTTACGCAGTTCGTACCCACCTGACTTCAGGATCGCAATCAACTCATCCCGTAAAATCAAAGCCTCCGTAGCAGTGGAAGCCCCAGTGCAAACATCATCAACATATACTGAATCTTCCAAGATGGCCGCTGCACGGGGGTAGTTCAATCGCTCCCGATGAGCCAACTCTAACAAAGTCCGGATGGCAATATACGGGCTGGAGGTAAGTCCGTACGTGGTAGTGTTCAACTCGTACACTCGCATAGGATCACAAGGTCGCTCACGCCACAAAATCATCTGATAACGCCGGTCATCTCGGTGAACAACCGATTGGCGGAACATCATTCGGATGTCAGCCACAAAGACAATTTGATGACGGCGGAAGTTGGTGAGGATATCCGAAATGTCCCGGTGCAGTTTGGGACCGGAGTGCAAACACTGGTTCAAGGAAACCCCATTTGACGTAGGGGCCGAACCGTCAAAAACCACCCGAATTTTGCCCCCAGGCGTCTTCAAAACCGCATGGTGGGGCAAAAAATAGTGCTCGAGCGCACGCCAATCAATAGTCGAGCGTGACATATGTCCCAAAGCCTCATACTCGCGCATAAACTCAATGTACTTAGCACGGAGATCTGAATCCCTCTTCATTCGGCGCTCCATGGACAACAACCTTTTTTCCGCTAGGGCATGAGACTGACCGAGAGGGGGGCGTGCAGCCCTAAAAGGCAACCGAGTAACAAAACGACCATCAGCGAGGCGACCCGTATTATTCTGATACGACAATTCGCATTCTTGTTCCGCTGGATCGACTCTGGGAGCCTTGGGGGGCTCCTCGACCTCCCAGAAACGCTGGACGGCGTCCGAGAGCGAGAGCCCTACGGTAACAATTTCATTTTCAACCCGTGGGACCAAGCCCCTCAACACGGGTCCAAAAAAGGTGTAACCAAAAATGGTTTGCAAAGCCATCAAACCGCAGGGTTGTAAAACCCGCTTGTCCCCGGACAAGATCAAACCTAAAACATCAACACCCAAGAGCAGGTCTATAGGTCCTGGAACAAACCATTGGGGGTCAGCGGGGGTCAACTCTGACGTCAATTACACAGCGGTAGGGGAGATAACCACCTGCGGGTTGCTGCCCAAAATATCGTTCAACACAACCGCTTTGGCCACAATGGTTGGCCCACAATTGACAGTTGAAAAACAAACATTAATTTCCCCCATGGAACCCTGCACCTGAAGGCCACCTATTCCGTGGATGACGGAGGGGCGGGGTCTACATGGGAGGCCCAATCTCTCCACCAAATAAGACGACGCAAGACAGCCCTGGGCACCCGAATCCAAAAGGGCACGAACTAACAAGGACTTACCCGTCGGGCCCCAGACCCTGACACAAACAGTTGGCAAGAGTACTGTTTCAGGGTTGGCGGCTGTGGTGGAGGAGCGGGCGGCAGCTACCTATTGGGGGCGACCCTCATCGGGCCGCCAACAACCCTCATAGGCGCCGTCCTGCTGGGCTGGCCCCGCCCAATTGGACCGCACCAGGTACTGGTCCACCGGAACCTCAGGGCAGCGACCCGGGCGCACCCAGGTTGACGCGTAGTACGCGGAGCGGCGTCCAAATTGGGGCGGGCGGCGTTCCAACCGCGGTCGTTCGCACAGCGGTGGTGAGAAGCTCGGAGGCGGGGAGCTGCGCTGAGCAGCAGCAAACCTGGGCTGTGGACGAGGAGATGGGGGAGGGGTGCCCCCGCCCGTGGACGGCGAGCCCCGACGAGACTCCCTTTGGGGGTAATGGGGAAGCGGGCCCCCGCCCGTGGGGGAACGTCCCGCACCATCCAACCGATTACCACCATTTTAGTTGGCGCACAACACCAGGTGGTGTTTCCCCTGGCACTGCGGGCACGGTTCAGGCCGTGGGCAATCCCGCTGCAAATGCTGCCCCAAACAGGAGTAGCACCACCGGCGTTCATTCGCGATACCGCGCCGATCCTTCACCCTCTTGTGCAGGAACCTGGGGCACGCTGCAACCAAATGGCCATCATCCGTGCAATACACGCACCTTGGGGGCGCGTGGGCCGTCGCGTATCGGAGGGGCGGGCGGCGTGGCTCTACCACCCCTGGCTTAGGGGGGCGAGCAGCCACACGCCGCTGTTCCCGTGGAGGTCCCGCCGAGGGTCCCGAGGGGCCTTCAATCCCGGCGTTGTCCACCAACCGACACTCCTCCTCCAGAAACACGACAAGGTCCGCAAAACGCGGCAATTGTGTGGCACTATCCCCACCGTGCTTGTACTCAAAACGGAGCTTCAAGTCCGTGGGCAACCGTGACAAAACTATATGCAAGAGCATGAACGACCATTCATCCACCGGCAGGCCAAGCCGTCGTAAAGCATTCAAGGCCACCATCACGGGATTCACCAAATCCCTCCGCAACGTGGCAACCCCATAAATGTGAGGGAGCGCCAAAATTTGTGCCACATGGGTGTCTGCCAAACGCCTAATGTTGGCATATCGTTTCTCCAAAAGCTCCTTGGCTGTGGGGTAATTTTGGTCGGTGACCGCAAGATGCGAGACTAATTCCAGTGCCTCTCCATTCAAGGTGGAGAAAAGATATGCCAACTTTTGGCTCGGTGCCAAGTCTGTCCTGGCGTCCACCAGACTTGAAAACAAGTCGTGGTAGGCGGTCCAGAGTTTTAAGTCCCCGTCAAAATGGGGCAAATCCAGGGTTGGCAAACGCCCTAGGAGAGCCAGGGGTGGCGGTGATCGCGTCTCCGCCATCAAAGGACCCCGCTGCACCTTGTGCGCAGCCTGAACCAGCGCATCATGCAAGTCATAAAATTGTGTGATGTCTGCCTCCACCAAATCATCAATCTTCTCGTCCAACGCCAAAAGCTCTGCATAAGCACTCTGAACTACCGCACCTCGGTCCGGCAGCTCAGCCGATCGCGCCAGCAAAGCGTCGGTCCGGTCGGGTCTACTTATCAATTGCACCGCAGAGGACAGCCATCTCAGCTCCGCCTTAATCTTGGCTGTCAACCTTGCCATGGCTGTAACCAGCAACAACAAACACTCACAAACAAACGCAAGTCCAATCGACTTCTAATTAAAATGTTCAACAATGCAAAACAAAAACAATATAAACTAAAATTATTTGGCACAAGGAACCCTGCAAAATGTTACTTGTTGAACCCTAAATCAAGTAATATTTATAATGAGCATTAATTTATTTTAACAAGTATAATTTATTTTCAAATCGCAACACACCGGTCAACACAGAACGTTTCTGGGCAATATTCACTTCTCAGGGAACCCCAAAATATTCCAAACCTGTAGGTTCCCAACACACAAAACAATTAATCCAAATAATTTTAGTCAATGCAAATTATTTTTTAATTACCAAATTATATGGCTTACCAAGGAACCCCTCAGAATATTACTTATTCTCTGAGTGAACTCTAATTTATAACTGCTAAACTAAGCCAAACAAACAAAAACCAAACAGTAACAATTATTATATAAACAAGCAATAACAATTTCCTATGTGTTTAGTATATACCTAAGAATTGAATTTGAGATTGCTATTTAATTTCAACAAGGGAATTTTAACCTATAAAAATGCCATATGGCTTTCAGTGACCAAGAAATTCACCAAATAATATCAAATCAACTATCAAAACAATTAGCAATGTGTGCTATTATATCACTACAAACCAATTCAGTAATATTTTGCTATTTCAACCAAAGTAGTTACAACTAGTTCCCTCAACGGGTTTTCCCACAAATATCAAAATAATACTGTGAACCAGTCAAAGATACCTATTGACACAGCCAGAGGCGTTTCAAAGAACCACGCTCTTGCTACCAAATTGTTAGCTACTAACCCGGGCTAACACACCCTGTTCGAGGCTTCAGCCGCTGGGCCCAAAATGAGTGAACTGAACTCGAATAAGGGTCCGGATTAGATCGCCCGGTATAACCCCGCTAAGCTATAGCTTCCAAGAAGCGTGGCATACCGAAGATGTGTCCGGTATCAAATTTTTATACTCAAACGTTGGTACCTTTGATGGATTTTTCATCCGCTGTCTGTAGGCCGGCTGTATGTGTAACTGTGTGTTTGTGTAACCGTATGTGATGACGCCGCCGAGTCCCGGGGAACGCTCTCGTCTCTTGGGTATCCGCCACATAGGCGAATCAAACTCACGTCACCAAGTTAACCTTAACACTTGCCGGCACAAAACAAAACTCCTTGATAGGAGTGCCTGGCCTCAATTATGAACTGATTCCAATAAACATATAACAATATCGTGAATTCTTTCTCAAAACAAAATACACTCAAAAAATGGGTCATGCCGTTCCAGCAACCAAAAGCAACCTTCTTTTTTTGGTTAGAAAAAACCCAACACGTCAAACGTCAAACCGTGAGGCGTTTTTTACACAGAGTATCAAAACGAGTGCTACCAGCGATAAGGACTGGTACCGAACAACGGCTTTCACGCCATCTTGAGAAAGCGTTGTGCCTCCCTGCTCCACAGGTTGAAGGGGAGTCGGAACAGTATCCTCAGTGTGTTTGCTGGGAGGTGGGACTCGCCGATGTTCCGAAGATGGGTCGGTATGCATTCTAGTTTTGTAAATTTTGACGGCTAGCAATTCTTTTATTTAATGTTGATTATTTAATGATTTGACATAATGAATACCAACTATTTTATTTCCTTTATTTCATTTCTTTCTTAGATTAGGTTTTTACAATAACTATATAAAAAGTAAAATATAAAACTATACATATAAAATCATTATAAAAACCTAACCTAGGTGCCGCCGGCAGCGAGGCGGGGCCTAAACTACAGGGCGGCTTTAAGTCTGCGCCAGTTCTCGTTTGCCAAGGAGAGCGGGGTGAAGTTTCCGTCTACTGCTACTACGTCGCGATGCATCCCCCACTCGTTGCTTAGGAAATAATCCCTGAGACTGCACACCTCGCGGTTGTGGAGGTCTTTGGCATTTAAAAAACCGCGACCTCCACACTTCCGCGAGATGTACAGTCTCATAACAGACGAGCGTGGGTATAGCATGCGATGCGCAGTAAGCAGTACACGAACTCTTCGGTCCAGGGCATCAGTCTGAGTCCATCTTAGTACGCCAAAGGAGTAAGTGAGCAAGGGCATCACCCAGGCGTTGAAGGCGCGCACCTTGTTGCCGCCCGACAAAAGACTATTAAGTACTTTTGTCAGGCGACAAAAGAAGCGCTCCTTCACCGCCCGCTTAACGGCCTCACCCGCAATACCCAATGACTGTGACATACCAAGATACTTATAGGTTTCTGTTTCGGAGATAGACTTGAGGGACATTGTCTCAGAAAGTTGTAAATTTGTTGAATTTACAACTCTACCCCGCTGTACATGCATAACAGCACACTTATCGACACCAAATTCCATTTTGATGGCGCTACTGAAGACTTCTGTTGTTTTCAGTAGTTCCAACAGGTCATGTCTATTCGGTGCAAACAGCTTGAGGTCATCTATACAGAGCATTTTATTATTATAATTTTTATTGTAACTAATTTATTACAATTTAATTTTACTGGCCACTATGTACTAACAATAGTTTTAATATTGTTGTAACTTACTAACAATTGTATGGGCTATGCCTGAAATAAATAATTGAACTGAATTGAATTGAAAGTTGACAATATTGGAGATTTATACGGACTACTACATGTTCAAGCCAGAGTGACGCGAATTTTTTTAATAATGGGAATGTGGTTACCACTGCTAAACCGCAATCAGTTCGAGTTAGACGAGATTATCGGCATACCACGCAAAAATGGAAACAGCACGATCTACACATAAACAGGCACCAAATACATATCCATCAACATGAAGAAAGTTACCGTAATTCCAATGACGGAAACTGACATACTGGCGTGCATCTCTCACAAAAATAACCGCATGTTTATGCCCATTAAACCATCCTGTATATACAATGATATTCGGCGAATTTATATGTGATATGCAATCACTACATAGTATAAAACAAAGTCGCTTCCCGCTGTTTGTCTGTCCCTATGTATGCTTAGATTTTTAAAACAACGCAACGGATTTTAATGCAGTTATTTTAATAGATAGAGTGATTCAACAGGAAGGTTCATATATATTATACAAATAAACCCGTGAAAAGCCGGGCCGGGTCGCTAGTTAATGATAAATGACAATAATAAACCGTATTGCCAAGCGGCCGTAAAGGAATGCGCTAACAGATGGATCAAGTTGCGTGATACATGGCTATTTACTTATTGCAGCGAGCCAAATATTTCCAAGTCAAATACAGAACTCATACTTGGAGACTCCAAAAATATCTCCTATCAATGACGTAATTAAGACGTCATTGCCTGACGAGATCAAGCTGTTGACAGAAGATCATAACTATAAATTTCTGGACATAAGGCACTGGTCCCACCGCCGGCTACATACTATAAAGCTATCGGCGATTACTCGCCAAAGAAACGAACAAAAGATAATAAGCTCAAGTGTAAATAAATTTACAGTTCATCGCCGGCGGCGGTGTGAACAGCCAGCTATAAACTATAAACATATAACTCTCTCTTTTATTTACACGACAGCGATTATCTTTTGTTCGTTTCTTGAGCTACAAAATAGCCGATAGCTCATTGCTTACTCGCTCGCGGTGGGACCAGTGCCTAAGCCAGAAAATGAAGCAACAAAATTTGAAACAACTTCCTAGATATTACAATACCTATTAAATCGTGATCTTCGTCATACTGGGTACTATTTAATTAGCCATTATGACAATTATTATTTGCTAATTGAGAACGTCGTTGCCAGTTCAAATCTGCTCAACCCGACACACCACTGCAAAAAGTACTATCAGCGGTTGCTCCAGCCGGCCCTGGGAGAACGAACGTACAGCAGCGAACTGCACCCACCACGGACGTTCCAACCCGACACACCACTGCAAGAAGTACTATCAGCGGTTGCTCCAGCCGGCCCTGGGAGAACGAATGTACAGCAGCGAACTGCACCCACCACAGACATTCCAACCCGACACACCACTGCAAGAAGTACTATCAGCGGTTGCTCCAGCCGGCCCTGGGAGAACGAATGTACAGCAGCGAACTGCACCCACCACAGACATTCCAACCCGACACACCACTGCAAGAAGTACTATCAGCGGTTGCTCCAGCCGGCCCTGGGAGAACGAATGTACAGCAGCGAACTGCACCCACCACAGACATTCCAATGACGCCTCAACCGCGAAGGAAAGTTAGTTTCAAATAATTAGGATTAGAATAATATTTTTGACAAGTGTATACATTCAATGATCGTCTGCGGTCAAATTGAACGCAGCCCGCATTATGTATGAACAACATTGTCGGTCAGGGCACTTGGTCAGCGGTCGACGCAAGGCAATCGGTCAGCGGTCCGGGCTGGGAAACCGGTCAGCGAACCGGGCGATGCGGGCAGGGCAAGCGTTATTTGACTGCGTGAATCAGTAGTGACTTGTTGTGTTTTGATCGAGGAAAATGATCACCGAGGAAGAAGAAAATATTGTGTTATTATGGTTGCATAGTCGTAGCAAAACAAGAAAACTTGTGTGTGTACACGATTTTGATTTAATGCGTGCACAACGTGGATAATTCAGCAACTTATGTCGAGAATAATATTCGTATGAAGATCGTTTTTATACATATATTTCCGGATGCCCCCAGCGTTGTTTGAAGAACAACATGCTTTAATCTGCCATAAAAAAAACAGTATACAAACTGACGAAATGCAATTCCTACCAAAGAAAGGCTTGCTGTCTGTCTAAGGTAAAGTATTTAATTACTTATTTATTTTGAATTTCAAAAATTGAGCTCATCATCACTATAGGCAAAAACAAGAATAAATACATTCAGAACTGGTACGCAGACGACTCTGCATGCTTAGGTAAATTTGATGATTTACTAGAATGGTTCAACCTACTAATGACAGAAGGACCCAGATACGGCTATTACCCTGAGCCAACAAAGAGTTATCTAATAGTAAAAGAAGGCCTCACAGACATTGCCAAACAAAAATTCGATAAATTAGGAATCAAAATTGTAAAATCACAACGGTTTTTAGGAAGTTTTATTGGGCCTACAAACGATAAAACCGACTATATACTACAAAAAGTGAAAAACTGGACTGACTGCATCCCTAAAATCACAAAAGCCAGTGAAAAATATCCTCAAGCTGTCCATACTGCATTTACTAAATCACTGCAATATGAATGGCAATACCTACAAAGAGTAACCGGTGGAACAGACGAAGACTACAATGACCTAAAGAACGCAATCAAGACTCAGTTAACGCCCTCCATACTAGGCAGAGAAGTAACATCAATAGAACACGAACTCTTTGCACTTCCAGCAAGGCTGGGAGGCCTTGGAATTAATGATCCCACAAAACAAGCCAAAACCTCACATGAAATTTCATTAAATGCAAACAAAATATTAATAAACGCAATTCGAACCGGCGAAGAAATTAACTTAGTCGACCACCAAGAGCATGTATATAAAGTTCTGAACGAAGAAAGAAAAAAGCGAGAAAAAAATGAACAACATGAACAAGAATCAATCCTTTGTAAGCTGACAACAAAGAAACAAAAAAGCATTCAAAGGGTGATTAAAAAAAAAACATCACAATGGCTAACAGTAATACCGACCAAAGCTGATGATACCGACCTAACAGCAACGCAGTTTCGTGATGGCCTTGCGATCAGATACGGTCATGAACCCTCTGGCCTGCCACCAACTTGCGATGGTTGCGGAGAAAATTGTTTCAACCTCAACCATGCACTTAATTGCAAGAAAGGAGGGCTCATAAAAAGAGGCCACGACCAACACAGAGACGACATCAAAAACTGGGCGGAACTAGCATGTTTACTACTACTGAGCCAATAATGCGAGCCGCAACCCTAGATCAACCAGGGTTAATAAGCGACTTACTAATCGAAAGTGTATGGGAGCCAGCGAGGAAGGCGTTTTTTGACATTCGCATCGTAAATGCCGACGCCGCTTCGTATGGCTTACTCACATGGCCCACAATCGCACAAAACCACGCTCGCGAAAAACATCGCAAATATGACCTGGCTGCAGAAGATCTTAGAGCCTCATTTACTCCCCTTGTGGTCTCCTGTGATGGCATCGTCGGAATGGAATATGAATCCTTTATAAAGAAAACATCTCTAAAGCTATGTGAAAAATGGTCCAAACCATACTCACAAATAATAAGCTGGATCAAAGTCAAAATACAAATATCTATCATCAGAGCAGTCTCTATGAGAATTAGAGGAACGAGAAGAAGAATAGGAAGATTTGGATGCGAAGACGGCTGCGGAATACCCACCATAGAACACTAGATCCCTCTTCTTTTTTTATGATATTGTATGAGCTAATATTGTATTATTTAACGCAATAAACTATTAGTCAGTCACTATAGGCTCGCGGGGCACTCCGCGTTAACGGGATCCACATATATACGCACTATGTATAACTGTGTTCCCGAACACATTAAAATAGCTTAGAGTGACCTTGCGTGCTACAATGTAAATCAGTTTCTCCAAAAAGATCATTGACCCTAACACAGGCCAAATATTACGAATGTTATTGTTTTGTGACTTGTAATGAGATGTAAAGGGTATAGCCGTGATTGTATGGCGAATCAAGCTCTGCGTACTTCCTATTAGCAATAACTAATACATCAAATACACACTTTCTTTATACTTTTACTTTACTTAGTGTGCTCTTTTGCCACTAGGGTTCGTTTTACATCTGTTATAATTCTGTCGCATTGTTTTATTCTTTACTAATCTTAACGTAATCGTTAGTTAGATATACTATTTATACTGAACCTCTTGTAACAAGAATGCTATTCGGCCGTCTGTCACTGTGCCATCAGGCGTTTCTGTTTATTCCCTTTCATTTCTGGAAATTATGATTTCGCAGCGGGGGGGGAGTATGTTTAGGATTAAGTAACTAAGCTATTGTCAAGAGCTAGGAGTAGTCCATCACCGAAGGCTCCTTCAATGCCAAGCGAATCTCGCCCTTTTCGAATGGCTCCTTCCAGAACGTTCAGTAGTATGCAATTAGCTGTCGTCGCGCGCGCATCCCTTTCAGCCGCTGAGACATATATACCACGGTGCTTTCGTGGCTATATACTTTTACCGCTTTCGATGTTGTGCTTTTACCCTAACCTGTGCTGAATCAAGATCGAGGCTTATAAGACCTAGGCATAGCAGAAGGAGAAAGGAGCTGGGCTTTCACCACATCACGAGCTGCTGCTATTGAGGTGCACAAGGTGAGTGGGTTGCTCTCTTTTCTTGCTGATCGCCTTGGTTACTTTCTCTGGGGAATTCATGCTTTCCAACCCCCCTTTCGCTGAGCTATCGAAGAATCTGTAACATTTAAATGGTGATGTCTTGTGGGTTGGATCCTTTTCCCCAAACTACGTCATGTGGGTTGTCCGCTTATGCATTAGATAATTTTGTTTTTAAAGGATCATCATCATCGTTTTAGCCGAAAGACGTCCACTGGTGGACACAGGCCTCCCCCAAAGAGTTCGAAAGTGACCGGTCCTGCGCCACCCGCATCCAGCGGACTCCCGCGACCTTATAGGATATAATGGATAAAAGAACAAGAATCCCCATACCTCTACTACCTTTGCCAGCTCTGCCAAACCGCTTACTGAATTTAAGTGCCAGACTTCCGTTGAATACTTCAACGGGCTTGAACGAAAAGGGAACAAACGAACGGAATCTTAAAGTGCCTACCGGGGACTCAAATAGACAAGCCTGTGCTGGTCCAAGCAATCTAAGATGCCGAAGCCTTGACGGCAGTCTAAACCGTCCTTTTAAAATCGAAGTTGATGATGTGGCAATGGGAAGTCTAGGTGAGAAAAGAAGAATGTCAGAGACTAGTGTTAGCAGTGATGATGATGATGAACATGCTAATGAGAAGGGGACGTTGTTGTTACCAGCTAAAGATTGCCTAACTAGTAAAAGGCGGCTATCAGCATCCACTCCAGCCCTTAACACACAGTCAGCTCAGCTAGGACGGAGAACATTAAAAGACGCATGAAGAGGTCCCGTAGCAGAGAAGGGACTCCATTACCAAATAATAAAAAAGCGGCCAAGTGCGAGTCGGACTCGCACATGAAGGGTTCCGTTAAATAAATTGCTTTTTACGATTTATGACATAATAAAAAAAACTACTTGCTCGTTCAAACCAATTTTCGTTGGAAGTTTGCCCTTCGGCCGTTTTCGAAACCATAGGTACAGAAAATATAGTCTTCTTTTGAAACTCAGTCATGGATAATAACAGATATGCATTAAAACTATTTAGTTATAGCTTTGACATTCATAGTCACAAGAAATATTTAAGAACTTCACTTAGGCGTCGGATAAAAATTGTGCGTGGAATTATAAATCTGGTATCTAAGAAATTTATCTAACCTTGGTCAACCAATACGGAAAACGCAAATCCGTTGAAGAGAGCAATGGTGGAAGAACATAAATGGCTCTTTAACGGGTGCTATGAAGTAAATCTCCACCGGCCTTCAGATTTTCATAAGGCGTTACTTCATAGCACCCGTTAAAGAGACATTTATTTTCTTCCACCATTGAATCAATCCTATGAATGTCAAAGCTATAACTAAATAGTTTTAATGCATATCTGTTATTATCCATGACTGAGTTTCAAAAGAAGACTATATTTTCTGTATTGGTAACCAGTTTAGAAAACAGAATTATTTTTCTTTATTCGAAACCAGGTTTCCAAAAAAGAAAAATAATTCCGTTTTCTCAACTGGTTTCGAACCTATGGTTTCGAAAACGGCCGAAGGGGAACTTTGCATGGTAATGTACTTACATCATATATTTTTTTTAGTATTATCATTCTCTTATTTTGGGGGGGGGGGGGACACATTTTACCACTCTGGAAGTGTCTTTCGCGCAAACTATTCAGTTTAGAAAAAATGATATTAGAAACCGCAATATCATTTTTGAAGACCTATCCATAGATACCACACACGTATGGGTTTGATGAAAAAAAAAATTGAGTTTCAGTTCTTAGTATGGGGTGTACGAGCAAGCACGTACATATTTAGAGCTACGCTTCCTGCGTGCCAAAAGTGCATTATGTTAAGGTTATATTTAATAAGCCAATGTGCAGTGCGTGACCGCGGAAACTACGGCCGCGCACGTATAGTAATCAATCTAGCATGTATATATTAGCGTAAGAATCTTGAATACAGTGATTTACACTCCAACCCTATAGGCAGCGTTTCATTTCGTCTCTGCTGGGGTTTAGATATTAAGTATATTATATTGTAAGGGGCTCACCCTTACATTTTGGTCCTTCGAATCATTCTCGAAGTTGATCTTCGGGAGTTTTACTGAACACAGTGCACCTTTGCGTCTGGCGTCGGATTTGTAATAGTTTTAAGATATATTGTGTTTAGCGTAGGTATTTGTTTTGTGTTGCCTTCCAGGAGGTAACTCAGGTAAAGGCTCCGACGGAAGACCAGCGCTGGCCTTCTAGGTTAGCACCATGCTGAGTCGGGGCCTTTTCGTGGACCATGTATTTTTTTTTTTACGTTCTGTGTTTTGTTTTTTACACCCATTGTTTTGTCCACGAATAAATGTTTTCTTTCTTTCTTTCTTTCTTTGGGTGTATCAGTATCATTACTCATTCAGTGTATGAGTGACACGGTGAAAAGGAGCGTCTGCCGTTCGCCGCACCAGCATCGAGCATCATCGAGCGTCAGTGACACGGTGAAAAGCAGCGTATGCCGGTCGTCGCAATTATCAAGCAGCAGCATTTTGATTATCAAGTAAGATCTGTCCATTATTATATATTGTATTATGGAGGCTTTACTTACGCGTCAGAGGGAGATCTTCCAAAAATTGCAAGTAATTAAGGTAAACTTTGGCAAGGATCCGGCGGGTAGGAAAACCCCCGAATATATTAAAGATAAGTTAAAGACGGTGGATCTTTTATGAAGGGAATTCGAGAGCAATGATGCTCGGCTGGCAGAGTTTGAGGATGACAAGCAGCCATATTACACGGAGAACGTGTTTGAGCAGGCAAGGTTAAGTTATGAGACAATCTCTAAACTGTTGGGTTCCTATGTCTTTCAGCCGGCGGGGCCTAGTCGGCCGCGGGAGACGAGGCCAGAAGGGTCTGTGGATGTATCGGAGCTGTTGAGGCAGCAAAGAACTAATTTTCGGGCTTTGCAGAGGTTAGTTAAGGGTATTAAGGTTGACGCAATAGTGGAAAAATGGGAATTTGATTTTGAACTGCAGGAATTGCAGTCGCAGTGGGATATCATCAAGAAATTACATTCACAGATAGACAATGACTTGCAGGGCTCAGACAGGGGTTATGAAGAAGAGTTTATGGGGAGTCTGCATACCGGATTAGGGTCAGTGGTGCACCGGCAACAGGCAACGCCACAGTTGGAGATTCCTGTATTCGCGGGAAGTTATGCTCAATGGCCTACATTTTATGATCTATTTCGTGAGGCTGTGCACAATAATGGAGCCACCCAGAAGGGTCAAAAGATGCAGCATCTCAAGGGGAAGCTTACAGGAGAGGCAGAGCGTCTTATTCAGCATCTGCATATATCTTCAGAGAATTACGATGTTGCATGGGAGTTGCTGACACGCAGGTACAATAATACTCAGGTACTGTTTTCTACGCAAATGGAAAGTTTCTTGAATCAGCCGATAATTTACAAGCAATGTTCAGAGGATTTGAAGAGGATGCACGATACGTCCACGGAGTGTGTCAATGCTATACATAACCTAGGTATAGACACCAGTACGTAGGGTCCGGTTCTTGTTCATCTGCTATTGAGGAAATTGGATCAGGAGACATGTAGTGATTTTAAGGAGTCCAGGAAGTCGCCGCGAGAAGTGCCGACATTGAAAGAGCTCATGGAGTTTTTGGAGATTAAGTTTATCGCGCTTGAACCGATAGTTCAGAAACGGGACAAAGACGTGTCGTTAGCGCCGAAGAGGGCTTCTAATTTTCAAGGGTCATTTAATTATAGGCCGAAGTATCAGGGAGAGGTTTCGCCCAGATTTTATCAGACCGCCCTCTCCAAGGCGTACAAATGTCTATTATGCAACCAAGAACATGAATTATTCCAGTGCCGGAAGTTTATGGCCTTGGCACCAGAAAATAGGTTGGAGTTGGTGATACAGAATAAGTTATGTGAGAATTGCCTTTATGCGCATTATGGAGTGCAGTGTAGGTCAATAAGCGCTGTCGGGAGTGCGGCGAGGAGCACAACACGCTGTTACATGGCGCACGCAGTCGCACGAGCTGGGCATCGGCACATACAGCCCATTCAGAGACGGGTGACAGTTCGAGGCCTCATAACGTGAGCCATGTGGCCAGCGACAATGAGGAGGTGCTCTTGACCACGGTATCGCTTAAAATACAGGCGGCATCAGGGGAGTATATTATTATGCGGGACTTGTTGGATCAAGGGTCGCAAGTATCGTCGATGTCAGAAAATGCCGCGCAGTTGTTAGGGTTACAACGCCATAGTTACCACGCATCAATTGCGGGGATAGGTAACGGTGCGAATCAGAGCAGAGGCATGGTAAGGTTGACATGCCAGTCAATACACGACGAGTATCAATTTGCTACGAATGCGTTGGTAATATCGCGTGTAGTTAACAAGCTGCCTAACGTGTCGTTTCATAGGCAAGCGATGCCAAGTATATCGAATGTTAATTTAGCGGATCCAGAGTATAACGTGTCACGGCCTGTGGACCTATTGTTTATTATTAAGTTTTTTATTCTCTTTAAGCTATAAGCCTATAGCTAAATTTACATAGGTACAATTAATCTGCCAAACCACAATGCGGTTTGTTGGCAAACAACGCTCCTAATTGATTTTACATTTTATTAGCTAAAAGCTGCGATGCGAGCGTGTATTCGGGAATTAGTATGAACGGGCTTATCAGGAATCCGGGGCAGAATATAATTGCGCAACAAACGAGACTCGGATGGATACTTACAGGGAACGTGAGGACATTTAATTGCCATGCAGTTTTAAATAATTTGGCGGATAGTACTAAGTATTGGGAGTTGGAGGATATCGCTACGGGATCTGACACTATGACCTCGCAGGAACAGTTGCGCGAAGATTTTTATTCTAAGCATTGGGAGATGGAAAATATCCCGCAGGAACAGTTGCGTGACGATTTTTATCAGAGGAATGAGACCTCTTTGGAAAATTGCGCTAATATAGCTTCCTTTAATATTTTTCTAAGTTATCATTATCACTCACTAAGTTGTTTAATGGGTCTAAAATAATCTTAGCCTTCCTGCAGAGAAGGAAAGATACATACAAATTATCAATTAAACTCTCGCTAATCATCAGGTGATCAATCCAATAACTAGCTAAAGTATTAATTGCATCTTGGTATAAAAAAAAAAGTTAGTGTGAGGGAGGATCAAATTTCATTCACTAATAATTAAAAGCTGCTATAAGTCGGCATACACGCGCGACCTATATATTATTTCGCTGACGCGCGGAATGTGTCGCGTCGGCACAGAATGCCTGGGGCTATGTTGCGAAATATAAAAATATGTAAACTAATTGAATTACCTATAGTGACACTAGAATTAGAAATTATAAGCCTTTAAAAACATGACTATTTTGAAAAATTCAAGAATTGAATGCTAGATTTTCAGCGACAACCTTTTCATACTACTTAATTTAAATATACGTTAAATAAAATTGACAAATACATATAGTAAAAAAAAAATACGTCACTGTCGTTGTCCTGGTGCGCCGTCCTCTTCATTGTCCTGGAGGCTGCGGTGGCGGCAGTTCGTCCGCCATCGTGACGTGGCTGGGTGGGCTACTACTGGGCCGGGATAACCCTGGACTCCTCTTGCTTTGCGAGCCGGGATACCCTGGACAACGCTCTTCTATCTTCTTTTTTTTCTTAATTAGTTTTCTTGTTTCTTCTTAATGTTCTTGAGTCTTCTTCATTTTGGATCTTCTTTCTTCAAATGATGTAAGTAAAATCTTCAAAATTATCTTCTATTATTACTGAATATTTTTCTTGTTCTTCTTTTCTTCATTCTTCGAGTTCTTCATGAGAATTACTTTAAATTTGCCTCTCCTTTCGTTTTTTCTTCATTTTTCTTGATGTTTTTATAGGTTCAGAGGTTCGCCTTGAGATATTAGATTCGTCTTCGGTTCACTCAGGCCAAGGTCGCCATGTGATATTAGAGGTTTTTAGGTGGAAGGTGTGGTACGATGTCAATAAGTAGACAGGTGAACAGTGGCTTATAGAGTCCTTTATTTAATATATTACCTATCTATTTATACACGTTAGGTTGCGCTGAACAAGCAATATGCGAAATATGTAGGCTGGGAGTCGGAGGATTCGAGATAAACCAGAATGCTAACTTTAATTCCTTTAATGACGGAATTACAAAAAGATTAAAATAAATCAATTAAAATTAATTATATTTAACAGGTGCCTAATGGTCGATGTGAGAACCAAGAGTGACGATCGCTTTCGTATTTTTAGGAAACGGGGCACGGTGTGGCGAAATGCTGAGTCGGCAGTCGGCACCACCTGCATGGCTAGTTGGGCGGTCGCTGCTTATGCAAGCATATAACACCTCCATCCTCAGCTAGGCAACTATTGGAGATTCTTCGAGAATATTGCCGAGCCATGATTCACTTATATGTTTCTGGGGTGCAGCTTTGGTTTATCTGGTGTCTGGTTGATGGCTTCCGGAGCGTCAGTTTTGATGGTTTCCAATGTATTTGTTCGGCATCGTTTCATGAATAGGCGACGACTGGTTATACCGGCAGCGACTGTGCATGCGCAGAATATGAGTAGGTAGACTGGTATAGTAGTATGGTACAGGCTTAAGCGGTCGATCTGGCGTATATTCACGGGTATTTGCGAGGATATCTTTTTATCGCTGGCGTGCAGGTTTTCCAGATTAATAGAGTTCAGGGTCAGTGAAGGAGATGGCACCCGAGCTCGCACTTCATCTATCGAAGATTACTTCGATACCAGACATTAGTCTGGTAGTTCCATCATTTTTAATGCATGACCCTCAACCTGGTCGTTAGAGTTGGTAATGGTGTAATCTGGGGTTTTCAGGACGCATTTGTGCGGGATTTCAACAAGGTAGCTTCCCTGGATCGTTTTGAACTGTTCTTGGCCGCAGGAGGTTTGTATCTTAGTCGGATCTGGTAGACTTATAACGTATTGTCTGCTGTCGAGTTGTTGTACTGCGTCTAGTTAGGAACACTCTCGTGTGTTTACAGGACGGGTTGAGCTGCTGCGAAGTGATGAGCTGGTACGTGCAGTCAAGTTGGTTTTGTATCTTCTGATTCAGTGATTCCTCGCAGAGATGCCATGATTTGACCTTCGGACATTCTGTCTCCATGTACATAGAATCCTGTTCATGAACCGCTATGTAGGGAGAGGGAGGTATTAGAACTTGATGATTTCTATTCGGTATTACCGCTAGTTTGTATAAATCATAGACTCTATCTACAGCAATCGGCACCTTAAAAACTAACACTACCTGCTTATCTATATAGTATGACCCAACTTTAATTAGGTCATAATATTCCCTAAGATCTACTTCCAGGATCTCTCCCTTAGGGTAGAGAACCTTTAACTTATCTAACATACTTTTAAACACAGCAAAACTAAGTATCGCGTGAGGTATACTAGACGCCCGAATAAACATTGTGTATGTAGTGTTGCAGCATCCATTCTTTAGATAAACTGATATGATTATTAAATTCAGACTGTAATATTTTTTCATTGATTTGAAGGGGTTTAATTGCAGCTTAATATTTTATGGCGTCTGTATAATTTACATTTCCGGAAATATTTTTAATTATTAATCCGAGACCATCTATCTATAAGTCCTCTTTTTACACGGTCGGGTTCAAACGGCCTCACCTGTTCTGAAACCCTTTGCTCGGAGAAATGATGATATGTGCGGCTCATACCTATAGTGCAAAAGTCTTATTATTAAGTTGAGGTCTGAGGCTAAATAAGTATGGTCCGTATTACCGATGCATACTAATAGCAAATAAAATACCACAATAAAAAAAAAACGAAACCGAAGATGAATTATTCAAAAGAAAACTTAAAGATCTGCTAATTAAAGGGTGCTATTACTCTTTTGATGAATTTTTAAATGATACAATCTTATCAGATTAAATATATATATATATATACATGTATATATAAATGTAAATATGTATACATAAATGTAAATTATATAATACATATCCCCAATGAATAAGTTAAGCTTTTTATTAATTATAACATATAAATGGTTTTTTTTTATTAATATATAAATTGAATAACTTTACTGTCGACGTTAAATTGAATTACTTTGTTAACGAGTTAAAATGGAAAACGTTTCTAATAATTTTGGAATTTCTATATACATACATAATTTTATTTTCCTACTAAGACGTGTCATGTTGCATGCCACATAAAAATTAGTTTAAATGTAAATGTTGAAATAGTATAGGTAATTGCTTTAGTATTTAGTTTTAGTTAAGTAAGTACATTGCTATATACCCTAACCGAGTTCATGTGAACACTAGCTGTAAAATGTCCTTTGTAAGACCTTATACACACATGATTATTAACGCAATCAATTATGAATTAAGTAACTGTGTCCGTAGTATGTCAACTTTATGGTCATTGTAATTTAGGCCCACGCCCCACATGTTGTAAAAATGCTTGGTAGTGGGAGATGAGTTATGTCGGTCCAAGTTTGAAGGGGAGTAGTCCTGGTCTATTGTGAAAGTTTTCAAGTGTTACTTCTTCTTAACTCTGGATTGTTTCCGAAAATCCTCATGCTGAATAGGGGGCTCTTCAATTTTATAAGGTTCACCTGCGGGGTTTGGATACGAAACCTCTGGATAATGAGGTTGGTTCGCGGAGTCGTCATAGTAAGTTTAGTATCGTCAGTAGGGTACCCGTCACAGTTGTTGTCCTGATAATATTCATTATAGTAGTCGGTATAAGGTTCATAGTCCAGTGTATAGTCATTGCACTCGGTAAAGTTAACATCTCTAGATCTGAAATAATTATTGGGTTGCGGGTTCCTAAAATTTGCCCAATTCTGAGTAGGTGGCAATGGCCTTGTTACGTAGTGACTGACACCGCTCATAGGACGCACGGTATTATTTCCATTGCTTTGGAAATTATTTCTAGGCCTGAATGAGTTTTCTTGTGGATTGTAGTTAGGCGGTCTTGCTCCAAATATTTGCTGAGTACGGGTAGGGCCTTGAGGAGGCTGATTTAAATTTGGTCTCCATATAGGTCGGGTTTGTTGAGGCCAAAACACAGGGTTTGGTCGAGACGGACCGGGCGAATTAAATGCAGGCTGCCTGAATGGTGGTACAGCGAAACCTGGCGGCATTGCACCAATAGATATTTTGGATGGCTGAAAATCAGCTGGTTTCTTATCTAGGCGTTCATTACGTTGCTGTAAATATAATGTATTAATTTCTTCGTGAACAAATTCTAGAGCCTTTTCTATAGTTTCGGGCCGCATACAACGAATGCGCGAACCTAGGGGGTCCTTAAGGCCTCGCACATACGCTTGGAGGGTCAACTTTTTATATAAATCGCGTTTAGAATCAATCGTAGACTGCACAGTTTCATGTAAAGTTACGTATGTCATAAGGGTACTGAACAGGTTTTGACATTTTTCATAGAACTCCTGAGGGGTGGTTTGCCCCTGGGATAAAAGCGCGAGATCGTTATACAAAGAGGTCTCATCGCGCTGGTCCGCGAAATTATTAATAAGTGCATTGCGAATTCCAGCCCAGCTTTCTGGGACCCCATTCGCATTGATTAAGCGGGCGGCGGGCCCTGTAACTTTATTAAGTATACCATTTAAAAGTGCGTAATTAGCCAAAGCTTGATCGGGGCGAACAAACTCATCTACTAATTGATCACATAACTTAATAAATCTCGTAAGTATGTTAGGGTTCCCGTCGAACTCGGGTAACAAGCGCAAGGCTTTAAAAATTGAATCTAGATCTGCCATACTAACTACTTCCGGTTCCGAGTCCGATTCAGAACTTAAATCAAAATTAATATTCCTAAGACCGTCTAGTAAAACGAATCTATTATTACTGCCTAGCCTAGGAGTGCTCGATTGCCGTGGATGGAAAATCTTTGAGCTTTAAAATAATTACGACTATGAAAGTACCTCCTTTCCTAACATAAACAACTCTAGAACGATTCTAAAGTACTTACATGAACATTTCTGGCTTTCTGCGGTATCGAAGTTTGGATACTCCTCCGCTCTCCACAGCTTGTAGGTTCCGCCCTCGACGAGATGACCGGATAGCTGCCCGGGCGCTCAGCGAGCGCGAAGTTTCGATTTTGGAAATTCGGTGACCGCTCGCGAACCGGCCCGCGAGGTGCGTCTCTCGACTGCGCCAAATATGTAGGCTGGGAGTCGGAGGATTCGAGATAAACCAGAATGCTAACTTTAATTCCTTTAATGACGGAATTACAAAAAGATTAAAATAAATCAATTAAAATTAATTATATGTAACAGGTGCCTAATGGTCGATGTGAGAACCAAGAGTGACGATCGCTTTCGTATTTTTAGGAAACGGGGCACGGTGTGGCGAAATGCTGAGTCGGCAGTCGGCACCACCTGCATGGCTAGTTGGGCGGTCGCTGCTTATGCAAGCATATAACATGCGTTTATGTAGCAGTAAACTATTGTGTTACTGCTAAACACTAAATGTGGCCAATCGCCATACTACACCACCATTAATATCTCGTTGTCATAATAATAAGGTTTACTTTTGTGCTTCCGAGTTAGCCTAAGCTTTAGTATAAGAATGGATGTCATTTAGGCAAATTGTTACTTTTTTTCACTAATAAAATAATTATAATTTATATTGTTTTATTTTGTATCCCACATTTGTTTTATATCCTACTAGCTATCCGCGTATTGCGGAAAACGCAGGCAAACCCGCGGTTTAAAAATATAGCCTACGGCCATCCAGAAAATAGATTCAACACGCAGGTGAAATAATTTTTGAAATCGGATAAGTTACCCAAAACATACAAACTTAGGCATGAGCCACACAGAGACGGCATAAGGCGATCACACAAATCGACCTAGTCCCAAACTAAGCAAAGCTTGTACTATGGGTACCTACTACACGATGATAAACGTATTTATATAGATAAATACATAGAAAACATCCATTTTGTGGATATTTGTATGCTTTAACAGGCAAGACATAGTGATACAATACAAATCATAAACTAAAACACCGATGTACAGTCGCCATCACATACATAGGTACACTATAGGTGTTCAAAATTGCACATGCACCCTAATGCCTCGAAAATAGAGGTGTGTTCCGATGTTTGTGACGTGCTTGTTTGCTACGATGTATGTTGCCCTTGTTTAATTTTAGAGGACCCCTCCTCTGTGTGGGGGTGTTCTGATTGGTGTACATAAGAAATATATATCGCGACGCATATGCGATTGGTGTACATAAGAAACATATATCGCGACGCATATGCGATTGGTGTACATAAGAAATATATATCGCGACGCATATGCGAATGGGAAAGCGACTGTGAGGATGTCTGGATTAAGATTGAGTCTAAAACGGGTACGCTGAATATGGGTGCGGTATATCTGCCACCCCCAGTAACGCAGGCATCACTCGACCATTATTTAAATAAATGCTGTGCACCCAATGAATCTAGTAGTAGTACTGTAATTGTAGGCGATTTTAATTTAAGTGGTATCCATTGGGAAACAAGTACGGACTATCCTTACACTATACCTAGTAACTACAGTAACTGTTCTTTAAAAAGTACTCTTATAGATTTTATGTCGTTGAATGATATTGTACAATATAATTATATCTTGAACAACAATAACAAAATCCTTGATGTTATTTTATTAAGCAACATTCACAGTGGAATTATAATAACAGAATCTACTAAGCCTTTAAGACAAATTGACAAATTGCATCCTCCATTAGAAATTGAGATAGACTTTATAGCTCCTAACAATAGTAGAAACGCAGTAAATTCGGGACCCAAACAAAATTTTTTAAAAGCTGACTATGACTTGGTCAACCAAAAGTTATCTGAAATCGATTGGAATGAGGAATTTTAGGTTTGCCTGAACGTAAACGATATGGTGCATGTGTTTTTTTCAATCGTTTCTAAAAGAACACACGGGTGTGTCCCACTTACTACTAAGTTTAAGCAAAATAAGTATCCAGTCTGGTTTTCACAGCCATTAATAAAAATGATTAAAATACCGTGTTAAGTTTAAAAAATATGGCAACCCCCTCTTATAGAACCAGTTTGGGCACAAATTAGACAGCATTAAGTTCACTATGGCTGTACATTAGCAGTATACTAGCAGTTAAAGTAGTAACATCGGACTTCAGGCTGTACATTAGCAGTATAATATAATAGCAGTTTAAGTAGTAACATCGGACTTCAGGCTGACTTACGGCACTATATGGGACGCAGGTTCACACCATACAAAGTACAGTAGTGTAATAGTAACAAGTGGCTAAATACACAGCCTTCACAGCTATAAAATCCGACAAAAGTACTCTAGTGCAACCTAAAGTTCACGTGTGTCCTAAATTATTTCTTTATTTTATTATTTTCATGGTAGAGTGCTAAAAGGTTATCAAGAAAGACATTTACAACTCCCGCGGATTATTATCATTGTATTAAAAAATAACTTGTTCTTCTTATTGTAAATATTTATTTATTTATATTGTTTCATTTTACATCTCGCATCCACTATCGATTCAATCCAGTCTCTCTCTTTTTTTCTTAAAAACCGCCAACTGTCTTGCGCGTGAACCATAATGCCACTCACGTCGCTGTCTTGTCCGACCTTATTCTTGATGTATCGGCGTTTATTAACATCGTTGATTATAAAATAGCTAACATTCGGCCATTCTGACTCGTGTCTGCCCTCAGACCACGATACAGGAATTCAAATAAAGGTGCTTTCTGGTTTTTTTTTGTTCCTTTTACATTTGTGCGTGTGCAAATTCATACAAGACCTTGCTGAGATCCAGACCTTCACTTTAAAAACTGCTCGTATTGCCCCGTAGATACCCGATGCTTCAAATGTTTGTGTACTGTTGGGTAACCACTTCAAAGCAACTGTGTTAGGTTTCTGACAAAAAAAATATTCCCTGGCACAGGCTCTTATAGCTGACTGTACTTTTTCACACAATATTTACTGATTAGGTACACCAGATTGTGATATTGCTGAGTTCCTATTCCTTACTTGATTGAACTTCAAATCTCATTTGCAAGATCTATTCAAAAGGACTCAACTTTCAAGTCTGTATTCCTGTAGTGCTTCGGCCATCCCTCAATCATAGAATGACCCTATTCTATCAGTTTATTTTATCATTATTATTTCTATTATTATTAATGCTTTATTTCTACATTAGTGTTCCCCAAGGGTAAAAGCCTCCTCCATTTTTTCCACTTTTCCTTGTCTGTTGCTGTTTCAGTCCAGATTTTTTTCTGCCGTTTTTATGATGTCGTCAACCAATCTTTTTCTTTGTCTTCCTACATTCCTTTTTCCAGCTGGACCTCGCCATTTCGTTGTTTGGAGGGTCCATCTTTTATCTTTATATCTAGCTATATGGCCTGCCCATCTCCACTTCTGAGTTAAACTATATTGAAGAGCATCTGATATCTTAGTTTTCTTACGTATATCTGTGTTTCTCGTTTTCTGTATTCTTCTTAGTTTTATTTTACTCCTTTCCATTGCATGCTGGCAGGATAAAATTTTGTTCTTTATTTTTCCAGTATAGACCCATGTTTGGCTAGCATATGTCAAGCTTGGAAGGATGCAGGAATCCATTACTATCTTTTTCTTGTTAAGGTTGTAGTTTCCTTTAAGGATTTCTCTCTGAGTATTTCTTCCATGTTTTTTGATGTATTTTGAGCTTAATAAAACAGTAAATTAATTAATCACGGTTTATTAGCTAGAAACGCGGCATCGTTAACAAATGACAGTTGTGCAAGAGAGTTGTACGATATTCCTACTGCTTCAAACGACTCACCGCTACTGTGCCCATCCGCCGCCTCGGGTCCCAAGGGCTAGGCTGAAGGTCCAGGGGTTGTCGTCCAGCGAAATATGACGCACACAGGTTCCAAGGTCACTGGTAAGCGCACTCTTCCAAGGGGAAAGGTCCTCAACGCACACACGAATAATATGGAGAAAATGCTGTTCTCGCGGCGCCGCTAATTACCGAACTGATCTAGAGGTCGTGCGTGTCATTGCACACACGTTTATATTCGCTTCCGGCGGGTGGCGCTGTTAGCGCGCTGGTGTTCCCATCCCGGAGGGATGACGGCTTCAAGACAAGAAGCAGTAAATCGCTAGAAGCTCGTAGGGATACCATACATAGTAAGAAAACAAAATAAATTGACCTTTGATTTTGTGTCTTCGGTCATAGAAAGTATCGATATAAAAAACTATAATAAAAATAGTGTTCCTGTACGGAACATGCCGCTCACCTTAAAAGGACTAGGGTGCTTTTAACGAGAAAGTACACTAAAGCTAACATATTTTAAAACCTAACTTAAGTACTACGATTAAGTTGTAACCATTACAAATTATTCTAAGGGAAGCGGGCAAATCTTAACGACAGGGCGTTTAAAAAACGAGTTCCCTGATTTTAAAGTTACTACCCGAGTAACGTTATCTGAGCCAGGATGAAGAGCATGAATGCGCGCGAGCCGCCACTGCAGAGGCGGGAGCTGCTCTTCACACACAACGACGACGGCGCCCTCGCGCACGGGGGAGCCGCGGCTCTGAAGCCACTTCTGGCTTTGCTGGAGCTCGTGAAGGTACTCCCGACTCCACCTCTTCCAGAAATGCTGAGTACATTGTTGTACCCAACGCCAGCGACTAAGGCGACTTGGATTTTCATCCGTTAAGGGAACGTCTGGAAGGGCCGTTAACGGCTCTCCCACGAGAAAGTGAGCTGGGGATAAAGGGAGGGGATCCGCAGAATCCGCGCTCATTAAACACAGAGGCCGTGAATTAAGTACGGCTTCGATCTGGCATAGCAGCGTATGCATCTCATCGTATGATTGAGTACGCGTGCCAACCACCCGATGTAAATGATGTTTAAAACTCTTTACACCAGACTCGAATAGACCACCAAAGTGGCTCGCATAGGGAGGCTGAAATCTCCAGGTTATGCCCTGTTGAAGGGTTTGTTTATGTAATTCGTTTTGTACGACATCGTTGCGCAAAAATGTGTATAATTCCTTTAGGTAATTACTACAACCGACGAAATTTCGGCCGCAGTCTGAATAAATGTCAGTACATAAACCTCGACGGGATGTGAACCGTCGTAGGGCCGCGAGGAACGCTTCAGTGGTAAGGTCTGAAACGATTTCGAGATGAATTGCCTTTACGCTCATACATACTGTTAATAAAGACGAAAGGTTGTTCCGTGAATCGATATTTATTATATTAAACCATTATAAACACACAATAATATAAATTACTTGACATTACTATTTTACCGACAGACAGCGACAGACATAATTTATCTCATAAAGAAAACTGTTAGCAGCCAATATAAATCTACATTAGGTATACAACCTTAACACGCCTCCTTAGATTTATATGGCAACACTTATCTGCAATATTAAATTAACAAAGAAAAACATTTCAAGCATGGCAATATCATATCAAACTATATTCAACATTTGTCTGAATTTGAAGAATTTAATGTTTCCTAACGACTTTGTAAGAATGTCTGCAACATTATCTTCCGAATCTACTTTTACTATATCAATGGTTCCATTCTTAACATTCTCATGGACATAGTGATAATGCACTTCAATGTGCTTCGAATTCTTTGTGAAATTACCATATTTAGCAATAGCTATAGCTCCTGAATTATCTTCATAAATATTTACAGGTTTGTCGAACGCTATAAAAACATCATCAATAATACTACGCAATAAGCTTATTTCAGTTACAGCTTCTGACAACGCAATGTATTCAGCAAAAGTGGAAGATTTCGTTACACTGCATTGTTTCTTTGACTTCCAATACACGGCGTTACCAAATAATCTAATCACAAAACCAGAGGTAGACTTCCGGTCTACAATATCTCCTGCCCAATCGGCATCAACATAACAATCCATAATATTCGCCTTTAAATTCTGATAATATGTTAGCTTAAGGCTTTTTGTCAAATACAAGTATTTTAAAACACGTAATGCATATTTGTAATGAATCTCATCATAGCAGTTTTGAAATCTGCTCAAGTAGTTGACACAAAAGGCAATGTCTGGCCGAGTACCAGAACTTACGTATAGCAAAGCTCCTATCAAATTTCTGTATTTAATATCCTCATTTTATTCGCGTTTCTCAAGTTTGACATTAATCTCCATGGGTGTTTTGTACAGTTTTGAATACTCAATTTTATATTTTTTGGCTAACGACTCTATGTATTTTTCCTGGCTCAAAGTCAAAATATTTGCTTTTGCATAATCATACTCAACATCAATACCTATATAGTTTTTAACTTTGCCCATGTCCTTCATTTTAAAATAATTGCTCAGTTTACTTTTAATTGTAAAAACTGTTTGTTCATCCTTGCATGCAATCAATAAGTCGTCGACGTATACTAATATATAAATCGTTTGGTTATTTTCATTTTTGACATAAAGACAATAGTCATATTTACTTCTCCTAAAGCCAATAGTTGTCACAAAATTGTTAAAACATTCGTACCATGCACGTGGGCTTTCTTTTAAGCCGTATAAAGATTTGTATAGTTTATACACTTTTTCAGTACCATCTTGATAACCAAGTGGCTGTTTAACATACACTTCCGATAACACTTTGCCGTTCAAAAATGCAGTCTCTACATCCATTTGATGTACGTTTAAGTTAAATTGACAACAGTACGATAGAAGTAATTTTAAAGTTTGCATTCTAGCAACAGGTGAATACGTATCATCAACATTGTCGGTTTGTTGGTAACCTCTTACCACTAACCTGGCTTTATAAAGTTCGGTAGATTTCTTCTTGTAAACCCATTTTACATCTAGTACCTTTTTCTCCTGAGGTGCAGTTACCAGTGTCCAAGTATCATTTTTCACCAAGCTGTTCATCTCACGATCCATAGCCTCTTTCCATCGTTCAGCCTCATCACATGTAGTTGCCTCCTGAAAAGTATCTGGAATCATCGCATCATAATAGTTAACAGTTATACAGTAGTAGCCAAATTCTTCGTCAAAACGGACTGGTGCTTTAGTTTGTCTCGCTGACTTTCTTTGCTCATTATTAATTTCACCTTCATCTCCTTTATCATTATTATCTTCCGGTTGAATCTCGTCTATCGTGTCTTCCCATTTTCTTCATCTTTTTTGTTTTCTACTTCGTTGTCATCAAAACCAATAAGCTTTACATCTTCTTCAATTATGTCAACGTGTCTTGCCACGACTACTCTGTTATTAATTAGCACTCTGTATCCAACATCTGTATATCCCAGTAAAATTCCCATTTCTGCTTTTTTGTCCCATTTTGATACTCTTCTTTCTTCGGGTACTCTCACATAAACTTTACTGCCATACATTCTCAAATATTTTGCAGTTGGTTTTTCATCAAAGAATATCTCATACGGCGTCTTTTTTTCTGGTGTACTTGTCATAATCCGATTTTTTAAATAAGCTGCTGTCTTAATCGCTTCTGGCCAATATCGCCTATCAACTTTTGCTTCCGCCATAAGACATCGTGCCATATCCATTATTGATCTGTTGTATCTTTCTGCTTTACCGTTTAGTTCATGAACGTATGCGGGGCAAGGCTTTATCATTATTCCCTTCTCTCTGGCGAAATTAAAAATTCTACCGTTTATATACTCTTTTCCATTGTCGCATCTTAATTCTTTAATCATTCTTCCTGTCATGTTGTGTACTCCATTTACATATTCTACGAAGCATTCATAAACTTGTTCTTTTGAGTTGATACAATATACTCTCGCTAAATTGCTGTAATCGTCTATAAACGTTAGAAAATATTTTTCTCCTTGATATCCCGTAGTTCTGTGTGGTCCATTTACATCAGTGTGTACGATATCTAATATATCTTTCGCTCTTGTCCTGTTGTTGTTAAATGGCAAATTGTGCATTTTATTTTCAACGCAGATAGCACATTTCATAAAATCCGTTTCTATTTGCTTTGGCATTCCTTCTAATACTTGATTTTTGCACATCATATCAATACAATTGAAGTTTATATGTCCAAAAGTCCGGTGAAGCTTTTCTTTCATCGTCATTTCACTATGTACTGTATTTACGCCTATTTCTTTACAGACAAAACTGGTTATTTTATACAATCTCTCATCCTTCTTTGCAATTGCTATCAATTCTCTATTCATGTTATATATTTTCGTTGTATGTCCTTTCGAAATTATTGTATGACTGTCAGTAATCTTCGAATAGCTTAATAAGTTAGCTTTCATCTCTTTCACATAAAATACATTGTCTATAATCACTTTATTTCTGTTCGCATAAACAGGAAAGTACGTTGTAATACTGCCAACCTTTGTGGCTTTCAATATTCTTCCATCTCCAACCTTTACTTTTATCGGTTCCTTCAATGTCACAAATTTGTCGAAATATTCGTCGGTATTTATAATGTGATCCGTGCATCCGCTGTCTAGAAGCCAATTTATCTGTCCTGACTTTATTGGAACATCTTCCTTAGCCATAGTTGAGTTGTTAACAATCGATGTGTGAAAGCTCTTTTTGTAAAAATCTGTGTTATAATAACTTCCTCTGCCTCTATTCTGTCCATAATTGTAGTGGCCTCGTCCATGACCACGAGTTCGACCATAATGTCCGCGTCCACGACCACGGTTACCGTGCCAGCAATATCTTTGTATATGTCCGAATTTTCCGCAAGTGAAACATTTAGGTTTATTCTCAGACTCTACTTTAAATGCATTCGATCGGTCAGGAATATCTTCGTCTACTCTTTGTATATTTTTCATTTTTATTTTGCTTTTTAAATATTCGACGGTTCTTTCTTTTTCCGGTAAAACGTCTATTAAATCGCCTATATGGCTGTAATTTCCCGGCAATGCTTTTAACATATAGTTCAATTTCTCGTTTTCTGATACCATGGCGCCGGCTTTTTTCAAATCGTTGACACATCGTTCAAAATCGTCGAAGAAAATATTAATGTCGGAATATTTCGCAAGCTTTATATTTTCTAAACTGCTTCTGCATACAACTTGCAATGCGGTTGATTGTTTCAAATACATTTCGTCAAATTTTAACATTATTTTATATGCTGACTCTACTTCGCTAATGTATTCCAGCTGTTGGTTCGTGATCGCACTATATATATAGTTTGTAGCCTCAATATCCATGTTATCCCAATTTGCCGCATCATCTTTATCGCCTTTTAATCGTATCACAACTTCTTTACATTTTTTAAATTGTAAAAATTTCAATATGCGAGTTTTCCAGTTCGCATAATCCGTCCCGTCAAAAATTGGTATTACAATATTATTACTCATTTTTACGACTTACATGTATTTCAATATTTAATTCATGTTTCCCGCTCTGCTGCCATGTTAATGAAGACGAAAGGTTGTTCCGTGAATCGATATTTATTATATTAAACCATTATAAACACACAATAATATAAATTACTTGACATTACTATTTTACCGACAGACAGCGACAGACATAATTTATCTCATAAAGAAAACTGTTAGCAGCCAATATAAATCTACATTAGGTATACAACCTTAACACATACAAATACGGCGACGTAACATTTAACTATTTTGGCATTGCGCACATTGTTCGCGCGCACGTAAAAGTGACCGGCATACAGGGGTGCCAACTTAGGGGTTTTACCCCTAAATTTAGGGGGGTAATGAGGAGCCTGGGATTTATTTAGGGGCTTAATATTTTTAGGGGTATATTTAGGGATTTTTTCATACCATGTTTGATATAGGAAAACGTATTTACGATGTGAGAAACTAAATTATTACTGGAAATGGAACGTTCTCGATACCGCAGTGTATCCCACTCTCAATTGCTCGAACTCGTAAGTGCGACTGAAAAAGAAATACTAGATACTAGACCGAACGTTCGGATTTACGCTACTGTGATTTATAACGCGGTTGAACAATCTTTTGCTGCTTTCACGCTATATTTTGGGTCTGTGGCGTGGCTGTTGAGTGACTGAGTGTTAAGTTGCCAAAATCAAAATTGGTTTGGTTGGTAAACCGACAAATAAAAAACGATCGCGCGCTCGTTTGTTGTGATTGATGATTGATTAACTAATCGTTTAAGTTTTCTAAGTTAAAAGTACATTAAATACACCTGCTGCTGTGTTTTCTTCAACGAGCTATCGATTTAATTGAGTGAAGATGCCGAAAGATAAAGATAAAAAGAAATATGTTCAAAAATACACGAAGACTTGGGAATCCGAGCCAGAGTTGAAAGGTAAAGTAGTTGTAAAGGTTACGTTGTTATAACTTATTATTTGTTATTCGTTTTGAATCTTTAAAACGATGGGCAGGGAACACAATATTGCGTTCAATAATTGCTGTCCTTTACCACAGAATTACCGGCGCCACAACTGTATCCGATAAATGTATGTATCCGTTCTTCAATGAAATATAGTCAAGAGCAAAACTTTCGGGTACAGCTTGTTCTGAAATTGTTTACAATGCGTACCCCGAAACTTTTGCCTTGAGTGTACATGATCCGTGGAAAGGTATTATTTTATATATACATAACAATACAATACTAGATATGACTAACTATTTGCATTGGTCTTTTAAGTACAAGAGGTTGGTGGTGGTGCTGTTTTGTTTTGTTTGAGGTTTTGATAATTCTGTGTTGTGTTATTTTTGGCAAGTTGGTGAATTGGTTTCCATTGTATGACAGTTTAGGCACTTAAACTAAAACAATACATGTTCAATTTTATAAACCAGTTTTTAATATAACTGCATGGGGAGCCTGTTCTTTCCCTTTCCTTTCCGTACAGTGGCACGCATATAGCATATTTATGGAAATCTTCCTATATGCAGCTTACACTTTCCTAAATTAGTCACTGACGAGAGGGATGCAGCAACACGAAGGAGTGAGATGGAATTATATCCATACGTGTCTCACGTATTTCTACATCCCTCTCGATAATAAAGTTGTGCACATAGTCTGAACAACCAATTTTGTCAGCAGAAAAAGACTCGAAATTCAAAATTTCTAACCTACAAATTTAAAATTTGCCACCCCTTCTACCGAGAAAACAGGGTGATCATACTATTATTTATTTAAGGCCTCTATTTGACTACATCATATGTGGACATATGTAGGTTCAAATCCGGTGTGCGAGCGGGATAGCGCTATATACCATTTAGAGCAGTGTCCCGCTCGCACACCAGACGCGATATTACATATTCTGTAGTCTAATAGAGGCCTAAGTATATTTCTGCTTCTACATACCTATCAATTTCATCAATTTATAAATAATAACAGAGATATATGTAGCTATAAAATAAAAAGATCACTTTCAAGGCGGTTGACTTGATATATTGACAGGTGCGTAGGGCATTTTATGTATTGACAATCAACAAACACGACTAAATGTTGCCAGCAGAAGCAGAATTAAATTACCCCAATAGTAGGTAAAATTGATTTTGCTTTTACTTGAAATGGTTTTGGGATTTTTACTCAAGCAAGAATTTATCTCTTATATTTTGTTAAAGTAGCATGCCCATGTTTAGATGTAGGTACTGAAGTTAAGTATTATATAGGTATTATGTTTTTATTTCAGATTGGCTTGCACCTGATGTTACAGATGATACATT
Organism: Epinotia brunnichana; assembly: GCA_963854355.1. NCBI lineage: Eukaryota > Metazoa > Arthropoda > Insecta > Lepidoptera > Tortricidae > Epinotia > Epinotia brunnichana. The sequence goes on from OY977944.1 coordinate 28,151,687, forward strand.
AGCAGTCTGCAAATATTGTCGTGCAGTCTTGAAAGCTCACAAAAAAAGTTTGGTTGATCATGCTAAAACTGGTAAACATAAGAAAGCAATGGAATTGGACAAATCAGCCAAGTCGTGTAAAACAATAACTCAAGTCTATAAACCAGTTGTGTCCGAAAAAACAAAAATCTCCGAGTTGAAACTCGCGGCGTACATTGCTGAGCATTGTGCATTTCTAGCCGTTGATCATCTTATAGAAATACTTCCTCAGTTGAATCCCACATCTGAAGCCCTGAAAAATCTGAAACTACATCGCACAAAATGTTCGATGTTAATAAAAAATGTACTTGGTCCATCAATGTTGGAAGATCTCATCGAAGAAATAGGTGACTACCCTTATTCAATCATTATAGACGAAAGTACTGACTTGTCGACTCAAAAGGTGTTGTGCATCATCGTGCGATTTTTCTCATACAAGACAAGGCAAACTGTCACCACATTTTATAGGTTGATAAAATTAATAGAATCTGATGCAAAAACTGTGTGTGATTTAATAACCAAAACCGCTGTCGCAGCAAATATTGCACCGATTGAGCTCCGGCGTGCAAATGACTCACGTGAGCATCGTCGATAATGAGATCAGTTAAAGGATGTTTCTTAGGGAGAATTAATTGGTGTTTCGATTCGAACGGTAAGAGCGACTTATGAATTCTCCCGCCGACTCTTAAAAAGTTGTCTTTATCCATGAAAGGCGTGAGACGCTGTAAGCAATGTGAGGCTAATTTACCTCGTGAAATATTTTTTATATCGTCCGCGAAAACGGAATGTTTAACGATGTAAATAAGTCTCGTCAATGCGAAATTATATTCGGGCACAGTAATATAGTTTGGAAACGACACTATAGCCCTTTTTGAAAGTTTGTAGAATCGGATAACGTATGACGTAACTCGAACAAGTTTACCTAATGTCGAATATCGTGAAATAATTTCTACATCCTGTACTTGATCAGTAGTAGACGCGTTCGATAAAAGCGGTATGTTCGTGCGTTTTTCTTCGTCCGTTGTAGGAATATGTTTTGAAACGGGCCAGGCGTCTTGGTCCTTTTTGAGCCAAGCAGGTCCGTGAAACCACATGTCGTGCTGTAGAAAGGAAGCATGCCTGGCGAGGCCGAGTCGGCCGGATTATCAGCCGAAGGCACATGGCGCCAGCACTCGGCGGGCACTATGGATAAAATCTCGCTAGTTCGGTTTGATACGAACGTTTTCCACTCGTGCGGCGGCGAACGGAGCCATGCTAGCACGATAGCAGAGTCAGACCACGCATAAATCTGGTCGCGATCTATGCGGCCCTCATACGTTTGCATAACCTTGTCTATAAGGCGGGATAAAAGTGTCGAGGCCAAAAGCTCGAGACGAGGTACAGTCAGACGCACACGTAAAGGTGCAACGCGGGTTTTCGCAATGACGAGATGTGTGGTGACGTCACCATCTCCATCTGTCAGACGTATGTAAACGCATGCGGCAAAACTGCGTTCCGAGGCATCTCCGTACCCATGAATTTGAATGGAATGCGAAGGTGTGAAAATATGACGAGGAAAAGACGCTTTGGATAAGAGTGGTAACTCGTTTGTAAAGGCCGTCCACGCGTTAACAATGTCGGCCGGCGGGGCCGAATCCCAATCCACCTTAGCTATCCATAACAATTGTATTAAATACTTCCCGTACAACGTGACAGGCGATAAGAGACCTAACGGGTCGTACCATTTGGCTATCTCGGAGAGAATAACCCTTTTTGTGCATATAGCCGATGTTACTTGCACCTTGAAATTAAATGTATCGGAACTAGGGTTCCACTGGAGGCCGAGGACCTTAGTCCTTTTATCGCTCTCCATTTCTGCGAACGGAACATTCTCCGGCCGCTCACCATGAGAACCTGGTGGCAGCACCGCAGCGAGTATCGCTGGCGAGTTGCTGTGCCACTTGCGGAGTTCGAATCCGGCGGTAAGACAAATATCGATCAGCTCCTGTTGTAAAGCTAGGGCTTTCGACTCCGTGCTTTCACCTGATACCACGTCATCAACAAATACAGAGTCTAACAGAACTGGCGACGCAAGCTTTAAAACGTGTTGCCTCGTCACGGGCTAATTTGTTGAATTGTGCGCAACGCGAGAAAAGGCGAGGCGTTAATACCGAATACGACTGAACGCAGACGATAATCACGTAAAGGTTCCTCCGGTGATTTGCGCCAAACAATCCGTTGATAATCGCGGTCACATTCTCTGACTAATATGTTGCGATACATTTGTTTAATGTCTGCTGTAAACGCGATGGAATTTACGCGGAATTTTAAAAGCACGTCAACGATGTCTTGATGAAGTTTCGGACCCGTTAATAAAATATCGTTCAGTGAGTATCCACTGGATGATTTGCATCCAGCGTCGATCACGACCCTGGTACGTGTTGTCTCACTCGATTCCTTAACCACGGCATGGTGAGGAATCCAGTACTTCGGACTTGGCGTGTCGCACTCCACGGCCTCCATGTGATTTAAATCAAGATACTCTTGAAGACACGCATGATAATCAGCTTTTAATTGTGGATTACGCTCAAGTCGGTACTCAAGTTTTCTAAATCGTGCGATTGCGATCTGTCGCGATTCACCGAGAGGGGGCGCGGCGGGCTTGAACGGAAGCGCGACGACGTAACGCCCGGTCTCGTTTCGGGTATGCGTCTTTTGGAAAAAGGATTCGCAAATCTTTTCATCAGGAGTGTAAATGCGTTTTTCAGGAAGCGACTCCAGCTCCCAGAACCTCTGTAAATTGTCATTGTCGAATGAGCTAAAACAGGCCTGGAGTGCAGTCGGCGTCGGATTATTAACGGCAACCCTACCCAATAACAAGTACCCGAATATACTATTCATAGCAATAGGCGAACCCGGCGTACCTGTTATTACGTTATTTAATAAAATTTGGGATAGTATATCCGCTCCTAACAACATTTCCACCGGCTGGGGAGTACCAAAATCTGGATCCGCCAGAGTTAAATTATTTAAATGTGTCCACCCCGTTTGAGACAATGGTACACTCGGCAAACGCATCGTTAAGTTAGGTAAAACTAAAGCCTCTACGAGTATCGCAGGATTCTGTTTACCCCTAGGTGTAATGAAACACGAAACGACGCCTTTAGGTTGTACGGGTTCCGTATCACCAATTCCGAACACCGGAATATTCGCGTGATTACGTTGTAATTGTAATCGTTGTGCGCAGGCCTCGCTCATAAACGTCGCTTGACTACCCGTGTCAACCAGGCACCGTACAGTTGACAGCTTTGAACCACCTTAACAAACGTCTACCAGTGCAGTTGACAATAAAATAGTGTCCGCTCGAGCGCTAGATGCTTTAATCGGCGCGCGGGCCGCACAATTCCCCAGCAAAACTTCGCTATTTGCCATCGGATCCGCGACCATATCGGCGTTGCACTTCTCCGTAGGAGAGAATGAGACCGAGCGCGCGCGCTCCTCCGTAGGAGGGAGCGAGACGGCCGTAGATTGCACGGCTGCACTTAACTCCGCCGGCATTGACGGGGAATAATAATGAATTAACGTATGATGCCTCTTATGACATGTCCGACATACAAAATTTGACTTACAACTTCTAACGTCGTGTCCAATATTCAAACAGTTGTAACAAATGTTTTTCTTTTGTACTAACGAATACCTATCGCGTGGTGACAAGTTTAAAAACTTCGAACATTTTGTCAACGAATGTTGAGCTTCACAACACACGCAATTAGGTTTGATTTTGTTTGAACCTTGGTCACTCACCTGACTCTCAGCTGAGCCCGCCGCGGGAGTGACGTTAGCAACAAACGACCGTTTGGCGGGTGACGACGGCGCGGCGCCCGAGCTGCTCGCGCGGTTCCAATATTTTCCGCGACTGCTACCCACATCTGAATTTATGCTTTTAGCGGACTGCCCGCGAACAGAAACAATTATTTCTTCCGCGGAAATTTCCCGTTCGAGAAATGAAATGAATGTGTCTACATCAGGAATGTCGGACGTTTTTGTTATTGACCGTTCGAATAACCGGCGAGTAGTATGAGGAATTTTACGTAGTAAAATATTTAGAAGTATGAAACTCCACTGTTTCACGGGAAACTCCATAACCTCGAGTGCTTTAATGTTTTCTTGATAGATATTAAGTAAATTTCGCATACTCTGAGTGGATTTATCGCAGCAGGACTCGATATCTAGAATTTTGTCGAGATGTTTTGATGCGATAACTCTTTTGTTGTCATAGCGGGACACTAAAATATCTAACGCGATTGGGTAATTATCGTCAGTTATTGTGATCGATTTTATGAGGTTATGCGGTTCGTTTTTGACCGTGAGAAGTAAATACCTAAACTTTTCGGCGTCAGTATAGGCGTTGTTGGCGTGTACAAGCGAACGAAATAAATCATAAAATGACGGCCAATCAGTTTGTTCACCACTGAAAGTGGGTAAAGGTAGTGTGGGAAGTTTCTTAAACATCTCCGGCTGTGCAGCCACGAAAGGCACAGAAGGACGGCTCATGCGCCTATACTCTTCTTCCTCCTTCTTTAAATTCGATAAATGCGTTACTATTGCATAATACAAATCGTTAAAATCGTTACGGATCTTAATCTGTTCCTCTTTGTTAAAACATTTTAATTTTATGAACGTTTTTTCAATTCTAGTCTGGACTTTAGTGAACTTTAATACAAATCGTTAAAATCGTTACGGATCTTAATCTGTTCCTCTTTGTTAAAACATTTTAATTTTATGAACGTTTTTTCAATTCTAGTCTGGACTTTAGTGAACTTTCTCTGATAAGAAACTAAATCAGTAGTTCGCGAGCGAAACTGTTCTTGATCAGTTGCTGCAAACTGAATGGTGCGTTTGAGGTCATCGAGGATGAGTTCTCTTTCAAAAATATCTTGTTCGCACGGATTATCGCCGTCGGACATTTTGTTTTGCAAAGATGGCGATTCCCCGCCCGTACTTTGCAAAGCTGCCGGATCCGGCATGCTTAGGTATTTCAACTTAATGTGACGAGACAAGAAGACACAACTTGGAAGGTACAATCCGGATCGAACGGATCAAATTATATATATATATATCGTCAAGTTTTGATTAACGGGGTCTGCAGGAACAGTGACACCAGCACCGCCGGGGTCACTATTCCCTCCGCCGGGATCGCCCATTACAAATAATGAAACCAAATTCCGAGCACGAGTTTTATTTCAACACACACTTAAATCAAATAACTTAAATAGAATAACAAATGGTACTCACAAGATTTCCAATAATTCACGAACCACAATACGGTCTTGCCTTTGGGAAGGCTCGATCCAAAGTGCCGTACTCCGTCACCTCCAGAATCAACGAACACAATACAAAATGGTGGTGGACGGTAGTACTGCGCAATCGATTCATTACTTTAATTGTAATAACTTTTAAACATTGCATTATGAATATTGACGATAGTAAAACAAATCGGTAAATTCAATAATTAGTTCTTAGATTACAATTTAAGTTTCATCTGAACTTTAGTTGAAACATTTGGACGTTATTAAAATACCGCCAAATGCTTCAACTAAGTAAGTAGTTACAAATCAGTTTATAATTTTATTTCATAACAAGCTTTAACTTTAGATTTATTATTCTTGACTGTTCAAAATTCAAAATGACAATTACGAATAAGTTTGGTCATTAAATTGACGTCTAAACAGACAAAGTAATAATTACATTAATCAAATCCAAATAGTCAAGGTAAAATCGAACTTATCTACTAGGTCATATGGTCCTGCGTCGACACGGCCATACTGCGGGACGGTGCGCGCTCTGCACCAGTCGCGTTTCTGGAATTAAGAAATATTTTTTTCTGAGCTAGGTATCCGTTGACAGGTACGCTAGCTGACAACTTGGTCACAGTATAACTCGTTTACACTATCGTTTCTAAACAATACGAAGTGTTTCAGAACAAAATGTATTAGAGCACACCGATATTACTTCAGTGACCAAGTTTTCAACCATATTTCGTACGCTGCGGTACTTACATTAAAAACATGAACATGATACATTTAGGTTATCACCTAAATAGCTATTGCTATGCGTAGGGAAAACACATGGACCTCATAATAAAATGCATTTAGCTGTACAGGAATGTGAGCGATAATTGTTTTTATTACGCGAATGCTCCGCACATACTCGCTTAGTTATAATATTTAAATGTCTATGCAAATGCTACGCGCATACTTGCATGATTATGATAGTCGTAGACAAGGTTGACGATGCTGTGGCGCTGAGCGGTCTTGTACGCCGTGGTCCACAGGGGCTCTAAAAGGATATGGAAAGGCCGATGCTGGGGCCTAGGCCTTATGTTTTATGACCGTGGTCCCCAGGGGTCCTAATAAAAATAAAAATACTTGTGCTGATACTATTATCACGGGAAATTGTTGCTGTGGTGCTAAGCGGTCTTGTACGCCGTGGTCCACAGGGGCTCTATAGGACATGGACAGGGCGATGCTGGGGCCTAGGTCTTATGTTTTATGACCGTGGTCCCCAGGGGTCCTAATAAAAATAAAAATAATTGTGCTGATAATAGCTCACGGGAATTTGTTGCTGTGGTGCTAAGCGGTCTTGTACGCCGTGGTCCACAGGAGCTCTATAGGACATGGACAGGGCGATGCTGGGGCCTAGGCCTTAGTTTTATGACCGTGGTCCCCAGAGGCTCTGTAAACAAATAGGAAAGGAAGCAAGGTATGGATTTGTACAGTCTTAAGATGAATGAATAATTTATCACTGATAGAAATGCCATGTCGCGCAGTCGAGACCAGCTTATTATTATTTTATTTAGATTTTCATTTGTAGCTTAATTATCAGTGATAAATAAACGGGAACTAACCTTTTGTTTAGACATCCAATATCATAGTAGCCTGAGAAGTGGACGGAATCGCCTCCTCAGTCTGCGCTGTCGTTTGTTGTTGGGTGTCATCATTGTTATTCAACTGGGCCACAACATTGTGTTGTTGAGTGTTGTCATCGACGTCAGAGTCCGTCGACATGGTTTCCTGATTACCAGGTTGTGGTGCTCGGCGTAGTTGATCATGCGCCACTTTGCGGGGGCGGCCTCTGCCAGTAACTCGTTTCACCATGTAGCGGTCGTTGTCCAATACTCTGTAGATCTCGTACGGCTCGCTGTATTTCAGGTCTAAGGATGTTTGGTTCCTGGGATTGTTCTTAATAAGAACGTAATCACCTCTTTGGAATAAACGCATCTTTGCTTTTGTCTTATCGAAGCGCCGTTTGTCATACTCGGCCGCAGCTACCATTTTCTGTTGCACGTGCTGGTCTAGAATATCAAAGTCGATGGATTCAGCTTCAATGTTTACCAACCTTAAGAGTTCTGGTGGTACACTGTGCTGGCGGCGAGTTAGAAGGGAGAGAGGTGCAACTCCAGTTACTCTGTGTGGAGTACAGTTGAATGAAAGTTGGAGAGCTTCTAATGCTGTGTACCAGTTTTCGGTGTCGTAGTTTTTGATCATTGTCAGGGCATTTTTCAGGGTACTCATCACTCGTTCGACTTGCCCATTTGCTCGGCTTATTCCTGGTGCTATTGAGTGCAGATTGATTCCAAAACGGTCGCAATAGGCTTTGAACTCACCGAGAAACTCACGTCCGCCGTCGACTATGACCTGCACAGGAGTCCCAAATAAATGCACAACTCGTTTCAGCGCTGCTAGGGTACTACTTGGGCTCTTGTTATTCGAGTAACTGAGCAGTGTATACTTAGTAAAGGCGTCTATCGCGACGATGACGTACTCTGCCTGACCTTCAGCGTTCGTCGTACCGAGCTTGCCCGTAACATCCATGTGAATAACCTGAAATGCTGCCGTGGGTTTTTGTATCGGGTGTAGCTGTGCTTGGATTGCACCCGAAGGCCCCTTTGAGGTTCTGCATACCACGCAATTGTCAACGAACCTTCTGACAATGGTATTCATGTTGACAAACCAGTAAGTCTCTCTCAGCTTTTGTAGGGTTTTCTCCCATCCAGGATGTTGCAGTGAGCTGTGAAAAGAGTTTATCAGACTCCACTGGAATGCCTTTGGTGCTACTGTTGGTGTGTACGTACCGAGTATAGAATCCGTGAGCATTTTCTTGAGCACACCTTCCTCTAAGACGTATCCTACAGCGGGGTTATCAGTGGACATGCTGTCTATCAGTGGACGAAGGACATCGTCACGTCGTTGCTCTATCTGTATCCACTCTGTGTCTCTGGTCATGATGTTGACTGCTAACTCAGTCTTAGGGTTTCTGCTGAAAAAGTCTGCGTGCTGTAATCGCTCACCTTTTCTATACTCGATCTCGAAGTCGTAATTTTGCAGAAACGCCCACCACCGATGGATTCGTGGAAGTAAATCCTTCTTGTATTTGGATGCTTTCAAGGCATTACAGTCTGTTATTACCTTGAATGTCCGGCCGTATAGGTAGTGGCGGAAATGTTTTATGGCCCTCACCACCGCCAAGGTTTCGAGCTCGTACGAGTGGTAGCGGCTCTCGGCGTCCGTGGTGCGCTGGCTCATATACGCGACTGGATGCTGGCGATTGTTGATCGTCTGGACCAGCACCGCTCCGTAGCCGAGGCTGCTAGCGTCCGTGAAGAGCTCGATCGGGGCGTCTTCCTGAAATAGCGCAAGAGTAGGCGCAGTAGACAAATATTGCACAATTTGATTTCGGGCCTCTTCGTGTCTCTCGTTCCATTCCCATTTTGCGTCTTTCTTTGTTAACTCATAGAGTGGTACCATGATACGCGAGAAATTGGGAATGAAGCGTCTGAAGTACCCAGCGAGGCCGTTAAATTGTCTAACTTGCTTTACTGTTTGTGGAATAGGTGCCTTCGTTAAAGCTTCCACTTTCTTTGGACTTGGGTTGACATGCCCATCTGATACAATGTTTCCCAAGTACTCGACGGAGCGTTTAAAGAAGGCAGTTTTGTCAATATTGATCGAAAACCCAGCTTTTTGCAAAGCGATCAATATTCGCTCAATGTGTGAGATCCCCACAGCGAAGTCTTTGCATTTTGAGAGCACGTCATCAACGTACACCTGACACACTTGCTCGGGCGAGTTTAGGAGATCAGCCAGAGCCCTATTTATGCATCTCTGATACACAGAACACGCATTACTGAGTCCGAACGGCATGGACAGGTACTCGTACATGCCGTCAGGGGTCACAAATGCAGTCTTCTCGATTGAATCCTCAGAGATGGGTATCTGGTGAAAACCTGCCGCCATGTCAAATGTGGAGAAGTAAGCTCCCCCAGCCAGTTGATCGATTTGATCGGATATTATTGGCAGTGGGTAGTGATCTCTCAGAGTGTTCCTGTTTAGCTCACGGTAATCCACACATAAGCGATCTTGACCGTTTTTCTTCTTAACCAATATTATTGGACTTGAGAATGGTGACTTACTTTCACGGATGATATTGTGCTCAAGCAATTCGTTCACAATATCACGCACCTTCTCTCGTTCAACTGGACTCAATCTATACGGTCTACGCTCAACACACTTGTTTGGGTCTTTCAGTCGTATTTCAAGCTCGCCAGTATTGACACGCGTACTAGGATACCCATGGATGAACAAATGATCAAATTTGTTTAGCAAAATTTTGAGTTCATTGATTTGTTCTCCATTAGTGAGATCGCAGTCAATATTGTCGAACTTTTCGCTTCGAGATCGCATGTGATAGACCACCGGTTGATGAACCAGTTTCACACCCGTAGAATGAACCACCACACTCAAATTTGTATTTTCGATCAAATTCATTCCTATCAGAATATCTGAGCTCAATTCATAGTCGGGTACCACGTGAAACTGTAGCTCTATTCGTAAATTATCGATTTCACAAACCGTGGTCAATGTTGATAGTGATACCACCTTAAATTGCCCGATACCTGATAAATAATTTACAACATCAACTCGTTTCCCGGGTAATTTAGCTGCTACAGATTCACGCATTACCGAACATTCTGCCCCACTATCAAAAATTGCATGCAGCTTTAATGTCCCTATTACCACCGGCATGGCATTCAATTTAGGTACGCCCACACAGTTAACGTTTGAGACTACAGCGCGCTCACGTTTAAAACACGTTTCGTACGTGTGTCCTACTCTCGAACAAAACGTACACGTAGGTCTGTTACTCATGTCCTTCTGGGGTACGGTCTTATTATCCGGATGACGCGGTTGAGGGTTTTCATTTTTATCACGATAACGACAATCTCGTGTATCATGCCCGGGCTTTTTACAAACATGACAAAACAGCTTGTCCGGAAGCCGTGGCCGCTTATTGGGGGCCAGCTGTAAGTTAGATGTACTCGGGCATGAACGCTTAAAACGTCGTATTGAGGAAGCGATTGAAATCAATTCCGGAACCGAAGTGGCTCTAGAATTCATCAACTCGATTCTCAATCGTTCATCTCCAATGCAACCAATTACGGCCTCAACTGCGTCATCGTTACAAAGTTTATCTTTAGTAAGACGTCGCCATAATACCCAGGCTTCGGACAGAAACTGCGCGATGTCCTTCGAATTGTCATAACAATGTTCTCGGAAACGAACAATATCGCGAGAGTACCTGTTTTCAGGTTCAAAGGTTGTTATAAGAACCTCACGCAATTCCTGCCACGTGGTGGTTGAAACAAGCCAATTGTCAACCCATAACCTTGCACGACCTTTAAGTAAACTACTAGCTTTCATTCTCACATCGTAATCGCTTAGGTTATAGGTTTCCATGGCAGTGGTTACGTGCTGACACCACTCCCGTACTCCAATATTCGCGTCCGGGTCGTACGAAGGCAAAAATATATCGGTAATTTTAACCCTCGCATCCGGTTGTGTTGAAATACGATCGGACACGTGTTTCATCATTTGCAACATCTGCGAGAAAAACTCGGCTGGGACCCCGTTGACGAAAGTGTTACTATTTTCATTGTTTGAATCAGAAGGGCGAGCCGAAGCGGGTGGTGTCCCAACTTCTGATATCGTCAAGTTTTGATTAACGGGGTCTGCAGGAACAGTGACACCAGCACCGCCGGGGTCACTATTCCCTCCGCCGGGATCGCCCATTACAAATAATGAAACCAAATTCCGAGCACGAGTTTTATTTCAACACACACTTAAATCAAATAACTTAAATAGAATAACAAATGGTACTCACAAGATTTCCAATAATTCACGAACCACAATACGGTCTTGCCTTTGGGAAGGCTCGATCCAAAGTGCCGTACTCCGTCACCTCCAGAATCAACGAACACAATACAAAATGGTGGTGGACGGTAGTACTGCGCAATCGATTCATTACTTTAATTGTAATAACTTTTAAACATTGCATTATGAATATTGACGATAGTAAAACAAATCGGTAAATTCAATAATTAGTTCTTAGATTACAATTTAAGTTTCATCTGAACTTTAGTTGAAACATTTGGACGTTATTAAAATACCGCCAAATGCTTCAACTAAGTAAGTAGTTACAAATCAGTTTATAATTTTATTTCATAACAAGCTTTAACTTTAGATTTATTATTCTTGACTGTTCAAAATTCAAAATGACAATTACGAATAAGTTTGGTCATTAAATTGACGTCTAAACAGACAAAGTAATAATTACATTAATCAAATCCAAATAGTCAAGGTAAAATCGAACTTATCTACTAGGTCATATGGTCCTGCGTCGACATATACGATATTCCTACTGCTTCAAACGACTCACCGCTACTGTGCCCATCCGCCGCCTCGGGTCCCAAGGGCTAGGCTGAAGGTCCAGGGGTTGTCGTCCAGCGAAATATGACGCACACAGGTTCCAAGGTCACTGGTAAGCGCACTCTTCCAAGGGGAAAGATCCTCAACGCACACACGAATAATATGGAGAAAATGCTGTTCTCGCGGCGCCGCTAATTACCGAACTGATCTAGAGGTCGTGCGTGTCATTGCACACACGTTTATATTCGCTTCCGTCGGGTGGCGCTGTTAGCGCGCTGGTGTTCCCATCCCGGAGGGATGACGGCTTCAAGACAAGAAACAGTAAATCGCTAGAAGCTCGTAGGGATACCATACATAGTAAGAAAACAAAATAAATTGACCTTTGAGATTGTGTCTTCGGTCATAGAAAGTATCGATATAAAAAAACTATAATAAAAATAGTGTTCCTGTACGGAACAAGAGTGTTGCCATACTCAACACAGTGACAGGTTATCACACTCTCCACCCCCTTAACCTAGGTTGCTTGTACTATAATATTAATTGTATCACCTTAGTCCTAAAGTTTTCACCTATTTACTAAGTACATACAGGATATCGACGTAATCAAAATTCAACCGGTACATAGTTACAGTTTATGCAGTTGGTTAGCATGACGCTTCCAATTCGCTCCTTCCACTTCAACCAAGAAATGTGACCTTTTGACCATTTCTTCCCCCTTCTAAAGTCTTTAACATTCACTAAGTCCCCCTCATTTAACACTAATACTCTGCCACCCTTAGCATACTTTAACTGCTTTTCTTGGGACTCTACAAGATTTTGATATATGGGTGCAGGCCTCAACAGTGAAAATCTATTTCGCAGTTCTCTACCCATCATCAAACGAGCTGGAGTTACTCCACTGCTTTTGTGCGTGGTAGTGCGATAATCTAACAAAAATATGCTTAAGGCATAGTTATGTGATTTACCACTCTCAATGATTTTTTTCATATGCGATTTAAATGTCTCTACAAATCTTTCGGCCGCTCCATTTGTGGCAGGATAGTGAGGAGATGTGAAACTATGTTTAACACCTGTTACTCTACAGAATTCTTTAAATTCGTGACTCGTAAAAGCTGTGCCATTGTCTGTCACTAAGTGTACAGGGAAACCATATCGCACATATATTTCTTTAAATTTTGTTATTGGTTAGGCTTGACGCTATATTGGCCATTTGAAAAGCTTCTGGCCATTTGGTATAACTATCAACAATAATCAGGTAAATTTTTCCAAAAAATGGCCCTAAAAAATCAGCATGGATTCTAAACCATGGTCCAGGTGGTATTGGCCAACATTTTGAAACTACTTTAGAAGGATTATGTCTATTTTCCAAGCATAATTTACATGAATTTGCAATTTTTTCAATATTTTCATTTAGTTTTGGCCACCAAAAGTAGGCTTTAGCCATTTCAGTCATTCTTGTGGTTCCAAAATGTGTTAAATGGAGTTCATCCAAAACAGTTTGTCTTAAGTTTTCTGGTATTACAATACGGTGACCCCACATTATACATTCTCTATCTGTACTTATTTCGTGCCTCCTCAAATAATAAGGGTCTAAACTTTTATCTGATACCCTTTCTGGCCAGCCATCTTGACAGTATCTTAGTACCTTGGATAAGACTAGATCTTTTTTGGTATTATTTTGAATCAGTTTCCAGTTTAATGTTTTTAATTCTGACTCATCAATATACTTTGCATTTACAATTTCAGTGTTATTTACACATAGTGCATGATACTTTGTATCATCGTTTTCTTTTGGTAATCTAGATAAATAATCTGCAGGATTTCTGTCTGTACTGATGTGTCTTATGGTGTATGTAAAGGCTGAGAGAAAAATTGCATAATGCTGAAGGCGTTTAGCTGCCATTCTTGGTATTGCTTTATACGGGCCCAATATCCGAGTCAGAGCTGAGTTATCCGTCTCCAATTCGAATGATCTGCCATATGTGTAATTATAAAATTTGGTTACCCCAAAGATAATAGCAAATGCCTCTTTGTCTAGAGTAGTATATTTTTGTTCGGTGTCATTTAATTTTTTGCTTGCAAATGCAATCGGCCTAATGACTCCATCCGTGCCTCGGTTTGATATTATAGCACTAACTCCATATGCCGAGGCATCGCATGTCAAAATTAAAGGCAGATCCGGATTGTAATGTATTAAATTGGTAGCTGAGCCTAATTTCTTTTTCACTAAATTAAATGCCTTTTGACAGTCATCAGTCCAGACAAAACTTCCATTCCGTGTACATTCATAAAGTGGATAAAGCATTTCCGCTAAATCTTTTAAAAACCGACCATAATAATTGATCTTGCCCAAGAATGAGCGTAGCATCGTCAGATTTTTAGGTGGGTCTAGATTTAATATGGGATCAATATTTTCCTTTATAATCTTAATTCCTTTTTTGTCTATTCTATAACCAAAAACATCTAAGCTTTTCCTGAAAAACTTACATTTTTCAACCTTTAATTTAAATTCACACTCTTTTAATTTACTTAATACCAACTCTAGCGTTTTTGTCGTCTCTGAAATGCTTTTTCCGCACATATATATATTGTCAATAAAGATAATTACATTAGGTATGTCTTGTAATTTTTGTGCCATCAGCCTTTGAAATGACCCAGGCCCGGTACTTATACCATATGGTAGGTACTTATATTTAAATGTGCCTATTTCTGTGACTATAACTGTTAAATCTTGTGATGATTCGTCCAGCGGTGCCTGGAGATATGCCTCCTTAAGATCCAATTCACAATAATACTCTCCACCATTTAATTTATTAAAAATATCTTCCACATGTGGCAGTGGAAAGTGATCCACTTCTAATTGTGGATTTACGGTTACTTTATAATCGCCACAAAGGCGTACAGATCCGTCGGGTTTCAAAATAGGCATCACGGGAGTTCCCCATTTGCTATATGTGACTGGTTCAATTCTTTTATTGTCCAACAATCTTTTTATTTCTTGGGTAACTTTTTCTTTGAGTGCGAATGGCACAGATCTTACAGGCAAACATTTGGGTTGTGCATTTTCTTTTAATTTTAAGGATATGCAGTCGCCCTTAAAATTGCCCCACCCCGGAGTAAAGACTTCAGAGAAATTTTCTTTAATGGTATGGACCGGGTCTGTCATTTCAGTATTGTTTATTTTTATTGGCCACATGCCAAAAATGTTTAATAAATCTCTCCCAAATAATCTAGGTTTATCGTTTTCAACCACAAATAAGTTGACATTTTTACTTTCATTTTTAATTTTTAATTCTATATTCTTTATTATTCCCAAAGGCTGTGTGATGGTCTGGTCATAATTCTTGAAATTTACATTTGTTTTCTTTACTTCATGTGTTAGGTTTAAGGCTTCTAAATCTTTTTGCAAAATAGTAGATGTTTCTGAACCCGTAGCCAATTCAAACTTAAATTTTATGCCATTCACACTGCCCTCTACCAAACATGGTGGTATCTTATTTGTGGTTGATTCACAATTGTAAACATTGTAATAATCATTTGTTCCTGAGAAAAGTTCTTGAATTGACTGCTCAATTTCTGTTTTGTTCTGTTTGTATGTCGGTATTAATTTCTAACAGGTTAATTTTATGAGTTTTAGGACACATTTTGAATAAATGGCCTTGTTGCCCGCACTCAGAACAATATTTATTTTTTAAACTGCACTCACTTTTGACATGGTTATTTTTTCCACAGCAAAAACACTTTATGGACTTACCAGATGCTGTTGACCCATGGTTGACTTTATTAGGGAAATGTTTTGGCTTACTCTGCCCACTCGGCTTGACAAAAAACATACTAGTAGCAGGTTCCTCCGCTGGTGTCTTCATTTTAGTCTGCAACATCGCTGCTTCCACAGTTCTGGCTAGGGTGGTCAAATCGTCAAGCGTCTGGTTACCATTTTTAAGTAGCTCAAATTTAACCAGAGATGAGTACACTCCATCGATGAGTTTTTCTTTGACCTGGTCATTAAAATCCTTAAAATTACACTTCTTCGCAGCTTTCTTCAGGCGAATGATGTATTCTTCAATGCTTTCTTCTGCTGTTTGGTTACATTTTCTGAATGCAGCCCGGTCCACCGGTATGGAAGTGGATTTGTTGTATCTGTCCTCCAATAGCTTTAGTAAGTCAGTGTATGACTTTTTTGTTGGTTTATCTGGGGCACAAAGATGATTTAGAGTTTCTAACACCTTTGGTGTTATTTTAGTGATCAACAATGCCACTCTTTTATCGTCCGGAACATTGTTTAAGGTGATCAAACACTGTAATTGCACCTCGAATGTGTCAAAATCACGTCCATCAAACGGTTCTATTTGGTAATTCACCGCCATTACTATTAACTCCGGCGACTCCTCGTTCTTTGCCGGCTTTTCCGTCGGTTGTATGAGTCGGTCACTTTTAATCACGTTTCTGAGTAATTTTCTCCACTCATCTATTGTTTCTCCCGTCAATTCCAGTTGTAGTTCATTTGACAATTGCAAAAGCTCGGGTTTGCTTAAATTTTGCAGAAAACTTGTCCTTTTCTCCGAGATATCAGTCCAAAAACGTTCACTGAGTGACATTGGAAAACTAACCTATAATGCACTTACACAAAGTTATGTTTTTAAAACCAACACTTTTTAGTTTTTTTATAGTCCGCACGCGTATTACGTTATTTACTCGTCGCCATTGATGTATTTTGAGCTTAATAAAACAGTAAATTAATTAATCACGGTTTATTAGCTAGAAACGCGGCATCGTTAACAAATGACAGTTGTGCAAGAGAGTGTTGCCATACTCAACACAGTGACAGGTTATCACAATTTTCATTACTATTTGCCTCGAAAGACACAAATTTTCCTAAACATACATTATCATCCACATATTCTATGAGGTTTTCCTCTATTTTAATTACTTTCCTGTTGTAGTTTGACATTAATTTAGTTTTATATGCATTCATATGTAAGCCGATTTTCTTGCTTTCAGAGTTTAGTTCTTGTAGCATTTTTATTTTATCATTACTAATTCTTATCCTTCGGAATGTCAAGCCAAATCAGTCAAATCTTCAGCCGTATTGGAACACGCTCACTTCAATATCTACTGCAGGCATCTAATTCTACTGTCATCGGTAGCACATTTACTCCAACACCCAGCTAGTCAGCCATCTATCTGCTGTCATCGATAGCACGCTCACTTCGACACCCAGCTAGTCAATCATCTATATGCTGTCATCGGTAGCACGCTCTCTCCGACACCCAGTCAGTTACATCTATCTGCTGTCATCGGTAGTACGCTCACTCCGACACCCAGTCAGTTAATCATCTATCTGCTGTCATCGGTAGCACGCTCACTCCGACACCCAGTCAGTTAATCACCTATCTGCTGTCATCGGTAGCACGCTCACTCCGACACCCAGTCAGTTAATCACCTATCTGCTGTCATCGGTAGCACGCTCACTCCGACACCCAGTCAGTTACATCTATCTGCTGTCATAGGTAGCACGCTCACTCCGACACTTAGTCAGTTAATCACCTATCTGCTGTCATCGGTAGCACGCTCACTCCGACACCCAGTCAGTTACATCTATCTGCTGTCATCGGTAGCACGCTCACTCCGACACCCAGTCAGTTAATCACCTATCTGCTGTCATCGGTAGCACGCTCACTCCGACACCCAGTCAGTTAATCACCTATCTGCTGTCATCGGTAGCACGCTCACTCCGACACCCAGTCAGTTACATCTATCTGCTGTCATCGGTAGCACGCTCACTCCGACACCCAGTCAGTTAATCACCTATCTGCTGTCATCGGTAGCACGCTCACTCCGACACCCAGTCAGTTACATCTATCTGCTGTCATCGGTAGCACGCTCACTCCGACACCCAGTCAGTTAATCACCTATCTGCTGTCATCGGTAGCACGCTCACTCCGACACCCAGTCAGTTAATCACCTATCTGCTGTCATCGGTAGCACGCTCACTCCGACACCCAGCGAGTCAGTCATCTATCTGCTGTCATCGGTAGCACACTCACTCCGACACCCAGCGAGTCAGTCATCTATCTGCTGTCATCGGTAGCACGCTCACTCCGACACCCAGCGAGTCAGTCATCTATCTGCTGTCATCGGTAGCACGCTCACTCCGACACCCAGCAAATCGCTTATATCTTCAGCAGCGTCGGAGCACGCTCACTCCAACACCTGCTGCGCTGCACCCTAAAAATAAACACATTCTCCAAACAGAATCATTTTCAACATTAAATAATATAAATTAGATGTCTCAAAGGTTAGATTGCACCTGCTGCACTCATTTGCTGCGATCGGTACTAGATTTATTCCAAGACCCAGGCTAGTCATTCATCTGCTGTCATCGGTAGCACGCTCGCTCCGACACCCAGCAAGTCGCTTAAGTATATCTTCAGCCAGCCGTGTCGGAGCACGCTCACTCCAACACCTGCTGCACTGCACCTTAAAATAAACAAATACTCCAAGCAGAATCATTGTCGACATTAGGTCTATTAAATACAAATCTTAAGACCTAGATCTATCTTTCGCCTATAAACTTGAATATCATTAATAGCATGGGCATTGCCAAAGTTGACTTCTACAACTTGGTACGACAGTCAAACAAATATGTACAGATATTTATCAAATACAAGACGATATATGAGAGAAGTAATAGTTTATTAATAACAATATAAAATATAGTATAATGAAAACAGCTTAATCTACTAGGTATATTTAAATACATATATACATAAATATTATTTGTGCTAGTCTGTGCTCGTAACTTTTGCAACATCCTTGTATATCCTCTTTTAATATTGGCATTACCAGATACTATATACTTACAAGTTATTATTTTGGCACCAACTGTATCTATCAATGGATTTGAAGAATAGTAATTAATTAGAAGATTATGTTTCTACCTGACGATTCGAAAGTGCTTGTTTACTCATGATCTTCTGTGTTTATTTTATTTCATATGAAGCATGGGGCATTTTTTTTATTATTTTTAGAGCATTGTTCTGCAATCATTGCAGATTTTCAATATATATACATATTTTTATTTTGGGCAAACTGAGCCCATAGTTATGGCCCGTAACTGCTGCAAGTCCATAGTAAAGTACGTATATCGGATTGACATTCGTAAATAAGTATTTTATGTTCACTTCAACTGTCTTCCTACAAGACTCTATGGTTAGCTTGATATTTAGGTCTTGTCTCGTTCATTCGGCTGAAACACATCCTCCGGCAATGCTGAAAGAAGTTTTTGCTTTTTCCTTGGAGCTCCTCCCGGTCGCCTCGTTTTGTTTTAAGCATACCTTCATGATTAGGCCCATTTCAATCTTCTTTCCATAGTGAGTAGTCTCCTTTTTGTCTACAGTAAGAGATTCTAGTCTATCTGGACGTATTTAATTTCAAACAGCAAATTGTATGTGATTTGCGATGCACCAATAGGGAATGATGGCTATTAGATATTTTACTTTTCTTTTCAACTTTAGTAGGTATTTCTTAGCAAGTCTTAATTCAAAAGTTCTGTTTGCATAATTTAATATAGGTATTAGTTCATCATATTAGATTATCTTTTCTTATCAATGTTGCTGTGATTCTAAGATCCCTTGTAAGTACTATGATATCTAAAATATGTTCGATACTTTCGTTTTACAAGTGATCAACGTTAAATATCGCGCTGACGGACGTAAATTCCATCCCTGTGTAGAGGCGATACACACAAACCCACACGGAACGAGATATGCCAAATGTTGAATCTCCTGTTCTTCATCATATACTTATAGCCCTGTTTTTTTTTTGTTAGAAATCCAAAAGCTGACGTTATGCACATAATACGACTAAAGTATCTATATAGATAGGACATAAGATGACAAGGATGTAATCTCTTTAGTCTTTTGTTACCTACTTCTTAATTTAGTTAGGTAGGATAATTTTACCTTCATCCCTGTTGGGGACTCGCTAGGTCCCACTAGGACTCGATCTATGGAATCCTTTATGTACTTACGCATTTTTGGGCTGCGCCAACCATTCGTATCCTTATGGTAGCTACCTTATATGTTATAACGATTATTTTGTGGTCTGAACACGTCTAAGACCATTCGTCAAAATGTTTCAGTTTTATATTCTTTCGCAAAACTGGATCTTCTCATTGATTTATATAAATAAGCAAAATAAATAAAGTGAAAATCAAAGAAACGTTATTTCAGCATGAATATGTCGAAGCATCAGGTACCAAGGCTTGGTTGGAAATAAAAGAGGGACAGTTTGTGGATTCAATTAAAGTTCCGGAGGAATCAGGCAATTTCTTCTTTGGGATTACCAATTAGAAAACATGTGTATGTGTATTTAATTAATATTCTTTGTATCAATATGTGATTTTTTGTTTATTGAATAATTATATGGTAAGTATCGGAACGCAAAACGGTTCAACTCATATGTCATTCTATGGGCACTTTATTTCATGTCAAAATACTCAAAATTGTCAAACGCCAATCTTCGGAATTGTTTCCATCGTTGAGGTTGATTTTGATTATTATCTATGTGTATTATAAGCTGGACTAAGACCTAAATGGCCTGGATACTGATTTCCTGGACGAGAAACGGGCTTTGCTGCAGACTTGACAGTTACGGTTCTGTTTACCTTGAACAAACGACGCGTTACAAAAGGCAAGCAATACTTACCGCAATGAATGCATCAAACGTTAACGAAGAGATTAAGAACTGACGTCGGTAATTCATTTTTGTATTGACTGGACTTCAAGTGTCTTCAACGGGAAGAAACAATACAATTGAACCTTTTGTGCCGCAACTTCTCTTATGAGTAGGCATTTTGCTGTGTAACAAGTGTATAATCATAATAATACTATACTCTTAAGTTACAAATAAAAACATGATGAAAAATCAATGTGGAAGTCAAAGTTATATAAACATTGAAGGAAGTGTTATTTAGAACCTGTTTTACCTTAAAAGTTTTGACTGTTGGTAAACAATAAACACGTTTTAATGATCTGATTACAAAAAATACTGAATGATGACTCGTTTTTTTTTTCTTTATCACCTCTCTAAACTTGAAGCTGTAGTTGTATTAGTTGTAGTAGTTGTAGTAGTTGTATGGAACTGAAAAAGCTATAAGTAAGAGATACTTTAAAAAAAGTTCAGTGTCTCAGCGCTATTGTTCAGTGAGGTCATTGGCTCCTTTTCGTGAAGTTTCTTCCAAAGACATTTAACCATTTATATTATAAAAGAAAAATGTTTACCTATCCTTCTAATTTGTTCAAAAAATAATTTAGTATAATTTGCCTATGTATAAGGCCGATTAATTAACAAAACGTCTCGGAAAATGCAGCGATAACTGTCAGGTAAGTATTTTCCTGGAATTGGGTCTTAGTAATAACATTCTGCTCTTCTTTTATATATTTTCGTTCTATATGTTTCGTTGTATTAGTTTAAGAGTTCTTCTTCTTTAGGTGTCATATCCTCTACGGATGTCGGCTACCACAATGCATCACCAGTGAGCCACCCACGATTAAATCATACATATTTTAGTCTCTATACATAGTTTTTCAGTAGGGCATGACGGGCAGGCTCAACGTGTCTTCATAATTTCACCAAACGGCCCATATCTCTTTCAAATATTTGCTATCCTTCTGTCAATTTCTTTTTGTATCTTATCCTGTCAATATTACTTAACTGTCCTCGATAGACAATGAATTCAAATCCAATATTTTCACTTTCCAGGTTTCCGTATTTAAAATGTCCAAGTTTATTCATTATTTTCCATCTCTAGACATGTTAATCCATTCATTTTTTCTTTTAACGCCTCCCTTGTTTGCCTATAGTATATTCTCTGTAGTGGTATAAGGTTTTACAAAACCTTCTCCTCTCATATCACATCATATTAAGTAGGTACTGAAATTTCTTTGCACAGTTAATAACTTCTTCTGTAAGCCATAAATACAAGTTTTCAATTTCAGGGAAGTTTTATAATTTGTTTACAAAGTTACTCAGTACATTGTGTTGTCACCTATTTTCTTATCATGTGCAAACACTTTTTGTATGGTTTATCTTTTAAGTTTGTTACAAAATCTGTCATATTGTCTCCTGGCTAATGGGACAGAATAACGACAAGAAATAGTTGATTGACCCGCATAAGCCAACTCTCAGCCGAAACAAAAGGACATGTACCTTCACAGCTTATTTACTACTGACACAGTTCTGGCTGACTGAACAACCAATTTTTGTGTCCACTTCTCAGTTAATAAAATTAACATGAATGTTTTTAAATAATACTACAGTAAGTATTAAAATATCCAATGAATCAAACAAAACACACATACATACTAAAACTGATTAATAAGGAAACATATATGTACTCATAGGTACCTATAGTTGGTGTGTGTCTATAATGTTAATAGTCTTCAAATCCTTATCATTTCACTTGGTTACTTTGTGAACATTTATTGTTTATGGGATGTTGTTGTACCTACTTACTATATTCTGGATACCATACAATTAGGTAGGTAGGTACACATATGTTTAACAATTTTTTATCATGTACCTAAGTAATGTTAATGTCTCAAACAACAAGTGGCTACCAATGTTAATAAAGTTGTACTTATTTAACTAAATCTGTATTTTTGTCTTTAATGAATTACTTAAAATTGTCAATAGGATAATAATATATTTGCATTTACATTAACCTATGGTTTGACATGCTACATAGTTATTACTAATGTTTTCATCTTTTGCCATTTCTATTGACCGCGAAAATACACACTTACTTTTAATTTTCTCTTTCATATCAAGTTATCTAAGGTATAATTGGCTAAACTACTGTGTATTATTGCATTATAGTTGGGTACAGTCATGCTCTGTATTGCTGTTGGTTTTCTGAATAAATATATTATGTCTACATTGATTGAACTTTTCAAATTCATATTATAAATACAATACAAATACAACTCTTATCTTACATACATAAACTTTCAAATACTAATTGCGTCATATATAATTTATTCACTTCTTGATTTATAATAGGTATGTACTTATAATAAAATCATATTCATTTTTCCTCATCAATTCGTATCTGAAAACTGGAGTCTCTTCTTATTTTGTCGCCATATTCAATGCAGCGAACTGTTTACAGAAAATCAAACATCATTGTTACTTCTATATCTCGATTAGAAACCCTCACTGTTTTATCGATTGACACTGGCGTTTCTTCTGGTTGTTACCACTTCTGATCTATTAAAAAATAACTTGTTCTTCTTATTGTAAATATTTATTTATTTATATTGTTTCATTTTACATCTCGCATCCACTATCGATTCAATCCAGTCTCTCTTTTTTTCTTAAAAACCGCCAACTGTCTTGCGCGTGAACCATAATGCCACTCACGTCGCTGTCTTGTCCGACCTTATTCTTGATGTATCGGCGTTTATTAACATCGTTGATTATAAAATAGCTAACAATTGGATATACAAATTTATGATAACACGCGGTAAGTATACCTGTTTTAAATACTTAATCATGTTAATGCCATGGGAATGCAACTTTATCGTGAAATGTATACATATTTACAGCTAAAATATTCACGCGCCTCTGTAAAAACAAGATATTCATTTTAAATATTTAAAACTGGTTGCGAGGAAATCTAAAATTTTCAGTTTTCGATATTATATTGGCATTATAATTATACTACGGTAATTAATTATAATATGAAACCAAAACTCAAACGGTCTATCTGCTTATTTTGTGATAAATCTGCATGATAATTTTGGAGATTATTTGGTAAATATTTTAGGTTACGAGAACAAAATGGTGGAAATGAAATACGGCTATGTGAACTGTTATAACTCCAATTTAATGCCGTAAAGCGTATATAGGTTCACATGTGTTCTGTTAGAATGCTGTTATCTATATAAAGTCCCACATTTGTACCAATACAGAGCCAATGCCTATAAATTTATTCTAATGTGAACGTATGTACAGCTAGTAAACAAAGTTTATTTTAATGATCACAAACAAGTCCTACTACAGCTACTAGCTGTATAACAGTCTAAAACAAGTAAACATACAGCCTTTGGCTTTATAAATGACCACGTGTGTTCTATTAAAATGCTAGCTCTATAACATCGTACAAGTAGGCCGTTAATCAGCGGTTGCCATATCTCTACCCTCCTATAATGCTCTTAGTCAGACGGCTGACTAAAGGATAGTTGTTAGAGTATTATAACACCAGCTTGCAGCTTATACATCACGAGTGAACTGTAATAATGCTTCAAGTACACCTGGGAACTAAATGTGTACTCTTAAATGGAGTAAAATGCTACTTGGGATGTGACCTTCGACGGCAGGACGATGCGGGAGCCTAAACTGGCAAGGTCAGTCGCAACGACGACCGCCACGGAAGACCCCGCAGCTCCTCCTGCCGCCGTAAGCCAAGAGTGCCATTTGGACTATGGCAGCGCAAGCTTCTCCGACAAGTACGCCATGAGCTACTTGTCGAAGAATAATGTCTACCAGAGGGCCAGCCTTCACTTGGCCTTCTTCCGACACGAAAAAAGTACTACCATAGATCTAAATTCGTACGTGGCGGGGAAGGTCTACCTAATAAATAGCGGGCTCCCGGGGGACGACGATGAGCTGGAGAGGTTGTACTTCAAGTTCTGCTCCGAAAAGGGTCTGGACCGGAAACTCGTGGAAATGGATCTTGCAAAAGTAAAGGCTGAGCTAAGCTCGAAAAATCTTGCTCAGAAGAATTCTGCCAGACGAAACTTCGACGAGTTTCACGGTGTAACCCGTAGTGGAGGGACGGGTTTCGCAGCCACAGATAGCCACTCCGGCTAGATGTGACCCCGAGTGCGTCATACTCTGATAGCGACACTGGAAGTATACCCTCCTCCCTCTTCCCCCGCCCACCGCCCACAGTACTCCCCCTAAGTCATCTTAAATTAAACGTAAAAAAGTGACAGTAATTTCACCCCCCTTGCCCCTAATTAAACTAGTAAAAATTTCTGAAGCTAAGTCACTACAAAGGATTCGTCTCTCTGTGTGTATTGTCTGTTAAATTTTAATTCTCCTCAGCATGTATTTGTATTTGTAACCTCCGTAATCTGTATGTTGAAAATGTAAATTAGTAACTAAGAAATTTCTGATGCAAGCATCTCCCAACCTGACGTGTGTCTATCGGACGGAAGGAGCACCTGCGGAGCTAGCACATCTTACCGCGAGTCACGCGCGAGTAGACAAATCGGCGCGACTTGGAGCTTTGTCGCGCATCGGTAGCATAACTCGCGCGAGAAAAGAGATATACTCGCGGACAAATGTCATTGCGAAAAATTGACAGCGGCTCGCGACTTTGAACTGAATTTAGTAGCACAACTGCCCATTTCGCGACAAAATTATCTCTCGTCTTTACATTAAGCGGCGAGATAAAGTCGCCTAGCATCGAGCCCGCGACTTGCCCGCGACTCGTACTCGCATGTTGTTTTTTGTTGATTTAATGCAAATATCACAAGGAAATTGAAAAGTAAGTTTAAATTAAATAGGTATTAAAATACATTACAGATTACATACTTGAGATGAGTCCCCCATTTTTATAAAAAGGTACGTTGCAAAAGGTGGTGTATAAGATTTTATTTTTTTATATCGTGTATACCGACAAAACCGAGCAAATATCAAAAATGTTTACACTAGATATCTCGGGACAACATTTGGCAGCTACAAATCCTCGAAATTTTGGGACTTTTTTGTTTTTCACTCGTAGCTTCTTCTATACGGTGTATCCTAGCGAAAAGTTACTGACTAGGAAATTAAAGAACATGAAATTATGCGTCTAATGAGTGCATAATTGGTTCAAGCGATATAACCACCTTTTGCAACAAAAAAATTACTCTACTGACTGGCGTAATAGATGTACCTAAAATCATAAAATAAAAGCACATTCATATTAAAATGTCTGAGGTTTGTGCCTCTAACTAAATTATTGATATATTAGGTTTTTGTAAGTGTTCGACGAGCTATTCCGTTTCATTACATTGTCTTTTCACAATAACTATTTCTTAGGGTTCCGCAGCCAAATGGCAAAAAACGGAACCCTTATAGATTCGTCATGTCTGTCTGTCTGTCTGTCCGTCCGTATGTCACAGCCACTTTTTTCCGAAACTATAGGAGCTATACTGTTGAAACTTGGTAAGTAGATGTATTTTGTGAACCGCATTAAGATTTTCACACAAAAATCGAAAAAAAAAACAGTAAGTTTTGGGGATCCCCGTACTCAGAACTGAAACTCAAAAAAAAATTTTTCATCACACCCATACGTGTGGATAGGTCTTCAAAAATGATATTGAGGTTTCTAATATATTTTTTCTAATATAAATTGGTTCTAACGAAATCTAGTAAGTAGTTTTTTTTTTAATACTTCATAAATCGTAAACCGCAATTTATTTTACGGAACCCTTCATGTGCGAGTCCGACTCGCAGTTTGGCCGCTTTTTTTAAATTGACTTCTGTTTTAAGCAGTTAGAAGATATTTACCACTTAAGTCCATTTTAGATTTTTTCAAATTTTATTATGTTGATAAGACTGCCAAATACACGTTAACAATGAAGACTGATTATCAAACAAGATTATAAGAATAAAACAAATTAATAAAACTCATTACGGTCAATTTAATTTACCATCAAACCTTAAGGACCTCGTCTTACCCCTCTCTCACTTACACGCCATGAACAATTTTCAAGATGGAAAGCTTATACCTAATTGTCATACAAGTACAAGAATATTTTCTCACAAGTCATAAGATTGTATATTAAATAAAAGATGATTGAAATGACACACATAATGTTTAATTCAGGTGTTGCCCATAGAAGTGTTAGTAAGTTACAAAAACATAAAACTATTGTTAGTACTAACACTGTGGATAGTAATTCAATTAATTAATTAATAACAATATAAAATGATAGGTATTCGACATGTCAATCTTTAATATCAAAACTAAAAGTCAAGCTCAAAATTACATTTCAATTAATTAATAACAATATAAAATAATAATAAAATAGTAGGGATTCGGCATGTCAAATCATTAATATCAATATTAAATAAATGGGTTTCTAACAGTCAAAATTTACAAAGGTAGAGTGCATACAAGTCCATCTTTGGAACATCAGCGAGTCCCACCTCTCTCAGACTCCCCTTCAACCTGTTGAGCAGGGAGGCACAGCGCTTTCTCAAAATAGAATGAGTCAACTCCAGCGTCTGCTTCATGCCTGACGCACTGCATCTCCGATGAACCACCTTGAAAGCGATGTTGTATTGCACTTGCAGAGAGCTATACATCACCTGCATGTGATTGACCCATAGGTTGCATGTAATACACTGGCAGTATGCCCTAAATAGCCTCTTTCGAGCAACCTGCAAACCTACGGGTCAACATATTACAGCAGACGGGCAGTGCCCTGCGTTCCCTATCCAAATCCATATTATCACAGGTCTTCGGTGACCCAGATACTTGAAATACTTTACTCTATTTAAATATGTTACACACAAGGCAATAGGCGGCACGGTTTAAATTAAAACACTTGGTCAGCGTCAACTCCAATTTGAGCTCCGGTCCTTTAATGATTCCCGTGGAGCATTTTCACCAATATTCAAGTAGTATATTATTATAACCATTTTCTTTTTGTATTCTTTTGCCATGGTAAGGGACGAGCACTAGGTACTTTTGCGTCGACTCTTTGGGTAAGGCTGGCCTTAGTCTGAAAAATAATTAATATCCACATATATCTGAAACGCTAACAAAAAAGGGTGTGAAGAAAGATTTAACTTTTAATTTACAAAACAAGTACAACCGAAATGTTACATCGTCGATGTGAGATTGTGAGACATAATTTGTTGGAAAAACGAAAATAGTGAAACAAGGCTGTAAAGTTATTGCAAATATTAAAATATAAGTACTATACTTACAAGTTTTGTGTTAATGAGACATTGAATAGAATTGAAAGTTCCTAGAACGCTAACGACGTTGACTTTATTTGCACAGACTACTATACTAAGAAGATAATTATTTGTTATTTGTGACAGAAAAACTGAAGCATAGACAACATTTTAACATTTTTAACCCTAAAAGAATGAATGAAATAGCGCAACCGTAGCGCAACCCTATTACCGATTCAGTGTTGTCATACTTAAATATCTTAATTTTTATACTTTGGAATCAGAAGGCAACACCGACGAGTCGCGGCGCGACTTTGAGTTCTCGCCGTGACTGACTCTGTCGCGGTGGCAAGTTGTGCTGCGGAAAGCGACATATTGACAGCTTCGAGATACTCATCTCGAGTCGCGATCCGAGTCGCGGGTGTAAGTTATGCTAGCCCCGCTGGCGACAAAGAGAACGACTCATCGGCCGGCAACCCGTCACGAGTGGATCACCCCAGCAGAAGCCTAAACGGAGGAATGAAATGCTTCTCCGGCCTTTCAGCACTGGCTGGGGTAAGGATCTGCCGGGGCCCACAGTGGCGGCAATTAACGTAAGCTTTGGTGTTTGTCCGTCCGACAAACTCATGTCCCCCCCCCCCCCCCCCCCCCCCCCGTCAAGATGGTATCAACAGCCACACCAGCGATCCTAAAAGAACTCCGACCCACCCTCCCATCGGCGGGCAAAAGAAAGGAAACCCGTAGTTCATAAGTCATGCATGCATCAGAAATCCCCCACCCAAAACACGACTCATTAGCGTAAGAAATCGGGCGACGGTCAAGCACGGAAAGGCTGTAGACACACAGCATCGCCATGCCTGACTAGAGCACCCCGCAGACACCAAACGGGAGAAGCATGTTTCTCTCCCGGCCTTCCAGCACTGGCTGAGGCAAGGATCACGCGGGTAGTTTTAAGACCTCCTCCCCCTCCCCCCCGTCACCCTCCGAAAATTTTCGAGTATGTCGAGAGCGATGTAGAGAGTGATGACCGAGGTTTTTAGCCGGTAGGAGTCCGGCACTGTCTGGGCCTCCCTTCCCAGTCGTCTATAGTGGATTTTCCTCGGTCCGCACTCTATACATCTTTTTCAATTCGTAAACAAAAGCAAGGACTCGTCCATCGCCCTTTAGGCGACTCGCAAACAAAAAAAAAAAAAAACTAACCTAACCAGTCTGGCGTCGAGCGCGGCCGCGTACGCATCGTTTCCACGCCGCTCCGCCGAAGAAAAATCATTTTACCCAGTTTTTTCGCACAAAACAACCAGTGTTATAAATCAAAAGTTGCGCGCTAACGTCCCCTATCCGCTCGTGTAAAGAACTTCAAAATCGGACAACCCTGTTAAGTGTAGTGGACAAAATAGTGCAAAAGAACTCGCCGCGACCGGCAAACCAGGGCATAGAAACTTAATTAAAAGTGCAACGGTCTTGGAAAATACATTAAAACGTTCCTAAGTGAGTGTAGTTTATAGAGGTGCTATTGGATTTAGCCGGACTCATCACCCAGAATCACAATCGTAAGTTCAGTGCATAACTTAGAACCGAAAGTGCTTAAAAGCCCCAAAACTCTAAAAATAGATCTTTTACTTGAATAGTGGAGACCGTGCCCATCCGACCTTCCAGCAGTAGTTTCTCTTGCAGAAAGGCGAGGACCTCGTTCACTATGGGGTCACTCTGCTTGGCGGCACTCATAGTTTTAAATCGTTAGCAGCGGCCGAGCCGCGCTAATTTCGCAATTAATTAATTAACACATCAACACGTCTATGTCGCTTCGCGCATTGGATAAGACTCCCAAATGAGAGACCAATGTATTGTTTTTAATTTTTATTTTATTTTATTGTTTTGGATAAGGGGGGGAATACTGTGGGAACACAGTTGTACATAGTTCTCACAACGCTGCAAATTCCTTCCCCCCCGGCGCGGGACGAAGTGGGCTGTGAGCCCACCTAGCGCCCGCAGTTCTTGTAACGATTTTCAAGTGAACACATCGAAATACATTTGTATATAATTGGAGTCAGAGTTTAAATTAACCAGGGTCACCACATAGGATAACCTTGCATCGGTTGCGACCAGATTCGCACATGCGCGAACAAGTTCCATATGTTCGAGACATTTTGATGCATCTCAGTATCGAATTCTTCCAAGCAAAAGGCGAAAAATATAATTGATTTTGCTGTACCTACTTTGAGAAAGTTAGTAAGTTTAGTATTTAATTAAGTATAAAAAAAAAATATTCATAAAACAATTAAAATTTTAAAACGACATTAATAACAAACTAAAAACTACCTATAAATAAAAAATATCTCCCAAATCAGTGCCGATGGGTAGTGTGCCCAGAAGGCTGGCCGCATTGCCACGTTGTATGGCGATACTGATACGTTGTGCAAAGTATTGGCCAGCCCTCTGGTCACCAGTGGTTTCTTTTAGGCGCGCCGCTAAATCTTTATAAATGCGGCGTGCGCTTGGTCCCCACGGCCCCAGAGTCTCGACCCCAAACGCCTCAAACATGTAACCGCTACCGAGGGTGCTGTATTTGCGGCGTTTGAGGTCTTCTGCTGCAGAAGCAGCATTTTGGTTTACTAATATAAATTATAAAATGATATTAGCATTTGAAACCAAATCTTTTTTATTTTCTATTTGACATTAATGACTTAATCAAAAACAATAGTACTAATCATAAAAAAAGGAATAAAAACATACAAAAACAAGGTTCTTTATGCACAGTCGTGCACATCCTCCCCCTTTTTACAAAAGAACAACTTTTTTTAAGGGGCGACGTAACGTCCCTGCGGCCGTCCTTATGTCGACCACTCTAAGCACTCCATCTCGGCCTGGAAATGTACGCGAAACTACGCCTCGTGGCCACGTGCCTCTCGGTAGGTCTCCATCAGCAATGAGTACAGGGTCTCCGATCGAAATGGTTGGAGTCGGGAGGCCTCTGACACGGCGCGGGGCAAGGGTTGGCAAGTATTCAATAACCCAGCGGCGCCAGAAATGATCTGCAAGCCTCAGAGCTCTGCTCCTGCTGCAGAGGTCTGAGTCCGTGAGCTGGGCGGGTATCGGGCGACCAGAGGAAGATCCCAGCAGTAGGTGACATGGTGTAAGGGCCTCGGGGTCAGCAGCGTCAGGCGACACGTGTGTGAGGGGACGTGCGTTTACGAGTGCTTCTGCTTCGGCCAAGAGTGTGGCAAGCACTTCGTCGGGTTGGAGCTCTTTCTCGGAGAGTGACCTTTAGGGCCGATTTGACACTTTTTACTAAGCGCTCCCAAGCCCCTCCCATGAAAGGTGCGGAAGGGGGAATGAAAATCCATTCAATTTTTTCGTTAGTGGCATAATCAGCGACGGCTTCATCATAAAGTGCGCGTAACTGTCTGTTTGCACCGACGAAGGCAGTTCCGTTATCGGAGTATATCTGGCTTGGTGTCCCTCTTTTGGCGATAAACCGACAAAGGCACATAATAACAGCATCGGCAGACAAGCTGTGAACCACTTCAAGGTGTAATGCCCGCGATGTCAGGCAAGTGAATAACGCGACCCACCTCTTCTCTCGTCTACGGCCAATTTTTACTTGAAGGGGGCCAAAGTAATCGACACCAGTGAAAGTGAAGGCGCGATGATGGTGTGCGAGTCTAGCTCTTGGTAAATCTCCCATAAGAGGCTGTAGCGGTCGTCCACGCAACAACTTGCATAGCTGACATTTATGTACAACTGATCTGACGGCGTTCCTTAACCCTATTATCCAATATTGCTGTCGAAGTTCATTTATCACAGTTTCGGCGTAGGCGTGGGCACACTTCTTGTGATAATGGCTGATTAGCAGGCGTACGGCAGGGTCCTTTCCGTCGAGCAGAATAGGGCAGACAGTTTGAGTAGGAACGTCTTCAACAGCAGCTGTGCGCCCTTTCAGATACAGCAAACCATCGTGGTTTATAGCTGGTGACAATTTCGCCAGGCGACTTTTCGGCGATATGGGCTGGCCACGTAGTAAGCATCGCAGTTCATCGTTGAAAGTGTTCTTTTGAATATGTCGTAATATATGGGTTTCTGCCAATTCTAAAGCTTGAACATTGATTGGCCGCAGGGTAGTCTGAGATGTGACCGCCGTAGGGTTATTTTGGGGGAGGATAAAGTTACCAGAATTTCCCCTGACCCTTGTGATGCATGCAGCAATGAACTGATGAGCTCTAGCAGTTGCCCTTACTAATTTTAACCAAGAACTAAAATGTGTCGGATCTGCAACTACAGCTACGGGCAAGTCGTTTACTTCATTGTAGTGGCAAGCAACATTCCTAAGTGATGTAGTCGAACATGATTTTGAGCGTGCGTGTGATGATTTGATGGTGCGTTCTGAAGGTTTTAACTCTATTTGATCGAGTGGTTCAACGGTGCCGCTATTTGTTGGATTAGAAGGCCAATCACTTGGATCAGTGAGCAAAAATCCTGGGCCAGATATCCAGCGTGAGTCTACACTAAATGTACTTGGTTTAATACGCGTAGCGTCGTCAGCAACGTTAAGATCCGTGGAAACCCAGCGCCATTCGGCCACAGAGCTGTTTTCCAAAATTTCGCCTACTCGATTTGCCACAAAGGGCTTATATTTCCGAGCGTCACTTCGCAACCAACCTAATACAGACATCGAATCGGTCCAAAAGTAACGTCGGCTTGGTTTAGCGCGGTGAGACTCGCAAATAAATGTGGCAAGGCGAGTGGCTATCAAACTGCCTTGAAGTTCTAACCTTGGAATAGACGCCGGTTTTAACGGTGCTACGCGTATTTTGCTGGCAATAAGAGCTAGCCTAACTTGGCCAGAGACATCAACATATCGCCAGTATGCGACAGCGGTATACGCCAACTCACTTGCATCGCAGAACACGTGCAATTCCCGTTCTACTACTTCCGCGTTACTCGTATTATACCACCGAGGTATCCGTATGTCTGAAATTGACTTTAGGCTTTCGAACCACTCGTGCCACGCCTTGCAATCAACCTCGCAAAGCTGTTCATCCCATTCTAACCCCTTTCGCCACAAAATTTGGAAGAGAATTCGACCTTTTACTACAATCGGTGACAATATCCCTAAAGGATCATAGATGCGCATGACTTGTGTAAGGGCTTGGCGCTTGGTTAAAGGAGCACATGAGTCTTTCGATAGGCCAGAGTTAAATGTCAACTCGTCATGAAAAGGTTGCCAAATTAGACCCAAAGTGCGAGAAACGGCATCCTTACACAAATCCACGTCCTGTGTTTTATTGTTGACAGCGTCTGATAGCAAATCGTCTGCCAACGAGGCTACAGCTTCTGGCTCGTTTGTAGTCCAGCCGCGCATTTCAAACCCGCCACGTTTATAAATGGTTACCACCTCGGTGGCTAGACGATTTGCTTTCCCCATGTTGTCGACACTGCTAATAAAATCATCCATGTAGGTATCACTTTTAATAACCTCCACGGTCTCGGGGAACTCTTCACGAAACTCTGAGGTGTTTAGGTTGGTGACATAAATTGCAGTCGAGGGACTTGAACAGGCACCAAAAATCATTGAGCTCATGCGAAAAGTCTTAATAGGGCCGGAAGGATCGTCGCGCCACAAGAATCGTAGGGCGTCCCTGTCTTGATGTCTAATTTTTACTTGTGGAAACATTTCCTTAATATCAGCTGGGCGATCCGTCCTTCCCTAAAACGCATCAAAATACTGAGCTGGTTTTGTAAAAGATCAGGCCCTGTAAGTAACATTGAATTCAGAGACATTCCCCCAGACCGCGCAGCTGCGTCATGAACTACGCGAAGTTTTGCGGGTTTATTGGGATTTATCACCCCAAAATGTGGTAAATACCAACATATACCCGAAGGCTCCCCCCCGGTACATTCTTCAGCGTAGCCTTTATCCAATGTGTCCTGAATATTTTTTCGGTACCTCTCAGCATAGTCGGGTTCCCTTGACATCTTTTTTTCTAAACTTTTGAACCTCGACAATGCTAAAGGGTAACTTTCAGGCGCGCTTAGTTGGTCTGCTTTCCAAAGTAAACCTACTTCAAAACGCCCGGAAGGAAGTCGACGAGCGGTGCGATCTAAAATTTCTAGCGCGCGTTGATCATCGGTGCTACGTGCCTCGTGCTTGGTGATTCCGATGGCATCTAATTTGTATTGAGCTTTGATAAGCTCTTCGAGCTCAGACCTAGGATTTTCATTCTCAATCGAAACGGCGTGATATAATGAGTCAATTGGCTCAGTTCTACTACTGGCGAATCCAAAAAGAACCCAACCTAACGCCGTTTGAATTGCAACAGGTTGCGACTTTGTGCCTTTCCTGATGGCGATCGCAACCGACAAATGCCAATTATCAATCCCTATTATTAACGTAGGAATAGCATCATCGTAACACAATTCAGCGCATACGTCTCTTAGGTACGGATATTGCCGCAAATCATCTGACTTGACTGACTGCTTGCATGCTAGCCCTAAGTTTTTAATCGACCGAGCTCTATGTACTGAAAATGTTTGACTAGTGTGTCGGCCTTTTATCTCGAAATCAACATATTGAACTGAAGTGTCTCGATGTAAACCACCTACACAATCAAGCTGAATTTGCCCCTCAGGACCTCGTACGCCTATACGAGAGCAGATGTCAGAATCTATAAATGATGACGTCGACCCGTCATCCAAGAGAGCAAACGTGTCAACACTTCCTGCTGGCCCGGAGACTGTAACTGCAACTATCTTCAGGAGAGGCCGAGATGTAGGGTTTACGTTGATTGGACTAAGAGCACTTGGGTTAGCGGTTGTGTGAGCAGTAACGTCCCTTCCAGGATTTGTGTCGCTTGAGCCAGTTGCGTTTGACATTAATGAAGGTGTGGCTAGTGCGCAATTCGCGTGTTCATTTTTGCGATCAGATGTTATGGGAAGGAAGTTCGGATTGTGTAACAAAGTGTGATGTTTGCGATGACAATCATCTATTTCGCACTTATTTTTATTTTTGTTGCACAACCTAAAACTATGCGGACCTCTTTGTAAACATCGATAACATATTTTATTTTCTTTAATGAAACTCCACCTATCATCGACTGTCATTGCCTTGAAGGTGTCACATAATGACAAGTCATGACTTTGTTTACAAAGTGTACACCCAATGCTTTGAAATTTTTTCATGTTTTTAGATGTATTACCTGTATCAGAATACTTACGTGGCCCTGGTTCTGATTCCGATGTAGCGTGCGTGCGTTCTCGCTGCACGTGCGAGACATCGGCCGGCGAATCGAACTTTATGTGTAGATCCACTTCTCGCGACAAAAATTGGGATAATAACTCTACTTTTGCGCTGCTAGACGGCGCCGCGGCGGAAGCCTGTACTGCGGCGTAGTCTAGCCATCGTGTGCGTAGGAGCGGATGAAGCTTGTTGATAAGTGCGCTAAATAATTCCGGTGAACGTAAATAATCAGTTTCGTTCAACAGCTTGACTACTTCAACGCAGTTACGCACACGAGCGGCAAACGTTGCTAGTTCTTTTAGATCGCCGGTGATTCTGGGTAGGGCGCGGATCGCCGCAACTTCCTGCAATACTATCTGCTCTGGCCGTCCAAAACGCCTGTCCAACTCTGTTATTATGACGTCGGGTTCTGGCGTTGTTGCGAGAAGCATGCAGACTGCATCACGCGCGACCCCTGTTAAGGCTGCACTCAACCGAGCTACATTCTCTGCTGCAGAGAATGATTTTTTCGAGTCCAAATATGACCTTTTAAAAACAAGCCAGTCCATAGGGGACTTGCCGTCATAGGTCGGAAGGTTTATTTTATATTTATTGCGTTTACTAGGTTCGACTTTGTTTACCAAACTTTGAAATGTGTTTACTAATCGAGACACGTTATCCACACCATTATGACAGCAGAAATTGACCGGAGTGGTACATTCGGTGGCCTCGTAGATGTCTCGGCAATTATTGGGCTGGGACGTCGTCGGCCGTTCCATTGCTGATAACGATGGTAATATGTTCATCGTGTCATTCTTGTCGATGTTCAAGCTTGGTGAAGGAATCTGTAAATAGTTGGCCATGTTAGTAGAATCAGGCTGAGGTATAGTATTATTATTTAACTCACCTGTTCCCAAGCCGGCAGTTGGGTTGCCGAATTGGTTATAACCATAAGGCAACATGTTAAAGGTGTCATTGCAAATATTGGGCATGCCATCATGGCTGGCTGTAGATTGCACCCATTCTTTGACACTATTTCGCCCCCTACTACTAACGGAACCATGTTCACTAGACGCGTCAATAGCTGCGAGCTCAGCCTGGTATTCCAGCTTGGCCGTCCTCCGCTCGAGCTCCATTTTCCTGGCAGCAAACTCCAACTCCACTTGTGCGAGGTGACGGGCGTGCTGTGCCTCTGCTGCGAGTTTCCTCGCAGTAACCGTCGCCGAGGAGCGGCTCGTGCGCGATGTTGTCGAGCGTGCGTGTGAGGGGCCGGGACCGGGCGCGGCAGCGGCGGGATCAGTTTGGTGTTCCCGCGACGTCACTGCCTCGCTCTCACTGGGGCCTTGAGGTATTTGTACGTGCCTTGGAACATTACCTGAACGTTCCTGATTATCGGTAGCCGTTTGTATTAGTGTAGGCTGGCTACGTGTGACAACCATTTTGTAGGATTTATAATATGCACTGTATTACACTGGTTATACTTGTTGTAATTAGAGAAGGACCATTATTTGGTTTACTAATATAAATTATAAAATGATATTAGCATTTGAAACCAAATCTTTTTTATTTTCTATTTGACATTAATGACTTAATCAAAAACAATAGTACTAATCATAAAAAAAGGAATAAAAAACATACAAAAACAAGGTTCTATATGCACAGTCGTGCACAAGCATTGCCGGCATTTTTGCTGGTATTAAGTATTGCACTTTTCAATCTTAAATCAGTGTATAATGAACAGAACTCGGCAGGGGTGAGCCATTTGTACGTCATTAATGTCAAGTGTAGATATTAATATAGATACACCTTAAAAATAAGTATAAAAAGAAAATAAAACTTTATTCATTAAACTAAAATGACAATGCATTATGTACAAAACGAGTAGGTACTATATTCATTTATTTATTCTAAATTTTCTATGTTACCTATTGTAATAAATAATTACGAGTATAAGCTTTTCTATATTTTCAATTTACAACGCATTTCTTCTTGAGTTTAATATCCATATCCACTTATAGATGGCAACGTAAACACCACTCTCAGTCTCAATATTCTATTAATAATAATTAAGATGCTCGTACTAAAATTGTATATGTTTGTGCAAATATCGATAGAATTATCGACCTTAGTTAACGACCCAAACCTCGCACTACTGGTTTAACCCATCACATTGGCATTTACGTATTCCTAAACCGTGTTTGTACGAAGTCATTCCATGTGTTATATCAGTTATATGTTTGTGTGCATCAATATGGGAATGTGTTTTTCTTTTTCAAAATGTGCGTGTGTAAATAAACAGATCGTTTTAGCATTTGTGAGTAATCTTTTGCATGTGTTATTTCTTCACTCCCCCTCCCCCGCAAAATTTGGCAGACATTTTTGTACGCAAATACGACTTACTTAAGGCTTCTCCTGTCATATATGCTCTAAGACACGTTGTTTCCTAACTTATCGATTAGTGTTTCCGAGTCTAAGCAACATGCCGAAAGGATGGCTGGCGAAGATGAAGAAAGCGCTAACAGAGCATTCTGCCTTATTATTGAAAAGCAATTAAAATTAATTAAAGGCTATTAGCGAATCCAATGTATGCATGATTTGCTTGAAATATTCAAAAAATATTCAGTATGGAATGGTCACATTAACAATACAAGATACAATATATTTATTCATAAAAGTCAATGTTTTACAAGTCAGGTATGTACATAATAAGTAGTATGTGTATTTATTAAATCATTTTAAACTTTATTCTTTTTTTAATTAACAAAATATTTCTTTTTAACAGCTATACATAAAAAAGCTTAGGTTTAGAGCACTGCGAGTTAAAGAGCCAGCATTGGATTGGGCAAATTAAAAATAAAAAAAACCGGCCAAGTGCGAGTCGGACTCGCGCACGAAGGGTTCCGTACCATTATCTATAAAAAAACTATTTTATTCTGTGTTTTTAGTATTTGTTGTTATAGCGGCAACAGATATACATCATCTGTGAAAATTTCAGCTGCCTATCACGGTATCAGTGAGATACAGCCTGGTGACAGACAGACGGACAGCGGAGTCTTAGTAAAAGGGTCCCGTTTTACGGAACCCTAAAAATGATGTTGTAATTTTAGGTAAATGATAAAAAAGATTGCAGATTTCACATTATTTCTTATACATTCATTTCTTATTGTTCCTTTTAACTAAAATGTCATCTACGATGCTTTCATTCAAGTTAAAAAGTAAATTACTTATAACATATTTGTATAAAGCGATCTATACTGGGTGGTTTACCCAATTACCCGGTAGATGGCGCTGTTACGTGCGGACCGCTTGATACACCGGGCAAGTTTCCCGTAGCTTTATAGGGTGTTAGAATGTTTTTGGTTGTACGAGTATTGAGAATTTTGTGGAGAGATTTGTGTACGATTATTCATACGTCGTTTTGTTCTAAAACCATTCTCTTTCGAAACCTTAGTGCAGAATTGTACATAAGAACCTATACATTTTAGATTCAGAAGGCTCAATGTTCTTTAAAATTGAACGGAAAAAGCACGAGATTAAGAAAGTAGATAAGGATGTTTTTATAGCTGAAGAAAAATATTCAATAATGATTCCAAAAATACCGAAAGCTTCTAAATTTAACGTAAAATTGTCATCGGAAGGAGCCTGGACTTCTTGAAGCCTGGTGTTCGGACTTCAGTATTCGCGAACGACCGTATCGTGAACCAATGCCGCAACGTCAAAATGTTAGACGCGCTCCGCGAAAGACATCAGGATGTTGACGGCATTGAGGACAAGAAATGATCAGAGTTCCGACTACTGGAGTCCAACTCTGAGGTAGTGCGGGTTCTTGCTATGACCACCGATGATGATTCGTCACTTAATTACAGGAAAATATTTTACGAGAGGTTCACGGTCCCAGCATTTAACGACCCCCTGGCTCGGTCTTTTTTTCTGACCAAAAAAATTGTGGCAGCTTATATTGCGCAAGCAGCAAGCAGGCGAAAATCGCCATAATGCCTGGGGACTGGGAGCCATTCAAGACGTTGTTCACACAACGTCTTGAACGTTTGCTTGCCGTGGAGCGAAACATTGAAGGCGTATATTTTTATATATGCGAGCACGGACTCAAGGCCCCACCCCAGTCGGTGCTCGATAAATTGGCCAATTCGGTCCTCGAGTTCATCCAGTTGCACACAGGGGCAACGCTCAACCCCGCTATCCCTAATGCGACGATTTTGAAATCGTTGAAGGAGGTGAGAGAATTGTTGGCTCCCTCCCAAATGTACCGAAAATATATGATGGCAGAACACGGGACCTTTAGCGGCGTTAAGAGTCCGTTATTTCCCCTCCGTCTCGTACATGCAGGCGTATGAGACAACAAGTCACTTAATCCCCAACCACGATGACCCACAATCCATATTTGGATATGTGCTCTGTCGTGGGTACAGTGGCATTGACGAAGCATTGACGAAACGGGCTCGTGCATGGCTGGCCCAATTAAAGGCCTTCGTCAATGCCCAAAAAATGCTGGGGATTTGAGACTGGAGGTGGTCCACGAATTTGACAGCCTGGCGGAAATTCCAGCCGACTTCTTCCACTTAAGAAGCCGTACAGCTGATTCGATAGGGAGAATCTTAAGGAAACTGATACACAAAAAGTGCATAGTCACGGTCCTAGAATGGGGGCAGCACGTTTATGCCACGGGCGGAAAGCTGCTGAGGCATGTAGAGCAGGCTTGCTATTGGACGGGGCGCTATGTCGGGGGGCGCTATGTCGGGTAACCTCCTCGAGTGTCTGGATTCTACCGATTCCTCTGGATTCGGTTGATCCGCAGGAATGGGTAGTGTCTTGGCCGGTGCGCCCTGGAGACAACGGCAAGTGATAATTTAGTGAACCCTAAGTTATCGCTTGCTGGTGTTACCAATAACCCGACACGGGGGGGCCGGGGGGTTGCGCCCAGGGAATCGCAAGATTCCCCAGGTGCGGCTTGAGGGACAGGCCATTGCTGTTTGCCTCTATAATAAATAACGGACCCGGAACCCTGACAAATCCTCTGCTATCAGAGGATTCATGTTAGGCGCGGGGGCTGCGACCGTCAGGCCGGGGCCGAGTTGTGGCTGCGAGGGAGAAAACCTCTATAAAAAGTTACAAGTGGACCTGAGAGGGTGAATCCGAGGTCTATCACCCTTTCCCGGCGTAGAGGTCCTTTGGTCGGGTCGGGAAGCGTGTGGTGTCGCCCTGCACGCTTACGACGGGAGGGGGGGCTTTTGCCTCAGCTGCGGCTGTTGCCGAGGGGCGTCGTGGTGAAATGTTTGCGATCCCATAACGCCCGTACTACACGGCAGAGAGGGCATACCTTGGTGGTTTTAGACGGTAGTGAACTGATGTAAGGTTCTAGGTAAATGATAGACGAGCTTCAGGAATAGAATGAACCCTTTATTATGGAATACATATATAGTATCGGTATATCTGTGTGAGTACACACTTAAACGTACTTTAACTATCAAGTTAGTATCAGTATCAGGTTATACATTAGATAAAGCTTGTACACTCGTGCGTGAAACATCTGGTCATGTTTTCCCCTCACTGCACCACACCTCATGCCCCCCTGTTTTTTGTAGACAATAATGTGGAACATATTTTTGGCTTAAAAATATCTCAAATAATGTTTTACATACCTATAAGTACTTAAAATTAGCTTATTTCTATTTCGTATACAATTTTTATGAGTGTTACAATATTTCAATGTTATTTGTTAACGTCCTGTATATGGGCGCGAGCATGGTGTTCCTATTCGTAAGGTTTGGCGAATGTTTTGTTACATACATTGTTTATCTATTGTGCTTAAATATGCTATATTTTCTTAGAGCTAGGATGATATTGGTCCCTATTTGGATTGGGATGTATGTTATTTCACTGGTTTCGTGTTGCGGGTTTTTATTTCTATATACCGTTGTTATGGGTGGTCTATGGGGTTATTTGTTCAGTATTGTCTTATGATCTGACAAGAACATGTCTCTTAATAATCTTAACCCGGTGCTTGCTTCAATTTTTTCTCGTTGCACTGAGTTTAGTGCGATGTTTGATGTGCGGTTCCATTTTTGTGCGTTGCGCGGTGATGAGTATTTTGCGGTGTTTGCAGCACCCGTCGGATACCCCTTAATGTGTCCCGTGAACCCTGGGTCGGAGTTTTTTGCTAATGTGTGTATGTGGTTGAGTGTAACTTTTCCTGACGGCGAGTTACTGTTTGTTGATTATGGGCTTTCAAATAATCAGCTCTTTTGGGTTGTGAACTGGAGGCGCGTTGACTGGGGTATTTTGGATGGTTTTGAGATGTATAAAATTGTGTTTTTTTTTTTTAATGTTTAGTTTTATTATTTTTTTTTTTATATACACACATTTGTAATTATCGTGCTTTTTTTTGTGTTTTTTTTAATATATTTTTTAAGTGCTTATTTGTGCGGTGCTACGCTTATTGGTAAGTGGTTTTTTTTTATATATATATATATTTTTTTTTTTCTTATAATGTTAATGTTTTATGAATAATAGAGTTTTGTTCTGTTTTTGTAAACAATGTTCTCTTTTCCTGACACTAGTATTTTTACATTTTCATTTAGGTCTTGAATTACAGTGTATGGCCCCGTATATAAGGTGGTCATTTTATCGCGATCTTCCTTTTTTACTAATACTAAATCTCCTATGCTATTATAATTAGTGGGATTAATGTTTTTATCGTATAGTAATTTTCTATTTTGCTTTGTTTTTATTAAATTATTTCTAGCATCCTCTTGGGATGTTTGTAATCTATACCTAAGCTCTATTGGATATGAATTAAAATTATATATTGAGTCTATTTGACTTACAATATTTCCTGGTAAACGACATAGTTTACCGAACACCAATTCGTATGGTGTGTATTTCGTTGAAGTATGTACTGCCGTATTATATGTAAAACACCAATATTGCAACCAATCGGACCACTGGTGTGCCTGATTGTTAGTTTGTATTGTATCCTAAGATAAGCTCCTAATGATTTATGTGAATTTTCTAATGATCCTAGGCTTTCATGGTGGTAAGCGGTTGATTGCAATTGATTGATTTTCAAAAGTTGACAAACCTCGCGCATATTTGACGAAATGAATTCCGTTCCTCTATCCGTGCCGATTTCTCGGGGAATTCCATATCGCAGTATGAAATTTTCTACAACTGATCGCGCGACCGTGGTTGTCTCCTTATTTAGTAGTGGGTAGGCCTCGACATATTTTGTTAGTTCGCATTGCAATGTTAATATATAACAATATCCGTTTGCATCTTTTGTCAGAGGTCCCACTAGATCTAAAAATAACTTGTCAAAAGCTGTTGCCTAGCCGCTGCCGTACTAGTTATACATAGCGGCTGTTTTGTGTGTGTGTGATATTTTTGTTTTTGACACTTATCACATCTTTTGACAAATTGATGGATATCTTTATCCATTCCCGGCCAATAATAGTAACGTTTGAGTTTATTTGTCATTCTTCGAATGCCGGCGTGCCCACTTGTGGGCAATATATGGAAATCATTTAATATTACTCGCCTGTCATCCTTATCATTTATTTTCGTGACAACTTTTATTATACATATTCGGGGTCCGGACCCTGTATTATTGGTATGCATGTATTGTGCTAGCTGTTCAATTATTTGTGCGGTGTCATTATTATATAGTATGCATACCTCTTTTGTTCCTTGTGTCTTGCAAAATGTACCTACTGCCGACGCGGGAAAAGCTCGTTTCGATCGCGGTTGAACATAGGTTTTGGGACACAAAGTCTGTAAGGATGGCGAGTAAACTATCTCATTATTTTTACTGGTTACACAATCTGATTGTTTTAGTGTGTTATTGTAATCTTTTTCATTAAAACTTAATTCTGGCATGTTATTAGGTTTTTTTAAGATTTCCACCATTGTTGGGTGCGCATTCCCGTCATGGTTAGAAACTTTAGTTGTGGAGTCGTTTGCCTTTTTTTTCGCTTCCATTCGTTTCTTTTGTGCTCGAGTCCATTACTGATATTACTTGCTTTGTCATGCTTTTTAGTTCTTCGCTAGTTATTTCGATCCTAGACAATGCGTCGGCCGCTACATTATCTTTTCCTTTCAAATATTCTACTGTAAAATCGTACTCCTCTAAACACAAACGAAACTTAGTGAGCCTGCTCGATGGATTATTCATGCCAAATAAATATATTAGTGGGCGATGGTCCGTTATTATTCTGAACCTACGGCCATATAAACTTTACCGCCCATACCACAGCCAATAATTCTTTATCTGTGGTAGGATATTTTTTTTCTGCCTTATTAAAAAAAAAAAAAAAAAAATTTGAACTGTTTATT
This sequence comes from Epinotia brunnichana, assembly GCA_963854355.1. Lineage (NCBI taxonomy): Eukaryota > Metazoa > Arthropoda > Insecta > Lepidoptera > Tortricidae > Epinotia > Epinotia brunnichana. The sequence continues at coordinate 28,194,971 of OY977944.1, forward strand.
TTCAGATCTGTGATTAAATTATATATATCAGTTACATTTAGTACAATCTTTAATATTTAAGATTATTTACTAAACTTTTTTATCTTAATAACTAGTTATATTTATCTATGTTACTACTGGGGGCCATAATGAACATTTTCTTAATTATATTTTTAGTTTTTGTAGGTTTACTTTCTATATTTTCTACAATAGTTTTGGGAAAGCTGTTTAATACAAAGGGTAGGTAGTTGGACCACGCTCTTTGCCCATATGTGTTGTTATATTTGTTAATTATGTATACATTCTTACTGGTCAGGGTTCGTAGGTTGCCTTTCCTTGTGTACTTAACAAGATCTCCCAATTTATGTTTATATTGCATTACAATTGCCATTTTAACTTTATCGAATACATTCATGACTCTGCAGTATTTAAATAGTTGATGATAATTATCTCTATATTTATATTTAATTTTTAGCGGGACTATTGTTTTCAGTAGTCTAATTTGTAGGTTATATATACGCTGTAAATATGTTTTGTATGTTCTACCATAGCTAGAGATTCCATAGCTTATGATTGAGTCAGCCATGGCCATGTACAGTAGTCGCAGAGTAGTGTACGGCATTTTATGTTTAAGTATGTTAATGTTACATAGGATGGCTCTTAGTTTTTTACATACTATTTCTATGTGATTATTCCAGTTAAATTTATTATCTATTGTAAGGCCAAGGTAAGTGTGATGTGTTACAACTTCTAGGGTATCACAATTACATGAAGTGTGAGTGGTATGCATGCATGAGTGTGTATGGGCCACAATCCTGGGTATCATATTAGTTTTGATGTAAGGAGAGTGTATATGCATTAGTTTAGTTTTTTGATAATTAATAGATAGTCCAGCATCATGGGCCCATTCACATAGTATGTTGAACTCACTCTGCATCTTACTTTGTGCAGTTTTTTCGTCCTTTTCTGCAATTATTAAACAGGTGTCATCGGCAAACTGGTATACTGAGGCCTCTCTAAATATGTTACACATGTCATTAACATAGATTATGTATTCAGTAGGGCCGATTATTGAGCCTTGGGCTGTGCCTTGTAGTGATTGAGCCATCTCACTCTGCTCATTTGCTATACTGACCATGTTATAACTGTTTGTATGATAGTTTTTAATAAGTTCTAAGAGTGGCCCCTGTATACCAGCTTGCTCGAGTTTTGTATACAGTTTATTTAAGTTTAGTGTATCGAAGGCTTTGCTAAAATCAATCATGGTAACAATTACATGCTTTCTTTCATTTAGGTGGCAATTGACCTCATCTGTGAATTGTGCGTGCAGTATTTCTTCCCCTTTGAAAGCCATACTGCCTTTCATGTATGATACCGTTGCTTGATAGGAATCCGTTAATACGTTTTCCTAGAAATGTTTCAATTATTTTATCTATGGTCGGAAGAATAGTGATTGGTCTATAGTTGTTAGTATCAGTACAGCTACCTTTTTTGTGAATTGGCCGTATCATTCCTATTTTCAGTTTATCTGGGTAAGTAGAGGAATGTATACACTGATTTACTAAGTGTGTAAGGACTGGCGTTATTTCTTGAGAAATATGTTTGATGTCTTTTGCTCTAATCTTATCGTGGCCTGCACTTTTTTTATCATTTATGTTTTTAATTATAGTGCTCATACAGTTCTCATTAATTTTCTTAATATTTAGAGTTAGGTTTGGTTTATTGTTGTCGGTGTCCTCATCAAGCAACGGCTCATTACATGTGCTTAGTATCTTAGTAACATTATTTTCGAAGTCTCTGGCAAACCTGTCACATAGGCTTTTTGCTTTAGTTTTGAACGACTTCAACAGTAGATCGTCAACTGCTTTTATTATCCTACCAGTTAGTTTGTTGATGGTTTGCCATAGCTTCCTAGAATTCTTAAAATTATTACATATTTATTTCTTAGTGTGATTATTCTTAGCTTTATACATGTATTTATTTGTTTTATTTCTATATGTTTTATACAAAAGTTCACTTTGTTTATTTTGTGGATCATTTAGGTGTATTTGTTGTAAATTATTTTTTTTGAGCAGACATGTGTTTTAATTTGTCAGTTATCCACTCGCAATCAACTTTAGTACTAGAAGAGACCCGTGTTTGGGTTGTACATGCTTCGTATATATTGTTGAAATTGTTGTTTACAAACTTGTATATTTCATTTGGGTTATACATTTTCAGAGCGGGTTTCCAGTCTACTTTGACCAGTTCCTGCCTTACTTTTTTCTCGTCAATTTTGTTAATGATTCGAGTTGTCTTTTGAGAGGTGCCAACAATTGCAATGCTGGTTATAAAATGATCTGCAATTGCATCTCGAATTACTGCTGATCTTATATCATGTGATTTGGTTATGTCTGTACTAGGTATATTTAAAAAAATATGTGGTCTATGCACGATTTTTTTGTGCCTTTAGCGTTAGTTTCTATTCTAGTGTGTTGTGTAATACAGCATGTGAAGCCCAGTTCAGCGAGGGTGTTCTGGTAGGAGCTTGTCAAAGGACTCTGCATTGAAGTATCCACGTTAATGTCACCACACAAAAGGCAATTTGACCTAGGGGGATATGTATTCAATAGACGGCACAACTCACCAATAAAGTCTCTTACATTGTTGCTTGGGGGGCGATAAATGGCACATATGTATGTTTTATATCCGCACTGTGTGGTTACTTCACCATATAAGCATTCAAAAGATATAGTATTTGTTTTGCACTTTGTAAATGAAACACTTTTATAAGGTCTTTAAAAGGTCTGCTTGCGTATGCTACTGGTAATCCGTTTTTATTTGATAATTAACTTCCTACAGCTATGCCCGAGGCGTCCGTGTGTATCACGAACTCTGTTGGATACTCCGTAAACGCAATACATACTTAATCTATGGTAGCTGTTTATGTCAACAAGCTTAGTCAATCTTATATTCTCCTTGGAGCTTGTCCTAATCCTGAATACACCAGATAACGCCGCAACTACTGTTTCCTTAGTACCCTAAATCCAACAGGTTATGGCCCAGAACGCGTAAATTCGAAATTTAGTAATATCTTTCGGGCCTCGCGATCTTTTAGGAAAAAAGTGAAACAAGACGGCATCGGTCGCCGGTACGTGAAAAAATGGCTGGGACGAATTCATTAGTAATGGAAAAGCTGAAAGGGATTGAAAATTACAATTCGTGGAAGTTCATGATGAGAATGGTGTTAATCCATGAAGACCTTTGGGATTACGTTGAAAAAGAAGTCGACAAGAAAATTCCAGAAGATGTCAAAAAAGAACAAAAGGCGCTCGCCCGAATTGCGTTGTCAGTCCATCCTTCTGCTTTTGTTCACGTCCGAAATGCTTCATCAGCTAACATGGCCTGGAATAATCTTCAAAAAGCGTATGAAGATACTGGTTTATGCCGGCGACTAGGATTATTACGAAGCTTGTTCAGCACTAAACTCGCTGAATGTGAAAGCATGGAATGCTATGTAAATAAAATAAGAGACCTTGCACAGCAATTGAGTGACATCAAAGCTGGACTGGACGACGATTTTGTCGCAGTTATTATGCTCAGCGGTTTACCCGAGGACTACGATCCATTAATTATGGCGATTGAACACTCCAATTTAAAGTTGTCAAGTGAAGTTGTCGCAAATAAATTAATGCAAGAAAAGCTTCGTCGGGAAGACAAACAGGAAAATGTCACAGCTCTTGCAGCTACACACAAGCTACCGAAATGCTATGGATGCAAGAAGACAGGCCATTTCAAGAAGGATTGTCCTAAATGGAACAAAAAGAAGGCTCAAAAGGGAAATTCAAGTCCGGAGTCATCAAAGGCGCTTCTTACGGCTTTGTCAGTGAATGTGCAAAGTGATTTTTGGTACCTTGATAGTGGTGCAACAAATAGCATGTGCCATAGCAAGCAGATAATGCAGGACTTTATAGAGGAGACACCGTTGCCTGTGACAGTGGCTAATGGGGACAGGATGTTTACAGCTGGAAGAGGAACTGTTCAAGTGAAACTGCGGAATGGGATCGTAAAGACAATAAGTGACGTTTATTACGTGCCTAATTTAACAGCAAATTTACTGTCAGTTAGCTCTTTAGTAAAGAAGGGGTTTCAGGTAGTGTTCGAAAGCAATAGTTGTCAAATACTAGACAATGAGATAGTAGCGGCCACAGCTACATTAAAAAATGGTGCTTTCATTCTGGACACAGCCCGGCAAGGTGATGAAAAAGCTGCAAATGTAGCAGTGAAACCCGAGACCTCTGGTAGTACTGTCAACATGGAAATGGATAAGGTTTGGCATCGGAGATTAGCACATCTCAACCGAAGGAGCATGGAACTTCTTAAGCAAGGTATGGTTTCAGGAATTTCATATGATAATTCTAAATTTGAATCATGTATTGCATGCATTCAAGGGAAGACAAGTAGGTTACCTTTTCCTAAGAAGTCTTGCAATAGAGCTAAGGAAATTTTGGGGCTAGTACATACAGATGTATGTGGTCCACTGCCCTGTTCCTCCTTCAGTGGCGGTAGGTATTTTCTATTGTTCATTGATGATTACACTCGGAGAACTTTCGTGTACTTCCTAACGAAAAAGAGTGAAGTCTTTGATAAATTCAAAGAATTTAAGGCTTTAGTGGAGAACCAGACGGATAAAAGGATCAAAGTCCTTCGCAGTGACAATGGTGGAGAGTATACCAGTTCTGTGTTTCAGGCTTATCTCAAGAATAATGGCATCCGGCACCAGACCACTGTTCCAGGCACACCAAGCCAGAACGGAGTGGTTGAACGAGGAAACCGGAGCGTCATGGAGGCTGCCAGATGCATGCTGCAGGACGCCGGTCTGGGCAACGAGTTTTGGGCTGAAGCAGTTAACACAGCTGTCTACATAAAGAATCGTTGTCCTACCAAGGCGGTTTTGGGAAGCACTCCTGAAGAAAAATGGAGTGGCAAAAAGGTATCTGTAGATCACTTGCGTATCTTTGGTTCTGTGGCCTATGTTTTGAATCCTAAACGTTCAAAACTAGATTCAAAATGCAAAAAGTACATATTTGTTGGTTATTGTGAGGAAACCAAAGGCTATAGACTAATAGACCCTGAGGTTCCAACAAAATGTATCAAAGCCCGAGAAGTCACATTTCTGGAAAACAAATTCATTGAGAAAGTATCAAATGATGATAATAACAATGAGTCTGATCATGTATTTACACAAAGTTATATTCATGTAAATACGAATGCTCAGATTCCTCTATCTAACCGTATTCCTGTGCATACAGAAACACCTGTTGTGAGCGGTACTTCTGATGATACTACTTTGGTACAAACTACTCAGAGAGAGAGTACAACCGCAACAGATGATTCTGACAGCTCGAGTGAGCATAGTGATCCGTCCGATGAAACGTATATTCCAGAGGAGGAGAGTACAAGTCCGTCGGAATATGACAGTTCATCGAACACTTTGCTGCTGTCGAGCTTGTTGGCGGGATCATCTGATGCAGATTAGCCGCAGAGTGTACAAGAAGCACTGAACGGTCCAGATGCAGACAATTGGAGAGAAGCAATGACTTGTGAGTACAACTCGTTTATCAAAAACAAGTGTTGGACATTGACAGACCGACAGAAGTCGCAAAAACCTGTCAAATGTAAATGGGTATTCAAAGTCAAACGTGGTCTCAACGGCGAACTATTGAAGTATAGAGCACGCCTGGTGGCTAAAGGCTATACACAGCAGTATGGCATAGACTACGAGGAGACTTTTTCCCCAGTTGTCAGATACTCAACTATACGTACTCTGTTAGCCCTAGCGGTGGAGTATGATATGCAAATCGAACATCTTGATGTGAAAACAGCTTTTCTCAACGGTGACCTAAAGGAAACTGTGTACATGGAGCAACCGGAAGGCTTTAAAGTAAAAGGCCAAGAAGACAAGGTCTACAAATTAAATAAAGCAGTTTATGGGTTGAAGCAGGCCTCTAAGGCCTGGTACGAGAAGATTGATCATGTCTTATGTAAAAAGTTGTGCTTCAACAAGTCATCATCTGAACCATGTGTTTACTATAGGTGGCATGAGAAGTCGCTTATCATTATAGCGCTGTACGTTGATGATATAATATTGTTTTCAACTGGCGATAATCGTGAAAAGCTGGATATAAAAGTAAAATTAATGAAAGAATTTGACATGACAGATTTAGGGCCAGCTCATCACGTGTTAGGTATGAGATTGTGTAGAGATGAAAACAAAATTACTCTCGATCAATCGAGTTATATAACGTCGGTACTGAAGAAATATAAAATGGAAGAATGTAAGTCTTCCCCTACACCCATGGAGGTGGGATTGAAGTTATTAAGAGGTAGTCAAAGGGACGATACTTACGATTATAGAGGTCTCGTTGGTTCACTGAATTATATTGCTATTTGCACTCGACCCGATATCTCCTATGCGGTTAGTTATCTAAGCCAATTTAACGAGTCTTTTACAGAGGTTCACTGGAAAGCAGCTAAGAGAGTCCTACGCTACTTGAAAGGTACTCTGAATCTTTGTTTAACGTTTAGAAAGAGCAAGCTAAATGTCACTGCATATGCAGATGCTGATTGGGGTAGTGACGATGTAGACCGTAGATCGTACACTGGCTATGTTTTTAAAATAGGCGAGTCAGTGGTCTCTTGGGAAAGTCGCAAACAAAAGACAGTGAGTCTTAGTTCTACTGAAGCTGAATATGTTTCGTTATCTGATTCATGTAAAGAGGGCTTATTTATGTGTGCATTTCTAAAAGAAATTACTAAAAGAGATGTTGTTCCAACAATTTATAATGACAACCAGTCAGCACAAAAATTGTGTAAAAACTCTTTACATCATGCTAGAACCAAACATATTGATATTAGGCATCATTTTATCAAGCAACTAGTAAGTAACAATACTATTGCTGTTAAGTATCTATGTACAAACGATATGGTGGCTGACATATTGACAAAACCATTGTGTAAAGTTAAGCACTATAATTTTGTCAAACAGCTGATGTTGTTGTGATAGTTAGGTATATGTTTTAATTGTTTGATAAGTCTTGTTATTGGTCATACAATTAAAAATACTGAACCTTGTTTATAAATTCTTTATAAAGTTCCATCGAAGTAGGGTCAGCACAATACATGTTTAGTATATTTTGTTTATTTACTTGTAGTGTAAATGTAATGCACGCTGGTGCATACGATGGAGGAGGCTCCGGTGTATAGTTTTAAATGTTTGTGTTTATAAGATGGTATTGGTTTAAGGGCCAGTGTTGGATACTCCGTAAACGCAATACATACTTAATCTATGGTAGCTGTTTATGTCAACAAGCTTAGTCAATCTTATCCTTGGAGCTTGTCCTAATCCTGAATACACCAGATAACGCCGCAACTACTGTTTCCTTAGTACCCTAAATCCAACAGTTATCACTCGAGAAGTCCGGGTATTGTAAAATTGGTGGGCAAGTTATTGCTGTTCTTAATGTTTCGAATGCCGTCTGGCATTGTTTAGTCCAATTAAATTCTATATTTTTCTTTAATACATTATTTAATGGATGTGTAATTTCTGCAAAATGGGGTATACATTTTCTATAATAATTTATGAAAGCTACAAAACGCCTGACTTCGTCAGCGTTGTTTGGTATTGGATAATTTTGCACTACATTTATTTTTTCTGGATCCGGTTTTATTCCTTCCGGAGTTACTACATGTCCTAAATACAATATTTCCTTTTGGAAGAAGTTACATTTTAATGGATTTAATTTGAAATTCACTTTACGTAGTCTTGTAAATACGTCTATGAGGTTTTTATTGTGTTGTTGTAAGTTTTTGCCCATGACAATAATGTCATCTAAATAAACTATACATTTTATATAATTTAGACCCGGCATAGCTATAGTCATTGCTCTGCTAAACGCATTTGGTGAGGTCTTGAGACCCATTGCTAATCTTTTCATTTGATAATGTTTATTTGCGATAAATGCTGTATATTTTCTACTTTGTGGATCGAGTTTTATTTGATAATATCCTTGATTCAAATCTAGAGTGGTGAAGTACATTGCTCCCGTTAATGAATCTAGTATTTCGTTAATATTTGGCAATGGAAATTTGTCGTTTTCAATGACTTCGTTTACCTTTCTGTAGTCTATCACAAGTCTCCATTTTTTTTTCTCGACTTGAATCCGATTTTTTAGGAACAAGGAGTATTGGACTTGCCCATTCTGACTGTGATTCCTCTATAATATCATTTTCTAGCATCTGCTTTATTTGTTTATTTATTTCCGGTCGTTGCGAGTGAGGTAACCGATATGGTTTACTGTATACCGGCGATGAATTTGGTTTTAAACGTATTTTTTGTTCATATAAATTTGTGGTATTTAATGAGTCACCTGGCAAGTGAAAAATGTCGGCAAATTTTGCGCAAATGCTTGCAATGGAATCGTTTTCTTCTTTATATAATTTTTCCATGTTTAATAATGAAAACAATAATTTTACTCGTTCTGCATTATTTTGATATTTATCAAATGAGAAACATTTGTATTCGTGTGATGGTCTTATTTGTGGTGTGAAACCATTTAATGTTACGTCTTCGCTACGTGTGTTTAACACCCTAACGGTTATTTTACCATTTACACTTTTTGTTAATGTATTTGCGACAAAAATTCCGTCACCGATTTCACTTGATAAAATTACGCAGTCATTTAAATAGTTTGTTGAGACTTTTATTATTGATTCAGTTCGTGCTGGCAATGTTATTTGATTTGAATTTATGCTTTGGTTATTTTTGTTTTTTATATTTAATGGTATGTCATATAGTTGGTTATTTAAATTTAAAATTATAATTTCTTTTTCGAAGTCTATGCGGCATTTGTATTTTATTAAAAAGTCTTGTCCTATTATTCCATCGACTTGTTATATTTTTTAAATTTAAATTAATTGTTCCGTATGACATTATTCGGCCTCCTATTCCATTTATACATGTATTTTTCCACGTAATGTTTTTTTCTGGTTGAAAATGCAATATCGTGCTTTACTGCGGACAAAGACGCACCTGTGTCAATTAACCAATTATATGTTTTGCCTTTCATTTCTAATTGCACTGAATTTAAATTGTTATAGGTAAAAATATGATTTTTAGTCTCGAAAAAACTGCATTGCGGTGTCATTTAAAGGTTCTTGTTCTACTACGTTTATTTGGTGTCGATTATTTTTTGCATAGCATGGTCGACGACCCCGACCGAAGTTTGAGTACCTCGTTTTATACGTACCACGCGTATTATAACGCGGTCCATTTGTTTTGTTTTTTGTATACGTATTTTGGTGTTGACGCTGTGAATAGCGTTCTTGGTAGTTGCCCCTGTACGGTATTTTATTGGGATACATGCCCCGTCGCATATGTAGGACTTGTCCTTGACTTGTTGAGGCGGAAGTCATGGTGACTTCCTGATCCTTCGCTCCCTGTATCGCGTCTTTTAACGAGTTGTAACCGTGGGCGGCGATAATTGTACTTAACCTTTCGTTGCGTAATCCGTCGGCAAACTTATGTATCGCGGTTTTTTCATTTATAGGCTTTAAAATTTTGTAAGCCTCGGAATTATTATTCGCTTGAGTTATTGTTAAGTTGACTAATAGGTCTTCTAATTCTTGGCCATAATGCTCAAGTGACCTACTTCCTTGTCTTGAAGACATCATTTTAGTTTGAATTGCCGTTGCTGATCTTTTTGTTAATAGATGCGTTTTCATGTCATCTACTAAATCTTTTATTGTGTTATATGTATTTGATAGTCTTAGTTTAGCACTTTGTGTTAGTCGTGTTTTTAATACGAAGTTGATTAACATTTTTTTTTCGGATTCTTTTACCATTGTGTCATATAATTCGATTGCGTCTATTAATTGGTTAGTGACGGTCTCCGAGCCGTCCATTGTTGGTAATAATGATACCGCGGTCTTTAGGTCGAAATTATCGTGGGTAGACATTTTGGGTTGGGGTTCTTCTTTCGTGCTGTAATATTTAATTATTTTGCTATATATCTCTTCTGTTTTTTGATAATATGCTTGTATTATTTGACTGTCCTGTAAGGTTATCTGTGATTTTTGTATTTTTTCGCTATTTATTTCGATATATTCTTCGTATTGTTCATATAAAGCATTTACTTTAGCAAATTTTTCTAGACCGAGTTTTTCTGTTCTACGTTGTGGTCCTAGTTTTCTTATATCTTCATTTAATTTACTTAATGGTTAAAGATTTTTTGAATTTCGGACATAATTAATTTTAAACAAAATAATATATATAGTTAAATGTAAATAGTACCCCGGTTTATGTTGTTGCTGACCTGCGATGATCTTCTTTATTCGGCGTTCGGCTGGCGCATCACTGCTGCTTGATTTTCTTTGGCTTCTTTATACGGCGTTCGGCTGACGCATTACTGCTGCTACTGCTTGGCGCTCGATTTTCTTAGTGAGACATTTATGTACCTTCTTCCATATGATGTAGCTGCACCCGATGACTACCAGTATCATAACCGTGAAGGTTAAGTAGTTGGCCGTTGAGTTGCTAGCCACGAAGTCGGTTTGTGCTGGCTGCGCGCTGTTTCCGGCTCCGTTCTGTGCGATGATGACCTCTTCTTGTTTTTGCTGAGTTTTTTCGCACTGGCTGCCCATTTTTCTTATTTCGTGTGGCGCGGCGCGGGTTGTGGATTGAGTAGTCCGCTGCTATTGATAACTGCCATGAAGAATTGTTCGAGGCGCTGCGTTGGTACAGGCTGGAGTCGAGGCTGCTTGCAGCCCGACTGGCTAGTCCGCCGCGAGGCGACTAGCCCAGGCTAAAGGTCGCCATGAACTGATGTAAGGTTCTAGGTAAATGATAGACGAGCTTCAGGAATAGAATGAACCCTTTATTATGGAATACATGGGTATTTATACAGTATCGGTATCTCTGTGTGAGTACACACTTAAACGTACTTTAACTATCAAGTTAGTATCAGTATCAGGTTATACATTAGATAAAGCTTGTGCACTCGTGCGTGAAACATCTGGTCATGTTTTCCCCTCACTGCACCACACCTCAGTAGTCCGGGGGGTTCCCGGGAGCCCGTCATACCCATCTTAGTTCCTCGGCTAGGTGGGATGCGTAAAGGCATTTCCCCAAGTAAAAAAAAAAGGCTTGCTATTGGACGTGGTTGTTCTCAAAAGAACAGTTGAACCATTTGTTCATGGCGGAAAACCTGTATGCCTGGGTGGAGGACAACCCCAAACGCTACGACTTAATCATCAGACCGCTCATCACGTCCGTACGTGGCTATGACGTGGATCGGCTGATTAGGATAATCACGACCCACGAAAAAAGCGTGCTGCCCATGGAGTGTTTCCAGCGGCTTAACATCCCGCAGCGCTACATGCCGATGCTGGAATTCCTTTACACGCGAGCCGGGCTCCACAAAACAATCAAGGGTGACGAGATGGAAATACTCTTCCGGGTGATCACCGCCGCCCGTGAATCATATGTCTAAAAGCGCTCGATTCCCTACACAAATTGCATTTGCGATTACCGCTCTGCGTACGGGATGTCCGCACAAAAGGACCGTGATATGAAGAAGCAGGTGGCGCAGTCCGAGGTAGTAGAGGCCATTGTGAATCCCAAGCGCCTCATAATTAAATTCGCCAAGACCGTCGTGCCTGCCTCGGACGACCTGGATTTAAAAGTGAAAAGCTTCGTTCAAAGTAACGTCGACGTATTGCCAAACTACTTTCTGGGAAAAAGTTGTTCCAACCCAGCCGAGTTTGTTCAGGTCTGCAAAAACCTTAACAAACTCGATAAGGGGAGGATTACGTCGGCGGTACTGTTGAAAACATTAAATTTGAAGCAATTCAAAAAGAGCTGGGCCACAAGGGGTACACAAACGGAGGAACCGAGCTCTACAGTAGAGGTAGACGTAGAGGATTCGGCCACGGAGGCTCTACAGCTCTACAGCTTCAGTCGTTCCGGCGACCACACAGAGAGTGACAAAGAGAGTGTCTAAAAATCCGTGTGTGCTACCGACTCGTGATCCGGATCGTGAGCCGCCGGCCGGTACCACAATAAGGATTGTTATTTTTTTTTAATTTATATATTTCGAAAATATAGAGTAATTTAAGAAACTAATTTCAATATTTTAGCAATTCATCGCTTCGTTTATTTTTTATAATTTATTAAAAATATGAGATACAACTTCTCGTAAAATACATGCAGCGGCTGAATCTATCTACAGCGGACGCCCAATATAGAAAAAAAGTTTTAAATGTGAAGGGTGAAGGGCGGGAAGTTTCATCGCGACTAGGCGCCTTTTTCAAATATTTTTGTAAAATAGTGTATAATCGCCCTTATTCCTTTTAATATTAGTATGTTCATATTTGTTGTGATTTCTTTTTTAACATCTAACAGAAAATAAATGAAGAAAGTGGAGGCTAGCGTACCTCCGGTAAAAGAAAGTCGTCATCTGTAGAAGAAAGCTCCCCTAACAAAATGGCTGCTAACTTCATTGCCACAAGAAGAGGTATTTTTAAGGACTATATTATACAAATTTATTCAGAAGACGGCAAAAAAGAATACCCAATTTAACTGTCATCAACAGCTCCAAATACAAAAATGAACTTACTGAAAAACCATGTCGGTTATGAAATTGTGCAGTGGCCTGACACATGTTAAACCTATTGGCAGCATGCTTGTGAAGGTTTTCTTCTGTACAAAAAATTACGCCAATGCTCCTAAATAAGGGTTTACTTGATGCACACACTTGGCAAGCCAAAATCCCCTTTGACAACCTAGAAAGCCAGGGAATAATAAAGGCACCCACTGAGATTTCAGACGAATCTTTATTAAGTAGTGATGACATTATTGGAGTGAAACGCTTTACTAGGAAAAATCCTGGCAGGTCTATGTCTCCGACCCCTACTTTGTTGATCACCTTCTTGAGTTCAGGCCGCCCAGACCATGTAACATATGACTACATATGGTTTGATGTTAAAGACTATGTAAAACCTCTTCCGCCAATGCTTCGTCTGCTATAAGTTCTTCGTCTGCTATGAGTTCCCCAGGTGTGCTCCATCTGCGGTGCCGGCCACTTCTTCAAGGAATGCAGCGATACAACGAACTTAACCCTTAATTGGGCACTAGGAGTATATTTCCCACCAATATTTTGTGGAGCTCAAATCTGTCTGAAGGTGGCTTTATCCCACTTCGTGTAAATTTTTTAAACAATATTAAATTGTATATGCCCGCAATTAAATTCGTGAAACGAAACGCAACAGTTTTTTTTCACACTATTATGTATTTTTATTATTTATTTATAAGAGTATATAAAAATGAGACATTTTCCTTGATTTGTCTCATATTACAAATAATATCTTAAAAATCCGTGGTAAACTGACATTGGCGATGATATTGACAGCTGCGCAGCAGCTATATTTGTCATTGCTAGGGTCAGATATTCAAAATATTTTTTGTAATATGAGACGAATCAAGGAAAGTTTCTCATTCGCGGGCCTAAACCCAAAACGTAAGTGAGGATACTGTTTATCTGCAATTTTTTTCTGGTGTTAAGGAAGGTTATTCCTAACGCAAAAAAAATCAGGCACTTCTAAAATTTTCATTCATTCCCCATTGATGGAAAGTTTGCAAAACTTCAAAAAACAATTATTGAGTTATTTTTCAAATGAAACACAGACGGGTGACGGAAAATGTTGGATATTAAATCCCTTTCTGAATAGATCCGTGGTGCTGGCCGATCTCAACCACACTGACACACTGTGAAATAAGTTCTTCTAGAAATTGCTGCTGATAGGATGCTAAAATTGGAGTTTGTATCCGTATCAATCGGTGCGTTTTGAGTGAAGAGAATGGCTGAATATCCCGATCTAGCAAAGGAAGCCCTTAGTATTTTGATACCATTCGCAACTTCTTATATGTGTGAGCTGTCATTTTCTTCAATGGTCGATATCAAAACAAACAAGATTGAATTTGGAAATTTATTTCGTCTGCGTATCGCGACTGGAACCACGTTTTGATAAATTAGTTAAAATGAAACCAGCTCATTCTTCGCACTGACCTAAAAATACAAATTACATTTTATAGTCGTAATTAAATAAATGCACACGTCTAAGAATGATTTCTGTTTTATTAAAATGAACGTGACAGGTGCACCAGAGCAGACACAGAGGGTAACCGAGCCGTTGCGTCACACCTCTCAGGCGACGATCCACCTTTCACGCGAGTGGAACTGGACATAGTCGTCAGAAGTATGAACCCGAAAAAGGCACCTGAGTCTAACGGGCTCACAGCCACCAGAAAACTCACCGCCACAGAACACAGGACCGGCTTTCCGTACAGAGCGACCAGAGGGATATCTAAAAGGAAGAGCACGCGCACCGCCAAAGCTCCAACCCGCTCCAACTAAGAGAAAGGGGAACGTGGAGAGTGGAAGGGAAGAACTTGAGACAGACGAGACTAGCTCTTTTTCCGCCTTCCGCCACCCTATAACGCAAGCTACTGATAAAGACGCGTCGGCATGGAGCTCCCCTGTTGAAGATCCAACCAGAGTGGAGAAACTTAGGGAGCTGTACAAAGGGACCCTAAGTTTGAAACACAATCTAAATACACAGGCACCAACCACTGGGGAAAGGGTGGACGAGGAAGAAGAAGAGGTGTTGGCGGAAGGAGAACAAGAAGATGACCCTTACGCTGCGATGACTCTGGGTCTTCTTACCATCCAAAAAGCAAGCGCCAGAAGAAAAGACAAGGAACTCGAGAGGTGGAGGACTTGAGACGCCCGGAAAGGCAGGCGAGAAGTCGAACGCCACAGTCCCCCCAGCAAACTCAATAAGGAAATAATAGGCCAAAGGCTTCAGCAAGAGGGAGGCTCAAAAAACCAGGAGGCCGCCAATGTACGCTCTGCGGATATTACGCGGAGAAAAGACATATCCGCAGGCACTTTTGAGGGAAACACCCATGACGCGGCAAGCAGATTTTTTCTACGCAAACTATGGGACTTTAGCAACTCCGGGGGCACTGGTCGAGTGTCCAATAAATAAATATGCAATCAAATAAGGCTTCCGACGGTTATATTACTACAAGCGACATTTTTCAACCAAATCTGTCTCCGACTTCTACCTCTCCAAGTAGTCACTATACGAACCACGATGATAGCAATATAGATGTAGATTTTTACCCTGAATCAATGCGACCCACCAGTGGCTCAAGCGATGGAGACGAAACAACCGAAGACTTGAACCATGAGCAATCTTTAGAAGACATCCAAGTAAACTTATACGCATTACTAGTATTTATCAGATGTAATTTTGTCTACTTGTGAACTGTATAGTTAGAAATAGCAAGATAGGAATCGAGGTCATCTCCCCTCCACACGTTCTACCTTTTTTTTGAGACAAAAATGTGTAGACATATTTTTGGCTTAAAATTAACTTATATTATAATGTATTAATTAGTACTTAATGTCTCTTATGTCTATGTAAGTAACTGAGTTTACAGTTTGAAATGTGTTATTGTTAACATTCTTTTTATGGTTATTGCTGACATTGTTTATGTATAGTCATCAATTTAAAATACCCTAGATACACTAACAACGCCTCAAGCGCGGCTTGAATCAATTGTGCTAAAATCGCGTTTTAGCACAATTGCGCTCGCAGTCGTGCGCCGGTCACCGTCAGATCATCATGCCGAAGTGCTCCGTGAAAAAATGCAAAAATAATACTTCAAATAGCTTAAAAAAGGATGGGGTTTAGTATTTTCGGTAAGTATTAATACAAGGTTTCATAATGTAATGGATTTGCGGCTAAATTTAGCCTTTAATTAAGTAAAAACATTATTTTTCTAAAATAGTTTGAATAAATCGCTTACTCGGTTGTCCCTTTCCCGCGCGTGTGGCAATTCACGTGTTAAAAGAGTCGAAAGATTCATAAAGTAGAACAGAGTTAAATAGTGAAAATATACAGCCGCCTGTTTAGTTTTTTTTAAGGTAGTTTTGTTGCCTACATCTTTGGCGGTATGTTGGTATGTTTCTAAGGAATTCAAATTAATAAAATGTTTATAACTACTCAGACCAAATCGAAAACAATAATTAAAATATGACCGATAGCTACTGTGCCTACTATACGTTAACATTGTTTTTTACACGGCTTGTATTAAGTTGCAATGTAAGTATGTTATGTACGTAAGTATCATTGTATCTATGAATGTATGTTTGTTCGGGTGACGCTATGACGCTATTTAAAAATACAGATGTTCATACAAGTGATCAATTCCACCATATTAATGAACTGACAAAAGCAGCAGTTCAGAAATATGTTGAAGTGCGTCTGCATTATATATGTAAAAAAAAAATATTCAAAAAAAATACTTCAAAACGACAAGTATACAATAAATTAAACTTGTTTCAAGGTACATAAAATATATGTTCGAATAATAAGTTTATTGTTTTATTTTTCTCCACTCTCCCCTCTTACTCCAAAACTACTGGCCTAAAATTGTCAATGTTCGTTTATTTTCTTAAATTACTACAAAACTATTTATTTTATATTTATAGAAATAACATTTAATATGTCACACGATATAGTTTGCAAGATTTTTATTTTATTTTTAACTTGACCGCCCAAAGTGACCGCAATATTTAGAATGTATTTATGTTAAACACCCGTCTTTGGATCACTCAGATATGTTTACCAAATCTCAATTCAATCGGTCCGGTAGTTTCGGAGCAAATTGTCTATGACAGACGGACAGACAGACAAAGACGTAATCCTATAAAGATTCCGTTTTTTGGTTTTAAGGTACGGAACTCTAAAAATAGTGAAACTAGCGTCACACCAATTTTATAAACTGTACAATATGTACATGAAAAAAAAATTGTTCACGACTCCACTTACTCTGTTCCTACAAGACGCGAAGCTACGATCAGCACGCAGCGTAAACAGAATTACACTTAGTTCTGTTTGACTTAAGGTGTACATTCGTACACCTACGGCCGACGGTCGTTAAATTTTACGACTTGCGCGATCATCGCATTTTGTAATGTCACAACCGCCTAGCGCGTGCATTACAAATAATACCTTATATTTAGGGAATAAAGTTGTATTTAATTTTTATAAATATGGTCTTAGTATATTACACGTTTTTAATGTGTCTACTATATGCGCATACTTATAACTAAGCGAGTCGGACACTTTTTCGGCGTGAATTTGTAGGTGACGGTGTATCTAGGGTATTTTAAATCGATGTGTATAGTGCTTTAATACGATATTTCTTAGCGCTGGGGAGGGAATGGTCCCTATATGGTTTGGGATGCATTTTATGTCAGTGATTTATTGTTGCATTTTTGTACTGGGTGGTCTTCAAGTTCTGATGAAGTTTCTTTAGTTTTATTCAGTTCTTTGTAATGTCTGAGATGAATATGTCAGTCAATTCCGTGCTGAGTGCTATTTACTCGCGGTGCACTATTTTAGTGCGATGTTCGAGGTGGAGTTTTTTTATTGTGCGTGGCGAAGCGATGTGTACTTCGCATTGTTTGCGGCCCCGGTAGGGCATCCGCTTATAAGTGTATCCTATTAACACCAGTGTGGATTTTTTTCCGGCGCTATGCATATGGTTGGCCGTGACGCTTCCCGATGGTGAACTGTTTATACGTGGATTGTAGTTTATCCGAGAACCAGCTGTTTTGGATTGTTACTTGGCGTCGCGTTGAGTGGGATGCTTTGGCTGATTTTAAATAGGTCCGAAAAAAGAACGGGGGGGGGGGGTTTAGTGTAGTGTATTTTTTTATATGGTAATCTTTTTTTCTTCTTAGTGTTAGTGTTTTTAATGTTAGTGAGTGTTAATGGTGCGAAGTGGTAAATTTTTTTTTAATAATATTCTTTTCTTTTTTAATTGTTATGTTTCTTATATAGTAATTTTTGTTAATGTTTTATGGGCAATAGAGTTTTATTCTGTTTTTGTGAACAATGTTCTCTTTCCCTGACACTAGCATTTTTATATTTTCATTTTGATCTTGTATAATATACTTCTTGGGTTTAGTTTAACGATGATGTGGTTACTCTTACTTCCCGAATAGATGTATCTTAGTTCTTTAACAGATTTTCTTTACTTTTTGAATAGATGTACGCTACTTCTTGAATAGAGACTCTTTCTTCTTTATATGATAGTGATTCTTGGAGTATCTGGATAGCTCCTTGTGGCAAATTTTGTAATATATAATATAGCGGTAGCGACAGTGCGTAGGTAACCAGTTACTCTCGTAAATCAGCGGAAACACCGCAAATGTTTTTTTTTTATTAATGCATAATTTTAAGTTGTCATAATTTGTATCGTGTGTACGATGGGATTGGGATCAAGTAAAGATGGTAAGTCCCAAAATAGTAATATCGCCATCGCCCAGATGCAGTCATTCTCCGGGCAACTCGAATCTAAACTAAATTACGTGAATAGGACTACATAGTAGTTGGGAGTGGGTCCTATTGATCATATTTTGTACGCGTTGCGCGCCATGTTAACAGCTGGTTACGCAAGACAGTCGAATCGCTGCCGCTGCTTAATTTTATTTTTAAAAAGGGGGAGAAAACTGTGGGAACACAGTTGGGTATCGTTCTCAACACGCTGCACATTCCTTCCCTCCCTGGCGCGGGACGAGGTGGACTGTGCCATCCTAGCCTCCCCAGTTCTTGTAAAACATTTCAATCGAACTCATCTAAATATATTTATAACTACTCGTATTGGAGTCAGAATTTCATTTCATCAGGGTCACCACAATAGGATAACCTTGTATCTAAGGACAGTTGCGACCAGATTCGCACACTCCTTGTATACAGATACCTCAATAACCACCTACTAACGGTAACATGGGCGTCCAGAGTTCGAAAGATCAAATCAACTACAATAACGACAATAGCCTGCAGCAACAGGAAATGGACGAGATCAAGCAGCTTCTGCTCGAGGAGATTCGAGCTAACAGGCAGCTTCTTCAACTCGTGGTGACGGTGTGCATCATGTTCGCCTTCATGGGATTGAAGCTCTTGGGCAGCAGAGTGAAGCCCGTTGTTGTAGGGGGCTCCCCTTAAAAAAATGTTTTTAGTATTTGTTGTTATAGCGGCAACAGAAATACATAATATGTGAAAATTTCTACTCTCTAGCTGTCACGGTTCTTGAGATACAGCCTGGTGACAGACAGACGGACGGACGGACGGACGGACGGACGGATGGATGGACGGACGGACGGACGGACGGACGGACGGACGGACTGCGAAGTCTTAGTAATAGGGTCCCGTTTTACTCTTTGAGTACGGAAGCCTAAAAAAGCAACAAAGCTCAATAAAATGTCAACACAGATGAAGATAACCATTGAGGGCGGAAGGAGGGAGGATAGGAGTGTAGGGGTACATGTGCTGACCAGCCTGAGAATAACGGTCAGGGGCATTCAGCGGACGGCTGAACAGCCAAGCGTCAAGCCGCAGCACGGCTATTGTATTAATAATCTATTATTATTTTACAGGTCATTATGCAGCTATAAGAGTATGCAGCGCTTTTCCCTTATGCGAAGACCTTGAATGCGAAGTAGAACCACCAAAGCCCAATAAGTCATCAAGGCAGCGTAGGCGGGGTATGAGCATCGAACGCTCCGTGCCCACGGCTTCGACTTCCAGCAAGACAACCGGCAAGCCGTCGTGCGCTCCTAAGAAAAAAGAAGACCACGGTCATCAAACCCATCATCCCGGTTATGTAGCCTTCGGTATCGGACTTGTTCGGGAGAGATAGTGAGGAAGAAGACGCTCCTAAGAAGGGCACGCCTATTTATTCTTACATAACTGTAGTATGGTAATAGGCCACATTTAGTGTTTAGCAGTAACAATAGTTAACTGCTACATGAACGCGTATTGCTTGAATCAGCTATCACCCAACGTGTATAAAATAAGGTAGCTGTTTTAATAAAGACTCACTACCTACTACTTGTCTATACTGTAGTAGGTATAGGTATTAGGTACTCATATAATAAGTCCATTATATACCATATAAGGCGTTATGACATAGGAAACTATTATTGTCTCATCTACCCGACACCATACACGTGTTCGCCCCTTCCATTGGGATTATGAATATATGTCCATTATATAAAGAGGCATCTCCCTCGTCAATAAAGACAGATGTTACTCAGTAGTGCTGGTTTCACTTATCCCTTCGCTCCCAACATCACATGGCCACCTTGCCAGTGCGTCACGGTGCGTGGACGCAGGGTTACAATTAACGGTCCACCTCAAGGCCAGATGACAGAAGAAACTCGAAGAAACGTGCCAGCAGTTTGCAGCCAAGTCCTGTGGGAACGCGTTCAGTAGCAGTAAGTAATAGCGCCTAAAACCAGCCCTAGGTAGAAATGGCTAACAACACCACAGTTACCGTCGCACTACGAAGTAACCATCAAATACAGGACTGGAGCATCACAAAGTTGCTGCGTATCACGATAAATCAAGGGCAACGAATCGTCAGTGAGACAATCAATATAACGTTCACGTCGACATCGGCAGAAGATCCGCTTGCTCAACGCATAGAGGGGCACGGCGGATGTGATCGAGCAACACGGCGACAGTACGAACCCTCCGGCGGGCCCGCGGGTTACAAGGAGCAAACAACACCACAGTTACCGTCGCACTACGAAGTAACCATCAAATACAGGACTGGAGCATCACAAAGTTGTCTACTAATTTCGTCACAATGGTGAAAACTTCAACTTCAGAATATGAACAATATAAATCAACTTTAGATCATCTAGCTGTTTCATGGAATGGAGTACTATCTAGCATGACTAATTACATGCAGAAGCTAGATGAGCGAAAGCTACAGGAGTCTGTTCCATCTCATGCAACTTATGTTACCCTAATTGAGGTTTGTTATAGTAAAATATCTGGGTGCGTAACAATGTCTATAATTTTTTTTTAATAATATTAATCGCAATAACGCTCATTTGATATAATTATTGAGTCATATAACAACACTTAATATAATTATCATTTTTAGATAATAATCATTTGATATAATAACATTTAATATAACATACTTTAAGTCTAATGCATGTTTTCTATAATGAACAGGGTTTACAAATATTAGAAAACGATTACAAAGGGGCGATTTCTGAATCACTCATATCATTGCGCCATGCAGTTACTTGTCAGTCAAGGGTTTCAGAAATGCTCGGGTCAACCTGCCAAGAATCAATGCCGTACCAAAAGATGCGCATGTTATAAGAATAATGTTCTCTGCACTTCAAAGTGCCACCAAAGCTTGTCGTGTATCAACAAGTGACACTTTTTTTATTAAGTTTGTTATTTTTTGATTACATTTTGTTTTGTTAGATTTTCTACGATTTTGATACCTAATATTTCGAGTCATTTATGAAAAATGTTATGTTTACCTATTGTGATTTTTTGGCTGTGTAATATTTGTATGTGCCATTTTTAGATACTTAAGAACTGAACTAGAAGAAGAGTCAACATCATATGGACCCACACCATTTCCTGAATCACGAGAGCCGGAGTCAACATCATATGGACCCACACCATTTCCTACATCACAAGAGCCGGAGTCAACATCATATGGAGCCACATCACATCCTACATTACGAGAGCCAGAGTCTCATATGCCAGATCTCTAGATGCTCTAGAGGCTCTAGCCAGAGTCTTATATGGTTTCATATGGAGTCACACCATTGCCAGTAATAGAAGTAAATAAGAATGACTTCATCTCCGGACCAGAGACATCATCAGCGAGTTATTATTTTTCGACATTTATAACCGGCGATACAGCAACCAGCCAGCATAAAACCACCGAAGCCGAAATACCAGCAGAGGAAACAGTTTCTGCGCAAATGGCTCAAGAGGCTATCCCTGAGCCAGCACGTGAGACTAGAACAGAGGAGACTGTTTCATTGCAGCGTACTGAGGTTACTAAGGATCCAGACACAACAGACACGGAAATGGAAGAAGACACTCCAGCTGTTGCGTTTCGGAAAGCAAAAGGACGGAAAAATACCAAACCTGGTATTTCTCAGCAACCAAAACCCAAGCAGACCACTAAACGCAGATTGGATAATTCACCAAAAACTATAACAAAACGTAAGTGCTTAAACTTTCATTTTGATGTATTGACCAGCGAACGGACGGAAATGGTGTTTAAACCATGTACGAATAATAGTGTGGAAGTTTTACATGAAAAACGTTTAGCCAAGACGGATCCGAAATGTGATGATTTTATTAATACGTTGGCACCCGAATCGGCTCAGCTTTTAAATATCATCGATAAATTATATGATAGCGTGTATACTTTAGATTATGAGCAGAATATTATGGTTGCGGAGCTGAAAAAAAAAATATAATGGAGCTCAGCTGAGACGGGAGGAGGCCAAATCAATTGAGGCCTATAATTTAATCTTAAAAAAATTATGAAAAAAATGACGCAATCATCAAAATACATATACAGCGAAGCAAATCACTAGAATACGCGGCATTTTATGAGTATGAAGCCAAGATTAATAACGAAATTAGTCTCTTGTGTAATACTACAGACCAAATGGCGCGATTATCTGAGCTGACTGCGGAGCTGAAATTAATTAAAAATGTTGAGGCAAAAGAGGAAATTAGAAGTCATATAAAAAACTTAGGGTAGAAATTAACGAAAAAAAAGGAGCATGAATTAAAAATCGGCCAATTGACTAAGGATAAGACTGCTATGCGTAAAAAGAACCTCAAAAATTTAAACCAAGTAAGAACGTATTTACAATTCGTCGTCATGATTGAGGACATGTTAACTTCAGGTTATTTGACGCAGAGTCCAAATAATATAGTTAATAACATAGTTCATGTTAAAAAAACATTGAATTTGTTGTGCGAGTATACGGGTAAGTCAACAAATTACGTATTAGGTGTTTGCAATGTAATTAACTTGAGGTTTATAACTAAGTTAGCTTTAGAGTACGTACAGTTAATAAATTATAAGTTAGTATATCAGAATTTAGCTTCTGACAATAAGAATATCACGCATAGATCAATAATTGCCGCCATACAATCGGGTGCGATTATAAAAGAGTATTTCAAGAAAAATAAACTATTATCACTCACTAATATTATAACAAACGATAGAGTGAAACGTATAGTTAATAAAATCTTATTTGACCTGAGTGGGATTAAAACTTTGAAACAGGCTAGGCGCGAATTAGTTAGTAATAAATATTTAAAATTCATTTATGGTACAGAATATTTAAAGCAGTATATAGATACGCTAAAATTATTATACATAAGGTGTATAGTAGTAATTTGGGAGTTAATTACCCAATACCGAGTTGAGGGTGATCAATTAGATGAGAATGCGATTTTTGATCTTGTCCAAAGAAATAAAATCATGTTTGACATGGAAGACTGTTTGTTTAGGTAATAGGAATGCGATTGTTCAATGTATTGAACACGAACAAAGGCCCGAGA
This sequence comes from Epinotia brunnichana, assembly GCA_963854355.1. Classification (NCBI taxonomy): domain Eukaryota; kingdom Metazoa; phylum Arthropoda; class Insecta; order Lepidoptera; family Tortricidae; genus Epinotia; species Epinotia brunnichana. The sequence continues at coordinate 28,218,473 of OY977944.1, forward strand.
CAACTACTACGGAACAGGGCTCGGGATCTCGCTCTGACTCTGGCTCTGGTTCTGGTTCTGATTTTGATTCTGATAAAATTTTGTATTATGTCTAATTTATTGTATTATGATTACAAATAAATAAATGAATGTATAATTCAAACTTATTATTTTTCATCAATCCCTGGCTATTAAACTAGCACAACACAAAACAAAACACACACACATTGGTCATTAAAATGTAACATCGGCATCCAGTTCCTAAAAAAGGAGTGTAACGTAACATCTAAAAAAAAAAAAATCATGTCTTTGATTACTTTGTAGATCATTTGTGTGCTCCGAGAACCTACTACCGGCCGTGCAGTAAATATACGTCAATTCGTTTTAAGTACTGTGACGAACATTACGAGTTGATGAAAGTGACGTGTGCCAAGTATCATTTCATGTATAAGGGACTAGACGCAGACAATGCAACATTGGCTGAGGTCGAACTAAACATGCGAAGGGAATACGTAAGAAGATTTGCCATATTGCCTGAAAATGAGAAAAGATCATCGCGCTTGCCAGGGACCCCGTTGAAGATAGGAAGGATATACCATTTACTTTTATGGACTACTTAAACTGTGTAATTCGCGAGTACGGCGCGAACGTTTATTCACCAATTATTAATCAATTAAATTTAGACGGCTTTGACGTCCAACAATTGAAGAAACCAAATAACCCACCTGTGGTAGATAATTTACATTTAATATGTTGTGTAAAAATAAGAGACCATTATGAATGGCATATTAATAAGTGCGTTCGGTTGATATAGAGCAAGACGTTTTCTTGGGATACGAACACGATAAGGTCAAAAATGGAGATATTAAAAACTAGGACTGGTTTAGACTTTCAACAGACTGAATTCGAACTGTGCAATGCTTCTCTGGAGGGCTACTGGGCATTTTACTGGGCCGTTTTAGCCTCTTCCCTAGCTTACCAGATTGCAATTGCCAAGGAAGCTAAGAAAGCAATATCAGATATTACAACCTTGTCTACTAATTTAGTCACAATGGTGAAAACTTCAACTTCACAATATGAACACTATAAATCAACTTTAGATCATCTAGCTGTTTCATGGAATGGAGTTATATCTAGCATGACTAATTACATGCAGAAGCTAGATTAGCGAAACCTACAGGAGTCTGTTCCATCTCATGCAACTTATGTTACCCTTGTAATAGTTGTAATCAACTTAAATATCACTGTGTGTTACGGAAATCAATATTTTTTAATTTTGCATTTTTTTTTTAATTTTCATGTTAGGAAAGCTACAAGCTCACAATCAGTTGTAAATCCTGTTAGTTCATCAACATAGTATCTCTAAGTTTGAGTCTGGAAAGACCTATAATATCTCCCCATGGGTAGTCGAGTGTTGACATAAATGGGAATGTCAGCTTTAGAGCAATTACTGTCACTGGATCAGAGTTAGGAAAAGTGATTAACCTAGGATTAAAAGATGCCCTACTTCATAGGGTGATGAGTTCTGATCCTAAGACTTTGATGACCAATTATATATTACATATAGAAACTATAGAGAGATACTCCACTATGGAGGAACAGGACAAGCTGAATTTCATTCTGGGGAAATTACTACACGGAGCTGCCAAGCATGTCACTACATGGGTTGCTTCAGATAATCAAAGTGACTAACACACCCACATGTGGATTTTCTTAATGCAGCCAATTCTAAACTAAATCCACTGCTAAGGCTGGCAAATGCCTTTAAATACTTGATTATTATTTTTAAAAAAATACAATAGTGTATCAATTACTTTTAAGAGTATTGCCTTAATTGAGGTTTGTTATAGTAAAATATCTGGGTGATGTCTATATTTTTTTTTTAATAATATTAATCGCAATAACGCTCATTTGATATAATTATTGAGTCATATAACAACACTTAATATAATTATCATTTTTAGATATTATTATGTCTATATTTTTTTTTTAATAATATTAATCGCAATAACGCTCATTTGATATAATTATTGAGTCATATAACAACACTTAATATAATTATCATTTTTAGATAATAATCATTTGATATAATAACATTTAATATAACATACTTTAAGTCTAATGCATGTTTTCTATAATGAACAGGGTTTACAAATATTAGAAAACGATTACAAAGGGGCGATTTCTGAATTTATTATTATTATTACATTTATTTAATAAACAGAGTATATAAACATGGGTACATTAACTGGGTCTCACAAAACTGTCGGAACAGTTTGTCTGTGTGATTATAAACATAATAATACAGAGTTAATAATTAATTAATTAGGTACTAATTTATAAATAGGTTTAGGTTAGACACATGTTTAACCTAACCTAAACCATGCATACAGTTACTTATGTGTTATGATACTTAAATAATGTCGTTTTAATTTTCTTTTAAAGTCGTTTTTTATTCTTTCACGGCTAATAGTTTCTGGTAGACTGTTCAGAAGGTAAGGGATACGTTTTTTTTAAGGTTCTGTCGCCATAAAACTTTTTAACCTTCGGTACGCACAGTTTACCGGACGCCATAGCCCTAGTAACATAAGTATTATCGACTGTTTTTAACAAGCTATTTTCAGAGCTAGGTTCCAGACTGCTATGGTTATTTATAAGCAGTAAATATCTATAATTAAGACTAACTGGCAGTATTTTACAGATTTTGAAAAGAAGTTTATAGTTACCTTAACATTTGTGTCTAGTTTTACTGTTTACTAATAATTTAACAAATCTAAGATGTATGTTTTCTAACCTATCAATGTTTGTTTTAGTTGAGAGTCCATAGCTGTCAAGGGCATAACTCAAAATAGAGTCTACTAGTGACATATATAAGCACCTTAAAGTACTAATTGGTATCCTGAAACTTAGATGAAAAAATTTGCCTAATAATATTCTTAGTTTATCGCAGATAAAGTTAGTATGAACATTCCAAGAGAAGTTTTCGTCTATTTTCATGCCTAAATAAGTTACATATTTAGATCTTTTTATAGGTTCACAAATACAATTTACCATATTATTATGAAGGCATTCAAAGGTGTGGGTATACATAGGGGGAGGAGTGCTAACGGGGCATAAGTGTGGTGAATGGATCAATAAAAAATTGGTTTTATCAGTATTGAGAAGTATTCCATTGTCATGGGACCATGCAATGACTGAATCAATATCTCGTTGAACTAGATGGACGGTGTCTGCGAGGTCTGTGCCAGCTCGTAGGATGCAGAGGTCATCGGCAAACATGTGCGCTGAGCAGTGTTGTAGTACATTGCACAGGCTATTGACGTGCAACAGGTAGAGCACAGGAGAACATCCCGAACCCTGTGGCACTCCACATCCCACATTATGCTCACTACTGAAGGTGTTACCTATTCTCACCATGTAGGAACGCGAGGTGAGATAATCGCGAAACCATTCGTTTAGCGGTTCGCCCACTCCACACTCGTACATGGCGTTCAATAAGGTGTTCGATTCTAAGGTATCAAACGCTTTTTTAAAGTCAAAGAATACTGCTAATACATGTTTTTTGTCATTTAGATAATTATTTATTTCATCTGTAAATTTGGATATTAGAGTAGTGGTACTCTTACCTTTTTGGAAGCCATATCATGATCATGTCTGCATGCATGGGGGGAGTACTGACGGGGCCTGTGGCTGCTTAAAACTTGACCTAGTATCTGAACACACCTACCTTGGAATGATCATAGACAATAGATTAATCTGGAAATATCACATTGACGGAATATGTAAGAAACTAAGAGCCATTATTATTATTATTATTATGTATGTCTTTCCCGCTCACGGGACAATGATGTCCCGGACCTTTGGGAGGCGTGCGTGGGGCTAGGTACCTACAAAGTACCAACTGAGCCAACACGTAGAGGCCCTTTTGACAATTTAATGAAATGCAAGGAGTACACCGAGCGGATGCTGTCCCTGCCCGTGTCATGGGACTCACACAGAGACAGCACCCGCTGGGGTGTATAGGGACTATTAATTGCTGGTTGATGGAATCTAAAGAAAACGGGTTATTGGGTGAAAATGATGGACTAGTGGCTGGGCTATTGGGTGAAACATCGGACGCCTGCCTAATAAACTGTCTCATTTTTTATCTCTGGCAGACGGTGACTCGCCAACTGCTAGATGGGCCCCTATTAATAGCGACATTATTATTATTATTATACTAGCCATAACCATACTAGCAAGGTTGTCAATTCTAAAATTTAAAATTCCCTACAACACCTTGAGAATGATGTACTTATCTCTTGCTGACTCTATAATTAACTACAGTATCAGCACATATGGATGCACTTATAAAACATATCTAGATAAGATATATACACTACAACTATCCATTCTTAAAACTATAGTGCCTATTAAAATTAAACTCCAATGTAAAAATAATTATAAAAACCTATTTGGCTTCTGTAAGGTGCTAAGTATATATGAAAAAATAAATATTCAGATCATATATGATAAATTTAGCCAACTAAAAAACATAAAAATGAGAACACGTAGTGAAAAACTAAGAAACCTGGCATACTTACCACCTTACATTTTACCTGACTATAAGAACATATATGGTAAATGTACTTCAGATTTCATGTTACCTTATATACTTAACCAACTACCATCAGACATTTTAATCAAAATACAGGGAACAGAGAATCCAAAAGCATGTAAAAAAATGCTAAAAAAACATTATATAGACTCTCATTACACCAGCACTGAGGAATAATACTGGTATGGATAAATGTGATAGATAGCAAACTAATAAACTAATATTAATTAGATATTTCTTACAAATAAGCCTAATTGAGGCTTCAGTAAGAACTAAAGAGTATATAAATGTAGTAGAATAAGTTTATAATTTTGAATAAATAAAAGTAAAAAAAAAAAAAGAAATGCTCGGGTCAACCTGCCAAGAATCAATGCCGTACCAAAAGATGCGCATGTTATAAGAATAATGTTCTCTGCACTTCAAAGTGCCACCAAAGCTTGTCGTGTATCAACAAGTGACACTTTTTTTATTAAGTTTGTTATTTTTTGATTACATTTTGTTTTGTTAGATTTTCTACGATTTTGATACCTAATATTTCGAGTAATTTATGAAAAATGTTATGTTTACCTATTGTGATTTTTTGGCTGTGTAATATTTGTATGTGCCATTTTTAGATACTTAAGAACTGAACTAGAAGAAGAGTCAACATCATATGGAGCCACACCATCTCCTGCATCACGAGAGCCGGAGTCAACATCATATGGAGCCACATCATTTCCTGAATCACGAGAGCCGCGGAGTCAACATCATATGGACCCACACCATTTCCTGAATCACGAGAGCCGGAGTCAACATCATATGGACCCACACCATTTCCTACATCACAAGAGCCGGAGTCAACATCATATGGAGCCACATCACATCCTACATTACGAGAGCCAGAGTCTCATATGCCAGATCTCTAGATGCTCTAGAGGCTCTAGCCAGAGTCTTATATGGTTTCATATGGAGTCACACCATTGCCAGTAATAGAAGTAAATAAGAATGACTTCATCTCCGGACCAGAGACATCATCAGCGAGTTATTATTTTTCGACATTTATAACCGGCGATACAGCAACCAGCCAGCATAAAACCACCGAAGCCGAAATACCAGCAGAGGAAACAGTTTCTGCGCAAATGGCTTAAGAGGCTATCCTTGAGCCAGCACGTGACACTAGAACAGAGGAGACTGTTTCATTGCAGCGTACTGAGGTTACTAAGGATCCAGACACAACAGACACGGAAATGGAAGAAGACACTCCAGCTGTTGCGTTTCGGAAAGCAAAAGGACGGAAAAATACCAAACCTGGTATTTCTCAGCAACCAAAACCCAAGCGGACCACTAAACGCAGATTGGATAATTTACCAAAAACTATAACAAAACGTAAGTGCTTAAACTCTCATTTTGATGTATTGACCAGCGAACGGACGGAAATGGTGTTTAAACCATGTACGGTTAATAGTGTGGAAGTTTTACATGAAAAACGTTTAGCCAAGACGGATCCGAAATGTGATGATTTTATTAATACGTTGGCACCCGAATCGGCTCAGCTTTTAAATATCATCGATAAATTATATGATATCGTGTATACTTTAGATTATGAGCAGAATATTATGGTTGCGGAGCTGAAAAAAATATATAATGGAGCTCAGCTGAGACGGGAGAAGGCCAAATCAATTGAGGCCTATAAATTTAATCTAAAAAAAATTATGAAAAAAATGACGCAATCATCAAAATACATATACAGCGAAGCAAATCACTAGAATACGCGGCATTTTATGAGTATGAAGCCAAGATTAATAACGAAATTAGTCTCTTGTGTAATACTACAGACCAAATGGCGCGATTATCTGAGCTGACTGCGGAGCTGAAATTAATTAAAAATGTTGAGGCAAAAGAGGAAATTAAAAAGTCATATAAAAAAACTTAGGGTAGAAATTAACGAAAAAAAAAGGAGCATAAATTAAAAATCGGCCAATTGACTAAGGATAAGACTGCTATGCGTAAAAAGAGTAAAAAGAACCTCAAAAATTTAAACCAAGTAAGAACGTAATTACAATTCGTCGTCATGATTGAGGACATGTTCACTTCAGGTTATTTGACGCAGAGTCCAAATAATATAGTTAATAACATAGTTCATGTTAAAAAAACATTGAATTTGTTGTGCGAGTATACGGGTAAGTCAACAAATTACGTATTAGGTGTTTGCAATGTAATTAACTTGAGGTTTATAACTAAGTTAGCTTTAGAGTACGTACAGTTAATAAATTATAAGTTAGTATATCAGAATTTAGCTTCTGACAATAAGAATATCACGCATAGATCAATAATTGCCGCCATACAATCGGGTGCGATTATAAAAGAGTATTTCAAGAAAAATAAACTATTATCACTCACTAATATAAACGATAGAGTGAAAAGTATAATTAATAAAATCTTATTTGACCTGAGTGGGATTAAAACTTTGAAACAGGCTAGGCGCGAATTAGTAAGTAATAAATATTTAAAATTCATTTATGGTACAGAATATTTAAAGCAGTATATAGATACGCTAAAATTATTATACATAAGGTGTATAGTAGTAATTTGGGAGTTGATTACCCAATACCGAGTTGAGGGTGATCAATTAGATGAGAATGCGATTTTTGATCTTGTCCAAAGAAATAAAATCATGTTTGACATGGAAGACTGTTTGTTTAGGTAATAGGAATGCGATTGCTCAATGTATTGAACACGAACAAAGGCCCGAGACAACTACTACGGAACAGGGCTTGGGATCTCGCTCTGACTCTGGCTCTGGTTCTGGTTCTGATTTTGATTCTGATAAAATTTTGTATTATGTCTAATTTCTTGTTTTATGATTACAAATAAATAAATGAATGTATAATTCAAACTTATTATTTTTCATCAATCCCTGGCTATTAAACTAGCACAACACAAAACAAAACACACACACATTGGTCATTAAAATGTAACATCGGCATCCAGTTCCTAAAAAAGGAGTGTAACGTAACATCTAAAAAAAACAAATCATGTCTTTGATTACTTTGTAGATCATTTGTGTGCTCCGAGAACCTACTACCGGCCGTGCAGTAAATATACGTCAATTCGTTTAAGTACTGTGACGAACATTACGAGTTGATGAAAGTGACGTGTGCCAAGTATCATTTCATGTATAAGGGACTAGACGCAGACAATGCAACATTGGCTGAGGTCGAACTAAACATGCGAAGGGAATACGTAAGAAGATATGCCATATTGCCTGAAAATTAGAAAAGATCATCGCGCTTGCCAGGGACCCCGTTGAAGATAGGAAGGATATACCATTTACTTTTATGGACTACTTAAACTGTGTAATTCGCGAGTACGGCGCGAACGTTTATTCACCAATCATTAATCAATTAAATTTAGACGGCTTTGACGTCCAACAATTGAAGAAACCAAATAACCCACCTGTGGTAGATAATTTACATTTAATATGTGTAAAAATAAGAGACCATTATGAATGGCATATTAATGAGTCTGTTCGGTTGATATAGAGCAAGACGTTTTCTTGGGATACGAACACGATAAGGTCAAAAATGGAGATATTAAAAACTAGGACTGGTTTAGACTTTCAACAGACTGAATTCGAACTGTGCAATGCTTCTCTGGAGGGCTACTGGGCATTTTACTGGGCCGTTTCAGCCTCTTCCCTGGCTTACCAGATTGCAATTGCCAAGGAAGCTAAGAAAGCAATATCAGATATTACAACCTTGTCTACTAATTTAGTCACAATGGTGAAAACTTTAACTTCACAATATGAACACTATAAATCAACTTCAGATCATCTAGCTGTTTCATGGAATGGAGTTATATCTAACATGACTAATTACATGCAGAAGCTAGATTAGCGAAAGCTACAGGAGTCTGTTCCATCTCATGCAACTTATGTTACCCTTGTAATAGTTGTAATCAACTTAAATATCACTGTGTGTTACGGAAATCAATATTTTTTAATTTTACATATTTTTTTTTATTTTCATGTTAGGAAAGCTACAAGCTCACAATCAGTTGTAAATCCTGTTAGTTCATCAACATAGTATCTCTAAGTTTGAGTCTGGAAAGACCTATAATATCTCCCCATGGGTAGTTGAGTGTTGACATAAATGGGAATGTCAGCTTTAGAGCAATTACTGTCACTGGATCAGAGTTAGGAAAAGTGATTAACCTAGGGTTAAAAGATGACCTACTCCATAGGGTGATGAGTTCTGATCCTAAGACTTTGATGACCAATTATATATTACATATAGAAACTATAGAGAGATACTCCACTATGGAGCAACAGGACAAGCTGAATTTCATTCTGGGGAAATAACTACACGGAGCTGCCAAGCATGTCACTACATGGGTTGCTTCAGACAATCAAAGTGACTAACACACCCACATGTGGATTTTCTTAATGCAGCCAATTCTTAACTAAATCCACTGCTAAGGCTGGCAAATGCCTTTAAATACTTAACTATTATTAAAAAAAAAATACAATAGTGTATCAATTACTTTTAAGAGTATTGCCGTAATTGAGGTTTGTTATAGTAAAATATCTGGGTGCGTAACAATGTCTATAAATTTTTTTAATAATATTAATCGCAATAACGCTCATTTGATATAATTATTGAGTCATATAACAACACTTAACATAATTATCATTTTTAGATAATAATCATTTGATATAATAACATTTAATATAACATATTTTAAGTCTAATGCATGTTTTCTATAATGAACAGGGCTTACAAATATTAGAAAACGATTACAAAGGGGCGATTTCTGAATCACTCATATCATTGCGCCATGCAGTTACTTGTCAGTCAAGGGTTTCAGAAATGCTCGGGTCAACCTGCCAAGAATCAATGCCGTACCAAAAGATGCGCATGTTATAAGAATAATGTTCTCTGCACTTCAAAGTGCCACCAAAGCTTAACGGCGATACAGCAACCAGCCAGCATAAAACCACCGAAGCCGAAATACCAGCAGAGGAAACAGTTTCTGCGCAAATGGCTCAAGAGGCTATCCCTGAGCCAGCACGTGAGACTAGAACAGAGGAGACTGTTTCATTGCAGCGTACTGAGGTTACTAAGGATCCAGACACAACAGACACGGAAATGGAAGAAGACACTCCAGCTGTTGCGTTTCGGAAAGCAAAAGGACGGAAAAATACCAAACCTGGTATTTCTCAGCAACCAAAACCCAAGCAGACCACTAAACGCAGATTGGATAATTCACCAAAAACTATAACAAAACGTAAGTGCTTAAACTCTCATTTTGATGTATTGACCAGCGAACGGACGGAAATGGTGTTTAAACCATGTACGGTTAATAGTGTGGAAGTTTTACATGAAAAACGTTTAGCCAAGACGGATCCGAAATGTGATGATTTTATTAATACGTTGGCACCCGAATCGGCTCAGCTTTTAAATCATCGATAAATTATATGATAGCGTGTATACTTTAGATTATGAGCAGAATATTATGGTTGCGGAGCTGAAAAAAATATATAATGGAGCTCAGCTGAGACGGGAGGAGGCCAAATCAATTGAGGCCTATAAATTTAATCTTTAAAAATTATGAAAAAAATGACGCAATCATCAAAATACATATACAGCGAAGCAAATCACTAGAATACGCGGCATTTTATGAGTATGAAGCCAAGATTAATAACGAAATTAGTCTCTTGTGTAATACTACAGACCAAATGGCGCGATTATCTGAGCTGACTGCGGAGCTGAAATTAATTAAAAATGTTGAGGCAAAAGAGCGCTCAATACTTTAGTGAAATTGTCGCAAAAGGAATCATTTGAAGAGTATGATATTTTGATCAAAGGGAAGTCATTACCCTCAAAAAACAAATTGCTGTCATTAAGCCCCTTTATTGACGAGAAGGATTCCATTAGAGTCGGAGGTAGAATCAAAAACGGTAACTTCACGTTCGAAAAGAAGCATCCACTTCTCCTTATGTCTAAACATATTTTAACTAAACTAATATTTCGCTTTGAGCATTTACGTTTAATGCACTCGGGACCTCAATTGCTTCTTTCTTCAAATAGAGAAGAATTTTGGCCAATTGGTGGTCGTAATCTATCTCGATCTACTGTACACAGCTGTAAACGCTGTTTTCGCCTTAACGCACAAACAGCTCGTCCGATGATGGGCAACTTACCTGAGCAGCGCCTTCGTCCTGGGTACCCATTTCAGACGACAGGAATGGATTACGCGGGACCTTTATTAGCACTAAATAAAAGAGGACGTGGTAGCAGGACTGAAAAGGTCTACATCGTTATATTTATCTGTTTCACGACTAAATGCGTTCACCTCGAGCTGGTAAGCTCATTATGTAAAGATTCTTTCCTTGCTACGTTGCGTCGCTTCATTGCTAGGCGTTCTAAGCCTGCAACATTATTCTCGGATAACGGGACCCAGTTTGTGGGTGCACGAAACGAACTTTATAAGTTCCTCAATGATAACGCAAGTTCAATAATTAATGAAATGTCTAATGAACACATTGACTTTAAGTTCATACCAGCATACGCTGCGCACATGGCCGGCTTATGGGAAGCCAACATTAAATGTATCAAATCCCATTTGCATCGCGTGTTAGGGAATGCCCATTTAGTTTTTGAAGATATGTATACGGTTTTGGTCCAAATAGAGGCTATCTTAAACTCGCGTCCCCTGACACCACTCTCGACAGACCCACATGACATGACGGCACTGTCCCCAGGGCACTTCTTGGTAGGACGACCGATGACAGCTTTGCCAACGCCAACGCTAGTAGATATCAACCAAAACCGGCTTACACGTTTTGAAAGACTAGAAAAGCTACGTCAACACTTTTGGGCCAGGTGGCACAAAGAATACATCGCTGAACTCCAACAACGCACGAAATGGCGCACTTCGAAAGGTCAGACGCTACAAAAGGGAGCATTAGTACTCATTAAGGAAGAAGGACTTCCGACAATGAAATGGCGATTGGGCCGCATCACCGAAATCTATCCAGGAACTGACGGAATCGCTAGAGTCGCGGATATCAACACCATAAGAGGAGTGATACGCCGAGGTTTCAATCGTATTTGCCCGTTGCCAGCCATTGAAGTTGACGAATGAAGTCGAAGAGTTGAAAGACAAACCTTTCAACGCCCGGGGGCATGTTCGGGATTCATCGGAACTATTCGGAACAGATCCCCACCGCTCAGCGGACAGCGGCCAGCCACCACACCTAATAGATCTCCGACGCGCACGCACGCTACTTGCGTCCTTTTGAAACTGATTATTATTTAAACCTATGTACTTATATTCGTTATAATTCAATTAAATCAATCATCAAGATCTACATTTTTTATTGGAACAACAACTACCATGTGGATTTTCTTAATGCAGCCAATTCTTAACTAAATCCACTGCTAAGGCTGGCAAATGCCTTTAAATACTTAACTATTATTAAAAAAAAATACAATAGTGTATCAATTACTTTTAAGAGTATTGCCGTAATTGAGGTTTGTTATAGTAAAATATCTGGGTGCGTAACAATGTCTATATATTTTTTTTAATAATATTAATCGCAATAATGCTCATTTGATATAATTATTGAGTCATATAATAACACTTTATATAATTATCATTTTTAGATAATAATCATTTGATATAATAACATTTAATATAACATACTTTAAGTCTAATGCATGTTTTCTATAATGAACAGGGTTTACAAATATTAGAAAACGATTACAAAGGGGCGATTTCTGAATCACTCATATAATTGCGCCATGCAGTTACTTGTCAGTCAAGGGTTTCAGAAATGCTCGGGTCAACCTGCCAAGAATCAATGCCGTACCAAAAGATGCGCATGTTATAAGAATAATGTTCTCTGCACTTCAAAGTGCCACCAAAGCTTGTCGTGTATCAACAAGTGACACTTTTTTTATTAAGTTTGTTATTATTTGATTACATTTTGTTTTGTTAGATTTTCTACGTTTTTGATACCTAATATTTCGAGTCATTTATGAAAAATGTTATGTTTACCTATTGTGATTTTTTGGCTGTGTAATATTTGTATGTGCCATTTTTAGATACTTAAGAACTGAACTAGAAGAAGAGTCAACATCATATGGACCCACACCATTTCCTACATCATAAGAGCCGGAGTCAACATCATATGGAGCCACATCACATCCTACATTACGAGAGCCAGAGTCTCATATGCCAGATCTCTAGATGCTCTAGAGGCTCTAGCCAGAGTCTTATATGGTTTCATATGGAGTCACACCATTGCCAGTAATAGAAGTAAATAAGAATGACTTCATCTCCGGACCAGAGACATCATCAGCGAGTTATTATTTTTCGACATTTATAACCGGCGATACAGCAACCAGCCAGCATAAAACCACCGAAGCCGAAATACCAGCAGAGGAAACAGTTTCTGCGCAAATGGCTCAAGAGGCTATCCCTGAGCCAGCACGTGAGACTAGAACAGAGGAGACTGTTTCATTGCAGCGTACTGAGGTTACTAAGGATCCAGACACAACAGACACGGAAATGGAAGAAGACACTCCAGCTGTTGCGTTTCGGAAAGCAAAAGGACGGAAAAATACCAAACCTGGTATTTCTCAGCAACCAAAACCCAAGCAGACCACTAAACGCAGATTGGATAATTCACCAAAAACTATAACAAAACGTAAGTGCTTAAACTCTCATTTTGATGTATTGACCAGCGAACGGACGGAAATGGTGTTTAAACCATGTACGATTAATAGTGTGGAAGTTTTACATGAAAAACGTTTAGCCAAGACGGATCCGAAATGTGATGATTTTATTAATACGTTGGCACCCGAATCGGCTCAGCTTTTAAATATCATCGATAAATTATATGATAGCGTGTATACTTTAGATTATGAGCAGAATATTATGGTTGCGGAGCTGAAAAAAATATATAATGGAGCTCAGCTGAGACGGGAGGAGGCCAAATCAATTGAGGCCTATAAATTTAATCTTAAAAAAATTATGAAAAAAATGACGCAATCATCAAAATACATATACAGCGAAGCAAATCACTAGAATACGCGGCATTTTATGAGTATGAAGCCAAGATTAATAACGAAATTATTCTCTTGTGTAATACTACAGACCAAATGGCGCGATTATCTGAGCTGACTGCGGAGCTGAAATTAATTAAAAATGTTGAGGCAAAAGAGGAAATTAGAAGTCATATAAAAAAACTTAGGGTAGAAATTAACGAAAAAAAAGGAGCATAAATTAAAAATCGGCCAATTGGCTAAGGATAAGACTGCTATGCGTAAAAAGAACCTCAAAAATTTAAACCAAGTAAGAACGTATTTACAATTCGTCGTCATGATTGAGGACATGTTAACTTCAGGTTATTTGACGCAGAGTCCAAATAATATAGTTAATAACATAGTTCATGTTAAAAAAACATTGAATTTGTTGTGCGAGTATACGGGTAAGTCAACAAATAACGTATTAGGTGTTTGCAATGTAATTAACTTGAGGTTTATAACTAAGTTAGCTTTAGAGTACGTACAGTTAATAAATTATAAGTTAGTATATCAGAATTTAGCTTCTGACAATAAGAATATCACGCATAGATCAATAATTGCCGCCATACAATCGGGTGCGATTATAAAAGAGTATTTCAAGAAAAATAAACTATTATCACTCACTAATATTATAACAAACGATAGAGTGAAACGTATAGTTAATAAAATCTTATTTGACCTGAGTGGGATTAAAACTTTGAAACAGGCTAGGCGCGAATTAGTTAGTAATAAATATTTAAAATTCATTTATGGTACAGAATATTTAAAGCAGTATATAGATACGCTAAAATTATTATACATAATGTGTATAGTAGTAATTTGGGAGTTGATTACCCAATACCGAGTTGAGGGTGATCAATTAGATGAGAATGCGATTTTTGATCTTTTCTAAAGAAATAAAATCATGTTTGACATGGAAGACTGTTTGTTTAGGTAATAGGAATGCGATTGTTCAATGTATTGAACACGAACAAAGGCCCGAGACAACTACTACGGAACAGGGCTCGGGATCTCGCTCTGACTCTGGCTCTGGTTCTGGTTCTGATTTTGATTCTGATAAAATTTTGAATTATGTCTAATTTCTTGTATTATGATTACAAATAAATAAATGAATGTATAATTCAAACTTATTATTTTTCATCAATCCCTGGCTATTAAACTAGCACAACACAAAACAAAACACACACACATTGGTCATTAAAATGTAACATCGGCATCCAGTTCCTAAAAAAAGGAGTGTAACGTAACATCTAAAAAAAACAAATCATGTCTTTGATTACTTTGTAGATCATTTGTGTACTCCGAGAACCTACTACCGGCCGTGCAGTAAATATACGTCAATTCGTTTTAAGTACTGTGACGAACATTACGAGTTGATGAAAGTGACGTGTGCCAAGTATCATTTCATGTATAAGGGACTAGACGCAGACAATGCAACATTGGCTGAGGTCGAACTAAACATGCGAAGGGAATACGTAAGAAGATTTGCCATATTGCCTGAAAATGAGAAAAGATCATCGCGCTTGCCAGGGACCCCGTTGAAGATAGGAAGGATATACCATTTACTTTTATGGACTACTTAAACTGTGTAATTCGCGAGTACGGCGCGAACGTTTATTCACCAATTATTAATCAATTAAATTTAGACGGCTTTGACGTCCAACAATTGAAGAAACCAAATAACCCACCTGTGGTAGATAATTTACATTTAATATGTTGTGTAAAAATAAGAGACCATTATGAATGGCATATTAATAAGTGCGTTCGGTTGATATAGAGCAAGACGTTTTCTTGGGATACGAACACGATAAGGTCAAAAATGGAGATATTAAAAACTAGGACTGGTTTAGACTTTCAACAGACTGAATTCGAACTATGCAATGCTTCTCTGGAGGGCTACTAAGCATTTTACTGGGCCGTTTCAGCCTCTTCCCTGGCTTACCAGATTGCAATTGCCAAGGAAGCTAAGAAAGCAATATCAGATATTACAACCTTGTCTACTAATTTAGTCACAATGGTGAAAACTTCAACTTCACAATATGAACACTATAAATCAACTTTAGATCATCTAGCTGTTTCATGGAATGGAGTTATATCTAGCATGACTAATTACATGCAGAAGCTAGATTAGCGAAACCTACAGGAGTCTGTTCCATCTCATGCAACTTATGTTACCCTTGTAATAGTTGTAATCAACTTAAATATCACTGTGTGTTACGGAAATCAATATTTTTTAATTTTGCATTTTTTTTTTAATTTTCATGTTAGGAAAGCTACAAGCTCACAATCAGTTGTAAATCCTGTTAGTTCATCAACATAGTATCTCTAAGTTTGAGTCTGGAAAGACCTATAATATCTCCCCATGGGTAGTCGAGTGTTGACATAAATGGGAATGTCAGCTTTAGAGCAATTACTGTCACTGGATCAGAGTTAGGAAAAGTGATTAACCTAGGATTAAAAGATGCCCTACTTCATAGGGTGATGAGTTCTGATCCTAAGACTTTGATGACCAATTATATATTACATATAGAAACTATATAGAGATACTCCACTATGGAGGAACAGGACAAGCTGAATTTCATTCTGGGGAAATTACTACACGGAGCTGCCAAGCATGTCACTACATGGGTTGCTTCAGACAATCAAAGTGACTAACACACCCACATGTGGATTTTCTTAATGCAGCCAATTCTAAACTAAATCCACTGCTAAGGCTGGCAAATGCCTTTAAATACTTGATTATTATTTAAAAAAAAATACAATAGTGTATCAATTACTTTTAAGAGTATTGCCGTAATTGAGGTTTGTTATAGTAAAATATCTGGGTGCGTAACAATGTCTATATATTTTTTTTAATAATATTAATCGCAATAACGCTCATTTGATATAATTATTGAGTCATATAACAACACTTAATATAATTATCATTTTTAGATAATAATCATTTGATATAATAACATTTAATATAACATACTTTAAGTCTAATGCATGTTTTCTATAATGAACAGGGTTTACAAATATTAGAAAACGATTACAAAGGGGCGATTTCTGAATTTATTATTATTATTACATTTATTTAATAAACAGAGTATATAAACATGGGTACATTAACTGGGTCTCACAAAACTGTCGGAACAGTTTGTCTGTGTGATTATAAACATAATAATACAGAGGTAATAATTAATTAATTAGGTACTAATTTATAAATAGGTTTAGGTTAGACACATGTTTAACCTAACCTAAACCATGCATACAGTTACTTATGTGTTATGATACTTAAATAATGTCGTTTTAATTTTCTTTTAAAGTCGTTTTTTATTCTTTCACGGCTAATAGTTTCTGGTAGACTGTTCAGAAGGTAAGGGATACGTTTTTTTTAAGGTTCTGTCGCCATAAAACTTTTTAACCTTCGGTACGCACAGTTTACCGGACGCCATAGCCCTAGTAACATAAGTATTATCGACTGTTTTTAACAAGCTATTTTCAGAGCTAGGTTCCAGACTGCTATGGTTATTTATAAGCAGTAAATATCTATAATTAAGACTAACTGGCAGTATTTTACAGATTTTGAAAAGAAGTTTATAGTTACCTTAACATTTGTGTCTAGTTTTACTGTTTACTAATAATTTAACAAATCTAAGATGTATGTTTTCTAACCTATCAATGTTTGTTTTAGTTGAGAGTCCATAGCTGTCAAGGGCATAACTCAAAATAGAGTCTACTAGTGACATATATAAGCACCTTAAAGTACTAATTGGTATCCTGAAACTTAGATGAAAAAATTTGCCTAATAATATTCTTAGTTTATCGCAGATAAAGTTAGTATGAACATTCCAAGAGAAGTTTTCGTCTATTTTCATGCCTAAATAAGTTACATATTTAGATCTTTTTATAGGTTCACAAATACAATTTACCATATTATTATGAAGGCATTCAAAGGTGTGGGTATACATAGGGGGAGGAGTGCTAACGGGGCATAAGTGTGGTGAATGGATCAATAAAAAATTGGTTTTATCAGTATTGAGAAGTATTCCATTGTCATGGGACCATGCAATGACTGAATCAATATCTCGTTGAACTAGATGGACGGTGTCTGCGAGGTCTGTGCCAGCTCGTAGGATGCAGAGGTCATCAGCAAACATGTGCGCTGAGCAGTGTTGTAGTACATTGCACAGGCTATTGACGTGCAACAGGTAGAGCACAGGAGAACATCCCGAACCCTGTGGCACTCCACATCCCACATTATGCTCACTACTGAAGGTGTTACCTATTCTCACCATGTAGGAACGCGAGGTGAGATAATCGCGAAACCATTCGTTTAGCGGTTCGCCCACTCCACACTCGTACATGGCGTTCAATAAGGTGTTCGATTCTAAGGTATCAAACGCTTTTTTAAAGTCAAAGAATACTGCTAATACATGTTTTTTGTCATTTAGATAATTATTTATTTCATCTGTAAATTTGGATATTAGAGTAGTGGTACTCTTACCTTTTTGGAAGCCATATCATGATCATGTCTGCATGCATGGGGGGAGTACTGACGGGGCCTGTGGCTGCTTAAAACTTGACCTAGTATCTGAACACACCTACCTTGGAATGATCATAGACAATATATTAATCTGGAAATATCACATTGACGGAATATGTAAGAAACTAAGAGCCATACTAGCAAGGTTGTCAATTCTAAAATTTAAAATTCCCAACAACACCTTGAGAATGATGTACTTAACTCTTGCTGACTCTATAATTTACTACAGTATCAGCACATATGGATGCACTTATAAAACATATCTAGATAAGATATATACACTACAACTATCCATTCTTAAAACTATAGTGCCTATTAAAATTAAACTCCAATGTAAAAATAATTATAAAAACCTATTTGGCTTCTGTAAGGTGCTAAGTATATATGAAAAAATAAATATTCAGATCATATATGATAAATTTAGCCAACTAAAAAACCTAAAAATGAGAACACGTAGTGAAAAACTAAGAAACCTGGCATACTTACCACCTTACATTTTACCTGACTATAAGAATATATATGGTAAATGTACTTCAGATTTCATGTTACCTTATATACTTAACCAACTACCATCAGACATTTTAATCAAAATACAGGGAACAGAGAATCCAAAAGCATGTAAAAAAATGATAAAAAAACATTATATAGACTCTCATTACACCAGCACTGAGGAATAATACTGGTATGGATAAATGTGATAGATAGCAAACTAATAAACTAATATTAATTAGATATTTCTTACAAATAAGCCTAATTGAGGCTTCAGTAAGAACTAAAGAGTATATAAATGTAGTAGAATAAGTTTATAATTTTGAATAAATAAAAGTAAAAAAAAAAAAAAGAAATGCTCGGGTCAACCTGCCAAGAATCAATGCCGTACCAAAAGATGCGCATGTTATAAGAATAATGTTCTCTGCACTTCAAAGTGCCACCAAAGCTTGTCGTGTATCAACAAGTGACACTTTTTTTATTAAGTTTGTTATTTTTTGATTACATTTTGTTTTGTTAGATTTTCTACGATTTTGATACCTAATATTTCGAGTAATTTATGAAAAATGTTATGTTTACCTATTGTGATTTTTTGGCTGTGTAATATTTGTATGTGCCATTTTTAGATACTTAAGAACTGAACTAGAAGAAGAGTCAACATCATATGGAGCCACACCATCTCCTGCATCACGAGAGCCGGAGTCAACATCATATGGAGCCACATCATTTCCTGAATCACGAGAGCCGCGGAGTCAACATCATATGGACCCACACCATTTCCTGAATCACGAGAGCCGGAGTCAACATCATATGGACCCACACCATTTCCTACATCACAAGAGCCGGAGTCAACATCATATGGAGCCACATCACATCCTACATTACGAGAGCCAGAGTCTCATATGCCAGATCTCTAGATGCTCTAGAGGCTCTAGCCAGAGTCTTATATGGTTTCATATGGAGTCACACCATTGCCAGTAATAGAAGTAAATAAGAATGACTTCATCTCCGGACCAGAGACATCATCAGCGAGTTATTATTTTTCGACATTTATAACCGGCGATACAGCAACCAGCCAGCATAAAACCACCGAAGCCGAAATACCAGCAGAGGAAACAGTTTCTGCGCAAATGGCTCAAGAGGCTATCCCTGAGCCAGCACGTGAGACTAGAACAGAGGAGACTGTTTCATTGCAGCGTACTGAGGTTACTAAGGATCCAGACACAACAGACACGGAAATGGTAGAAGACACCCCAGCTGTTGCGTTTCGGAAAGCAAAAGGACGGAAAAATACCAAACCTGGTATTTCTCAGCAACCAAAACCCAAGCGGACCACTAAACGCAGATTGGATAATTTACCAAAAACTATAACAAAACGTAAGTGCTTAAACTCTCATTTTGATGTATTGACCAGCGAACGGACGGAAATGGTGTTTAAACCATGTACGGTTAAGTGTGGAAGTTTTACATGAAAAACGTTTAGCCAAGACGGATCCGAAATGTGATGATTTTATTAATACGTTGGCACCCGAATCGGCTCAGCTTTTAAATATCATCGATAAATTATATGATAGCGTGTATACTTTAGATTATGAGCAGAATATTATGGTTGCGGAGCTGAAAAAAATATATAATGGAGCTCAGCTGAGACGGGAGGAGGCCAAATCAATTGAGGCCTATAAATTTAATCTAAAAAAAATTATGAAAAAAATGACGCAATCATCAAAATACATATACAGCGAAGCAAATCACTAGAATACGCGGCATTTTATGAGTATGAAGCCAAGATTAATAACGAAATTAGTCTCTTGTGTAATACTACAGACCAAATGGCGCGATTATCTGAGCTGACTGCGGAGCTGAAATTAATTAAAAATGTTGAGGCAAAAGAGGAAATTAAAAAGTCATATAAAAAAACTTAGGGTAGAAATTAACGAAAAAAAAAGGAGCATAAATTAAAAATCGGCCAATTGACTAAGGATAAGACTGCTATGCGTAAAAAGAGTAAAAAGAACCTCAAAAATTTAAACCAAGTAAGAACGTAATTACAATTCGTCGTCATGATTGAGGACATGTTAACTTCAGGTTATTTGACGCAGAGTCCAAATAATATAGTTAATAACATAGTTCATGTTAAAAAAACATTGAATTTGTTGTGCGAGTATACGGGTAAGTCAACAAATTACGTATTAGGTGTTTGCAATGTAATTAACTTGAGGTTTATAACTAAGTTAGCTTTAGAGTACGTACAGTTAATAAATTATAAGTTAGTATATCAGAATTTAGCTTCTGACAATAAGAATATCACGCATAGATCAATAATTGCCGCCATACAATCGGGTGCGATTATAAAAGAGTATTTCAAGAAAAATAAACTATTATCACTCACTAATATAAACGATAGAGTGAAAAGTATAATTAATAAAATCTTATTTGACCTGAGTGGGATTAAAACTTTGAAACAGGCTAGGCGCGAATTAGTAAGTAATAAATATTTAAAATTCATTTATGGTACAGAATATTTAAAGCAGTATATAGATACGCTAAAATTATTATACATAAGGTGTATAGTAGTAATTTGGGAGTTGATTACCCAATACCGAGTTGAGGGTGATCAATTAGATGAGAATGCGATTTTTGATCTTGTCCAAAGAAATAAAATCATGTTTGACATGGAAGACTGTTTGTTTAGGTAATAGGAATGCGATTGTTCAATGTATTGAACACGAACAAAGGCCCGAGACAACTACTACGGAACAGGGCTCGGGATCTCGCTCTGACTCTGGCTCTGGTTCTGGTTCTGATTTTGATTCTGATAAAATTTTGTATTATGTCTAATTTCTTGTATTATGATTACAAATAAATAAATGAATGTATAATTCAAACTTATTATTTTTCATCAATCCCTGGCTATTAAACTAGCACAACATTAAACAAAACACACACACATTGGTCATTAAAATGTAACATCGGCATCCAGTTCCTAAAAAAGGAGTGTAACGTAACATCTAAAAAAAACAAATCATGTCTTTGATTACTTTGTAGATCATTTGTGTGCTCCGAGAACCTACTACCGGCCGTGCAGTAAATATACGTCAATTCGTTTTAAGTACTGTGACGAACATTACGAGTTGATGAAAGTGACGTGTGCCAAGTATCATTTCATGTATAAGGGACTAGACGCAGACAATGCAACATTGGCTGAGGTCGAACTAAACATGCGAAGGGAATACGTAAGAAGATTTGCCATATTGCCTGAAAATGAGAAAAGATCATCGCGCTTGCCAGGGACCCCGTTGAAGATAGGAAGGATATACCATTTATGGACTACTTAAACTGTGTAATTCGCGAGTACGGCGCGAACGTTTATTCACCAATCATTAATCAATTAAATTTAGACGGCTTTGACGTCCAACAATTGAAGAAACCAAATAACCCACCTGTGGTAGATAATTTACATTTAATATGTTGTGTAAAAATAAGAGACCATTATGAATGGCATATTAATAAGTCTGTTCGGTTGATATAGAGCAAGACGTTTTCTTGGGATACGAACACGATAAGGTCAAAAATGGAGATATTAAAAACTAGGACTGGTTTAGACTTTCAACAGACTGAATTCGAACTGTGCAATGCTTCTCTGGAGGGCTACTGGGCATTTTACTGGGCCGTTTTAGCCTCTTCCCTGGCTTACCAGATTGCAATTGCCAAGAAAGCTAAGAAAGCAATATCAGATATTACAACCTTGTCTACTAATTTAGTCACAATGGTGAAAACTTTAACTTCACAATATGAACACTATAAATCAACTTCAGATCATCTAGCTGTTTTATGGAATGGAGTTATATCTAACATGACTAATTACATGCAGAAGCTAGATTAGCGAAAGCTACAGGAGTCTGTTCCATCTCATGCAACTTATGTTACCCTTGTAATAGTTGTAATCAACTTAAATATCACTGTGTGTTACGGAAATCAATATTTTTTAATTTTGCATATTTTTTTTTATTTTCATGTTAGGAAAGCTACAAGCTCACAATCAGTTGTAAATCCTGTTAGTTCATCAACATAGTATCTCTAAGTTTGAGTCTGGAAAGACCTATAATATCTCCCCATGGGTAGTTGAGAGTTGACATAAATGGGAATGTCAGCTTTAGAGCAATTACTGTCACTGGATCAGAGTTAGGAAAAGTGATTAACCTAGGGTTAAAAGATGACCTACTCCATAGGGTGATGAGTTCTGATCCTAAGACTTTGATGACCAATTATATATTACATATAGAAACTATAGAGAGATACTCCACTATGGAGCAACAGGACAAGCTGAATTTCATTCTGGGAAAATTACTACACGGAGCTGCCAAGCATGTCACTACATGGGTTGCTTCAGACAATCAAAGTGACTAACACACCCACATGTGGATTTTCTTAATGCAGCCAATTCTTAACTAAATCCACTGCTAAGGCTGGCAAATGCCTTTAAATACTTAAGTATTATTTTTTTTAAAATACAACAGTGTATCAATTACTTTTAAGAGTATTGCCGTAATTGAGGTTTGTTATAGTAAAATATCTGGGTGCGTAACAATGTCTATAATTTTTTTTAATAATATTAATCGCAATAACGCTCATTTGATATAATTATTGAGTCATATAACAACACTTAATATTATTATCATTTTTAGATAATAATCATTTGATATAATAACATTTAATATAACATACTTTAAGTCTAATGCATGTTTTCTATAATGAACAGGGTTTACAAATATTAGAAAACGATTACAAAGGGGCGATTTCTGAATCACTCATATCATTGCGCCATGCAGTTACTTGTCAGTCAAGGGTATCAGAAATGCTCGGGTCAACCTGCCAAGAATCAATGCCGTACCAAAAGATGCGCATGTTATAAGAATAATGTTCTCTGCACTTCAAAGTGCCACCAAAGCTTGTCGTGTATCAACAAGTGACACTTTTTTTATTAAGTTTGTTATTTTTTGATTACATTTTGTTTTGTTAGATTTTCTACGTTTTTGATACCTAATATTTCGAGTCATTTATGAAAAATGTTATGTTTACCTATTGTCATTTTTTGGCTGTGTAATATTTGTATGTGCCATTTTTAGATACTTAAGAACTGAACTAGAAGAAGAGTCAACATCATATGGACCCACACCATTTCCTGAATCACGAGAGCCGGAGTCAACATCATATGGAGCCACATCACATCCTACATTACGAGAGCCAGAGTCTCATATGCCAGATCTCTAGATGCTCTAGAGGCTCTAGCCAGAGTCTTATATGGTTTCATATGGAGTCACACCATTGCCAGTAATAGAAGTAAATAAGAATGACTTCATCTCCGGACCAGAGACATCATCAGCGAGTTATTCTTTTTCGACATTTATAACCGGCGATACAGCAACCAGCCAGCATAAAACCACCGAAGCCGAAATACCAGCAGAGGAAACAGTTTCTGCGCAAATGGCTCAAGAGGCTATCCCTGAGCCAGCACGTGAGACTAGAACAGAGGAGACTGTTTCATTGCAGCGTACTGAGGTTACTAAGGATCCAGACACAACAGACACGGAAATGGAAGAAGACACTCCAGCTGTTGCGTTTTGGAAAGCAAAAGGACGGAAAAATACCAAACCTGGTATTTCTCAGCAACCAAAACCCAAGCAGACCACTAAACGCAGATTGGATAATTTACCAAAAACTATAACAAAACGTAAGTGCTTAAACTCTCATTTGATGTATTGACCAGCGAACGGACGGAAATGGTGTTTAAACCATGTACGGTTAATAGTGTGGAAGTTTTACATGAAAAACGTTTAGCCAAGACGGATCCGAAATGTGATGATTTTATTAATACGTTGGCACCCGAATCGGCTCAGCTTTTAAATATCATCGATAAATTATACGATAGCGTGTATACTTTAGATTATGAGCAGAATATTATGGTTGCGGAGCTGAAAAAAATATATAATGGAGCTCAGCTGAGACGGGAGGAGGCCAAATCAATTGAGGCCTATAAATTTATTCTTAAAAAAATTATGAAAAAAATGACGCAATCATCAAAATACATATACAGCGAAGCAAATCACTAGAATACGCGGCATTTTATGAGTATGAAGCCAAGATTAATAACGAAATTAGTCTCTTGTGTAATACTACAGACCAAATGGCGCGATTATCTGAGCTGACTGCGGAGCTGAAATTAATTAAAAATGTTGAGGCAAAAGAGGAAATTAGAAGTCATATAAAAAAACTTAGGGTAGAAATTAACGAAAAAAAAGGAGCATAAATTAAAAATCGGCCAATTGACTAAGGATAAGACTGCTATGCGTAAAAAGAACCTCAAAAATTTAAACCAAGTAAGAACGTATTTACAATTCGTCGTCATAATTGAGGACATGTTAACTTCAGGTTATTTGACGCAGAGTCCAAATAATATAGTTAATAACATAGTTAATGTTAAAAAAACATTGAATTTGTTGTGCGAGTATACGGGTAAGTCAACAAATAACGTATTAGGTGTTTGCAATGTAATTAACTTGAGGTTTATAACTAAGTTAGCTTTAGAGTACGTACAGTTAATAAATTATAAGTTAGTATATCAGAATTTAGCTTCTGACAATAAGAATATCACGCATAGATCAATAATTGCCGCCATACAATCGGGTGCGATTATAAAAGAGTATTTCAAGAAAAATAAACTATTATCACTCACTAATATTATAACAAACGATAGAGTGAAACGTATAGTTAATAAAATCTTATTTGACCTGAGTGGGATTAAAACTTTGAAACAGGCTAGGCGCGAATTAGTTAGTAATAAATATTTAAAATTCATTTATGGTACAGAATATTTAAAGCAGTATATAGATACGCTAAAATTATTATACATAAGGTGTATAGTAGTAATTTGGGAGTAGATTACCCAATACCGAGTTGAGGGTGATCAATTAGATGAGAATGCGATTTTTGATCTTGTCCAAAGAAATAAAATCATGTTTGACATGGAAGACTGTTTGTTTAGGTAATAGGAATGCGATTGTTCAATGTATTGAACACGAACAAAGGCCCGAGACAACTACTACGGAACAGGGCTCGGGATCTCGCTCTCGATCACAAAGGGCCTGGGACGACATATTGTCAAAAATAACATACGACTCTCTCCTAGATCAAAGTACAGGTACCGATCGCGCCAGAATCTTGGCTGTGGGGACCAGAGAAGCCGGCTCCTGGTTACACGCATTCCCGTCGGTGCATACCGGTACCTTTATAGAACCCCACACCCTGCGTGTGGCTACCTGTCTGCGGCTTGGAGTCCGGGTATGTGCTCCACACACGTGTCCCTGCGGCAGTGAAGTCGACGCGCTGGGACATCACGGTCTTTCGTGCCAAAAGAGTGCGGGCCGCTTTTCCAGACACGCCGCACTCAACGACATTCTACGCCGCTCTCTTGCCAGCGTCAACGTGCCGGCCCTGTTAGAGCCACCCGGCATTCTCAGAGACGATGGCAAGAGACCGGATGGAATGTCGTTAATTCCGTGGAAGATGGGTCAGGTGTTGGTGTGGGACGCCACCTGCGTCGACACAGTGGCCCCTTCCCATCTCCACGGAACGTCCTCCAGAGCCGGTGCGGCTGCAGAGGCCGCGGAAAAGGCAAAAACTAACAAATATAGGGGTCTCGGCTTCGAATACTGCTTTGTTCCGTTCGGCGTCGAGACCCTTGGTCCGTGGGGTCCCAGCGCCCTCAATCTTTACAAAGAACTTTCTAAAAAATTAGCCGACACCACCGGGGACCGAAGAGCTGGCAGCTTCCTCGCTCAACGCATTAGTATTGCGATACAGCGGGGAAATGCTGCCAGCATCTTCGGCACCATGCCGCGGGGAGACCCGTTATTTTAGTACCTAATAAAATAGGTTTTTTTACATTATTTTGTTTTTAATCTTATTTAGTTTAAGTTTTTGTATTTAGTTAATATTCTTCAGCGTTAGATAAGTTATAGATTATCGACTTAATTAAATGAAATTTCGGTGTTGACTTTATCATTTGTATAGGTATCTCATATTTCTAGTACATTTTTAAGGTATTAAAAATATAGAATCAGCGAGGCGAGAATATATAAATAAATAAAATTTTAGACTCTGGGGGGCGTAAATATAATAAGAATTAAAATCATAGATGAGCGGGGGCGTATTAGGTGGTTCTAAAAATAAAAGTTAAAATTGTAGGGTGCGAGGCGAGCATATATAAATAAATAAAATCTTAGAATCTGGGGGGCGTAAATATAATAAGAATTAAAATCATAGATGAGCGGGGACGTATTAGGTGGTTCTAAACACAAAAAGTTATAATTGTAGGGTATTGGTTAGCCGCTTGGGACCTTACAGTCTTGTGCCGGGATTATATCTTAATATGCCCGGGAAAAAGAAGCGCGACATGACATAGGGCTTAGTACAAATGAGAGAGGAATGCATTTAGCTATAAAATTAGCCACCACAGTAGGAATTCCGGAAATATTTATGAGTTTAATGAATTGGGGGCGAGCCTTGTCGCAGGTAGAAACAAATAAGTTTTATTTGTAAATTCTAAGCACCCTGATAATTTGCTGTCAAAAACTTCATATTTGATGCGGACTGTACAGGTTTTTGTTGCCGACTGTACTTTTCTGTATCCCATCGTCGACTGCTTGTTGGGACGGTTCTGGCGAGCCCAAGCTCGAGGGCGTTGCTTTGGTTTAGTGCTATTAGGTTCTCATGGTCACATATTGTCTCCATCATCAGATCGGCTCAGTGGTGCCATGGTATTGTGTGGTCGTCCAGATTGTACCTTTGTCTAAAGTTTCAGCTAAGTCGGTTTAGGATGTCTGCTTCAGTGTTGGGTAGCAGGGTTCCACTCGAACGGGCATAGTTGCATACATAATTAGATATATAGTTAGGTAGATACATTGCAACCTAATAGAGAGCTTGTAATTAATGAGGCTAGTATATGAAATTCATTTAAACATACCATGAGATATCGGTGAAATTGGTGAATGCTTGGGTAATTTCATCTCCGCAGTGGTGTACGGGCGCATAGAATTAATTTCCTTTTAATTGTTGATCATTTTCAATGACAGAACAGTGCACCCATAGATTTCCGGAATGTTAGTCATAGATAGGTTCTATCTTAGTGTTTCTTGGATTAAGTAGTTAACTGTCACACAACCTGAAACGAAAATTATTGAAATACATCATTTTGCACTTGTTCATTAGGTCCGTAGAGGGTATGAAATTCTAGAAGTAAAATGTACAGTAAATTGATGCTATAGTTATCGGGCAATGCGTGAAAGTTACTTAGCGGGTAGATGAGAAACGTTATAATTTGTATAACAAATTAATTGCAAACACTTTCCATGTTTCGTGTTTAGGAATGTCAATTTAAACATGATAAAGATGGTTGAAACCTAGTAGTACAGGTAGAAAGGAGTAGGATAACTACAAAGTATCTTTTTGTACATGATTTTGTAGGTACGAATATTTTTTACTTACCGTAGATTACCGGGATTCATTGGCGTTGCCAAGACGTTGTGAGCGCAATATTTGTAGGAGCGCGTATGCGTTCATGCGAACCATGAATCACAACGTCCATTCACTTTGTTTTTAGCAGTTGAAAAGAAGAAAGAACAACTAATATAACGAAGAGAAAATGTAAAACCTTGGCGGGACAACACGAACTGTCACTGTGTTTTGCGTTTAGATGCATCACGCTGTTTTGCCCAATAGGTTAGTTTGTGGATTTAGTGCCATATAGTATTTATTTTACGCTACGCCATAATTTCCTTAGTATTATTTTTATAGTTTTAATATAATTAGGTAATTTAAGGTAATTTTAGTTCACTAGTTTAGTTACTAGCTCAGACGGCGGCGATCACAACGCTCGCGTCTTATATTTTGTACCTATACATAATTTTTCCTACATAAACGTAGAAGTTTAAAACATAGTTTTCTTTAGCCCTTAATAGCGCGCATTCAAAGTGGCGACCGTGACATTACATTACATTAAATACATTTGTACACTGCGTACTAATCGACATGGAGGGAAGAACATTCTCGAAGCGCAAACAAAGAAACTAACGGCGAGCAACCTTTGGACCCAGGCGGCGACGTGGCTTCGCAGCGATGTAACAAGGGGAGTGCCCGTTCCTATTCCTTTGCCTTTCTTACCTTTCCTAGTTTTGATTTGTGTGCAAGTGTACTTTATTTCGAACACGTAATTTAAAATCATAATTTATTAAAATCCAAAAACATAATTTAAAGCATTAAAGTGCATGATCTCGCTAATCGGGATACGTTGCTTACCTTTAATGCCTATCATGCTATTCGCATTGTTAAAAATATTGCATTAATATCACTTAAATACGAGTGAAACATTATTTTTAAGCATAAAAGAGCATACTTTCATTGGCCTGCCCGAGCTAGTCAACCCAAGTCATAAGTCAATAAGTGCTTAATTCCATTGCATCTTGTCCTTGCACTGTTTTAAATCGTAATTATAATCTTAGAACTAGTTGTTTTACCTAATATTTACGGTGCTTTGTTGTTTGAACAGGCCTTTGTTCACGCTTTCTTGATAATAAGCGTCCATAAACATTATTTCGCTTAGCTACATAAATAAAAGTCATAATAAGTGTTTTCTTTCACTCTAAAGTAGTGTTTATTCCCCAAAGGTCCTAATTATTAGCTATTTGTTATTACATATTGCTCATTTCGTACCGGGCCGACATTTCCAGGGACTGCGCGCGCGTCGGCTGGATTAGCAACGCGCTGCCGTACCTACCTACTCGCCATCAGCTGTTTGTGCGAGCCTTGACCTTGCTTCGCGCGGCATATCAGCGCGCCTGGAGCTCCTGTCTGGTTTGATGCACAGTTTACTTAGCCTAATTTGTTGATTGCTCTTCACCTTAAGTACCTATACATATTGTGTACATGTGTACAGTCATTACTTGTCTTTTTTAATTGTAGTGTCAACCCCATTTAACTTTAAATCATGGCACCAACGACAACGCAACCACAGCAAGGTGATATCGACATAAGGGCACTTGAAAATGAAATTAAACTTAAAGAATTGATTAAACAGCGTGCGTCGATTAGGGGTCGACTGACTACGTTTGAAAACTTTATTAAAGAATTAAAAAGGACAAATATTGACGAAATTACAGAAGCGCAATATAATGAACTGAATTTGCGAAACTTGAAAATAGAAGCATTATTTTCTGAATTTGAAAAGTGTCAAATTCAAATAGAACTAGCCTGTCCTAACCCGGATGATCAGGTCCAGGAAAGGGAGGCAACTGAAACCAGATTTTACAGTGGCATTTCTAGTGCTCAATCGTTACTGAAGTTACAACCTTCAAACCTTGAAGATAAACACAGTTCATATAGTAGTTGTGTGCGTCAGGAAAACATTAACGTCAAACTTCCAGTTATCAAATTACCGGTTTATGACGGAAACTACTTTTTATGGTTAGAATTCCGAGATACATTCGAGTCATTAATACACTCAAATGAAACTATCCCCGACATAAACAAATTTCATTATTTACGATCCTCATTAGAAGGGAGCGCGGCACTTGTTATCAAATCTATTGAATTCTCATCTCAGAACTATAAGGTCGCATGGGATTTGTTATGTCAGAGATATAATAATAAAAAAATCTTAATTAATAATCACTTAAAGGCTCTCTTTAGAATCGAGCCCATAACGAGAGAATCTCATAAATCATTACGTTACCTAATAGACGTTGTGACTAAAAACCTAAGAGCTTTGACTACACTCGGACAGCCAGTGGACCATTGGGATACGCTTGTAATATTTATGGTTTCAAGTAAATTGGATTCAGTCACGAGTGGAAAATGGGAAGAGCATAGAAGTAACCTCTCCGACCTCCCACTCTTGGATGAATTCATCGAGTTTCTTCGTAACAGAGCAGACATTTTGGAAACCACGTTAGCGAATAGACATGAAAAAAGCGTCCCACATTATCATAAAGATAACCAAAAACATGAACCTAAAGGTCCGTTTACACATAACAAATTTTTGAAGAGTTTCGTTACTTCTAATAACGCACCCAAACCGGTAGGCTCTTTATTATGTCCGATGTGTAGCCAAGGTCATAGAATAATTGATTGTGAATCATTTAAATGCTTACCTCTCGAAAGCAAGTGGAGCGAAGCCTTGAAGTTAAAACTTTGCACCAATTGCTTACGACGTGGTCATGAAGCAAACAATTGCAGACTAGGTGTTTGCAGATTATGTCATAAGAAGCATAATACGTTACTACATAAAGACAGTAACATAAACATAACTACAACATTACCTGTGACGTCACCAATGGCTGGGACGTCCGTTGACCTTGAAGTAGTCCACCCACCTCGCAGGACATTGTCAGTCCAGTCTTGTGGGCAAGTTCTCCTTGGTACCGCTTTAGTTAAGGTATCCAATCCTGAAACAAATACTTACCAGGTTGCTCGTATTCTTCTAGATGCAGGCAGCCAATCTTCTTTCATGACGGAAGACCTGAAAAATAAACTTGGATTAGTTAATCGTGATCCCGATTCTTTAAAAATATCGGGCATTAACAACATTCAACTTACCATTTCCGACAGGTGCGACGTAACTATCAGCTCCTTGTCAAACAAGTTCAAAACAACCTTAAATTGTTTAGTAATTCCTAAAATAACAGGTCAGTTGCCTAATATGGCTGTAAACATTACTCAGCTAAACTTACCTGAATCAATTCAGCTCGCGGATCCTCAGTTTTATCACCCTGCTGAAATTGATATGCTGTTAGGCGCAGAAATATTTTTCGATATATTATTCCCTAATAAAATACGTTTGGGTTCAAAAATGCCAATCCTTCAAAACACTCAACTTGGCTGGATTGTAGCCGGCCCTTTAAGTCCAACTCATTGTTCTGAACCCTCCCAAACTATCCATTGTAACTTCACGAAGGACATCAGTGATCAGTTGACGCAGTTCTCGAACCTTGAAGAACTTCCACAAACTAAAATGCCCATGTCAGCTGATGAAGAATTTTGTGAAGAACACTTTAAAAAGCATACGCATCGTTTATCAGATGGCAGATTTTCAGTCTTAATGCATCTGAAAGAGCCACCTGAAACACGAGTTATAACGTTCCCTGAAATAAAAGTCTTAAAAACTAACATTAATGAGGATGATTAAACTAATGAAATAATAAACATAAAAGACTATTCTAGTTCATTAAAGCGAAAAAGAATATTTGCGTTCATTCATATACAGATTTATAAATAATTGTCAAATAAATGAGAAAAATAATAGATCATATGGCCCCTTAAAAGAAAATGAACTTAATCAATCACTTACTTACCTTATTAAAATTGCAGAGACAGAGTAATTTTACAAAGAACTTAACCTAATAAAAAATAATAAAAAACTTACCTCGTTACATATGTTGCAGTTGTCACCTTTCCTCGACGATCGCGGCGTGCTGCGCCTAGGTGGTCGGCTCAATAATACCTACGGAGTTTTGCTTTGACAAAAAACATCATGATGGGCAAACAATGAATTAGGTCGAGCATTAAAGGCAGGCATGAGTTCCATATATAAGTACACAGCTGAAGAGCGCATTCAATTCATATTTAGTCCCCCCTATTCCCCCACTCTCAGTGGTTTGTGGGAGGCCAATGTTAAGTGCCTAAAGTTTCACTTAAAACGAACAATAGGTAATTCTAGTTTAACGTACGAGGAGTTGAGTACTCTTTGCACAGAAGTCGAAGCAGTCCTCAACTCCCGACCCCTTACTCCTCTTTCATGTTATCCCAGCGACCTTTTTCCCTTGTCCCCAGGGCACTTTCTCGTGGGTCGTCCGCTGACATCTATGGCAGCTCCACCCACTACATTAGAAAAAGGAATAAAGACGCGCTACCAACTGATTGAAGCGCTTCGAGACAGTTTCTGGAAGAGATGGCATCAGGAGTACCTCTCAGAATTGGAGAAACGGACAAAGTGGAGACATCCCTACAAATACATTAAGGAAGGCGCATTAGTAGTTTTTAAAGAAGAGAATTTTGCTCCCATGCTATGGAAGCTAGCACGAGTCCATCGTCTTTACCCTGGCAAGGACGGAGATAGCCGGGTAGCCGATTTTAAAACGATCAGGGGGATCGAACGCCGTGCACTCAATAAGGTGTGCCCCCTCCATGATGATGACGAGGAAGAGTTGCAGGCAGCTTCAGCTCCAGCCAGCACTGCCAGTTCTTCAGCTACCTCCAACGGGCCCCCAGCATGTCTACGACAACGTGACAGGCGTCAGCGGTCGGTGTGCGGGCGCGCGGGGCGCGGGATCCCTTCCACCGAACACTAGCTCAGACGGCGGCGATCACAACGCTCGCGTCTTATATTTTTGTACCTATACATAATTTTTCCTACATAAACGTAGAAGTTTAAAACATAGTTTTCTTTAGCCCTTAATAGCGCGCATTCAAAGAATCGCTTTTGTGTGATTGTTGCGCGGTCTAGCTGTGTTGTAATTGTACGCTTTAGATGTCAAGTACTAGATTGGTTTTAAGTATAAATGTTATATACCATTATGTATATGCAGGCAAAGAGTTTTAATGTATGATGATTTCGTGTTATGTTTTAATGTTATTATGCTGTATAATTTGTGTAAGATTATGTGCGAAGCATACTTTTTGAAATTGATTTTATAACAAATTAGCTGTGATTGTTTTTGCTGACGTTAATTTATTGACTTTGTATTGGGAATTTATTTTAATTTGTATTTTTGTTAATATTGTTTTTTTGTACAAAATGATGACCTGGGTTTAGAGGATATAATTTGACATGTTTTATATTTTAATTTAATTTTTATTGTGACATTTTATTTTATTATTATTAGCTGTGATCGTATTAGTTGTAACCTATTCTGGTCAGTTTTGTATTTCAAAATAATTTTTATTCGGATATATATTTTATTAGTTGTTTTAGTTGTGACGATCCTAATTGTAACGTATTCTGGTCTGTTTTAATGTAAGCGATACCTTATTGGGTTTTTATATATATATTTTTGAATTGTTATTCTTGTCAAAATATGAGTGACCCGTCATCGTTGTCTCTGTGTCCGCATTGCCCAAACTCGACTCGAACTTTTACCGCTCATGGGCTTAAAGTTCACATAGGGCGCATGCACAAGGATGGAGCCCGTGCCTCCCGTACGATTTCGTCAAACTCGGACCCTGTGCAACCAATTTCACAGCCAGCGCAGACGGTCGACCGGTCTGGTGTTTTAGGTTTTGACGACCTTGCTGCTCTTAAGCAGTCTGTTCGGGTGCTACGTCACATTCCTAAGGGAGCACGGAATCTGGCGGCCGGCAAGATGTGCGATCTTGTGAATAGATGTTTAGACACCAACGGGGTGGCCGAGTGGTTCTCTTTGTTGTCTTTTGCTTATGCCGCGTTTAGGGCGCCAGAAGCATCTGCTCCGGGTAATCTTACGACCAAGGTCAAAAGGAATATCGAGGCGGTGGCCACTACTGAGGTTGCGTGTGGCTTTGGGGCGGAGGCGACGACCTTGAGACCGGCCTCAGTTCTCAGAGCGATTGAGTCCAAGGTCTTTGAGGGTGATCTCAGGGGTGCTGCGCGGTTGCTTATGTCTGATGATGGTGTGGCACCGTCGAGTCCAGAGACTCTTTCTACTTTGCAGTCAAAGCACCCAGCGCCTTCGCGCCCACAAGTATACCCGCCGGAACCTGATAGGTCTTTTTCAGCTTATTCGGCGAAGCTGGAGGACGTAGCGCAGGCACTTAGCACCTTTAATAACAGTTCTGCTGCTGGCTTGGACGGTATCCGCCCGGTACATTTAAAGGAGCTCACTTCGGGTTCCGCAGGTGATAATGGGCGTCGGTTGTTGGAGTCTCTGACAAGGTAGTGCAACTTCTTGCTAAGTGGCCAGTTAAATCCTTTAGTTTGTCCCTACATTTACGGAGCGTCCTTGTGTGCGTTGTCGAAGAAGGACGGAGGTTTAAGACCCATTGCTATCGGCAGCACATTTCGTCGTTTGACGGCTAAACTCGGGTGCCGCGCGGTCAGAGAGGAAATGGCCGCCTACTTGCAGCCACATCAACTAGGGTTTGGAACGAGGTTGGGTTGCGAGGCAGCTATTCACGCAACGCGAGCGTTCTCAAGAGACCCGGGAAATGCGGGTTGTGTTATTGTAAAGCTGGACATTAAAAACGCATTTAATTGTGTTGAGCGTGATGTGTTGTTGTGCGAGGTTCGAGAGAGGTTGCCTTCCCTCTTCCCTTTCCTCTTTCAAGTTTACTCGTCTCCTTCTAATTTGTTTTATAACGGGTCCCTTATTCTTTCCCAAGTCGGCGCACAGCAGGGGGATCCGCTTGGTCCTCTTGTTTTCAGTCTGGCTATACAAAAGGTGATCTCTGAGCTCAAGTCCCCGCTGAACATCTGGTATCTAGATGATGGTACCCTCGGGGGTACCCCAGAGGAAGTGGAGCAGGATCTGCTCGCGCTCCTTCCACGCTTCCGGGAACTTGGCTTAGAGGTTAACTCTAGTAAATGCGAGATTTTCTCCTGCGGTGATAATGCCGCTTCCTCATTTCCATCGTTCAGTGCCCTGCTTCCCGGTCTCAGAGAGCTATCGACCCACACTTTTAACCTCTTGGGTTCTCCCATTTTTTCTGAGGCCGTCCCTGAGGCTTTCGAGGTGAGGAGACAGCTTCTTCTGGCCGCTAGGGAGAGGTTGAAGCTGCTGTCAGCACACGTGGCTCTTATTTTGTTGCGGGTCTGTTTCGCTGTTCCCAAGCTCACCTATTTTTTACGCACGGTACCTACTTGGCTTCACCCGGTGCACACTGACTCTTTTGACTGTGTGTTGAAGGAGTCAGTGGAGTTGCTGTTGAATGTCTCCCTCAATTCGGGCCAATGGGACCTGGCATCTTTACCCATTCGGTACGGTGGGTTGGGCGTAAGACGCGCGCGGGATGTGAGTCTCCCAGCTTTTTTGGCATCGGCGGAGGGGGTTTTGGACCTTGTCACTCAGATACTTTCCATAGATGGTGGCAAGGCAACCATACCTTATGCGGCCGATGCTTTAATGGCCTGGACGACTCTCAACTCGGGTGCGCCTGTGCCTGAGGAACAGGACCGCCAACGGTTGTGGGATGACGTGGGGGGAAAGCGGACGCTAGACAGTCTGGTGGAGGGCGCTGTGGGTGTGGATAAGGCAAGACTCATGGCGGTATCAAGGCCAGAGTCTGGGGCGTGGCTACACGCTCTCCCTTCTCCACATTTGGGTACCCTTCTGGATGATGACTCGTTGCGGGTGGCCGTGGCTCTTCGCCTGGGCTGTGATGTTTGTGAACCACATGTATGCATCTGCGGCGCTATGGTGGAGAGTAGCGGTCATCATGCACTGAGTTGTTGTCGGTGCGCAGGAAGGTTCCCACGTCACCATGCCCTAAATGACATTGTTCGGAGAGCCCTTGTGTCGGCGAATGTGCCGTGTGTGCTGGAGCCTCCAGGTCTT
Source organism: Epinotia brunnichana (assembly GCA_963854355.1). Taxonomy (NCBI): domain Eukaryota; kingdom Metazoa; phylum Arthropoda; class Insecta; order Lepidoptera; family Tortricidae; genus Epinotia; species Epinotia brunnichana. Next base: position 28,254,713 of record OY977944.1, read on the forward strand.
AACCGATCTGATGGTAAAAGGCCGGACGGTTTGACTTTGGTGCCCTGGCAAAAAGGCAAGTGTCTGCTCTGGGACGCCACATGTGTTAGTACTTTTGCTGCTTCGCACATAAGTCGCACCATGCGGGCGCCTGGAGCCGCTGCTGAGCTGGCGGCAGTGCGGAAGAGGGACAAGTACGCGTGTCTTTCCAATTATTTATTTGTTCCGCTTGCGGTGGAGACGACTGGGTGTTGGTGCGCTGAGGCCAAAATCTTTTTTAGGGAAGTAGGGCGTCGCTTACATGAAAGAGGACTTGATCCCCGCTCTGGGTCATTTCTGGTGCAAAGGTTAGCCATAGCTGTTCAGCGCGGCAATGCGGCCAGTGTGATGGGAACCTTTGCACCTGGAGTGGCTCGGGGAGGGTTGTTTGATGTTTAGTTTTAGGATTAGGAATAGGTTTAGGTTACTTAGTAATACGTTTAAGTTTGTTATTGTACTCTGTCTTATGTGAATAAAGATTAATTGGTATATTTTAGTATGACACAATGTTTACGGTTATACAAAAACGGAACGTCTGGGCACAACGCGAGGTTCCACAGAGTAGTGAAAGGCCATGGTTGTAAAGGGGCCTTTAAATGACAAATGGAAAATTCATAGTATTTTAAGATGGAGTATTTTGAGAAATCTGATCAATGAATCAATGGAATAATTTGAATGAAAGTTATTTTAAATTAAGAAAACAATTTCAGTGTGACCGCTATAGACTTGTGCGTTCAATTGCCTGAACGTGTATCGATGCTTTAAATGAAACTGAACGACCTCTGTGCGTATACATTAGAAACTTATTGATTTGTAGTAAACATTTTATTTTTAGGGTTTCGTATCTAAAAGCTAGGTCTCCGCGGTCCGTCTGTCAGTCTGTCCGTCTGTTTTTCTGTCCGTATGTCGCTGGGCTGTGTCTCACGAGCCGTGATGGTTAAACGGTTGAGGGCTTCGCAAATGTATTTCTGCTGTCAATATAGTTTTATACTTGCGATGCTCCAACTTACATTTATGGGTTTAGGGAAGTTGTTAGTTCTCAATTATGGGGTCTATGACGCCATTATTTCATTATAAGGGTATGTAGGTAGCGTTTTTTTTAAGAAATAGCTAGGGAACCTCTGTTTAACTTAGGAAAAGTTGTGAATACGTGGAAATTAATCGACTTTATCTGGCTATGCTCTGGTTCGAACCCAGACAAAATAAGACCTTCTTACGATGACAGTATAGGAAAATGCAGAAAAACAAGGAAGAAGTATACTTTATTATATTATCATACAGAAGCCAAGTATATATAATTAAAGACATAACAAATTCAACCGTTGCATCAATGAAATTTTGTCGGGAACTCGCCTATACGAACATGATACCCATATGAGACACTCATTATAGTTTACATCTAAGAAAGCTTGTTTGGTATATCTTACTGTATGAATAACTGGCTGGCGATTACTAGTACAATATATAGCTTAGTTGAGAGTGATCGCCTCATTATGAGTATAGTGAGGTATCCTAGAAATATGTTATGGGAAAGTATCAGTATCACACAGACAAGTCGAGCATTGCTTCCATAATAAGAAAAAACTTGCGCCGAAGTGTAGGTTTCTTCTTGAAGGGTCTCATGGAAATAGGTTACAGTTATCTTGCTAATCCGGTGTGAAATGAGGTCTTCACATGCTTTTTCAAGTGCTTCACGGGCGTAGGGTTGATGATCACAGAGTCATGCATGCGTTTCTGAAAACATAAATATGGAAATCACTTTTAGTGTACATAGTAGAATAGGCTAGAAGTAGCAAATGATTTTGGCATTATGGACTGTGAAATATGAAATGAACGTAATAATTAAAAAATAGACTAATTATTAAATATCCCATTAAAACAGTAATTATAATTAAAATATCTAAAATGTGGTTGTGAAAAAAAAAAGAAATGATTTGTTCTATTAAAGGAGAAGCTCTATTTTGAAGATTAAATTTAGATCATGTTGCCACTTAAAAAAAAAAAAAAAAAAATGGGAATAAAATAATTCGTTTTTTTTCACTATAGATTCTCAAAATAATAATTAATATTAATATGGTAGCCATTAGAGAAATAAAAGAACTCAGAGTTGTTTTCTGAAAATTCTTTATCCATTCAGAAAACGTTTAGGCTACTTAATCATCATGAAAAGTCATTACTAGAAAGGAATTAATGAAATTTAGTGCTTAAATACATCATCATCATAATCAGATATTTATATACGATGGCAGTAAGAATATCTACCAATTAGTTCGCTCTGCACGGCTATCACAAGACGGCCGCGACATACTCTCGAGCTCTCTCGCACTATCCGTCTCTTTCCAAGTGGTCTAATTAGAGAGAGACAGATAGTGCGAGAGAGCTCGAGAGTAAGTCGCGGCCGTCTTGTGATACCCGTGCTGTAGAGATAGTTTAGTGATTATGACGGCAACCAACCCCCGTATCTATTCTTCGGCCAGATCCCCATTGCTATAACACCCTAGTATATATCACTTCTAACTGGCTATAACCTAATCACTGTCCTATATACAACAGACATAGACATACACAGAGAGACATTGAGATACATGACGCACATATCTATTATTACCTACTTGCTTTTTTTTCTAATTTGAACATTCGTAAGTACGTTAGCGTTAGTTAGGTTACTGATTACAATGAAATCCGCTATACCTACAGTGTGTGGTGGATCTAAAACTTGATTTCGCTAAGTTTTGTAGGGCGCAATCTATCTATTATCTTTTCCATTACATTGTACCTACATAAACCCGCGTGACGCTTTAAGGTAACATACCTATTAGAATTGACCAATATAAAATATGTAGGCTCTAACTAGTTCTTATATTTAGCCCGCAACCTCCACAAAGCTAATTTTGTCGCATACTATTCCTATATATTTAATTCGTTGATATGAATTCTGGCCCGTGAGAAAAAAAAACAGACCGCGCCGGAGACACAACCGTTTATCAAGCCCAAGTAGACACTTCTTTGTTGCCTATGCTCCCCTAATATATCTGATATGAAACCCCTAAATTCTGTATAAGTACATGTAAATCGGCATACTTATGTGGCAACATGGGCTAACATACCTCACCCGACTCGCGATACATTTAGGAATGGTGGTCATTTAAGCTTTATTCCCATGTCCGACACATAAACAAAATATCATTTTGCGATTATTATCTAATGGCAAATAAAGGGATTAAAACATGTAGTAAAACTATTTGATTCGGATCGGCTTTTCGACAAGAAGTTATTCCGGTATCCACGTGATACATTTTGAACTGTACCCCTATACAAAAACGCGAGCAAAGAAGTATCCATTGCAAAATTAAAGTACTAACTACATCATTTTCCATGTCAAAATATTTTACGTGCGACGCGCTTTATTTAAAACCAACCTTAATGCATTACATAAGTATTTATCCTATGATCCTAAAATTGTTCGCCCATCCCATTAATTTATCAGCGAACGCGATATATGGTTAATTAAAATTACTCCTCTACCATCAATTTAAACAATAAATTCCCGCCAAAATCCTCACCTACGCCAGAGGCGCCTAGCTGTCGACGTGCAAAAACATGGTGCAATTATGTTCCGCCATTTTCTCTAATTTTTAAAACGTCTAGTCTAGTTCGTGTGCTACCGGAGCGCGTGTCTCGCTTATTATTTATTAAGTTTTAAGTGTTCTAGTGTGGTTTTAGTGTGTATCCAATCATAAATTAGTGCAGTGATAATTAAGCTAGTGCAAATTATAAAGTGAATCGTGATAAATGCGACTGTGTATTTATGCGTAAATGTGTGAGTCCTACTATGTCAGGAATATACCTTTATGGAGTTAGCCAGGTATTTAAGTGCCCTTTACTTGTTGTTTATCTTAAACCCTGTCACTATTTTAACCCTCCCAAAGTGGTTTTACGTACCTACGTACTTAAAAATTGAAATCTCACGCGTGCATACAACTGGTTCACTGATTCACGATAACCATTTAAATACCTACACACGGCTTACCTTTTGACCTTAACGACTAAACAACAAAGTCTATTGTGGTGTACTTTTGATCTTACCGTATTTGAATTTCTAGCCGGAACTAATCCGATTCGAACGCGCATTTTTTCGTAACCGATAACCGCTCCTATCTTTTTAACTGGTTAATGAATATAAATCGCGCGAATTACCTATTTATCTATTCTTATAATGACTATCCTTACAAAGACGATTACGTAGAAAATATCCGCAAGGTTATAGGTACTTAAAATTTCGGACACTAGTAGCGACTGAGTTAACGTAAAAGCCGAGAATTGGATTCAATTTGACTAGGTCAACTAACTATAACGCGACTAAATGTACCTACTTTTCTCACATAACTTACGAAAGTTACCTATAACTCTAACGCCTAATATGTGATGAGTTCTTAAGTATGTACCTAAGTCCTTGATAATATAATCATCAGAGATATAGATATAAATATATTATATCTGTACTTACCTTAATATTTAAACAATGTTATATTAAGTACCTTATTATGGGTTATGTACCACTTCTCGTTTTTTGGAAGAGCGGTGTCTCCTGACACAAGCAAAATTACTTGCTTAATAGGAGGCTCCAACCTTTGCTATCTGTCAATTTACTTTTATAACCTAAATAAACTTTTTGAATTTTTTCATTTTTATTTTTCATCAGCCGGTACTTTCCTTACCGCTATTTAACGAATAGTAGCCTAAACGTGGGACAGAATGTCAATGACCTGGAATGAACTGGAATGCAATGATTGAATATGAAAGGTATTAGTCGTAACTAAAATACATAAGATGCTTAACTAGTAAAATACTAATTTGAGGTAACCTAGATCCGTTTTTATTTTATTTTTATTTTATTTTGGAATAAAAGCAATATACCTAAACTTTATTATAACTAATACAGCAACCGCCTGATGGATATGGAACCTACTTAACTGTGCTATGGCAATGGCAGATTGTAAGGCCATTCCACATAACATTCCTGCCCCCCTATTTTACAAATTTCGCGTAGGCATTATTTTTACACGACTGCCCGATGAAAAGAAGTGTTTACCATTACGCCTTTACTTAACTCTTAAATTAGTCTCACTTCTATTGCAATGGTAGATCGTAAGTCCCTTCCACAAAACATTGCTGCCCCCCCCTTATTTACAAATTTCGCGTAGGCACTGGTTTTACACGACTGTCCCACGAAAAGGGTGTTTACTATTACGTTTTTACTTCATTCTTAAATTAGACCCTCTTCTTGACTTCCGTTCGGCCTAAAATCTCGCACGTATGTATATATCGCATGAGTAAGGTTATGATGACAAGGAACTAATCTGATGCTGGAGCTGGAAGATGGGCATAGGAACTTCGTGATACAATGACACAAACCCTTCGAGTTTGGGCTCGTTAGGATCGTCTCAATGAGCAGTTGGTAAACATATGCAGAAAAGTACAGTCGGGAATAAAAATGTGTACCCCCCAAATGAATTTCTGTTAAAATAATATTAGCCCTCCGCCCACAACAAAATTATATAACATATTTTTCATAGCTTAGTGTGATATAAACCTATTGATTAGTAATTCACCTACGTACCGCACGTGAAAATTCCTTTGAAATTAAATAAATAGAAAGAAAACTGAAAATAATACATAACAAAAAATAAAAAATACAAACTCCATCTCTCTATCTACTCCACGGCAACAAAATGTGGGTTATTTGTATAACCCACACACAGAAAATCTGTAAATAAATTTAATTAGCCCTTTCACCAAGCGAATCACGTAAAAGCTTTAAAAGCATCAAGTTTCGATCTAAAATTGAGAGACAAAGCACTCTTAAGTGGATACACTCAATTACTTTTCATTCCCGAGTTCATCTTGTCAAGGAAACCAGTTGAATTTCCTGGAAGAAGGGAGATCAATCCCCAGACAGGCTCAGGCAACTTTTGTTGAGTGAAGGAACACTGCCCAGAATATCAGATGAACTAATCCAAAGGGAGGTCTATATCCCTCTGTGGAAGAGAATACTGAGGAGAAAATTAGAGGAAGAGGCTGAAGTTGACATCGAAGACAAGACTTGTACAGATCCGGAGTTATTTCTCTCTTCATATTCCAAATATCTTCTGACTCCCACCTCTCAAAAGAAACAGCAATGACACCCAGACAGCAGAAACTCACTTGAGGATTCTCCTCCTGAGATTAAGAAAAAAAAATAAAAAAAAAAAATTTTCCTTTATTATTGTTTTTTTTTCTTTAAAATCGAAAATACTCTATTCCGTAGTAACCCGGGTTACTAAAATGTGAATTTAAAAACCCTAATTTCATCCTGGACACGGCCTCACCAAAATGTAACGATTCAACCTTATACAATGCGCTGTCTTTTTATGCTACCTATTCTGAACTTAAATTTAACCCCTAGCTGCAAGCTGAAGCTCCTGAGAAGCTTCTAGTCATCTGAAAATGGAATCCTACCTGAAGGAAAAGCTATTGAATACAAATTAAACAGATAGTTAGTGAGAAATTAAATCATTTATTTATCATAGAAATATCGAATTCATTTTGTTTGTTTTGAAGCTAAAAAACCTTTGATTAATTAATTCATTAAAATCAAGACTCGATTGTACTGGATATCCACTTTGATTCTATAAATACTAACTCGTATCAAAGCGAATAAAAACCCGAGTTAGTTCCGGCCGACCCTACTAGAAAGGTTGAGTTTTATTCTAGTCTAGATAAATCTATCCTAAGGCTACAGAATCTCTGGTTATTTATGTTAAAGTAATCGAGCTTGAGTACTTTAACAGACCAAATCGTCTCCCAGGATATTGCCGGACGGAAAGAGATTCGGCCAAAGAAAAAACCGTCCGACTCCAGACCTACAATGCCGTAAACTAACCTAGAAATTATTATCTCTGGAACCTAACCTCGAAGACCTATTTAGACCTAAGCTATACGTGATTCGCACTGGTGAAGTATAAGTACTATCTCGGAAACCAGCGAGTTTAACCCCTGGTTGACTGGACATAAATTGTTGCAAATTAGCTCTAGTATAACCCCTTTCAAGGAATAGGTCGAATTACAAATCACCCTGTATAATGCTTTCATCAAGTACTATACCCATAACTACCCCACATCAAGTACACTCAGCCGGGATATTACGACCGAGAAATGAGTTTTCTACACATTTTGTTGTAAGTAGTCTAGATTTTAGGCTATGATCGCATCTTATGCAGCTTACATCTAAGCTACACTTAATGTATCTAAATTGAAATCTCTTACTCATGACCTAACCCTAGAAATCGAGATATTTCACATACCAATCCCCTTTCGTTAACTATCCGTATTTTGAAGTTATTTTCGCCCAATACTAACATAATACAATGCTCAGTCATCTTGTGATGACTAAGCATTCCTTTCTCATACATATTAACCAATCATCATATTCGTATAATATTATGTAAAATGTAGCAATTATTTGCTGCCAAAGAATTTTAGTTAACCTACGTAAATTAAGAGATATACCAGATGTTGATGTATTTATGTACATACATTCTTATTTACTACTTTTAATGCTAATATAGCTTATAACTATAATCGAAAATGAAAGCTTCAAACCCTTAATATTCGGGCCTGCAACTCACCACGCTAACATCTATCAATTTAAATGAGCAATTCCCCCTTAGATACTATTGAGTCCGAGAGCGAAGCTCTTGGATCGTCTCAACGTGATGGCTGATTAGATTAAAAACCATTATACACTTAACAATTTGTGACAACAACTTGGTACAGTTAGAATGAGACAGCAATACTTACTTTCATTTTTACTAGAGCAAGTTAGTGTGACAAATTACACTACGTCCTTAAGTTTCTGAACGTTCTTATCACTCTATTATCTGTGGAACATAACATGGCATTGAAGTGAAGTTGCCGATCATCAAATGGCGCCATTCTGTATGCTGTTTAGTGTTTCGTGCCGTTTTGTAGATATAAAACTGTTAAACTAGTGCCTAATTAGATAATTATCTCAATTAAAGTGTTCAAAAAGTAACAATAGCAACGTCATCTTCGTCGGAGTCAGATGCTGAAATCTTTAGGATATTGTAAATGCTGCGAAATTCCTGAATGAAAACTTATTACCGGCAAAGTCTAAACACAGATATAATGCAGCGCACGACAATTTCATTAAATAGAAAATGGAGAAAAACAAAAGTTCGTTTTCAGAAAATGTCCTACTGGCGTATTTTGGTGAGATCACTACAAAATATAAACCGTCGTCAGTGTGGGCCATCATTTATTAAATGCTGAAAAGCACTCTCAAGGCCAAAAATTGCATCGATATTGTGAATTGCATTAAACTATAAGTGTTTTTAAAACAACAGTCTGATGGATGTGTTGGGAAGAAGTCCAAAATACTAACAGGAGAGAACGTCGAAAATGTTATTTATGCTGATTTTGAATCACTATTACAGAGACCAGGTGAATGTCATTGTGGCACTGACTGTACTATACATAACACTGACAACACAGCCACTTTACAACATCACACACCTGCTGCGTTTGCGTACTATGTTGCGTGTTCAGTTGATTCAACTTATAATCGTTATGTTTCATACCGCGGTTTTGATTGTGTTGATAAGTTTGTAGATTCGATATGTTTAGGATTAAGTAACTAGGCTATTGTCAAGAGCTAGGAGTAGTCCATCACCGAAGGCTCCTTCAATGCCAAGCGAATCTCGCCCTTTCCGAATGGCTCCTTCCAGAACGTTCGGTAGTACGCAACTGGCTGTCGTCGCGCGCGCATCCCTTCCAGCCGCTGTGACATATATACCACGGTGCTTTCGTGGCTATTTACTTTTACCGCTTTCTCTATTGTGCTTTTACTCTAACCTGTGCTGAACCAAGATCGAGGCTTATAAGACCTAGGCATAGCAGAAGGAGAAAGGAGCTGGGCTTTCACCACATCACGAGCTGCTGCTATTGAGGTGCACAAGGTGAGTGGGTTGCTCTTTTCTCTTGCTGATCGCCTTGGTTACTTTCTCTGGGGAATTCATGCTTTCCAACCCCCCTTTCGCTGAGCTATCGAAGAATCTGTAACATATTTGTGGTCCTTCGAGCCGGATATATTAATTCGAACTAAATGTTGTATACCTATGGATTACAGGGCAAACCATACGAATAGCATTCTTTATTAGCATACTAGTAATAGTATACTAGATTAAAATATTTGATGTATTTCAAACTAATTTGGTCGATTACTAAAAAAGACGTACCCGCTGTAATTTTCGTATGAACTTACGACCTTTTGTCCGAGCAGCGAGTTGTTTACGAGTAAAGAGGCTTATTTCGCCGTCGTAAATTATAACATTATAGTTGTATGTTCTAATTACACGTTTAACTATTATTTGAGTGTAAAATTGGTTGTTTTAATAGTAAATTTCACTAAATTTATATATTCTGTGCGAAACAGGGTAGTTATTCCGTGTTTCAAATTCCTTAGCGCGCACCCAACGCGTTGCTGCATCTTGAAGTTGACGTACCGAGTTCAATATGATTATTATGATTAAGTTATAACTTTTATGTTTATGCATTACGTACATTGAAGCATAAGCGATATCAGTTAAAATTTGTATGTAGGGGAACTTCTTTCATTGGTAAGTCTTGTTAGTTAATGCAGTACGTAACCATACGAATTAATTTTATTGACTTTCGACCTTACGCCGTAGACGCAAGGTTTAAAATTCTTTCTCGCCTTTTGTCGAATTATTTATACTTACTCGTAGTAAGCTAAGTAATTGTTCGATCACGTTAATACCTATCGCTTGCGCTCGTTTTCATAAATTAGACTATGAACAAAATGGAAAAATGCCGCCGTTCTATGGCTCTTAAGCGTTTGAATGACGCTTATATTTGTGCAAAAAGATGTATAACGGACCCGGAAATGGAACCACGCTTTAAGGTGCATTTAACGAGATTGGAAGGTTTAGAAGTGTTATTTGACGAGAATCATGCGAAAATAGTAGCTTCGTTAAAGGATCCTCAGGAGATCGCGGATAATGAGGAGATACGACAGGGGTTTGACGAGACCGTGATAGACATTTTGTCCATTAAATCGCAATTGTTTGCTGAGGAAGCACCTCAAGTGCCTAGCGTCGCTTTGCCCGTACCCGCAGGTAGCTCGAGCAGCAATACGGGTCATATTCGCATGCCGCCCATCCATATACCTACGTTCGAGGGTGGCTATAAAACGTGGATTACTTTCTATGATCTGTACCGAACCTTGGTACATGACAAACACGAGATCTCTAAAATTGAAAAGTTTCAATATTTAGTCTCGTCATTGAAAGGTGAACCGTTAAACCTAATAAAAGCATTTCCTATCTCGTGTGACAATTACGATATGGCGTATGAAACTTTGGTGAAGCGCTATCAGAATAAACGCCAGCTAGCCTTTCTAGCGTGGCAGTCTATTTTAACTGTTAAGTTACAGAATAACACGGCGCAAGCATTTCGGTTTCTTTTGGACACATTCCAAGAAAACTTAGCAATTTTGAAGTCATTAAACTTGCCCATCGATAAATGGGACTTTATAATGTTCTATACGCTTTTATCGAAATTGGAACCATCCATTCGTAAAGAATTTGAGATGACCGTCACGTCGGACGACATTCCGACCTATCAATCTTTGGAGACCTTCGTGGAGAACTACTGCAAGGCGGTGGAGCATGCCGGAGCTAGTACAAGTTCAGCTCACGGCGGATACACGCGGCCACCTGTCGTTAACACCATGCGATCCGATCACGTCACGTCACCGCCACGACGCTTTAGGCAAACGACTTTGGTGGGTAACCAGACTACTTCTCCTGCACTGCCTCCACCTCCGCCTTGTCAATTCTGCTCGAAAAAGCACTTTCTCGCACATTGTCCGGACTTTCAAAACTTAACTGTTGCGCATCGATCGCAAGTCGTTGGTGAGAAACAGCTTTGTTTCAATTGTTTGCGCATAGGTCATGTAGTGTCAAACTGTCCTTCACAAGGTTCGTGTCGAACTTGTGGTCGCCGTCATCATTCGTTATTACACTTTCAGGACACTTATGTGGATCGCAAGCCAAGCCCATCCAACCCCAACGCCACCTCTAATGCTTTAGGTGTTCAGGGGCTTTCTACAAATACGTCGTCAAATAAAACTGTCTTACTGTCAACCGCTCAAGTAGATATCTTGGATAGATGGCGCTCCTTTCACGCCGTGCGCGTGTTAATTGACTCTGGCAGTCAAGCCAATTATATCTCCCAAGGTCTAGCAAATCGCCTAGGTTTACCTGTCTCAAGTAACGCACCTTCAGTTTTTGGCATAGGTAACGCTTCCACGCCTGTATTGGGTACCGTCCAATGCACTGTCCGTCCCGAGAACCATCAGGACAAAGAAATATCTTTCGAGGCAATTGTGATACCCCGCATTTGTCATGACATGCCGTCAGTCACGGTCGAAACCAGCTTTTTAAAGAATTTGGGTTTCATTAAACTCGCGGACCCATCCTTTCATGTTCCAGGACCAATCGACCTCCTTCTTGGTTCCGAACTTTGGAATGAGATCTTTCTTCAGGGTATGATTCCGGGTGGGAACGACTCCCCTGTAGGGTTAAATACTATTTTTGGCTGGGTCTTTTTAGGGCGCTCTCGCTGCCTTGAGAGTATACCCTCGTTATACTCAAACCTTTCGTCAGTCCAAACGCTTCACGCGTCAAATGCTGACTTGAAAAATGATTTGAAACTGTTGTGGGAGATAGAGGATGTGCGTACCCCCGAAGAAATGCTGCCGCCGCAAGATGCGGCTTGCGAAGAGAATTTTCTTTCTACTCACAAGCGTGATGGCTCTGGCAAATTCGTTGTTGAGCTACCGTTCAAATCTGTTAAGCCGTCTGTCCGTAACAGTCGTTCTATCGCTGTGCGCTGCTTCAATAAATTGGAAATGCATGGTCACATGTCAGAGGTGCCTTCCTCTGTATTGTCTACAGACACGTACGTAGACGAGATACCCACAGGTGCGTCTTCTGTTAGTGAGGCTCTTGAGCTACAAAAGCAATTAATTGTTAATGCGTCTCAAAATCAATGCACGAAGCGGCAGATACTGTCAGAGCCGGTTCGTGTGTTTGAGCCTTTAGGGCTACTCTGTCTTGTCACTTTTTTGGCAAACACTTTTATCGAAATCAAGAATATCTTTGCTTGGTCTGATTCGACGATTACTCTTTCTTGGATCGCATCTCACCCATCCAAATGGAAAATTTTCGTTGGCAATCGAGTCGCTAAGATTCAACGAAAATTGCCCTCAGCACACTGGAACTACGTAAGCACCCACGATAACCCGGCCGATGCAGCCTCGAGAGGCATGCTTCCAAATGCAATGCTGGAACATTCACTTTGGTGGAATGGTCCGAGTTTTCTGTCCCTCTCGTCTGATCATTGGCCTCGTTTAAAAACTCTTCCCCCACCAATCGACGTAACAACGGAATTACGTCAAGAAGAGAAGAAGTCAGCCTTCGTTGTCACCAACGAGACTGACTCGATACAGCAGCTTTTACTCCGGTTCTCTTCCTTGAAGAAAATCCTGCGAGTAACTGCGACTGTGCTTAGGTTCCTGAGTCTTTTGCGGAAGCAGAGAACATATTCTGGTCCAATATGTGAACAAGAGCTGAATCAAGCTCTTGAAACTCTCGTTAAGTCATGTCAGCAAGATTGTTTTGCTAATGAGATCAATAATCTCAAAGATAACAAGCCTTTGCCAAAGCCTATGAAGAAATTGAGTCCTTTTCTCTCACAGGACAACGTGTTGCGTGTCGGAGGGAGACTTCGACACTCAGATTTAGAATACGATGCAAAGCATCCCGCTATTTTGCCTTCAAATCATCGACTTTCGTCTTTAATTATCGATGATGTACATGCAAAGTCGTTGCATGGTGGTGCACAAATGGTGCATTTCCTTTTGTCTCAGAACTTTTGGGTACTTTCTGCTCGACGTGCTATTGCGAAACGTCTTTCTCGATGTATCCCGTGCTTTCGGGCTAAACCAACGACGTCACAACCCATGATGGGGGACCTTCCTCGCGTCAGGGTTACTGCTGTCAAAGCCTTTCAACGTGTGGGCTGTGACTACGCTGGTCCTTTTCATGTCATCCTTGGTCGCCGTCGCCGAGGAGCGCGCTCTGACAAAGTATATCTCTGTCTCTTTGTCTGTCTGTCGAGCAAGGCCCTGCATTTGGAGATTGCCAATGATCTTTCGGCTGAATCTTTTATCGCTGCCTTACGTCGCTTCGTCGCTCGCCGGGGCCGGTGCTCCCTGATAATGAGCGATTGTGGTACCAACTTTGTCGGTGCCAGAAATCAGTTAGCGGGGCTTATGAAGGATGCCGCCGCATCACAGAGCATTGAATTTAAGACTATTCCGCCCTCTTCCCCCCACTTCGGTGGAGTTTGGGAGGCCGGGGTACGCTCAGTTAAGGGACACCTTGCCAAGGTAGTGGGAGGTCATCTGTTGACTTTAGAAGAGTTTCATACCGTTCTCGTGCAGATAGAGGCAGTACTGAACTCACGTCCTTTGTGTGCTATCAGTAATGACCCAAATGATTTTTCTGTCCTTACGCCAGGCCATTTTTTAACGCTTTCTCCTTTAACGTCTGTCCCGGACGATAATAATGAGATCACAAAGATTTCTTTGCTGAAACGCTGGCAATTGTTACAGCGCTTACATGCTGATTTTTGGAAGCGTTGGCATCGTGACTATTTAAATACTTTAAATCAGAGAAACAAATGGACAGACAATTCTCGTGCTGTGAGAGTTGGTGACTTAGTCCTCATTAAGGACGACAACCTTCGACCGTTGCTGTGGTCGGTGGCACGCGTCGTCAACGTGCATCCTGGTCAGGACGGGATCGTACGAGTGGCAACTGTTCGTACCGCAGATGCTGATTCGCGTAATAGAGACTTTAAACGGCCCGTCGTCAAGCTCTGCGTACTTCCTATTAGTAATAACTAAGACATCAAATACACACTTTCTTTATACTTTTACTTTACTTAGTGTGCTTTTTTGCCACTAGGGTTCGTTTTACATCTGTTATAATTCTGTCGCATTGTTTTATTCTTTACTAATCTTAACTTAATCGTTAGTTAGACATACTATTTATACTGAACCTCAATAACAAGAATGCTATTCGGCCGTCTGTCACTGTGCCATCAGGCGTTTCTGTTTATTCCCTTTCATTTCTGGAAATTATGATTTCGCAGCGGGGGGGAGTATGTTTAGGATTAAGTAACTAGGCTATTGTCAAGAGCTAGGAGTAGTCCATCACCGAAGGCTCCTTCAATGCCAAGCGAATCTCGCCCTTTCCGAATGGCTCCTTCCAGAACGTTCGGTAGTACGCAACTGGCTGTCGTCGCGCGCGCATCCCTTCCAGCCGCTGTGACATATATACCACGGTGCTTTCGTGGCTATTTACTTTTACCGCTTTCTCTATTGCGCTTTTACTCTAACCTGTGCTGAACCAAGATCGAGGCTTATAAGACCTAGGCATAGCAGAAGGAGAAAGGAGCTGGGCTTTCACCACATCACGAGCTGCTGCTATTGAGGTGCACAAGGTGAGTGGGTTGCTCTTTTCTCTTGCTGATCGCCTTGGTTACTTTCTCTGGGGAATTCATGCTTTCCAACCCCCCTTTCGCTGAGCTATCGAAGAATCTGTAACACGATATATAAAGATGTTGCAGAAATCAAAAAAGTTTTGGATGGAAATATGAATCCAATTTAATCTTGAGGGTGAAATAAATTTCGCTACAGCCACGCTATGTCATATAACTCATCATCATCATTTTTTTGTTTATGTTTATGTTTATTTAATGCAGAAACCATGGTTACAAAGGTGTTACAAATAAGGTAAGGTCATACATGGTAACCCTGTAAGGGCGTAGCATAATATATAATATAATATAACAATTCACAAAAGTATTTGAAACGTACCTATCCTAAATTTATAATCCAAAATTTTTTGCTTTAGAACAAGTAAAAATTAAACTTAAATTTAAATTTAATAAGAGGGAAGAAATTCTTGAATTCCATAACATTCATATAGTCTAAAATACTACTAAAATAATAATGTACTTATACGAATTTGTCGTTGAAGTATTCCGCGACTGTATAATAGCATTTTGAGATCAGCAGTTTTTTTAAACGTTTAATGAAAACTACATCTAGCTTTTCGTTTCTTATTTCATCCGGCAATTTGTTGAAGATTTTTACTGACATAACGTAGGTACTCTTTGAGTGCATTGTTAGTTTTGACGAAGGCAGTATTAGCATGTTTTTACGCCTGACTGAATGGGATCTAGATGTCACTTCTTCACGTTTTTTAAATAGATCTATGTATTTTTTTGTAAATTTACAGATTTCTAAGATATAAATTCCTGGTAGAGTGAGTAAATTGTGTTCTCGGAAATGTGGCTTACATGTATCCGTGTTTTTGATATTCACTAGGATTCGAACGAGTTTTTTTTGTAGTATGAACAGATCTGGGGCGTCCGTACTGTTTCCCCACAAAATGATACCATACTTTAACCATGCGTATGCATACGCATAATAAGTAGTTAGCGCAGTTTGCTGGTCAGTAGTTTTCTTTATTTCACAAAATGCATAAATGAAGCTTGACAATTTATTCCTAATTTTGTTGACATGTGCTTTCCAGTTTAAATGTGTGTCTATGACTAAACCTAGTAGTGGAAATTCTTGTACTGTTTCGATTTGTGTGTTTTTATAGTAAAAATCGATGTTTAAAGGTTCTTTTTGAATTTCCTTGCCCTTATCCCATTTACTTGGGGTCGGCGCAGCATGTCTTTTTCTTCCATACTTCTCTGTCAGCCGTCATATCATCATTCACTTCTTTTCTCTTCATATCGTCTCTCACACAGTCCATCCACCTTTTCCTTGGCCTACCTCGTCTTTTACATCCATCCACATTCATACCTAATACTCTTTTGGTCACATGACTTTCATCCCTCCGCATCACGTGCCCATACCACGCAAGGCGATTGGCCCTCAATTTATCCGCGATACATGCAATCTCTTTTCATCCGTCACCTTTAAGGCCCAACATTCCGATCCATACATGACGACAGGTCTCACAATGGTCTTATAGATTTTGCCCTTTAACCTAGGAGGCATTCTGCCATCGCATATTGTTCCGGAGACCTGTCGCCATTTCATCCACCCAGCGCTAATTCGGTTTTTGACATCACGGTCGATATCACCATCACACTGTACAAGCGAACCGAGGTACTTAAAATCGGAGCAGACTGGGAGCATAACGCCGTCTAGCTTTATGCCTGTAAAACTGGAGAGACCGCCGAAATCACAAAACATATGCTCTGTTTTGGACCTACTGATCCTCAGGCCAACATTCTCCAGTTTTTGTCGCCACTTCTCCAATCTGCTCTGTACCTCGGATGCGTCTTCACCGACAAGAACAATATCATCCGCGAAGAGCATACACCAGGGTGCTTCTTCCTGTATGTCCGACGACAGAGCGTCCATAATCAGTACAAAGAGGTATGGACTTAAAGCTGATCCCTGGTGCAAGCCTACCGTTACACTGAACCTGTCTGTGGTGCCAGCCGCTGACCGGACGCGTGTACAACATCTGTCATACATAGACCGAATTAGCTCCACATACTTCCCAGGCACACTTTGCTCTTTCAAGGCCCACCACAAAACCTCACGAGGTACTCGATCGTATGCCTTTTCGAGGTCAACAAACACCATATGCAGGTTTTTCTGTGCATTTCTGTATTTTTCGCACAATTGGCGAAGTGAGAAAATGGCGTCTGCTGTACCCCGACCCGGCATAAAACCGAATTGGTTTTGCGTTATAACACTCTCATCTCTCATTCGTCTCTCTATCACTTTCTCCCATACCTTCATACTATGTGACATGAGCTTTATTCCTCTATAATTGTTGCAATCCTGTATATCTCCTTTATTTTTAAAAATGGGCACTAATAAACTGTCGCACCATTCGTCAGGGATAGTCTCTTCACGCAACATTTTATTGAAGAATAAAGTCAGCCACTTACATCCATCCTCACTCAAAACCTTCCAAACTTCTGCTGGTATATCATCCGGTCCTACAGCCTTGCTCCCTTTCATACTTCTCACAGCATTTCTAACTTCATCCATACCTATTTCTCTTATTACACCTATATTAACCGGCTGGTTTTGCAGCACTTTGCTC
This sequence comes from Epinotia brunnichana, assembly GCA_963854355.1. Lineage (NCBI taxonomy): Eukaryota > Metazoa > Arthropoda > Insecta > Lepidoptera > Tortricidae > Epinotia > Epinotia brunnichana. The sequence continues at coordinate 28,272,022 of OY977944.1, forward strand.
CAAGGATTCTCTTCATTCATTAACCTTTCAAAGTAGGCTTTCCAACGTTCTTTTATGACATCATCTTTCACCAACACCTTTCCTACCTCATCTTTCACGCATTTTATATGAGAAATATCTCTTGCATTCCTTTCTTTCATTCTTGCTAAGCGATACAGCTGTTTCTCGCCTTTTGGACTATCTAGCGAATCGTACAAGATGTCCTGTGCTGCTGCTCTGGCGATAGCAACTGCTCGCTTAGCTTCTTTCTTACGCTCTTTGTACACATTTCTTTTAGCTTCTTGCACACTTTCAAACTCACTTCCAACATCTTGCCAGTCTTTAAATGCTCTTTAACTCATATATGTAATAATTTCCTGTTTTCTTAGTCAGAGACCACCGTCACATTTCTGGTTGTTACCGAGGTGCAGCTCATAGTTATTGCAATTTGCAATTTAAACGTGCATCTTTTGTGCCTATATAACTATTTTCATACTTTGTCTGGGTACGACGCACATTTATTTATAAAAAAGTTAGGTGAGGCGCGCGGTACGATGAAATTAATTCCGAAAACGAAGGAAAACTATGTTTCCTTCACGAAATTTATTCCGTTTGAAGGTGAATTCTTTCAGCTTCGTTTTGTAGACTCGTTTAAATTTTTAGGTACCAGTTTAGAAAAATTAGCAAAAACGATGAAAAAGGAAGCATCTGCGACGTTTTTTCCCAAACTCGTCTAAATTTCAATTACTTACACGCAAAGGTGTTTATCCCTACGAATACATGAATAATTGGGAGCGTTATAATGATCAATGTCTACCACCTAAAGAAGGTTTTCACAGTTGTCTTTCGAACGAATATATTTCTAACGACGATTATGAGCATGCATGTTTAGTATGGAAAGAGTTTAATATCGTTAATTAAGAAGAATATACAGATTTGTATCTCAAAACCGATGTCCTTCTGTTAGCTGATATTTTCGAAACATTTAGAGAGACATGTAAAAAAAACTATAGTTTGGATCCTGCGTACTATCTGACTGCACCGAGCTTATCATTTGATGCAATGTTGTTTAAAACAGGTGTTGAATTGGAGCTAATTAATGATTTTAATATGATATCAATAATTCAGAACGGAATTAGGGGTGGCGTTCGCTTGTGTCCTCACAGACATGCAAAAGCTAATAACAAATATTTACCAGGTTACAACCCTTCGCAACCCGATTCGTATGTTATTTACATATATTGTAACAACTTATATGGGTATAGCATGTATCAGTCCTTACCGTTGTCAAACTTCAGGTTTTTAGAACAAAATGAAATAGAAGCGTTAGACAAGTCTATAACGATGCACAGTACGGTTTTATACCCAAAAAATCTGCACAACGAACATAAAGAGCTACCTTTTTGTCCTGAAAAATGCATACCACCAGGAGGAAAAGATTACAAACTTGTACCTAATTTGTATGACAAATACTTTTATGTTATTCATTATGTACATATAAAAACCTGTCTTAAGCACGGATTAAAATTGAAAAAAATACATAGAGTGATCACATTTTTACAAGATTCGTATTTAAAACAGTATATTGATCTTAATACAAAGTTACGTCAGAAGGCTACATCAACCTTTGAACAAGACCTATTTAAGGTTATGATTAACTCTTTGTTTGGAAAAAAATTAGAAAACAATTATAAAAAAGTCAACGTTCAATTGGTCAATCAGTGGAATGATAGTACGAATTTAACTAAAAAGAAAACCGCAGCCTTGGAATTAATTGCACGTTCTAATTTTCACAGTGCATCGGTTTTTAGCGAAAACTTAGTTGTGGTGCAAATGAACCTTTATCACATTATTTTGAATATATATCGGTTTCACGGTTCTAGAATTGTCAAAAAGTCATATGTATGACTTTCACTACTCAGTATTCAAACCCATGTATGGAAATCGATTACAGATGTGCTACACTGATACTGATAGTTATGTATATTATATACAAACCAAGAACTATTACAGAGATTTAAGAACATCTCTTTTACCTTATTGTGACACTAGTAATTATAGTATCGATAACGTGCATAGCTTACCTATTCAAAACAAAAAAGTACCAAAGTACCAGGTCTTTTCAAGGATGAAATGGGAGGGAAATATATTATTGAATTTGTAAGCCTCCGATCTTTTTTTTTTTTTTTTTCATTTATTTACTACAAAAAACAATACAAAAAAAAAACATTTGTACAGCGGACAAAGCCGTAAAGGTTTATCTGCCGCTGTATTCGCTCTTTAACTAATTAAATATATATTTTTACAGGGGTGCAGTTCTATTTTAGCTAATTTAATATTATAGTTACTTACAATAGTAGGTACTTAGTTAATTACTATTGGCCTTATTCATAACCGTTCAACAAACCTGTTTTAGCTAAAGTGCCGTTAAAGTTCGTCTCTCTCACATTGTCTTTGTGTTCGTAATAATGGGACAAAAAGATTTTTTATAAACTTAGTAAGCCTTCAAAATTTTATGAATAAAGTATTTTTTTATTTTTATTACACTGTGTTTTTTTTATTTTTTTTACACATGGAATGTTTGTGCAGTTGGCACATCAGCAAGATATAACTCTTTCAAAGTACGTTTACATTTATGTGGGTTATCACTTATGCTTTTGACAATATCGTCGGGTAGTTGATTAAGAATATTTGGTAACAGCCTCCCATGTTCGTTTGCCATACACATTTCTACATTTCGGAATGACAAAACGAGGCAAATACACTAGTTGCCTCAGGTGTAACGGTCTAGTTTTTTTTATGAGACTGTGTATTTTATCTATTTCTTCACTAACAATTTATATTTTGATTTGGTTATATATATTAATAATCTTACAATATTTAAATATCTCCTCTTGACTCAAATGTTTTTTCTTAACGGAATTAGGTATAATTGTTTTTATTAAGCTGGTCTGTAATTTAAATATCTTTTCAATGTAAGTTTTAAAGGTTCTACCGTAGCTACTCAGTCCATATCCAATGACGGATTGCGCTAATGACATGTACATCATTCTAAGTATGTTGTATGGGAGTTTATACTTTAGTATAGAAAGTTTTGCTAGAATTGATCTAAGTTTGTTACACACATGGTTTATATGCGGTCCCCAGTTAAAATGTGTATCTATGATAAGACCGAGGTACATGTGTTTATGAACAATTTCTAATGGTTCACAAGTACATTCGCACTTTTTTTCGTTATGGTTATTGTAGTGCAAGCATTGATGACTATGGGCCGTGATAACGGGATCGGGTGACTTTACCAGGTGTGTGGAGTGGATATTCATTAATTTGGTTTTAGAGTAGTTTATAATTAGTCCCACATCGTGGGCCCATTTACAAAGAAGGTCAAAATTGTTTTGCATTGTATTGTTGGCCTTTTTTATGTCCTTGTCTGCCACTAGGAGACATGTATCGTCTGCGAACTGGTACACTGAGCCCTTCTGAAATATGTTTGGCATATCGTTTACATACAATATGTATTCGGAAGGTGCGAAAATATATCCTTGTGCTGAGCCTTTATCTGTGTTAATTAGGTCACTTAAAGCCTCATTCACTTTCACTGCGGTATACCGATTTGTGTGATATTTTTTTAAGAATTCAAGTAGAGGGCCCTGTATACCATTTCTCCAGTTTTGAAAATAAGGTATCGTATCTAAGGGTATCAAATGCCTTACTAAAATCAATAAACACCGCGAGTACGTCCTTTTTTTCGTTAAGATGTTGATTGATTTCGTTCGTGAATTTACTTAGTAGTTGTGTGGTATTTTTTTCTTTTTGAAACCCGTACTGCTTGTCATGTATTATATTGTTTTTAGTAAGGTATCTGCTAATTTCATGACCAAAGTACTTTTCAATAATTTTGTCAATACAGGATAATGATGGGTCGGTAGTTGTTTATATCGCTATATTCCCCTTTTTTATGTATGGGTCTTATAATGCCTATTTTTAGCTTGTCGGGGTAATTGGAACAGTTTATACATGAGTTAATTAAGTGTGTTATAATAGGTGTTATAGCCTCGTTGGCATATTTGATGTCTCTTGGTCGAATTCCATCAATACCTGGACTTTTTTTGTCGTTGAGATGTTTAATTATCGAGAATACAACATCCTCTTTAGCCTTGGACAGCCTCATCGCCATATCAGGTTCCCTAACATATGATTTTTTGTCTAGCAGTGAGTTATTACAATAGATACAAATATTGTTGACGTTGTCTCGGAAACCCCTGGCAAAATTATTAGAAATATCTCTCGGAATCTGGTTTTTAAAGGCTGATGTAATAATTTCATCGATTGATTTGGCGATCTTACCGCTTACTTTGTTAATAATTTCCCACACTTTTCTCGAATTACGGAAATGTCGTGATACTTCGTTTTTTATGTGATTATTTTTTAGGTAATTTATATAAGTACATGTTCGATTTCTATATTTATTGTATATTAATCTATTGTTGGCATCACCTTGGTCCTTATACCATATTTTAAACAACTCGTCCCTTCTATTACACATTTTTATTGCTTTTTTATTAACCCATATACATGTTTTTCTTTGGCTCTGATTAACATTGGTTTCATACTGACAATTATAATATATAAAATATATAATACTAAACTTACTCAGTATGAAATTAAGAATTTCTTCTGGGCTGTCGTAAGATAAGCCTTGGCTCCAGTCAGTAGCCGCTAATTCATTTTGAACCTTCTTGTAATCGAGTTTAAGTACGGTTTTAACAGTAGTCCGATGATTCGCAACACAGGTAATGAAGTGGTCGGCGAGCGCATTGTTTACCACAGCTGTTTTTATGGCTCGCTCGGTCCCCGACGGGACACTGGCATTCCGTATAAAAATATGATCTATGCACGACTTAGTAATACTGTTATTTTTCATTGCAATTCGCGTATACTGACTGATGCCACTGTTTAAGCTTTTTTCAAATAACATATTTAAATATTGGGATACTAAATTATTATTGTAATCTTTTATATTTATATTAATATCGCCTAGTAGAACATAATTTTCTTTTATACTCGAGTTTGATAACAATGTTTTTAATTCGGTTACGAATGATGATTTACATAGGTTTGGTGGCCTATACACTGCGCATAGTTCAAATTTTAGTTTGTTTTTTTCAATCTTGCCTTTTATACACTCAAAGTTATGCGTACACACACTATGTCTCGTAAATTTTACGTTGTTGTGGACGTAGATTATGATACCTCCGCCTCTTCTATTAGTCCGTAGTTCGTAATACATCTGGTAACCTTCGAGCTCAAACAGTTTAACACACTCGTGCGTGATGTTGGTTTCAGTAAGCACGACAATGTACACTAACCGAGAACTATGCGTTATGATGTATTCAAGTTGTGTGAAATTCTTTATAATCGACCTGATGTTGACGTGTAGTGTAATTAGTGAGCTATACTGGCATGGTATATTATCTGTGAATTCATTCCAATTGTCTCTAATTTCTTCGGATACGTCAGATGTACTAATATCCTCCATTGTCGAGTTTGAAGTTTGTTAGGTAATCCTGCTGTCTCGAAATTTTATTAATTGTGTTGATTAATCTCTAGGACAAGTTTATCGATGTCACTGGTAGATCGCAATATGTGTATTTTCGCGTTTTCAGTTTTCCGCGCCTTAACAGTGCCATCCTTACACCATACATATTTACACATATTTGTCTCCTTGAGCGCCGATTTTGCTTGCCATAGAAGTGTGGACGTATAGGGAGTTAGTGACTCTCGAACATATATTTTTGTATCTTCTTCCATGTCAAAGTCTCTGGCAGTCAGGTTCGCTTCCTTGGCGGTCGCAAGCCAGCTCTCACGTCGGCCCTCACACAGTGACACCACTATGGGGCACGGTTTGTTAGGCCCCCCTTTTAACATTTTAGACTTTTTACGGTACACCTTTAGTATATCATCTTTGTTTTGCTTTATTTTGTCACATAGTTTGACAACAACTTGTTTTGTATTTTCCTGTTCGACTTCCTTTATACCGTCTATTTCAATATATTTTTTTATTAAGTTTTGCTCTATACCTAGCACCTTCTGTTCAAGCGCATCATTGCGAAGCGTGAGGTTTTTACATACATTTCTAAGGTCGCTATTTTAAAAGAAAAAAGATACAGTACAAAATTAATAGACGCGTACAGAAACCTGTTTAAGGTTTATGCGTGACGCGAATGTATCGCAACGCTCACAACAGTAATATCATGATCCTAATATAGGTAATTACAATATATTATTATTATGTAGGTATTGTATTTAAACTCCAGCAACTACACCTCGCTGTCTGTTCTCGTTAGATATAATCTTTTTAATGCGATCTTGCACGACTTTTTGTCTGCAAGGACACTTGTGTGTATATCTTCTGGCATATTATTTAAAAAGTTAGGTAGCATGTACTCCCACGTCCTCTTACCATATACATTTATGTAGTTAGGCATAATATATCTAGTTTGGTAGTCTAATTTACGTAATTGTTTATGCCTACATCGGGTTTTTAACAATTTTATTTTATCATAGTTTTCTAGAACTATTGACATATCAAGCTTGTTAAAAATTGACATTACTTTGCAGTATTTAAATACACTGGACTCGTCCTTAAGTTTATTTTTCATGTTTTTGTGTGTTTCGTATTGCTTTATTTTAATTTCGTACTCGTCTATCTTATCTGAATAGAATTGAAGGACTGTCTGGAGCTCCAGGCGCACGACTTCCCGGACCTCACGTCGGATGTCGCTCAGCATTTTTTCAGTTGTATTGCTGCTGTGTTGCTGCTGTTGCTGCTCCCCGTCGGTGTCCACGTCGTCTTCTGCATCTGGCATTATAAAGGAAAGCCGTTTTGGCTTTGCACTGCTGCCTAAACAGGTCCGGCACTTCCAGACTTTACTGTATTAAAACTAACGACGATGTCATAAAAAAAGCTAAAGGGGTGAAGAAGGCGGTTATACGTGAATTTGGTATGTCAGATTACGAGAAATCATTGTTTCAAGGCGACGTTGTTAAAAAGAAAAACATTTTATTCAGATCGATAAAACACGAAATATTTACCCAAAGTGTCAATAAAATCGCATTGTCTGCTAATGACAAGCGATTAATTTCTGCCGATAAAGTAGGGAGAGGGAGGCAGTTTAAAACAGGGGCAGTTTTGAATTATTGGATCTATGAACGTATCATTTGTCTTTTCTAACCTCCAATACATTTTTAATACTGGTAACACCGAACTACACGTCTTTCAGTTGCCAATTTACGTCAATGTCAGTGTCAAACAGAATAAAATTTGTCGGTTACTTTACGGAGACAAAACCAAACATTTTTATTTTTTATTGTAAGAGGCTTACTGAAAACGTAAGTATTATTTTTGAGTTCTGACTATTTCATAGTGTTGTGTATATTATAGCAAGTGTATTACCAATATAATTTAATTAAATACAAGTTTCTTGGTCGTCTAGATAATTTTGTTTCTGAAGGATGGTATTGGGGCAGATTTGAAAAAAATCTGTGTGGCAGTTATGAATAAAATGTTCAAAAGTGCCCCCAGCTATTTGAATAAATGATGTTTATTTATTCTCAAAAATCATTGATAAATATAATTAAATTTATTTTATATTCTTTTACAGTTATGAATCACAATGGTAAGAAATTACAAAAAGAAAAAAGAAAATGATGTTAACGAAGAAGACGCCGAGAGAGCTGTATTGTGTGTTGTCAATGATAGCTGAGGACCGCTGCTGCTATATATAATATAAAACCTACCACTTTGTACTATAGAGTAAAAAAATATAAAGAGAATGTAATGCCAAAAAATAAAAACTATAGCAGCAAACACACTGTGCATCAAGTTTTCACTAATGATGAGGAACTTATACTGGAAAGGTACTTTTTAAAAATGTCCAAAATGAATTATGGTCTTACCTACTTACAAGGTCGAAAATTGGCATATCAATATGCAGCAGCGTTAGATAAGTGTCCTGAAAAATGGTTAGATAACTAGAGTGCGGGCATTGAATGGATGAAAAACTTTATGAAAAGGCACCCAGTATTATCTTTGCGAAAACCTGAAAACACCAGTCTTTCCAGATCCACCAGGTTCAATAAGCATTGTCATGATGTTTTTTGATAATTATGAAAAAGTGTTACAATGTGGAAATTATACTCCAGACTGCATCTATAACTTAGATTTATCACTCGGAAGCCATGAACGATCCTAGAAACGGCGGATTTCTTGCGATCAGGGGACGAGATAAATAAACAAGAGCCTCGTACTCGGGTTAGCGCCAAAAATAATGCAGGAACGTCAAAAACTGTGGAAGAGAAAACGCAGTATCCAAATTGGGCGCTGTTCCCGAGCACTTCAGAGTTGACGTTACAATTAGGCGCCATTCATCGTTACAATATGAGACCTAAAACGTATAAAACTCAATTACCTAAAAGACCACCAGAAGTATCAATCGATAGGGTAAAACTAGCATATTTGTTAAATAATCAACAGTTACTGACATCCCTAGTGGAGCAGTACAGGATTGATCATCAGTTGAGGTCACAGATGAGCCAAAAACGCCATCAGTGATTCAAACGCAACAGCCAACAACTCGTACCACGCGTAGCGGAAGAGTTACAAATCGTCAGTCAGATTTTTGCTTGACGGCTAGCTACCTAGTATACAGTCAGCATCAAAAGTAGCAACGCAGTCGAAGACGTCAAAAGCTCTTATTTCCTTGTACAATCCGCATGCAAATCATTTTACAGTATCACAACTACTTCACTTGAAGGGATCGGTTACCGGCAAGTGAATCTAACCTAACTGCCCCGAGAAACCCAGGCGTCGAGTTGGATCCTACTGGGCAGCCCTTCTTCACGGGAAGGTGCTCTCAGTGATGAGGGAGGTGTTATGTGCGTGAGTGGGCACGTCATAGCCAAAAAGTGCTGACTTGTGTAGATGGGACCAAAGAGCTAGTTCGTACCTAGCCTCGGTCGCGCTTATTTGAATGGTCGGGTTAATTTGTAATTTTAATTACCTATCTAATAAAATTGTGCTGAAGAGGACGGAGCGAAAAATGATACAAGGTTTAGGCCAACTCATGGTAGAGCTTGCTGCACTCCGCAATAAGTTCTACTGTTGATTAAAATCCGGCGATTCCTATGGATTTCGGTGAAGAAGGGAGCGCGCCCGCGGAGCAAGCAGAAACAACACAAACAATTATACCAATAAAAGCGCCCGCCCTAGAGACTGGTCGTTCATTAGGTAACTAGTTTCACTACAGGTGTGGTATGGTGGTGGTATTTTGCGGTTTTTTTTGTATTTTTACAGTGATGGTTATTTTTTCATACGTTGACGGATTTATAACTATATCTTAATTAGAAAACATGTTTGTTCTGTTCTCATTTAGTAGTTTTTAATGTGGTAACATTTTGATGCCTGCTTTTGACAGGTGTCAAATTATAAGATTAAAAGTTTGTCAACTCACTTGCCTTGACATCGCTTTGAGAGACGGTTGTAAAAAAGTTATCGAGTTCCGCGCGAATAGACGCGCGGTTTAGTGCCTTGAAGGGAGCGGACGGACATCTCATTCCATCAGCCGGACGTACTCAGGTGGCAGGTAACCTTGGGATCAGGTGAGTCTGTGCAGTTCGAACCAGGTCTCGGGGTCCTACACCTGACGAAGGAGCAGCCCAGCAGCTCCAGGCATCGGTGAGTGTCCTTTCAATAACTTCAAGGTGCTATATCGTCGTTTATCTCATTATTTCTCGTTCTCGAAATTTTGAATATACAGTCCATTTAATTAACATATTAACATTTTGTTCCTACGAGCCGAATTTGAAAAGGCGAGCCTGTGGATATTTCGTTTTTTATCGTTTTTGAAGCAAATCCATCTAATTTTGGTGTTAAATTGTCGTTTTTCATTAATATTTTTTCGTCCAACAAAATAGAGGGTAAGCTTCGAAATTTTTGCATTCCACAGTTTCGTAGTTTTATTTACGTTTCGTTATTGGCAATAGTGTGTAAATCGGAACGCACCTTTGCCATAGATAGATACTAACTGTCAAGTGACGTTTTAGCTCAGTTAGTTCGCCTAACCTCAAAGTTGATTGTTTATGTATGAGTACTTTGATTTTGCAGCTTGATTTTCGTGGTAATTGTTTACAATGAGTGACCATGGGGATAGGAATGCATCCGCGGACGTTGATATGGCCCGTGTGTCAAGGGATTACGCGGTGATGCGACTTGATCATATATACGAATCCAGTTTGGTCGGCTACATTGAACAAGATTTGTTTGATTTAGAAAAGGAATTCCATGACGCACAAATAAATGTGTTGTTAAGCTTAAGTCCACAACAACGTTCGAGTGAATACGTGGTTTCAAGAGATTTTGAAGTTCGATTAAAATCGGTACAAGCTAGGTTACGAAAAAGTACACAAAACGTCGACGTTAAACCGGTAGTATAGAACAATTCTTTAAGTGCTGCCCATTTACCAAAAATAACGATTAAAATGTTTACGGGGAAGCTGGAGGACTGGGTTGGGTTTAAGGAATTGTTCGACTCACTAATTCATAAGCGAAGCATATCTAATGTCGAAAAATTGCACTACTTGGTGTCAAGTGTAGAAGGTTCCGCTTATGATTTAATCAAAGGGTTTCCGTTGTCTGATGATAACTATTTGAGTGCTTATGAAACGCTGTGTAAACATTATGATAAAAAGCGTCAAATTGCTATTGTTTATTATGAGAAGCTGCTAAACTGTGAACCAGTTAAAAATAAAACTGATTTGGACCGAGTATTTCGAACTTTCAATGAAAATTTAAATATATTGTCGAAATTTAAATTGCCTGATGAGAACTTCATGCTCTATTATTTATTATGGTCCAAATTGGATGTATGTACCCGCGAAGCATTTAAATTACAACTTGACTCAAATGTTGACATCCCGGACTTTGAAAATTTGCAATCATTCATTGAAAAAAGAAGTCAAGCATTAGAAAATTCAAATCCAAAATTAAGGGTATCGACCCCTACTAATAAATTTGTTGGTAAAAATAAATCTTCGCTTATTGTGCCTTCAGCACCAAAACCTGTGGTGAGTTGTCCGATGTGCGCTGTTGTTGGGCATGAGTTGGGTAAATGCCCTAACTTTTTAAATCTGAAGCCAACTGAGAGGTTTTCCAAGGTCAAGGAGAGTAGTCTATGTATCCTTTGTTTGAAGCCATCACACAGCATGAAAATGTGTAAGTCGAGTGTGCGCTGTGAAAAATGCAACTATCGTCATCACACCTTGCTCCACTTTGACAAAGTTGGTGAAGATGCTCACGGGTCAAAGGACAATTCTCATATGACAACATTATCGGTTCCATCTTTTAGTAACCAAGTGTTATTCTCTACAGCTGTTGTTAGGGTAAAGGATAATAATGGACAGTTGGTACCAATCCGAATTTTGTTCGATTCGGGCAGTGCTTGCAATTTTATGACCTTGGGTGCAGCAAACCGGCTTGGATTACCATTAAGTGAATGTCACCAAACCATCAATGGCATCGGAGTGACATCTACGGGCACACTTGGGGCTGTTTCGTGTGAGATATCTCCCTCTAAAGGAGGATCTTCACATAGATTTGAAATTGAAGCATTTGTTTTGCCACAAATTTGCTCGGACATGCCATCTGGTCAAATTGATATCTCAACCTGGGACCATCTTAGGAATTTGGTTCTTGCTGACCCACTTTTCTATGAACCAGGACCAATTGACATGCTAGTCAATGTCAGTTTTTTGTCGTCAGCGCTTCAACCTGGTCTTGTAAAGGGCGAGTCAGGTCAACCCATTGCCATCAATACTGTTTTCGGGTGGCTAATAATGGGTGAATGTGCTGTTGGCATTGACTATTCTCGTTGTCGCTCTCGAGACAATTCTAGGGTCGCTACCACGGATTGTAATCTCGTTTCGTCGTTGCCTCTGGGCAACACTAGTCAGCAGTTTGCGGAGATAAAGAATGTCGTAACTCCTCAAACAGCTGTTCTCTCGAAAAAATTGTCGTGTCGTGTTCGTAACGATTCTTGTGTGGCTACCAAGGATTGTCTTTTCGTTTCGAGCTTGTCTCTGGACAACAATATCAAGCGGTTTTGGGAGATAGAAAATGTTGATACTCCTGAAACTGTGATTATGACGAAAAATGATTTGTCGTGCGAATGCCATATGGAGGCTGGTTATCGTCGTGAGCCTGAAGGAACAATGGTTGTTCCACTAACTTTTGTGGACCTTCAGGACAAGCCTCGGTTTTCGAATTCTCGTGAAATCGCTCTTAGGCGACTTCTAACTTTGGAGAGGAAGTTTCGTATAAACCCTCAATTTCGGACAGCTTATGTCAAATTTATGAATGACTATATTGAGTGTGGTCACATGGAAGAAGTCGAACCCCCTTCGTCTCGTGAAGGTCACTTCTACTATATTCCACATTTTGGAATATTGCGTCCCGACTCTATTTCAACTCCTTTACGGTCAGTTTTTGACGCCAGTGCTAAAGATGCCCTCGGAAAGTCTTTGAATGACACATTACTGCCAAGCCCGAAACTACAAAAGAATATCTTCGATTTGTTGATTCGTTTTCGCTGGCACGTTGTTGTCTTCACAGGGGATATAAAGCAAATGTACCGTCAATTTCTCGTTGATCTTCAAGATTGCGATTATCAACGCATCTTGTGGAGGCCCTCTCCAGAGGAACCTGTGAAAGATTTTCGTTTACTGACTGTCAGTTATGGCGTCTCTTGTGCCCCATATCAAGCACTTTGGTGTATTTCGAAGTTGGCCAAGGAGTACTCTTCAACTGCCCCTTTGGGTGCAGCAGTTCTCAGCAGAGATACTTATGTCGATGATATAGTGTCAGGCGCAGACTCTGTGGAGAGTGCGGTGCAAATTCGTGACGAACTGTTGAAAATTTTGTCGTCAGCACGTCTTCACTTGCGCAAGTGGACCTCTAATAGTAATGAGTTTCTTCGAAACCTGTCAGAGTCAGATTTGTATTCGGAACAGTTTCGGAATTTTGAAGACGGTCATGACCTGTCGTTGAAGAATTTAGGTCTACTGTGGTTGCCTAAATCGGATGAGTTTTCGTTCAAAACCACTTCTGTCGATGGTCGTTGTACTAAGCGATCAATATTGTCGGATATCGCTCGCATTTTCGACCCGCTTGGACTATTGTCACCTGTCGTGTTCCTTGTGAAGTATATTATGCAACTTTTGTGGTCCTCGGGAGTGCAATGGGACGACGAAGTTCCTGAGAATATCGCTAGTGAGTGGCTCAAACTAAAATCGCAACTTTCGTCGTTGAGTTCGCTTTCTATTCCTCGTAGAATGATCGAGACGTTCCAGGACATTCAGTTCCATGGCTTTTGCGATGCCTCAGAGCGTGGTTATTGTGCCGTTGTTTTTTGTCGCACCGTTAACAATAACCAAGAAATAGTCGTGCGTCTCTGTTGTGCAAAATCTAAAGTAGCACCACTCCGCAAACTTTCGATTCCTCGTCTTGAATTGCAAGCGGCTGTTTTACTTGCCGATGTCATGTCAGCAGTTGCCCAATCGCTTAAAGAGCTCCATCAGATAAACAAAGTTTTCGCGTGGTCAGACTCTACTGTCTCATTGACGTGGATTAAGTCCTGCCCTTCACGTTGGAAGACATTTGTCGCTAACCGGACTGCTTCAATCCAAGATAAAATTGCTCCCGATTCTTGGCACCATGTTTCCACTGTTGACAATCCAGCAGACCATGGATCTCGTGGTTTACTTCCTGCGGATCTACGGCGGTGTGAATCATGGTGGACGGGACCTACTTGGCTTTCGCAACCGGAAGATAGCTGGCCGAGCCATCTCTCGCAAGTCGACGGATCAGCCTTTGACGAAGAAAAGGTGTTGACTCTGTTCAGTGCCAACAATTCTGATTTCATTGATCAGATGTTGAATCGTTTTTCGTCCTTTCGTCGTGTCGTTAATACTTTGTCGTATTGTTTTCGGTACCTTCATAATCTGAAGGACCCCAGCCGCAAAATCGCCGGAAATGCATTGTCGTCTAGTGAAACGAACCATACCATTCATTTTCTCGTTAGACACGTACAAGAGCGTGTCTTTGCGACAGAAATTAGAAATGTACAAAAAGGTTCAATTGACTCACTCCCCAAACCGTTTCGTAAATTATGTCCATTTCTGGATAAGGACGGTTTGCTCAGGGTGGGCGGTCGGCTCTCTCAAAGTCTTAACATGGACTATGAGAAGAAGCATCCCTTGTTGTTACCTCGTGCACACAAACTCACTTCATTAATAGTCGAGGAATATCATCGCAGATTCCTGCATCCTGGCTTGCAAACTTTGCAAAACCTAATTGCCCAGGACTTTTGGATCTTATCGCCCAAACGGGCCATCCTCTCGGTTATATCATCCTGCATCAAGTGTTTTCGTGTCCGTCCTCGAGTATGTCCGCCACCTCTGATGGGAGACTTACCATCGTTTCGAATTAACCAGATAAAGCCATTTTCGTCTGCAGCCGTTGATTATGCTGGCCCATTTAACATTTCGCTTGGTCGGTCGAGAGGCAGCAAATCATACAAGGGCTATATTTGGGTGGTTCTACTCGCAAGGGAATTTTCCGCGGCTCACCTTATTTTGTATAGTTTTTGTAGGAAAATTATATTGATTAACGATCGAAACCGTACAACTAAATGGTTTCTAGTATGACACTAAAAATTAGCTCATCCCTTAATATAATATCTTCCAAAAATCGTACTTTAAAGTGCCAAATTCTCAGTCTCCAGGCATGTCTCTCGGACGAAATGAAAGCTTAAAGGCTGCATCATAACTTTATTTTGAGTATGTACGGTATATCTGCACTAAAATAGAAATCTATAATATATGTAATTTCAATCTGTTTGTCGAATTTCACCGTAAATGCGAAACTTATTAAAAAAAAAGTGCATTATATTTTGTCTCTCGGTTTTTACCTCAGTCTCCTGCTACATCAAAACACGTTAAAATCTGTTTGAATTACCGCGTCTAGCGCGTTGCTGTCCGGTCTGAATGAAAGATCGAAGTGAAGTTAGCTAACAACCACTCGCGTCCGTCTTGGCTCGCAGTTGGCTTAGTCGCTACGGCAAGTTGTGTGAGTGAGGTTGTGCTACGGCCAGTCAACTTAACAGTAACCTGGTACGTATTTATTTAAAATCCATTGTTTTCTGCATACTTTTTTTGCATTCATAGGTCGTAAATTCGTTACATTAGAGTACAGAATTGCATAATTTCAATATTAATGTTGCATTAACGTAGTTATTGGCTAAAAACATAAAATAATCTCAGTATCCTGTCCTCAGTCTCCTGGAAACATAATAGCCAGGAGACTGAGGATGAATCAGGAGACTGAGAGTCATTAAGGATCCGCACGAATAGTAATCCAGTTCATCATGATTGATATATTAATTATTAGTACATTTACGTATTATTTGATTAGTTACATATTATTGATCATAGTTATCATAAATTAATAAGCTGGGAATTACCTGAAGCAAAAACTCCGATTTATATATATAATAAAACTTCATTATTTATTGATTAAAAACAATATTTTTTTCTACATTTTCATCTGAAATTAAATAAGTACATTTTTAGATAGAAAATGTAAAATATGTGTAGGCAATGTAAAAAACCGTATATACATTTCATTATATTCTTTTACAGAAAAATGGCAAAATGGCAAAACCAAAAAATATTACTAAGGAAGAAAGATTAGAGAAAAAAAGGATAGCTGAAAGGCTTAGATATCAAAAAAATAAAAATGATCCTACTAAATTAGCGGCTCAAAAAGAAAAAAGTCGGCAAAAATATTTAACTAGAAAAGAAAAGGGCCAAAGAAAATTAGTATCAAATATGTCGGATCGTGAAAAACGTCAAGCCCGCAAAAAATGGAGAAACTATTCCAAAACTCATTATGATAAAAAAACTGCTCTGGAAAAGGCGGCAAGAAAGTTTGTAAGAGAAAACACGCCATCTAGTTGCGATGAAAATGTAAACTCAAATCAGCAGCAGCAAGTCGTAAATGCACAAAATGTGACACCTAGATTAGCACAGGCACGAAAAAGAGCGTTGAGGCAGCGTAAGAAGCGTAACCAAGAACTTCAAAAAAAGAATGATTTTATACGTTCACTAAAAACCAAGTTACAGAAGTATAGAAAAAGATACCACAGGCTGAAGAGAGAACGAAAAGAACAGCTCCCACAGGAACTAACGCCTTGTACCAAGATGAAAAAATTAGCTGAAAACCCAGACACACGAGTCGAAGTTGTTAAAAAAGCTTTGTTTGGTGACACTTTAGAAAAGCAATTATCAGAAAACATTACCAACTTGAGCACAAAGAGTGAGAAACGAGTTGCAAACAAATTGCTTATGGGACGTGTAGTTAAAAAAAGTAAAATTTGGAAATTAAAAAACAAACTCATCACGTACAAAAAGGTGTGGCACTCACAAAAACAAAACAAATTAAACGAAAAAACAAGAAAAACCTTCAAGAATGAGGTACAAAAATTTCTAGAAGATGATCAATACAGCAGATTGTGTGCCGGCAAAAAAGAATTCATCACTAAAAATAAAGTGAGAAAACAGAAACGCTATCAACTCGATACTCTCAGAAACTTGCATAAAGAGTTTTTAAAGTCTGGCAACGTTCTCATCAGTTACTCAATGTTTGCTAGGTTGAGGCCTTTCTGGATAGTGGCTCCAAAAGTAATTGACCGAGATACTTGCATGTGTACTCTACACAGCAACATACAATTAGTTGTCAGTGCTCTAAACACTGCAAAACTTCTGAAAGACACAAGCTACCAAAGTTTATTAACTTCTTTATGCTGCGACAGATATAATGAAAGGTGTTTAGAGAGAATTTGTGAATTATGCTCTGATAAAGCCATTTCATTTAGCGAAGACTTTGACGACACAAAACTGGTTACCTACCAACAGTGGGTTTCTTCAAGAGAAATGATTGTGGACCCTAAGACAAAAAGAGAACGACCTGTAACCAAACAAAAGAAAGAAAATATTGAAACATCAGCTCGAGACCTTAAAGTTAAACTGGAGAACGATTTGGTTAAACTTTTCAAACATGAATTGAATATTGTTCACCAGTATCAATCACTAAAAATGATAAAGCAATCTCTAACTGAAAAGGACGTTGTAGTCCACATGGACTTTTCGGAAAATTACTGCACAAAATATAATGAAGAAATTCAGTCTTTCCATTTTGGGGGCTCCCGGACACAACTCTCGCTTCATACAGTTGTTGTATATTTAAAAGAGTCGACTAGATCATACTGCACAGTGTCTACAAACTTGTCTCATAACGTGAACGCCATCTGGGCCCACCTTAAGCCGGTTTTAGAAGAGTTGCCAGAAAAAGTTGAAAATATACACTTTTTAAGTGATGGGCCTGTCACCCAATACAGAAATAAATATATGTTTTACGTTTTGGCCTGCAAAATTCCAGATTTGTGCCCTGGAATCATAAACTGGACATGGAATTACACCGAAGCAGGTCATGGAAAAGGAGCACCTGACGGTGTTGGAGCGGTTTGTAAAAGAACAGCAGACAATATAGTGGCCTATGGAGGTAATATAACTAACCTCAACGAGTTTTGTGGAGCTATTCAAACCAGATGCCCCAATATAACACTGTTTGTTGTTAATGATAGTGATATAGATGACATGTCGCGATTGATTTCAGAAGATCAACGAAGTTTGATTCCTTTTACTGGCACATTAAAAGTCCACCAAGTGCAAGGAAATGCTTATTTACCTAAAAGGCTCATAATGAAGTCTCTTAGTTGTTTCTGCGATAATAACGGATGTGAACATTACCGACTGGGTTTACTAAAATACAGCTCAGAATCAAGGAATAGGGTCGATGCTGTCTATGGAAATTTAGACTCGGAACGAACTGAAGCTGATAGTCCCACTACCAGCATTATGGAACGTAGACCTTTTACCGAATCAGGTCGGGTGCAGTCTGGCATATCAGAATTAGATAACCTAAGCACTATGAGTAATCTCTCACTCAATTTGGAGAATCCGGAAATATTAGCCGATATGCCAGACTTAGAAATTGACCCTACTGATCTCTTCCCAAATGAGACCATTGCTAGTCCAACAAAAGCCGAAAATTCTAAAAAGTTCGTTGATTCCCTAGATGAATCAAAAAAGGGCACACAAAAAAGCAAAATAAATACAGACAAAGACTCTTCACAAGCTGATAAAACAAATAAGATAAAGAAAATTACAACTAAGAAAAAACTCAAAAACAAACCAAACAAAACAGCCGAAAAAGACAAGAAAAAAAAATCGAAAGCTGGAAAAGCGAAGAGGGCAAATGACAAAGAATCGGATGATTGTTGTTGCCTTATCTGTGGTACTTTATATAGTGAAGATACCACGGGAAACGATTGGGTCCAGTGTATTTTATGTCGTCAGTGGGCACAAATTGGTTGCATCAAAAGTGACTCTATCTCATTTACATGTCCAGATTGCTCGTCGGACTCTGACTACAAAGAATACTGTCTTTAGACTGAAGATTGAGATGTTTTTCTTTTTAAAAGGATTGATTTTTGTTTACTTAAATACTAAAAATTTGATTTGAATGTTGCCATTTTGTAGTAGTTTAGAAAACTTGTTATTTTTCATCATTTTATGCAAAGTTCCTAATCTTATAATGATGAGACTGATTAAGTAGTACTTTTAAGTTTTAGATTTTTGAGTTTTTAACTCTGTAGTTGATGTTAATGAATAGTGAGATTACTGTTAAGTTACAAATAATGAAACTATTGAAGACTGATGTAACCTTAAAGGTTTTGTAATAAATGTAAGTTGATTTAATTTTCAATAATTATTTTACAAACTTTGACAATGTTTGTTGTGTAAAAAATACAAAAAAAACTATTTGATTCATTTTTAAAATTTTCTAATTTTGTAATAAGGATACTAATTTGTGTCATTTTGTGATTACTTGTGAGTCAAGGTCTTACAATAAAAGTGTTCCATGGAAGACACTATTGTTATGCCAGTATTATAATAAACTATTTTTATTAATAAAACATAATTTTATTTCAATATTTACAACGGTTTTAAGTTTTTTTTGTATCAATACTCAGTATCCTGTTCATAGCCTCAGTCTCCTGGGCCCATATTTTTTTTAAATGGTCATAAATTTGGTATATTTAATTTTTTTGACTGGCCCGTTTGAGATCAGTAAAATAACGACCTAAGCTAGACGTCAAGCTACTTTTCTGACCATAGATGCTAAAAAAATGTTGTGCCATAAATCACTTCATTTTCGTCCCTCCTCAGTAGAACCACCCATTTGTGTTTTCGTGTGTACTGCCACGAAGGCAGTCCACTTGGAGTTAGTGTCGGAGCTGACGTCTGAAGCCTACCTGGCTGCGCTACGGCGTTTTATCGCGCGCAGAGGTCGTTGTTCCCGATTGGTTTCGGACCAAGGACGGAACTTCATAGGCGCCAGCAACCTTCTAAAAGAATTGATGGCTGAAGCTTCGCAGGTGGAGCACATAGAATTCGTTTTTAACCCTCCTGGTAGCCCGCATTTCTCAGGATTGGTTGAAGCGGGTGTGGAGTCAGTTAAGACTCATCTGTTGCGAGTAATCGGTTTACAGCGTCTCACCTTCGAGGAATTTTACACGCTTTAACTCAGATTGAGGCAATGCTCAATTCACGCCCTTTGACGCCGCTAAGCTCAGACCCCAATGATTTTTCCGTTTTATCTGCGGGCCATTTTTTGACATTAGAGCCATTGACTCTCCTTCCTGAGCCACCTTTAACGGATGTTAAAGTTAGTCCACTCAAGCGTTGGAAATTGTTGCAGAAGATGCACCAAGATTTTTGGCGTAAATGGCATCTTGAATATCTTCACACTCTCCAACAGCGCAACAAGTGGTTCAAAAAGGAGCAAAACATTGAAGTCGGTACAATGGTTCTTATAGTCAACGAACAGTGCAGCCCTTTAAACTGGAGTCTGGGCAGAGTGACTAAACTTCATCCAGGTGTCGACGGTACCTGTCGTGTCGTAACCGTTCGCACTGTAACTGGTGAATTTAAGATTCCAGTGGTTAAGCTTTGCCCTCTACCCCTTGTTAATTAGCTAAGTAATTTCGTAGATATAATTAGTCATAGGTTGCCCTTAAGGCTTTATCGGCTTAAGGTCTAGGCTAATAAACTGAATAAAATAAAATACTTGTAGTCAATTAGTTAAGAAATGGGATTAGTTCTACCAAAGTTCTTTCGAAAATACCTTGTATTTTGGTGGGCGGAATGTTCTGTTCTCATTTAGTAGTTTTTAATGTGGTAACATTTTGATGCCTGCTTTTGACAGGTGTCAAATTATAAGATTAAAAGTTTGTCAACTCACTTGCCTTGACATCGCTTTGAGAGACGGTTGTAAAAAAGTTATCGAGTTCCGCGCGAATAGACGCGCGGTTTAGTGCCTTGAAGGGAGCGGACGGACATCTCATTCCATCAGCCGGACGTACTCAGGTGGCAGGTAACCTTGGGATCAGGTGAGTCTGTGCAGTTCGAACCAGGTCTCGGGGTCCTACACCTGACGAAGGAGCAGCCCAGCAGCTCCAGGCATCGGTGAGTGTCCTTTCAATAACTTCAAGGTGCTATATCGTCGTTTATCTCATTATTTCTCGTTCTCGAAATTTTGAATATACAGTCCATTTAATTAACATATTAACATGTTTAATAATGATTTGATCTGGCCACAACTACTTCACTTGAAGGGATCGGTTACCGGCAAGTGAATCTAACTGCCCCCAGAAACACAGGCGTCGAGTTGGCGCGTCATAGCCAAAAAGTGCTGATGTGTGTGACCAAAGAGCTAGTTCGTACCTAGCCTCGGTCGCACTCACCCGAATGGTCGGATTAATTTGTAATTTTAATAACCTTTTTAATAAAATTGTTTAATCGTTCTTCAAGTTTCATTAAAGACTCACTGGGTGATTTACCTGGAGACCATAAGTAGCTATTACAAGACCGGCTAAACGGCGACTGCGGAAAATAATCACTAAAAGGGATACACCTGCGCAGGGATTTTCTTTTATATGCTGAAGAGGACGGAGCGAAACATGATACAAGGTTTAGGACAACTCATGGTAGAGTTTGCTGCACTTCGCAATAAGTTCTACTGTGGGTTAAAATCCGGGGATTCCTATGGATTTCGGTGAACCTGGGGGCGCGCCCGCGGAGCAAGCAGAGCAAAGCTTAACCTCAGAGGAAAAACGAAATGTTATATACAACATAAAGCCATGAAAGTCCCGAATTCAGAAAAATTGCGATGCATCCTGTCACGTTCCTTGAAGACCTAGACGGACGGATATTTGCGAAAGGTGGAGGCCGGTGGACATGAATTAGAAACATTATTAGAATGCCTAGAGGGCACTGCAACAGATTGGGCTCGGATCTACAAAGGTCGCTGGTCGAGCGTTGCTGATTTTAAAACCGATTTTCTAAAGTTCCACTGGGAACTACGAACAAAATGAACTAAGGAGAAATGAACATAGTACACGGGGTTTGGGAAAAAACGAAAGAACCTTCCATGTATAATTATTTTATCAAAATAGTGGGACAAGCGAAAATGCTTAACTATGTTATACCGGAACAACAGCTGATATCCGTCTTTATAAGACACTTTCCGCGATATATCCAATACGCTTTTATCACTCGGAAGCCTTGACCGATTCTAGAAACGGCGGAGTTCTTGCGATCAGTGGACAAGATAAATAAACAAGAGCCTCGTACTCGGGTTAGCACCAAAAATAAAGGAACGTCGAAAACTGTGGAAGAGAAAACGCAGTATCTAAATTGGGCGCTGTTCCCGAGGACTTCAGGGTTTACGTTACAATTAGGCGCCTTTCATCGTTACAATATGAGACCTAAAACTTATAAAACTCAATTACCTAAAAGACAATTAGAAGTATCAATCGATAGGGTAAAACTAGCATATTTGTTAAATACTTAATCAAACAGTTACTAACAACCCTGTTGGAGTAGTACAGGATAAATCATCACTTGAGGTCATAGATGAGGCAAAAACGCCATCAGTGATCCAAACGCAACAGGCAACAACTCGTACCACACGTAGCGGAAGAGTTATAAATTGTCAGTCAGATTTTTGCTTGACGGCTAGCTGGGTCCAGTCAGCATCTAAAGTAGCTACGCAATCGAAGACGTCAAAAGCTCTTATTCCCTTTTAATAAAGACTTTTGACGTCTTCGTTTGCGTAGCTGCTTTTGATGCTGACTGTACACTCCGCATGCATATGACACAGTCACATAATTTTACAGTAACACACCTCACTTTAAGGGAACGGTTACCGGCATGTGAACTTGACGAAGGTGGGGTAGATGTGTAATGAAACGATTGTTTTTTTTTCGGGAAAGTACAATACTTCACTACCAACTATTTAGCAGAGAGGACCTACATACGGCACCCACTGCATCTGCGAAGAGATCTACTTACGTTGACGTATTTATAACACCACACACTCATTCAGCATACAAGATGACTTGTATCCTGACGTTTCCGCCTCACGTGAAAAGAGAATAATAGTTAATAGTGTTACGGTATAATTTTTAATGTTAGCCAAGTTTAACTTTCAGACTCTCAGCGCCATCTATTTCAGAACTAACTTTTAACGAACTATTAGAAAATATTATGGTAGTTGGTCTTTAATAAATTATTTGTCTTCATGCATCCAAGGCAATAATACAACAAGTCTATCTTTGTGGTATTTGAACAGAATACGGGGATTGTCTGTGGTAGTTTTTTTTTTTCTCTGCGGCTGTCAAAAGCAATGATATATCACTTCACAAAAATGCCTTGAAGAGAAAGGACATCATCCTTTGTGGAGTGCACGCTTTGGCCCGAGGCCATTTTGTTTTAAATACAAATACATGTTTTCACCCAGCTAAATCTGTTAACGACGAATTAAAATGTACAAACAAGGTTAACGACAAATTAAAATGTAAAATAAAGAATGTCTAAATAGGATAAAATAGCTTATAAACTAGTACCTAAGTTGTATTAATAAAAGTTGCATTACGGGTCTAGTATTCATTACTAGGGCATCTGGCATACATTCGCTACTAGGTAAAAGTCGTCCCTGCCTATAGATAAAATAATAAAGAATAGGTAAAAGGCATACGACAGCGAATGTGCTCCGAGGGCGGCCTAGGCAAGAATGAGCGCTGCCTAAGGAAGCGCCGGTAGTTATATTTATAACCGCGGTGAGGCGGGGGGTATGCGAGAAGAGATTAGGCCGCTGGAAAGGCCCAACTCTCGCCTATCCTCCCCAATCCAAGTAGAATCCTGTAAGACTCAATAAGATGTACTAGATTAGAACAATAGAATATAAGAAATATGTATATATAAAGAGATAGAGAGAAATAAATGAGTTTGCGCGGGAAGGGGGATCGGTGCGGGGTGGCGGGGGGAGAGGTGCTTAAATATGGGCGGGTATAAAAGGAGGGCCCGCGCCAAGTAAATTCACTCTACAAGAAGCAGCCGAACAAGAAACACCTCTCCTCGAAACAAGCCTCCAGCCCTCGCACCGCTCCAGCCTCGCCCAGCAACGTTCTACAGTCACCTGCGTTTGTTCTCACCACCGCTGAAACCTATACAGTCCACTCCCAAGAAGAAGAAAAGAAAACCCGTTAGCACGTCACTAACAAAATCAATACACATCTCGTGGCACAGTGAACTGAAGTATGTTCTAGGTAGTATAGGTATGTTATAGTCGAGCTTCAGGAATAGTATGAACACTTTATTTAGGTGAACGCTGGCTTATATACACTCTCTGTAAGGCTGCGTGGTGGGAACGCCAACAATGGTGCATTTACGATAATGGGTTTAGTTTAACGATGATGTGATTACTCGTGTGTAAACCATCAAGATAGGAATTTATGATGATGTTTCTTTAGTTTTATTCAGTTCTTTGTAATATCTGAGATGAACATGTCGATCCGTCCCGTGTTGAGCTCTATTTATTCGCGGTGCACTTCTTTTAGTGCGATGTTTGAGGTTGAGTTTTACTACTGTGCGTGGCGAAGTGATGTGTTCTTTGCTTTGTTTGCGGCTCCGGTAGGGCACCCCCGCTTATGTGTCCTTTTAACACTAGTGTAGACTTTTTTCCGGCGGTCTGTCTATGACCGTGACCGTGACCCTTCCCGATGGGGAATTGTTGTACGTAGACTATAGATTATCCGATAATCAGCTGTTTTGGATTGTTACTTGGCGTCGCGTTGAGTGGGATGCTTTGGCTGATTTTGAATAGGTCTAAAAATAACGGGGGGGGGGGGGGGGGGGGGGGTTAGTGTAGTGTATCTTTTTTTTTTATATGTTTAGCCATTTTTTTTTTGTGTTAGTGTTTTTAATGTTAGTGAGTGTTAATGGTGCGACAGCCCAAGTAACATTTAGGCTAAAAATAAAACTTTAAACCAGTTCATTAACAGCTTAAGACTTTATAAATGCTGATTAATAGAGTAAATACATACATAAGGCTGTACTGGAGCATAAACGGTCTCGTTTTAAACAGAACAGCTGGTTTACGGCTGTATAATGTCGAAATTATTACTTTTAGCTTATTAAAAGCATTACAAAACACAAAAATACAGTGTTTAGTATAAAAAAATACTTTAAGCAGTATTAGCAGACTAGAGTTACATAATGACTGTTTACAGCTCTTGACTTATTCTTTTGTACTGCTTAACGCTATACAAGGGCATATAATATTGCTACTAACTGGATATTGGTGTTAACCTACTCTGTTGTAACTCCTCATATTAGGCTTGACAATAGCTGATCAACAGTTATCTAGGAAACCCTTCACAAGCAATGTCCTTTACAAGAGTGTAATATAATGCTGTTGGCTGAATAAAACGTTATTTAAACTCTATTATAAAGCTGATGCTATTAGTGTAGGTTTTACCGTATAGTTCAGCCATTAGTATTAGTTTAGCAATATAGTGAGTTATTTTAATTCTTTTAGTGTTTGTAAAGAGGATAATCCAGCTTAAAAGTGAAACTGTGAACGGTGAAGGAACTAATATTTTTTGTGTTTAATTTGGTTTAAATAGTAATTATGAACGTTAAACCATGGCATATACAAAAGCGAACCGGAGCTGCAAAAAGAAAATTAAGAAAAGCGTATTCTCAATGTGAAACTCGCTGTAATATCGACACTATATCTACTTCTAAGCAGCTACTGTAATAATTAAATTCTAATATACAGACAGTATTACTCTTTAAGCTGATACTTATTCTAATATTATGCCTCAGTTCAGCGAATAGCTTCATAATAGTGTACAAGAAGAACGACAGCTGTATAAATTGGGGACGCCATTAAAACATAACCTATGAATTTTATTTCATAATACAGTCAATATTTTATTGTTTAACTTTGTACATTTCTTTAGAATAAGTAACTTAGACACAATACAATTGGTTCATTTTTCAGTAGAGAAGTATTGTGCGTACAAATATCGCGGTTTTAGGTCTAATAAAAACTAGTTGGTAGGATATTTTTATTGTTTATCTCTATTATTATCTATTATTTCGAGGGCGCGTGAGTTTATTGCTATTAATTGATATACATATTCACGGAAAAGTAGGAGCCGCAAGCAAAATGTCGACAGAGAATAGAAATATGGGTACTTACCTTAACACTCTACAAAAATCACATCACAATTTATACAATGGCCGGCCACAATTCAATAATTCTATAAAGTAACTTAGAAGTTTTCACTGTGCAAAAAATTATTCTTATATCCAGATTTTTACCAGCCTGAGCCTGTATTATAAGAATAAAATGGTCAAATCGTAGAATTGTAGCTGTATAATGGAATTTTATTAAACCCTAAGTCAGCTTGTTATTTGGCGTATACAGCTATAATACAGCTGTTAACCAGCTGTATTTACACTTGAAGCTGTATAATTTGGGGCCACTTTAGGATGTTTAAGGGCTGTATAGCCGCTATACAGCCCCTATGCAGCCAAGTTATACAGCCTAAAGTAAAAAAAAAAATATAGTACAGCCTTTATACAGATATAAATGTTACTTGGGAGGTAAGTTTTTCTTTTCTTCTTTTTTTTTATTTTTTTTTTTATTATGTTTCTTATATAGTATTTTTTTTTCTTTTTGATCTTGTATTACAGTGTATGGCCCCGTATATACGATGGTCATTTTATCGCGATCTTCCTTTTTTACTAATACTAAATCTCCTATGCTATAATTAGTGGGATTAATGTTTTTATCGTATTGTAATTTTCTATTTTGCTTTGTTTTTATTAAATTATTTCTAGCATCCTCTTGGGATTTTTGTAATCTATACCTAAGCTCTATTGGATATGAATTATAATTACATATTGGGTATATTTGACTTACAATATTTCCTGGTAAACGACATAGTTTACCGAACACCAATTCGTATGGTGTGTACTTCGTTGAAGTATGTACTGCCGTATTATATGAAAAACACAAATATTGCAACCAATCGGACCACTGGTGTGCCTGATTGTTTGTCTGTATCCTAAGATAAGCCCCTAATGATTTATGTGAATTTTCTAATGATCCTAGGCTTTCATGGTGGTAAGCGGTCGATTGCAATTGATTTATTTTCAAAAGTTGACAAACCTCGCGCATAGTTGACGAAATGAACGCCGTTCCTCTATCCGTGCCGATTTCTCGGGGAATTCCATATCTTACTCTATTTGCGCTGTAGCATGGTGCGGTTAACAGCTGTCATCTCAGTACAATTTATAACCTTAAAACGTAAAATTATACTGAGATGACAGCTGTCACCCGCACCATGCTACAGCGCAAATAGGGTAGTATGAAATTTTCTACAAATGATCGCGCGACCGTGTTTGTCTCCTTATTTAGTAGTGGGTAGGCCTTGACATATTTTGTTAGTTCGCATTGCAATGTTAATATATAACAATATCCGTTTGCATCTTTTGTCAGAGGTCCCACTAGATCTAAAAATAACTTGTCAAAAGCTGTTGTTGCCGTATTAGTTATGCATAGTGGCTGTTTTGTGTGTGTGTGATATTTTTGTTTCTGACACTTATCACATCTTTTGACAAATTGATGGATATCGTTATCCATTCCCGGCCAATAATAGTAACGTTTGAGTTTATTGGTCATTCTTCGAATCCCGGCATGCCCACTAGTGGGCAATATATGGAAATCATTTAATATTACTCGTCTGTCATCCTTATCATTTATTTTCGTGACACCTTTTATGATACGTAATGTCTATGTAGCTTAGTTGATTCTATACATTCTTTATATGGTTCCGGGTTGCTTCCTTTTTCGCTTAGCTTGCTATTGTTACGATACATTGTTTATCTATTGTTCTTAAATATGATATATCTTAGTGCTCGGGTGGTGGTAGTCCCTATTTGGAATTGGATGTATTTTATGTCAGTGGTTTCTGGTTGCTTTCTTGGATCTGTATATTGGTTGGCCTACGGTTTATGATGTAGTCTTTTGCTGTAAGTTTTATTTAGTATTTACTTAACCGTCAATATGAACGCAGTACTGGCTGATCAAGTTCTGAGCGCCATTTTACAAAGGTGCTCTATGTTTGGCTCTGTGCACAATGTGAGGTTCCACTACTGTGCCCTTTCGGGTCCGCCGGGTCCTGTTATTGAGCACTTTGCCTTATTTTCAGCCCCGGTTGGCCACCCTGTCTTGTGTGCTTTAAATCCTGCAGAGGATTTATTTTCTATCATATGTATGACATATGCTTAAGTGTTGCTCTACCAGACGGTGAACTGTTGTATGTAGATTATACCTTGTGGCCGAACATGATGTGTTTGCAGGTAACGTGGCGGCGGGTTGACTGGGGGGCTATCGCTAATTTTGAGTAATTGTAGTCGTGGGGAAGTGGGGGTTTTTTTTTTCATAATACGTCTACTTTTAGCATTAAGTGACTTTAATGGTGTTTATTTGTGTTGCTGCTACGTGTAATGGTGAGTTTTTATTTTATTTTATATACATACATATACATTTTTTTTTGTTAATATAAAGTTTTATGGCAATGGACAGAGAAAAGTGGCGGTTACTCCACCGACAAGAGCAAACTTCTTAAGTAATGATAATGATGAAAGTTTTATAAGTAATAGAGTAATGTTCTGTTTTTATGAACAATGTTCTCTTTTCCTGACATTAGTATTTTTACATTTTCATTTAGGTCTTGAATTACACTTGTAAAAGGTGGTCATTTTATCCCCCTATAATTAATTGGGGTTTTTTTATCATATCGTATTTTTCTATTTTGTTTTGTTTTTATTAAATTATCTCTAGGATCCTCTTGGGATTTTTGAAATCTATACCTAAGCTCTATCGCATATGAATCAAAATTATATACAGCGTGTATTTTTAATATTACCTCAAATTGTAACCAGAGGGCTGTAAGGGCTATGAACCGATATTGCAAGATTTTTTTTTCTTAACAACATATTTTCAAAAATTAATTACGCTTTGGTAGTTAAGACTAACATACAATTTTCTTACAATATCGGTTCATAGTACTAAATGCTACGTATGGTTAAAATTTGAGGTAATATTAAACATACAGGCTGTATAGGGTCTAATTGACTTATTTTCTAAATAAGGGTGACGGTACGAAGGCACAAGTTTGCAAAATATTATTTTTGACAACTCTGGGTTTTAATATAACATTGTGAACAACGATGTAATAGATTCACGTGCTAAACATACGAAAACATTTGTTTACGACCGTGAAGTTCTTAAACAACACGTTGAATCATTTCACCCCTTGGAACCCCACTATAGAAGAGAGCATGCCCCTAACCGCCGATATTTACCGACCAATGTAACTTTTACATTTATGCACAACCACTTCCGCGAAAAGTATCCGCAATTTCCGGTTTCTTATGAATTGTATAGGAAGCACGTCAAAGAAATTAATATATCGTTTACACAACTTGGAAATGAAGAATGCGAGACTTGCGAAAAGTTCCTACATCATAAAAAAGATATATCACATGATATTCAGGCAAACGTTCCAGAAGAATGCGAATACATCACGAAAGGTATACCGAGGCCAGGAAGTTGTATGATGAGCACAAAGCTAAACAGGACCAGGATAACATATATTTTAGTGCTGATCTGCAAAAGGTCATAATGCTGTCAAGACTTTACACATTTAAGAAAATTATTTTCTGCTTACCCCTCTACAATTGTACATACAATGTTAATCTACGCGCCTCTCAGAAGCATCTATTACGCAGAAATCTAGTTGCAAACAAACACCCAAGTGTGCTTGTATGTGTTAAAGATTGCTTTAAATTAGGGGTGAGGTTATACGTACTCTGTTGAGGAGCGCGCAATTTAGTATTAGTTTATCTCTTTAATAAGTTTCCTATTCGTTAAAAGAAAAATACGTCTACCACCCACCATGCTCTAGAGACATGGTTTCGCGCGTTTTTTGCTCATTACTCAAAATAGTACTTCCGCAATTAACGGCCTTATAACTAATCTGTTTTTAGTCGAAGTGTTTTGCTTCACTTCTGCATGAATGAGTGTACATCATAATGATAATTGGTGGACAGAGGTGCTTATTCCGAACAACTTGATGTAAAATAATCTACTTCCAAAGTCCCAAAAAAAAGTATATTAAAATTAGTTACGATAATTCCATATTAATTCCTCACTATATGTAAAAAAGCAGGACACTGCAGGAAATTGTGTTTATATTATTCAGATTAATCTTCTCTATAAAAAAATACAACTACAAAAAAACGCC
Source organism: Epinotia brunnichana (assembly GCA_963854355.1). NCBI lineage: Eukaryota > Metazoa > Arthropoda > Insecta > Lepidoptera > Tortricidae > Epinotia > Epinotia brunnichana. The sequence continues at coordinate 28,301,904 of OY977944.1, forward strand.
CTGTTAGTCTATCTCATATGTATCGTTTCTTGTTTGCCTATTTTACCAAAAAGAGCATCCTGTATATAGTTTACATTATTGGAAGTGGGCTCATGAATGGTTATTTGTTAGCCAGGTACACAATGCCCTTATCTGCTTTTGTTTGTGAACGCGTGAAAAAGGTTAGCGCCAAGTAAAATGTTCATTGAATAATGAACTCTATCTACTTTAACAATAGATTCCAAATTAGCTACAAGATAAAATACCACACACAGGGAGCGGGTATTTTTTATCTTTTAGTCCATTTTGAATCTATTGAACAAAACGATAGAGTCCATTATTCAATGAACAGTTTACGTGGCGCTAACCTTTTACTTGCAAAAAATGGCACGCGTTCGCAAACAAAAGCAGATAAGAGCATTGTGTTTCTGGCTTACAAAGAACGATTCATGAGCCCTCTTCAAATAATGTAAACTATACCTAGAAGGATACGTTCTACGTGGGTACGGATCCGACCCTAGGCAGAGGACGACCCTCTCTACGTGCCCGTATCCGGCACAAGGCAAATTCGCGGAATGACTCGTTCACGCACACATGCACACAATCAACAGTTCACGGGTACTTTGGAAATATACTTTACGTTCATAATTTTCGTAAATATTTTGTACGTAGGGCATTGTAGGGGTCTGTATTATGATACACCAGTAGGAAGCTGTTTTTGTCTACTTTACAACGGTAGGGGAGACCGGGGATGGTTGACTATAGGGGTAGGTAGACTAACTGTCAAAAACTCGTCCGACGCAAAGGCCTTGAGCCAACCAATAAGGCACGAGAGTCCGTCGCCACCCCCCGCGCAGTCACCGGGAACGCGGCGTCGTGCACGCATGTCGTTGGAGAGAAGGAGCGAAATAATGAAAAACAACGCACGTAAGTAATTATTTTTGTCGTAATATTATTTGTAATGACGCCTACTTATTTGTTGTTATTGATTATCAAAGCATTTGTAACGAAAGTCTGACTCATGGTCTTTCTGTGCATTATGATTGTTATTGATTTCGTCGCAGTTTTAAGGTTATGGCACGTGATTATAAATTAAAACGTGGTTCGGGGTTAGTAGACTAATGTATAACGGGGCTGGTCGGCTACCTAGTCAACCTACCCCATCATATTGCAGTCTCTTGTCAATTATATTGTTATGTATTTATATATATATATATATAAAACCCATTTATGTATGTATTATATTATGTATATATTTATGTATATACACCTCTAATATGTTATAGGATGTTATGTTGTAAGTTTTGTCTTGTTTTTCTGTGCACCTACTGTGTAATTCTCTTCTTGAATACTTGGTCGACTGGTAGAGAATGCCACTGGGCATTAAGTCCGCTATTTGTACATTTTTTTGTGCAATAAAGAATAAATTAATAAATAATAAAATATTATGGATATTCTACACATAAAAAAGGTCGGTATTATTGAAATTTTATCTAAAACTTGTTGTTTCAGGACCATGCGAACATATAAAAGAAAAACTAATAGGGGAAGTACACCCAAAGATGTAGATAGAGCATGTCAACAAGTTCTATTTGACAAAAAAAGTATAAATTCTACAGCGAAAGAATTTGGTTTACCATACAAAATACTCCAACGCCACGTGGTAAATATGAAGAAAAAATTGGGAACAAATCCTGGATTAGCGATGTCCGAAACAACTTTGGAGAGCGTTGGCTACAGAAAAAACAGACAAATATTTAGCGACGAAGAAGAGCTTGCTTTAGAGACTTATTTGAAGAAAGCAGCAGATATTTATTATGGACTTACACCTTATGAAACCCGAAAGTTCGCATATGAGTTTGCAAAAAATAATAATAAATCGATGCCTGACTCATGGAACACAAAACTGGTTGCTGGTGAAGATTGGCTGGAGAATTTCCTTAAGCGTCATCCTGCACTTTCTATACGTGCCCCTCAAGCCACGAGTTTATCTCGAGCCACATCTTTTAACAAAAACAACGTAAATTTGTTCTTCGACAACTTGAAAACGGTTTACTTACGCCATAATCTAAGTCCTGGTGATATTTGGAATGTAGATGAAACAGGACTGACAACGGTACATGTTCCTAATAGAGTGATAGCTCGTCGAGGAATCAAGAACTTGGGAAAAATGACTTCTGCTGAACGAGGTACGTTGGTGACGGTTGCGGTTGCTATTTCAGCCCTCGGCAACATGGTTCCTCCATTCTTTGTTTTCCCACGGGTTCACTATAAAGAACATTTCATCAGAGGTGGACCAGTGGGCTCAGAAGGCGATGCTAATTCCTCTGGGTGGATGAAAGAAGACAATTTTCGTAAGTTTGCGAAACACTTCGTAAAATACGTTAAACCCAGTAAAGAAAAACCTGTTCTATTACTTCTTGACAACCATGACTCGCATTTGTCTATAGAAGTGCTTGATTATTTTAAAGAAAACGGGATTACGGTTCTATCATTTCCACCCCACTGCAGCCATAAGCTGCAGCCTTTAGATAGGACAGTTTATGGGCCACTAAAGAAGTATTTCAACCAAGCAAGCGATAACTGGTTGGCAAGTCACCCGGGAAAGACTATAACGATTTATGACATCCCTGAGTTGGCGAAAACATCATTGCCATTAGCAGCTACAATTGCTAACATACAATCTGGATTCCGTGTTACTGGGATATCACCACTCAACGAAAATATATTTCCTGACTCAAGAGTTTGGCGGATCATATGTAACTGACAGGCCAGCACCGGGTGTGTTCCCTGCACAAACATCGGCATCAGTTACTAGCAGTGCCGCACCATCACATACTGACAGTGCTGCACCATCACATGCTGACCAAGCTGCACCATCACATGCTGACCGAGCTGAACCATCACATGCTGACCAAGCTGCACCATCACATGCTGACAGAGCTGCACCATCACATGCTGACAGAGCTGCACCATCATATGACCTATGCTGCCAAACTGGTCTTTTTTTTTAGACTGTCACACCATCGACTTCAAATGCGTTTTTCGAACTGCCTTCTACTTGTGATGCAGATTATGGATTGAAAACTCCTGAAAAAAGTCCAGTAACTGATGTAACAAATGTGAGTATGCCGAGCACGTCGTTTGTTTTACCTGAAGATATAAGGCCCTTTCCGAAAGCTGGACCACGATTAGAAAATAAAAGAAATATCCGAAAACGAAAAAGCACTATTTACACAGACACACCAGAAAAAGAAAATCTTTTGCAACTTAAATCAAAACAAAAATCTAGTAAGACGCTGACCAAGACAGTAAAGAAGCCTAAGATAACAGGTAAACAACCTACAGGGACTAGAAGGAACGCAAAAGGCAAAGGTAAAGGAAAAAATAAGAAGAAAAGTGACGGAGGTGAAAGAGATGAGGATGAAACATTTTGTTTGGAGTGCACTGAATCCTATAGTTCTAGTATTTCTGGAGAAGAATGGGTCCAATGCACTGCGTGCAAGTTGTGGGCACATACAAAATGTGTAAATGGGAACATATTGTTTTATGAATGCAAAAATTGCACCTCTGATTTAGAAGACTGATTGGATAGTATGATCTCAAAATAATTTATCTTATTAATAACATATTATTATTCTAGTTGTGCCTATCAAGACTGTTACCAAATATTAAAAATTATTTTGATTCTTTGTTGTTTAATTAGAGTAGCGGAAGATCGCTTTATTTGAAGTTGAAGTTGTTGATTCTTTATTGTTTAATTAGAGTAGCGGAAGATCGCTTTTTTGTTTGAATAAAAAATGAATAATACACCTGTTTTCTGTATCTTTTATCCTATTTCTTCGTAGATATTGTCCTAACAACTTCATAGGTCAACCTACCCCTGCTGACAAGTCAACCTACCCCAGTAGTTTTTCCTATTCTACGAGATCCGGCCTGTACACTATATCGTAATGAATATCGTGCTTTTTGCCACTTTTTATTAAAGCTTAATAGTATATCTATTAACTGAAATCGGTATCAAATTAATATACTCTAAAGAAATAAAAATACAAATGCTTAAGCTGAAAATTGGTCAACCATCCCCGGTCTCCCCTACCATTTTTATGGGTCATAGACAATGTAGAAGTTAGCAAATGTATTAGAAAACGTAAGCTAGGTAAAAAGCTCTTGTTTTCTGATTATTTGATGTAGTTTTTATTTCATTGAGTTATTGCATACTTTTATAATAAAAAGAAAATTTTCTTTACTTAAATAAATGCGTACAACTATCGAGGACGAAACATTTCTTCGACATGAAAGTAGCAAAGTTCAGCTTCGACGACTGTAAAATGGCGGAATTGTGAACCAAATTTACAATATTTGTTCTTGAAATTATGAACTGTATTTCTTCAATACTGCCCGTTATTTTTATTTGAGATGATTGGTAGCTACTGTTAATTCGCTACATTTGTCTGATAAACGCAATAGTTACGAGTAATATACCTTATATAGTTAGTAGTGAAGAGGCAAATAATATGAAGTGAAATGGCGTTATTAACAATACTAGCTGTCTTTCACGTGATCTCGGTGACGGCGCGGTTCAATCTGATGCGAAACATGGAATTATACTTTGTTAATAAAAAAAAGGCTATGAGCTCAATACTTGTATTTTAGAATGTTCCTTCATGAAGGTACTATCTATGTAAATTTATCCTTTATTACTTAAAGATGTTCCAAGCAGCAAATCGTAATGACATGTTTCTTTTATAGATATGTCCAAGAACTATTTATTAACACCAGCGCTTCAAGCCTCACAACGGTCTAGTATAGTTAATTTAAACAACATGGATACCCTATTTTCGTTACGTGAAAAATAAATAGTAAACAATTGTTGACAAATTGCATTAGCGTACCTCTTCTATTATCCAAGATGTCTTATTACGGGTTTGATGTCACTGCAACAAAATGGTTCAGTAGCTATTTGTCTGGCCGTACGCAGGCAGTTTCGTTGCGTAGGGTGGATGGTGGTGCTCTGCGGTCCTCTGTTTGTCCTGTGACAAGAGGAGTACCGCAGGGTTCAATACTTGGACCCCTGCTCTTTATACTGTATAGCGCTGACATCACTAACAGTATAAAGAGCTGTAAGTATCACCTTTACGCGGACGACGTGCAACTTTATTTGTCTAGTGCGCCGTCAGACACATCTGCTGCCATTAACACGATAAATGCGGACCTTGCTCATATTTCCTCTTGGTCGGAGAGGAACTGTTTGGTTCTTAATCCTAGCAAGTCGAAGTATGTGGTTTTCGGGTCAAAACATCAAATCCGTAATACCCTTGATGCTCGAACTTCCGGGAATGTCGCCGTCATGGGCGAACCAATAGAGCAGGTGGTAGAAGCAACCAACCTCGGCCTTCTTATGGACGAGAATTTGCGCTTTGAGAACCACATACTAAATGTTGTGAGTAACTGCTTCTATCGCCTTAAAGTCCTATATAATATACGTGATTACCTTAGTGTCGATTTGCGTGTCGACCTATGTGAATCGCTTATATTATCTAGGTTAAACTATTGTGATGTCGTGTATGACGGGTGCATTACTGGTCGTTCCAAGAGGCTCATACAACGAGTGCAGAACGCATGTGCTCGTTTTTGTTTCCGAGTCCCTCCCCGGTCCCACATCACTCCATACTTGAACGCCGCTAACTTGCTTAACATGTCTGCACGCCGACGCCTGCACCTTGCCACTCTGCTTTTCGGGGTGGTAAGGCACGAAACCCCATCTTACCTTTTCAATAAACTGGTATGGTCAAAGAGTGCGCGCAGATTCAAGGCAATGGCCATAACTCCTATGCACCGAACCGCTGCTTTCCGAGGTAGCTTCAAGTTCGCGGCGTCTAAGTGCTGGAATGATATCCCTCCCCCTATCCAAGGGGCGCTTAGCAGATACACCTTTAAGCGTAAGCTTAAAGGCTATTTGTTGACGCTCCAAAAATCCTAATCCTGCACTTTTGACAGCAAAAATATGCCAATTGCACATTTTTATCTAGTTTTTGTTTTTAGTTTAATAGTAAAATTTACTTTAATGTGTAACGTAGTTATTATTTTATTAAAGCTGCATGTAGGTAGTGCTGTATGTATTATCTCACTATTTATTTATGTTTATTTCTCTCTCGCCTTGCACAATTTATTATATATATAGTTGTGTAATTATAATTGTATGACGTTTCCGTGAGTCACCAACGGTGCTGGCTGAAAATCAGCGCTATAGGTGTCTGACTGACACCTCAGCATAATGCTGAGCCAGTGTCCGGTTCACGGCCGCAGAGACACACTTGTTACATGTTATTTTTATTTATTTTTGCTTAATATATGTGTCCTGTGTGTTAGTGAATAAATGTATCTTTCTTTCTTTCTTTCTTTCTAAATAAGCCAAGGCATAGCCTTATTGTTTCATTATCGTTAGCGACCAACAATTTGATGGAGAGTGAAATACCAAGCACGCTGCAAACAAGTCTAATTCGAAAAAAATTAAGGACACTGAGTGATGAGGAAAATAGGAAGAATTTCATTTGTCATCAATGCTTTGCAGTAAGCATTCTTAACTATAGGGCATTTACTTAAATATGTTAAGTACATGTGTAACAAATGAGTTATAATGAGTTATGTACTCACAAATCGATAACCATACCTTCTTACAGTAAGAGAGGCACCTGGACGCGAGCATGGGCAGGCTGTCTACAAAGAGATCCACTTTCGGATCAGTGCGCAGGAGGCCGTTGAGCGAGCTGATCATGTCGCACATCGGCGAGTGGCAACGCGCCGCGGTCGCGCGCGATTCAGTGCCGTCCGACAGTTGTACGTACGCGCGCCGGCGTCATTTATTTAGGGGCACGACAACGCAGTTAAGAGTGTTGTGAAGTTCGGTGCTATTGATTTTATTACGGAGCACCTTACACGCAGTATCCATCCGCTCGTTGCATCTTCTAACTTCTAGGGAGTTGAAGCCCAAGACGCCAAGCAAAATCTTTGTCGGGTACATGTATGGATAGTATCTATACTGTTTTTTATAGAGAAAGCGGAAGAATGCTTTTTGGACCTTTTCCAACATAAGTTTGTACTTGGCCTCACTTGGACTCCAAACACAGGCACTGGCCTCAAGTTTACTTTGAACTAGAGCCGTATAGAGGAGCTTGACGACGCCGGAATTGTTGAAGTCCCTGAAGTTTCTCAACACGAAGCCTTACCTCCGATACGACTCTTTGGCGAGGCTGGTAATATGCTCGCGGAATGTCAGCTCGCGATCAAACTTCACTGCGAGGTCTTTTACAGAAACTACATAGCACAAACTCTGACCGTCCATTGTATAGTTATATTTAGTAGGTTGTTGACGTCGAGTAAACGACATTATTTGGCATTTGCTGTTGTTAAAGTGAAGTTTATTCGCGACAGAGATTTTTGACCCGAAAGTTGGGAAGATTCTAGGAATTAGTCGAAATTTCGATGGATGTTGTGTCATTATAATACCTATTTTTTAATGCTTTATCGTTGATAATACGCTAAAATAAGCATCTTTTCTAGGAAAAACAATTTTGTAAAATCAATTCTAAAGGACTCAATGTTCTTTGAAAGTGAACGGAAAAAGCACGAGATTAAGAAAGTAGATAAGGATGTTTTTATAGCTGAAGAAAAATATTCAATAATGATTCCAAAAATACCGAAAGCTTCTAAATTTAACGTAAAATTGTCATCGGAAGGAGCCTGGACTTCTTGAAGCCTGGTGTTCGGACTTCAGTATTCGCGAACGACCGTTTCGTGAACAAATGCCGCAACGTCAAGATGTTAGACGCGCTCCGCGCAAGACATCAGGATGTTGACGGCATTGAGGACAAGAGACGGTCAGAGTTCCGACTACTGGAGTCCAACTCTGAGGTAGTGCGGGTTCTTGTTATGACCACCGATGAGGATTCGTCACTCAATTATAGGAAAATGTTCTACGAGAGGGTCACGGTCCCAGCCCTTATGTAGCATGGTAGTATGTTTAGACTAGAGTAAGATACCTATGTATTGTTTGTTATTCACATATTGTTCACACCCTATATAAGCTCGTGCACTCTGAAATATATCGTCAGTTCATAATCGAACCTCTTGTTTAATTGACGTACCTTTACATGGCGCCAGCCAGTAAAAAATAAATAAAGTGAAAGAAGTTTTGAAGTGAAGAAAAAAATAATGCGGTGAAGTATATGTAGGCAATAGACATTTTGCGCTACCGTAGCCTATAAACTACTAAATTAGTCTATAATTTAACTAATAAAAACATTTTATAAAAACATATATAAAACAAATAAAGCGAATTTATTGCGAATATATGCGTTGGTTCCTGAGAGACGTCGCCCTACCGAGATGAAGAGATAGCAGCAGGGAGTTGTTGGAGTCAAGGTCACATGGCAGGTCGAGCCGCTCCTGCAACTGTATGCTAACATATAGCATAGATTTCACGATGTCTTTAGCAAGCCCATCGTGCCCTCCATAAGAGTGAGTGAAGTGTTTACAAGTGAGTAACAATATACATTCTTTTGAGACTAAAATTAATGACAAAGACAAATGTTTGTGAAATAGTGTTTTTTTTTATGCGAAAAACGCTTGGTGACGGAAGGTGTAGTAGTTTTGTTTTTGAGGACAGTAAAAAACTGAAAATAGACAATATGGAGACATTATTCTCGTTAAGTGGAAGTGAGATAGTGAAAGGACTATTAAGAAATAAGCCGAGGCTTATTGTGTCACTATCACTTACGACAACCGAGGTAATGAACAGTGGACTACCAAGGACGTTTAAAATAAGTTTGATTAGGAGAATTTTAAGGACATTAAGAGAAATAGAGAGTAGTGAGAATTTAATGGACCAGTGCTTTGCAGAGAAAATTGAACATCCGGGATGTAGATTTAGATTCGCATTAGGGGAATTGTGGATGCTTCCCGATGAGGACGATTGGCTGTGTTACGACTGTGACCAGCCATTGTATAAGATTATATGGGAATGAAGGTAAGTATATTATATATATATTTTTTATATACATATATTTTTTTTAATTTTTTTTTATTTTCAAAGATACTTTGTTCATATAAAAGGTAATGAAGTAATTTTATTTTTGATGTATGATTTATTTTTGAATTTTGCCTCTAAGTAACTATGTAATTGATAATATATCCGTTATGAAATATTAACAAATTTGGCATATGTTTTCCATACAAAATGTAAGCTGAAAATGTAGCATTCGTATTTTTTTTTTTAATTTTCAAAATATTCATGTTTTAAAGGCTTTAAATTCTTAATTCTAGTGTCACTATAATTCAATTAATTTACATAATTTTTATATTTGGCAAGCATTCGGTGCCGACGCGACACATTCCGCGCGTCAGCGAAATAATATATAGGTCGCGCGCGTGTATGCCGACTTATAGCAATTTTTAATTAACCATGGATGAAGTTTGATCCTCACGCTTAAATTTTATACCAAGATGCAATTAATACTTAAGCTAGTTATTGGACTGATCATCTGATAATTAGTAAGAGTTTAATTGATAATTTGTATTTATCTTTCCTTCTCTGCAGGAAGGCTAAGATTATTTTAGACCCATTAAACAACTTAGTGAGTGATAATTTAGAATGACACGTTTAATTTTTTTTTTTAATATAACAAAGACAAGATTATCGGAAGATACCAAATTAAAAATGTCCCAGAGTTATGATACAAGTATATCTCTAATTAATGATATGAAAAATATTTTGATGACTAAAAAAAAAAAAAAAAATTCACGGCATTACAGCAAAAATTGCATTATAAAGATTGAAAAATACTGAATTTATTGTTTTGAAGCTAATGTAAATGAACCAAAATAAAGATAAAACATTTAATAACAAGTCGGAATAGAGGATTCCTAGATAGTTTCTACATCAGTTTTCATTTAGATAAAGTCGATGAAAAATATGACCGACATCAAACCTAACACCAAAATCTAAAAACTAAAACTAAGACTAAAATTTATTGTAATCAATCTAACTATTTTAATACAGTGAAATTATCACTTGACAACGACGTAGACATAACATATTTTTCTTCAGTGTCGACTAACCGAAACTTGAATTAGAGTAATAAAGTTCGATACAATAGAGCAGTAACACATTCCAGTCGAGTCGAGACACATTAAAATTAACGATGTGTACTCGTATTGAGCTTACTTCGAAAAGATATGTGATGTGATACTTGAGTGGTAGTATGGCCACCTGACTATGGTTAGGAAATGAATTCGTAAACAAGTTCTCAAATACATAACTTGAATACCCAATCACTGGTGGGTATCACCATTGAATATACCCGGTATGTAAGATTTATAAAAGATTTATGGAAGATGTATGTATGATTATGATTGATTATTACCGGACACGGTACACGTATACACGCTGATACTTAAGTATTTCTACATGGAGTTGACAATTATAATAAATATGTAAGATGATGTACATATATAAATTAATGACAAATAATCATCATCATCATAGCAGCCAAAAGACGTCCACTGTTGGACAAAGGCCTCCTCCAAAGAGTGCCAATGACAAATGTCCTTCATATAAAAGAAATGTTATACTAAATATAAGTAACATACTTATAACAAGAAATGGAATTTTGTAAAAAATTGAATAGGAACATCAAGTTTTAGTGAAAAGTATGGGAAAGATTGAGATAAATTAACATTGGATTATAAGGGTCAGAAATTTCTAAATCAGTTTGGAATTATAATATGTATATAAAATACATACTTTCATGAATTTGAAAGGATTAGGGAAAATGTTATCTAACAACAATTTAACATTTTAAGATCGTTGGGTTTGAATAGTGTTTTATTTTTAGAGAATGGAGCAGGATAGAGATAATGTGAAAGTGCTTTAAGCATAGTGAATGAAAAAACTAAACAAATAAATTTTTCTTTGAGCAATTAGACTGGCCATCTAATAGCTGCTGAAATATTTAGATGTTTATGCTTTCATAAGGAATGAGTGTTTTGAAAGGAATTGCGTAAGTTAAAACCACCTCAAAAAAGGAAAAAAAAGGGTAAAAAAAAAAAGACATTATGAGGATATATATCTTTCGTATCTTTGGTAGCCGAGGGATACCAAAGAGCGAGTAGGTAAATGTAGCAAGATACACCAGGTTACAAGGCAGGCAGGGAATCCTTGGAAACTGATCATGATCTGGTCGAGTATCGATCGTGAAGCCACTTGGACACATGGAAAGTATAAATGTAAGGATGTGTTAAAAGAACTGCCTGAAAGGTATAATACATGGTAAATAAGAGCGCTCATAAATAAATAAAAATATCCTTGTAACCTGAGCAAATAAATAATTATTATATAAGTATGTCGGCCGACGAACTGTTAATGCGTTGTGTATCTTTGCAATAAGTGAAGTATATTAAAATGCACACTATATGTTAAATATTTAAAAGGAAATAAATATAAACTAAAATGACGTCATATGATAAATATGTATACAAGGAAAAATCGAAGAAGAAAAATAATAAACATACTTGCAAGTTGAAAATGAAGTTGAAAATGAAAATGAAAAATGAATTATTCAGTAAGTTACACGGATTAATGACAATGTTGAGTAGTCATAAATGGATAACGGACAGTATTTGAAATATATGAAAAATATACGAAATATAGGCACAACCTGAGTCAATACTCATAAATGGATATCGGACATGACAATGAATACACGTTCAGATTTACGATCATATATGCTTAAGACGTATCATGTGAGTGAACTGGAGCAATTGTGTAGAAAAGGAAACACGGGATTTAGTAATCGAAGATAAAAAGAATAGGAAGTATATTATATATTCCTTTATGTTCGGTATGCAATGGTTATTGCAACCACAAGTCGTTATGACATTAATTGTTTCTAATTATTATTAGATTAGGGGCCCCATTCTATTAATAAAAAATAGTTAGAAAATTTATACCATACTATTAATAAAAAATAGTTAAAAAATTTATACCATACTATTAATAAAAAATAGTTAGAAAATTTATACCATACTATTAATAAAAATTAGTTAGAAAATTTATATCCAACTATTAATAAAAATAAGTTAGAAGTTTATATTTAAAAATATTAAGTAAAACATTAATTAAAAATTATTTTTAGAATAATTATATTTCAAACATTAATTAAAAATTATTTTTAGAAATATTAATTAAAAATTATTTTTAGAGGAATTATATACCAACTATTAAGTGAAGATTATTCTATGAAGAATATTTCAACCATTAAGTAAGGATTATTTTAAGAAGAATTATATTGTGTCCATAAGTAAGGAGTATTTTAATAAGAATTATATTTTAATTATACAATGTAAACTTACAAAGTTTGTAGAAGCATACAATCTTTGAAAAATAAGGATCTATTGAAATAAACTATAAGGTATAAAGCAATACGCATTTCGAAGCAATAGTCTATTCTACGATTTTCCGATTTTCTCAAATATATTTTTAAAATGTTCGTAGAGATTTTGAAAAGACCAGTTGAAGTATTTTTATTTTCATTATTTTGAGAAAATGCAAAATTATATCGACTAATGCAAAACCACCATTATCGTGATGTCATAACTAGAAATACACATAGAAACGTCGAATGAACTTGTTTTTTTTTCTTAAAAGCGTACTTATGATATTTGCATTTATAATACCATTTTTGTGTTTTGTTTTCATACAATACAACTAGCTGAGTGTCTACTAAATTCACTCCATATGAATTAGTATTTGATAAAAAATTGTAGGCTAGGCAATACTAGTAATTTAGTTAGAGATGTGGAACAATTATCCTCTTAGCTTAAAGTAAAGAATACAAGACGCACTTGCCTGTCTCTTGCAAGACAACATTTATTGAAGAGTACGTAAAAATACGCGATAATGTAGCTGCGCTGCAGACGCATTGTCACGTATCATATTAACATCAGACGAACTTATTGTTATCAAAGAAAAAAAAAATGTGATTATGATAAGAATATAGAAAGTTTTATATAAAGCCAATGATTTAATGAAACAGATTTCAAGTTAGAAAGTGGATAATGTTTTTTATAGAGTCATTCAGGATTTATCGCCAAATATTGAAATACCATCTTTTAGGTAAAAATGACATTGTACATAAAAATAGGACAAAATTATATTTAGAATTATGTACTTAAATATATCAATGTTGTTAAACAAACAAAAGAAAAAAAAATACACTTGTGAATGTATTTTTATTTTTTTTAAGGAAGGGAGATGTAGCATGGTAGTATGTTTAGACTAGAGTAAGATACCTATGTATTGTTTGTTAATCACATATTGTTCACACCCTATATAAGCTCGTGCACTCTGAAATATATCGTCAGTTCATAATCGAACCTCTTGTTTAATTGACGTACCTTTACACTTAACGACCTCCCGGCTCGGTCTCTGACCAAAAAAATTGTGGCAACTTGTATTGCGCAAGCACAAAGCAGGCGAAAATTGCCATAATGCCTGGGGACTGGGAGCTATTTAAGGCGTTGTTCGCACAACGTTTTGAACGTTTGCTGGGCTTATGGCGAAACATTGCAGTATATTTTTATATATGCGAGCGACTAAAGGCCCCACCCACCCCAGTCGGCGCTCGAAAAATTGGCCAATTCGGTCGATTTTGATGCCCAGGGCCTCGAGTTCGTCCAGTTACACACAGGGGCAACGCTTGACCCCGCTATCCCGGATGCAACCATTTTGACCTCTTTGAAGGTGAGAGAATTGTTGGCTCCCTCCCAAATGTACCGCAAATACATGATGGCAGAACACGGGACCTTAAGCGGGGTTAAGAGTTATTTCCCCTCCGTCTCCTATATGCAGGCGTAGGAGACAACTAGTCACCTTATCCCCAACCACAACGAACCACAATCCATATTTGGATATGTGCTCTGTCGTGGGTACAGTGGCATTGACGAATCGTTGGGGAAACGGGCTAGTGCGTGGCTGGCCCAATTAAAGGCCTTCGTCAATGCCCAAAAAAACGCTGGGGATTTGAGACTGGAAGTGGTCCACGAGTTTGACAGCCTGGCGGAAATTCCAGCCGACTACTTCAGCTTAAGAAGCCGTACAGCTGATACGATTGGAAATATCATAAGGACTCTGATACACAAGAAGTGCATAGTCACGATCGTAGAATGGGGTCAGCACGTTTATGCCACGGGCGGAAAGCTGGTAAGGCATGTAGAGCAGGCTTGCTATTTTAAGGGGATGTTCTCAAAAGAACAATTAAACAATTTGTTCATGGCAGAAAACCTCATCTATGCCTGGGTGGAGGACATCCCCAAACGATATGACCTTATCATCAGTATCCGTATCAAATCCTACGATCGTGGCTATGACGTGGATCGGCTGATCAGGATGGACCTGACCCATGAAACAAGCGTGCTGCCCGTGGACTGTTTCCAGCGGCTTAACATCCCACAGCGGTACATTTTGATGGTAGGATTCGTCTACGAGCAAACGGGACTCCATAATATGAATATAATAAAGCGTGACGAGATGGAAATGCTCTTCCGGGTGATCGCCGCCGCCCATGAATCTCTTGTCCAAAACCGCTCGATTCCCTACACCAATTGCATTTGCGTTAACCGCTCTGCGTACGCGATGTCCGCACAAAGGGACCATGACATGAAGAAGCCGATGGCGCAGTCCGAGGTAGTAGAGGCCATTGTCAATTCCAAGCGCCTCATAATGTCATTCGCCAAGACCGTCATGCCTGCATCTGACGACCTGGACAAAAAGGTAAAAAGCTTCGTTCAGAGTAACGTCGACGTATTCCCAAACTACTTCCTGGGAAAAAGTTGTTCCAACCCAGCCGAGTTTGTTAAGGTCTGCAAAAACCTTAACAAACTCGACAAGGGGAGGATTACTTCGGCGGTACTGCTGAAAACATTAAATCTGTAGCAATTTCAAACGAGCTGGGCCACAAGGGGTACTCAAACGGAGTAACTGAGCTCTACAGTAGAGGTAGCCGTGGAGGATTCCGATCTTATGCAATTGATAAGGTCGTACCAGGAAATTGAAACCGCCCCGTCTACCTCTACAGCTCCAGTTGTTCCAGCGACCAGACAGAGAGTGACAAGAAATCCGTTTGTGATACCGACTCGTGATCCGGATCTTGAGCCGCCGGTACCACGATTGTCGATTCTCGGAATTGACACACATACAAATTGGCCCCCGTCCGAGATGGGTATAGTGGAATTTCCGCCACCACCGCCGCCGCTAAAGAAGACGCAGATATCTGTCGTGGGTACAGTGGCATTGACGAATCGTTGGGGAAACGGGCTCGTGCGTGGCTGGCCAGATTAAAGGCCTTCGTCAATGCCCAACAAAACGCTGGGAATTTGAGACTGGAAGTGGTACACGAGTTTGACAGCCTGGCGGAAATTCCAGCCGACTACTTCAGCTTAAGAAGCCGTACAGCTGATACGATTGGAAATATCATAAGGACTCTGATACACAAGAAGTGCATAGTCACGATCGTAGAATGGGGTCAGCACGTTTATGACACGGGCGGAAAGCTGGTAAGGCATGTAGAGCAGGCTTGCTATTTTAAGGGGATGTTCTCAAAAGAACAATTAAACAATTTGTTCATGGCAGAAAACCTCATCTATGCCTGGGTGGAGGACATCCCCAAACGATATGACCTTATCATCAGTATCCGTATCACATCCTACGATCGTGGCTATGACGTGGATCGGCTGATCAGGATGGACCTGACCCATGAAACAAGCGTGCTGCCCGTGGACTGTTTCCAGCGGCTTAACATCCCACAGCGGTACATTTCGATGGTAGGATTCGTCTACGAGCAAACGGGGCTCCATAATATTAATATAATAAAGCGTGACGAGATGGAAATGCTCTTCCGGGTGATCGCCGCCGCCCATGAATCTCTTGTCCAAAACCGCTCGATTCCCTACACCAATTGCATTTGCGATTACCGCTCTGCGTACGCGATGTCCGCACAAAGGGACCATGACATAAAGAAGCCGATGGCGCAGTCCGAGGTAGTAGAGGCCATTGTCAATTCCAAGCGCCTCATAATGTCATTCGCCAAGACCGTCATGCCTGCATCGGACGACCTGGACAAGAAGGTAAAAAGCTTCGTTCAGAGTAACGTCGACTTATTCCCAAACTACTTCCTGGGAAAAAGTTGTTGAGGTAGTGCGGGTTCTTGTTATGACCACCGATGAGGATTCGTCACTTAATTATAGGAAAATGTTCTACGAGAGGGTCACGGTCCCAGCCCTTAACGACCTCCCGGCTCGGTCTCTGACCAAAAAAATTGTGGCAACTTGTATTGCGCAAGCACAAAGCAGGCGAAAATTGCCATAATGCCTGGGGACTGGGAGCTATTTAAGGCGTTGTTCGCACAACGTTTTGAACGTTTGCTGGGCTTATGGCGAAACATTGCAGTATATTTTTATATATGCGAGCACGGACTCAAGGCCCCACCCCAGTCCATTCGGTCGATTTTGATGCCCAGGGCCTCGAGTTCGTCCAGTTACACACAGTGGCAACGCTTGACCCCGCTATCCCGGATGCAACCATTTTGACCTCTTTGAAGGTAAGAGAATTGTTGGCTCCCTCCCAAATGTACCGCAAATACATGATGGCAGAACACGGGACCTTAAGCGGGGTTAAGAGTTATTTCCCCTCCGTCTCAAAAAGGCAGAGGACCGGGTCTCACGGCGAAACGCCCCGGATTGATTATGCGGAGGCTGTGAAGGCGGACCTGCTGATGGCCATCACTACTGCCACAGCGGAACACCTGAGCCCGCAGCAATCCGAGGAGATAAAACACCAGTTGCAGAGTCTCTTAATAAAAAAGGCAATGCAACCTGGCAACAGCCAGTCCGTGGGTCCACAGTTTCGGGGGAAACCGGTTCTAACCAACGGTTCCCTGAGGCTGTGGTGCGAAGACAAGACCACTCTCGAGTGGTTGAAGCGCAGCGTGGCCGCTATCACCCTTTCTGACGGGCAGAAGCTTGTGGTGAAGCGCCCAAGCGAGCTGCCGAAGCGCGTGCGCGTCGGGATCTTGCTTCCGGGGATCCACAAGAGCCCGAACGTGGTAGCACGCATGCTGCGCTACCAAAACAGATGGGCCACCACCGCCACCGCTAAAGAAGACGCAGATATCTGTCGTGGGTACAGTGGCATTGACGAATCGTTGGGGAAACGGGCTCGTGCGTGATTAAAGGCCTTCGTCAATGCCCAAAAAAACGCTGGGAATTTGAGACTGGAAGTGGTCCACGAGTTTGACAGCCTGGCGGAAATTCCAGCCGACTTCTTCAGCTTAAGAAGCCGTACAGCTGATACGATTGGAAATATCATAAGGACTCTGATACACAAGAAGTGCATAGTCACGATCGTAGAATGGGGTCAGTACGTTTATGCCACGGGCGGAAAGTTGGTAAGGCATGTAGAGCAGGCTTGCTATTTTAAGGGGTTGTTCTCAAAAGAACAATTAAACAATTTGTTCATGGCAGAAATTCCCTACACCAATTGCATTTGCGATTACCGCTCTGCGTACGCGATGTCCGCACAAAGGGACCATGACATGAAGATGCCGATGGCGCAATCCGAGGTAGTACAGGCCATTGTCAATTCCAAGCGCCTCATAATGTCATTCGCCAAGACCGTCATGCCTGCATCGGGCGACCTGGACAAAAAGGTAAAAAGCTTCGTTCAGAGTAACGTCGACGTATTCCCAAACTACTTCCTGGGAAAAAGTTGTTGAGGTAGTGCGGGTTCTTGTTATGACCACCGATTAGGATTCGTCACTTAATTATAGGAAAATGTTCTACGATAGGGTCACGGTCCCAGCCCTTAACGACCTCCCGGCTCGGTCTCTGACCAAAAAAATTGTGGCAAATTGTATTGCGCAAGCACAAAGCAGGCGAAAATATCCATAATGCCTGGGGAATGGGAGCTATTTAAGGCGATGTTCGCACAACGTTTTGAACGTTTGCTGGGCTTATCGCGAAACATTGCAGTATATTTTTATATATGCGAGCACGGACTCAAGGCCCCACCCACCCCAGTCGGCGCTCGAAAAATTGGCCAATTCGGTCGATTTTGATGCCCAGGGCCTCGAGTTCGTCCAGTTACACACAGGGGCAACGCTTGACCCCGCTATCCCGGATGCAACCATTTTGACCTCTTTGAAGGTGAGAGAATTGTTGGCCCCCTCCCAAATGTCCCGCTAATACATGATGGCAGAACACGGGACCTTAAGCGGGGTTAAGAGTTATTTCCCCTCCGTCTCCTATATGCAGGCGTAGGAGACAACTAGTCACCTTATCCCCAACCACAACGACCCACAATCCATATTTGGATATGTGCTCTGTCGTGGGTACAGTGGCATTGACGAATTGTTGGGGAAACGGGCTAGTGCGTGGCTGGCCCAATTAAAGGCCTTCGTCAATGCCCAAAAAAACGCTGGGGATTTGAGACTGGAAGTGGTCCACGAGTTTGACAGCCTGGCGGAAATTCCAGCCGACTACTTCAGCTTAAGAAGCCGTACAGCTGATACGATTGGAAATATCATAAGGACTCTGATACACAAGAAGTGCATAGTCACGATCGTAGAATGGGGTCAGCAGGTTTATGCCACGGGCGGAAAGCTGGTAAGGCATGTAGAGCAGGCTTGCTATTTTAAGGGGATGTTCTCAAAAGAACAATTAAACAATTTGTTCATGGCATAAAACCTCATCTATGCCTGGGTGGAGGACATCCCCAAACGATATGACCTTATCATCAGTATCCGTATCACATCCTACGATCGTGGCTATGACGTGGATCGGCTGATCAGGGTGGACCTGACCCATGAAACAAGCGTGCTGCCCGTGGACTGTTTCCAGCGGCTTAACATCCCACAGCGGTACATTTCGATGGTAGGAGTCGTCTACGAGCAAACGGGGCTCCATAATATTAATATAATAAAGCGTGACGAGATGGAAATGCTCTTCCGGGTGATCGCCGCCGCCCATGAATCTCTTGTCCAAAACCGCTCGATTCCCTACACCAATTGCATTTGCGATTACCGCTCTGCGTACGCGATGTCCTCACAAAGGGACCATGACATGAAGAAGCCGATGGCGCAGTCCGAGGTAGTAGAGGCCATTGTCAATTCCAAGCGCCTCATAATGTCATTCGCCAAGACCGTCATGCCTGCATCTGACGACCTGGACAAAAAGGTAAAAAGCTTCGTTCAGAGTAACGTCGACGTATTCCCAAACTACTTCCTGGGAAAAAGTTGTTCCAACCCAGCCGAGTTTGTTAAGGTCTGCAAAAACCTTAACAAACTCGACAAGGGGAGGATTACTTCGGCGGTACTGCTGAAAACATTAAATCTGTAGCAATTTCAAACGAGCTGGGCCACAAGGGGTACTCAAACGGAGTAACTGAGCTCTACAGTAGAGGTAGCCGTGGAGGATTCCGATCTTATGCAATTGATAAGGTCGTACCAGGAAATTGAAACCGCCCCGTCTACCTCTACAGCTCCAGTTGTTCCAGCGACCAGACAGAGAGTGACAAAAAATCCGTTTGTGATACCGACTCGTGATCCGGATCTTGAGCCGCCGGTACCACGATTGTCGATTCTCGGAATTGACACATACAAATTGGCCCCCGTCCGAGATGGGTATAGTGGAATTTCCGCCACCACCGCCGCCGCTAAAGAAGACGCAGATATCTGTCGTGGGTACAGTGGCATTGACGAATCGTTGGGGAAACGGGCTCGTGCGTGGCTGGCCAGATTAAAGGCCTTCGTCAATGCCCAACAAAACGCTAGGAATTTGAGACTGGAAGTGGTCCACGAGTTTGACAGCCTGGCGGAAATTCCAGCCGACTACTTCAGCTTAAGAAGCCGTACAGCTGATGCGATTGGAAATATCATAAGGACTCTGATACACAAGAAGTGCATAGTCACGATCGTAGAATGGGGTCAGCACGTTTATGACACGGGCGGAAAGCTGGTAAGGCATGTAGAGCAGGCTTGCTATTTTAAGGGGATGTTCTCAAAAGAACAATTGAACAATTTGTTCATGGCAGAAAACCTCATCTATGCCTGGGTGGAGGACATCCCCAAACGATATGACCTTATCATCAGTATCCGTATCACATCCTACGATCGTGGCTATGACGTGGATCGGCTGATCAGGGTGGACCTGACCCATGAAACAAGCGTGCTGCCCGTGGACTGTTTCCAGCGGCTTAACATCCCACAGCGGTACATTTCGATGGTAGGATTCGTCTACGAGCAAACGGGGCTCCATAATATTAATATAATAAAGCGTGACGAGATGGAAATGCTCTTCCGGGTGATCGCCGCCGCCCATGAATCTCTTGTCCAAAACCGCTCGATTCCCTACACCAATTGCATTTGCGATTACCGCTCTGCGTACGCGATGTCCGCACAAAGGGACCATGACATGAAGATGCCGATGGCGCAGTCCGAGGTAGTAGAGGCCGTCAATTCCAAGCGCCTCATAATGTCATTCGCCAAGACCGTCATGCCTGCATCTGATGACCTGGACAAAAAGCTAAAAAGCTTCGTTCAGAGTAACGTCGACGTATTCCCAAACTACTTCATGGGAAAAAGTTGTTGAGGTAGTGCGGGTTCTTGTTATGACCACCAATGAGGATTCGTCACTCAATTATAGGTAAATTTTCTACGAGAGGGTCACGGTCCCAGCCCTTAACGACCTCCCGGCTCGGTCTCTGACCAAAAAAATTGTGACAACTTGTATTGTGCAAGCACAAAGCAGACGAAAATTGCCATAATACCTGGGGAATGGGAGCTATTTAAGGCGTTGTTCGCACAACGTTTTGAACGTTTGCTGGGCTTATGGCGAAACATTGCAGTATATTTTTATATATGCGAGCACGGACTCAAGGCCCCACCCAAGTCCATTCGGTCGATTTTGATGCCCAGGGCCTCGAGTTCGTCCAGTTACACACAGTGGCAACGCTTGACCCCGCTATCCCGGGTGCAACCATTTTGACCTCTTTGAAGGTGAGAGAATTGTTGGCTCCCTCCCAAATGTACCGCAAATACATGATGGCAGAACACGGGACCTTAAGCGGGGTTAAGAGTTATTTCCCCTCCGTCTCAAAAAGGCAGAGGACCGGGTCTCACGGCGAAACGCCCCGGATTGATTATGCGGAGGCTGTGAAGGCGGACCTGCTGATGGCCATCACTACTGCCACAGCGGAACACCTGAGCCCGCAGCAATCCGAGGAGATAAAACACCAGTTGCAGAGTCTCTTAATAAAAGAGGCAATGCAACCTGGCAACAGCCAGTCCGTGGGTCCACAGTTTCGGGGGAAACCGGTTCTAACCAACGGTTCCCTGAGGCTGTGGTGCGAAGACAAGACCACTCTCGAGTGGTTGAAGCGCAGCGTGGCCGCTATCACCCTTTCTGACGGGCAGAAGCTTGTGGTGAAGCGCCCAAGCGAGCTGCCGAAGCGCGTGCGCGTCGGGATCTTGCTTCCGGGGATCCACAAGAGCCCGAACGTGGTAGCACGTATGCTGCGCTACCAAAACAGATGGGCCACCACCGCCACCGCTAAAGAAGACGCAGATATCTGTCGTGGGTACAGTGGCATTGACGAATCGTTGGGGAAACGGGCTAGTGCGTGGCTGGCCCAATTAAAGGCCTTCGTCAATGCCCAAAAAAACGCTGGGGATTTGAGACTGGAAGTGGTCCACGAGTTTGACAGCCTGGCGGAAATTCCAGCCGGCTACTTCAGCTTTAGAAGCCGTACAGCTGATACGATTGGAAATATCATAAGGACTCTGATACACAAGAAGTGCATAGTCACGATCGTAGAATGGGGTCAGCAGGTTTATGCCACGGGCGGAAAGCTGGTAAGGCATGTAGAACAGGCTTGCTATTTTAAGGGGATGTTCTCAAAAGAACAATTAAACAATTTGTTCATGGCAGAAAACCTCATCTATGCCTGGGTGGAGGACATCCCCAAACGATATGACCTTATCATCAGTATCCGTATCACATCCTACGATCGTGGCTATGACGTGGATCGGCTGATCAGGGTGGACCTGACCCATGAAACAAGCGTGCTGCCCGTGGACTGTTTCCAGCGGCTTAACATCCCACAGCGGTACATTTCGATGGTAGGAGTCGTCTACGAGCAAACGGGGCTCCATAATATTAATATAATAAAGCGTGACGAGATGGAAATGCTCTTCCGGGTGATCGCCGCCGCCCATGAATCTCTTGTCCAAAACCGCTCGATTCCCTACACCAATTGCATTTGCGATTACCGCTCTGCGTACGCGATGTCCGCACAAAGGGACCATGACATAAAGAAGCCGATGGCGCAGTCCGAGGTAGTAGAGGCCATTGTCAATTCCAAGCGCCTCATAATGTCATTCGCCAAGACCGTCATGCCTGCATCGGACGACCTGGACAAGAAGGTAAAAAGCTTCGTTCAGAGTAACGTCGACGTATTCCCAAACTACTTCCTGGGAAAAAGTTGTTGAGGTAGTGCGGGTTCTTGTTATGACCACCGATGAGGATTCGTCACTTAATTATAGGAAAATGTTCTACGAGAGGGTCACGGTCCCAGCCCTTAA
The DNA here is from genome assembly GCA_963854355.1 of Epinotia brunnichana. Lineage (NCBI taxonomy): Eukaryota > Metazoa > Arthropoda > Insecta > Lepidoptera > Tortricidae > Epinotia > Epinotia brunnichana. The sequence goes on from OY977944.1 coordinate 28,324,574, forward strand.
CGACCTCCCGGCTCGGTCTCTGACCAAAAAAATTGTGGCAACTTGTATTGCGCAAGCACAAAGCAGGCGAAAATTGCCATAATGCCTGGGGACTGGGAGCTATTTAAGGCGTTGTTCGCACAACGTTTTGAACGTTTGCTGGGCTTATGGCGAAACATTGCAGTATATTTTTATATATGCGAGCACGGACTCAAGGCCCCACCCCAGTCCATTCGGTCGATTTTGATGCCCAGGGCCTCGAGTTCGTCCAGTTACACACAGTGGCAACGCTTGACCCCGCTATCCCAGATGCAACCATTTTGACCTCTTTGAAGGTGAGAGAATTGTTGGCTCCCTCCCAAATGTACCGCAAATACATGATGGCAGAACACGGGACCTTAAGCGGGGTTAAGAGTTATTTCCCCTCCGTCTCAAAAAGGCAGAGGACCGGGTCTCACGGCGAAACGCCCCGGATTGATTATGCGGAGGCTGTGAAGGCGGACCTGCTGATGGCCATCACTACTGCCACAGCGGAACACCTGAGCCCGCAGCAATCCGAGGAGATAAAACACCAGTTGCAGAGTCTCTTAATAAAAGAGGCAATGCAACCTGGCAACAGCCAGTCCGTGGGTCCACAGTTTCGGGGGAAACCGGTTCTAACCAACGGTTCCCTGAGGCTGTGGTGCGAAGACAAGACCACTCTCGAGTGGTTGAAGCGCAGCGTGGCCGCTATCACCCTTTCTGACGGGCAGAAGCTTGTGGTGAAGCGCGCAAGCGAGCTGCCGAAGCGCGTGCGCGTCGGGATCTTGCTTCCGGGGATCCACAAGAGCCCGAACGTGGTAGCACGCATGCTGCGCTACCAAAACAGATGGGCCACCACCGCCACCGCTAAAGAAGACGCAGATATCTGTCGTGGGTACAGTGGCATTGACGAATCGTTGGGGAAACGGGCTCGTGCGTGATTTAAGGCCTTCGTCAATGCCCAAAAAAACGCTGGGAATTTGAGACTGGAAGTGGTCCACGAGTTTGACAGCCTGGCGGAAATTCCAGCCGACTTCTTCAGCTTAAGAAGCCGTACAGCTGATACGATTGGAAATATCATAAGGACTCTGATACACAAGAAGTGCATAGTCACGATCGTAGAATGGGGTCAGTACGTTTATGCCACGGGCGGAAAGTTGGTAAGGCATGTAGAGCAGGCTTGCTATTTTAAGGGGTTGTTCTCAAAAGAACAATTGAACAATTTGTTTATGGCAGAAAACCTCATCTATGCCTGGGTGGAGGACAACCCCAAAGGATATGACCTTATCATCAGTATCCGTATCACATCCTACGATCGTGGCTATGACGTGGATCGGCTGATCAGGATGGACCTGACCCATGAAACAAGCGTGCTGCCCGTGGACTGTTTCCAGCGGCTTAACATCCCACAGCGGTACATTTCGATGGTAGGATTCGTCTACGAGCAAACGGGGCTCCATCATATTAATATAATAAAGCGTGACGAGACGGAAATGCTCTTCCGGGTGATCGCCGCCGCCCATGAATCTCTTGTCCAAAACCGCTCGATTCCCTACACCAATTGCATTTGCGATTACCGCTCTGCGTACGCGATGTCCGCACAAAGGGACCATGACATGAAGATGCCGATGGCGCAATCCGAGGAAGTACAGGCCATTGTCAATTCCAAGCGCCTCATAATGTCATTCGCCAAGACCGTCATGCCTGCATCGGGCGACCTGGACAAAAAGGTAAAAAGCTTCGTTCAGAGTAACGTCGACGTATTCCCAAACTACTTCCTGGGAAAAAGTTGTTGAGGTAGTGCGGGTTCTTGTTATGACCACCGATTAGGATTCGTCACTCAAATTTAGGAAAATGTTCTACGAGAGGGTCACGGTCCCAGCCCTTAACGACCTCCCGGCTCGGTCTCTGACCAAAAAAATTGTGGCAAATTGTATTGCGCAAGCACAAAGCAGGCGAAAATATCCATAATGCCTGGGGAATGGGAGCTATTTAAGGCGATGTTCGCACAACGTTTTGAACGTTTGCTGGGCTTATCGCGAAACATTGCAGTATATTTTTATATATGCGAGCACGGACTCAAGGCCCCACCCACCCCAGTCGGCGCTCGAAAAATTGGCCAATTCGGTCGATTTTGATGCCCAGGGCCTCGAGTTCGTCCAGTTACACACAGGGGCAACGCTTGACCCCGCTATCCCGGATGCAACCATTTTGACCTCTTTGAAGGTGAGAGAATTGTTGGCCCCCTCCCAAATGTCCCGCTAATACATGATGGCAGAACACGGGACCTTAAGCGGGGTTAAGAGTTATTTCCCCTCCGTCTCCTATATGCAGGCGTAGGAGACAACTAGTCACCTTATCCCCAACCACAACGACCCACAATCCATATTTGGATATGTGCTCTGTCGTGGGTACAGTGGCATTGACGAATTGTTGGGGAAACGGGCTAGTGCGTAGCTGGCCCAATTAAAGGCCTTCGTCAATGCCCAAAAAAACGCTGGGGATTTGAGACTGGAAGTGGTCCACGAGTTTGACAGCCTGGCGGAAATTCCAGCCGACTACTTCAGCTTAAGAAGCCGTACAGCTGATACGATTGGAAATATCATAAGGACTCTGATACACAAGAAGTGCATAGTCACGATCGTAGAATGGGGTCAGCAGGTTTATGCCACGGGCGGAAAGCTGGTAAGGCATGTAGAGCAGGCTTGCTATTTTAAGGGGTTGTTCTCAAAATAACAATTAAACAATTTGTTCATGGCATAAAACCTCATCTATGCCTGGGTGGAGGACATCCCCAAACGATATGACCTTATCATCAGTATCCGTATCACATCCTACGATCGTGGCTATGACGTGGATCGGCTGATCAGGGTGGACCTGACCCATGAAACAAGCGTGCTGCCCGTGGACTGTTTCCAGCGGCTTAACATCCCACAGCGGTACATTTCGATGGTAGGAGTCGTCTACGAGCAAACGGGGCTCCATAATATTAATGTAATAAAGCGTGACGAGATGGAAATGCTCTTCCGGGTGATCGCCGCCGCCCATGAATCTCTTGTCCAAAACCGCTCGATTCCCTACACCAATTGCATTTGCGATTACCGCTCTGCGTACGCGATGTCCGCACAAAGGGACCATGACATGAAGAAGCCGATGGCGCAGTCCGAGGTAGTAGAGGCCATTGTCAATTCCAAGCGCCTCATAATGTCATTCGCCAAGACCGTCATGCCTGCATCGGACGACCTGGACAAGAAGGTAAAAAGCTTCGTTCAGAGTAACGTCGACGTATTCCCAAACTACTTCCTGGGAAAAAGTTGTTGAGGTAGTGCGGGTTCTTGTTATGACCACCGATTAGGATTCGTCACTCAATTATAGGAAAATGTTCTACGAGAGGGTCACGGTCCCAGCCCTTAACGACCTCCCGGCTCGGTCTCTGACCAAAAAAATTGTGGCAAATTGTATTGCGCAAGCACAAAGCAGGCGAAAATATCCATAATGCCTGGGGAATGGGAGCTATTTAAGGCGATGTTCGCACAACGTTTTGAACGTTTGCTGGGCTTATCGCGAAACATTGCAGTATATTTTTATATATGCGAGCACGGACTCAAGGCCCCACCCACCCCAGTCGGCGCTCGAAAAATTGGCCAATTCGGTCGATTTTGATGCCCAGGGCCTCGAGTTCGTCCAGTTACACACAGGGGCAACGCTTGACCCCGCTATCCCGGATGCAACCATTTTGACCTCTTTGAAGGTGAGAGAATTGTTGGCCCCCTCCCAAATGTCCCGCTAATACATGATGGCAGAACACGGGACCTTAAGCGGGGTTAAGAGTTATTTCCCCTCCGTCTCCTATATGCAGGCGTAGGAGACAACTAGTCACCTTATCCCCAACCACAACGACCTACAATCCATATTTGGATATGTGCTCTGTCGTGGGTACAGTGGCATTGACGAATTGTTGGGGAAACGGGCTAGTGCGTGGCTGGCCCAATTAAAGGCCTTCGTCAATGCCCAAAAAAACGCTGGGGATTTGAGACTGGAAGTGGTCCACGAGTTTGACAGCCTGGCGGAAATTCCAGCCGACTACTTCAGCTTAAGAAGCCGTACAGCTGATACGATTGGAAATATCATAAGGACTCTGATACACAAGAAGTGCATAGTCACGATCGTAGAATGGGGTCAGCAGGTTTATGCCACGGGCGGAAAGCTGGTAAGGCATGTAGAGCAGGCTTGCTATTTTAAGGGGATGTTCTCAAAAGAACAATTAAACAATTTGTTCATGGCATAAAACCTCATCTATGCCTGGGTGGAGGACATCCCCAAACGATATGACCTTATCATCAGTATCCGAATCACATCCTACGATCGTGGCTATGACGTGGATCGGCTGATCAGGGTGGACCTGACCCATGAAACAAGCGTGCTGCCCGTGGACTGTTTCCAGCGGCTTAACATCCCACAGCGGTACATTTCGATGGTAGGAGTCGTCTACGAGCAAACGGGGCTCCATAATATTAATATAATAAAGCGTGACGAGATGGAAATGCTCTTCCGGGTGATCGCCGCCGCCCATGAATCTCTTGTCCAAAACCGCTCGATTCCCTACACCAATTGCATTTGCGATTACCGCTCTGCGTACGCGATGTCCGCACAAAGGGACCATGACATGAAGAAGCCGATGGCGCAGTCCGAGGTAGTAGAGGCCATTGTCAATTCCAAGCGCCTCATAATGTCATTCGCCAAGACCGTCATGCCTGCATCTGACGACCTGGACAAAAAGGTAAAAAGCTTCGTTCAGAGTAACGTCGACGTATTCCCAAACTACTTCCTGGGAAAAAGTTGTTCCAACCCAGCCGAGTTTGTTAAGGTCTGCAAAAACCTTAACAAACTCGACAAGGGGAGGATTACTTCGGCGGTACTGCTGAAAACATTAAATCTGTAGCAATTTCAAACGAGCTGGGCCACAAGGGGTACTCAAACGGAGTAACTGAGCTCTACAGTAGAGGTAGCCGTGGAGGATTCCGATCTTATGCAATTGATAAGGTCGTACCAGGAAATTGAAACCGCCCCGTCTACCTCTACAGCTCCAGTTGTTCCAGCGACCAGACAGAGAGTGACAAAAAATCCGTTTGTGATACCGACTCGTGATCCGGATCTTGAGCCGCCGGTACCACGATTGTCGATTCTCGGAATTGACACATACAAATTGGCCCCCGTCCGAGATGGGTATAGTGGAATTTCCGCCACCACCGCCGCCGCTAAAGAAGACGCAGATATCTGTCGTGGGTACAGTGGCATTGACGAATCGTTGGGGAAACGGGCTCGTGCGTGGCTGGCCAGATTAAAGGCCTTCGTCAATGCCCAACAAAACGCTAGGAATTTGAGACTGGAAGTGGTCCACGAGTTTGACAGCCTGGCGGAAATTCCAGCCGACTACTTCAGCTTAAGAAGCCGTACAGCTGATGCGATTGGAAATATCATAAGGACTCTGATACACAAGAAGTGCATAGTCACGATCGTAGAATGGGGTCAGCACGTTTATGACACGGGCGGAAAGCTGGTAAGGCATGTAGAGCAGGCTTGCTATTTTAAGGGGATGTTCTCAAAAGAACAATTGAACAATTTGTTCATGGCAGAAAACCTCATCTATGCCTGGGTGGAGGACATCCCCAAACGATATGACCTTATCATCAGTATCCGTATCACATCCTACGATCGTGGCTATGACGTGGATCGGCTGATCAGGGTGGACCTGACCCATGAAACAAGCGTGCTGCCCGTGGACTGTTTCCAGCGGCTTAACATCCCACAGCGGTACATTTCGATGGTAGGATTCGTCTACGAGCAAACGGGGCTCCATAATATTAATATAATAAAGCGTGACGAGATGGAAATGCTCTTCCGGGTGATCGCCGCCGCCCATGAATCTCTTGTCCAAAACCGCTCGATTCCCTACACCAATTGCATTTGCGATTACCGCTCTGCGTACGCGATGTCCGCACAAAGGGACCATGACATGAAGATGCCGATGGCGCAATCCGAGGAAGTACAGGCCATTGTCAATTCCAAGCGCCTCATAATGTCATTCGCCAAGACCGTCATGCCTGCATCGGGCGACCTGGACAAAAAGGTAAAAAGCTTCGTTCAGAGTAACGTCGACGTATTCCCAAACTACTTCCTGGGAAAAAGTTGTTGAGGTAGTGCGGGTTCTTGTTATGACCACCGATTAGGATTCGTCACTCAAATTTAGGAAAATGTTCTACGAGAGGGTCACGGTCCCAGCCCTTAACGACCTCCCGGCTCGGTCTCTGACCAAAAAAATTGTGGCAAATTGTATTGCGCAAGCACAAAGCAGGCGAAAATATCCATAATGCCTGGGGAATGGGAGCTATTTAAGGCGATGTTCGCACAACGTTTTGAACGTTTGCTGGGCTTATCGCGAAACATTGCAGTATATTTTTATATATGCGAGCACGGACTCAAGGCCCCACCCACCCCAGTCGGCGCTCGAAAAATTGGCCAATTCGGTCGATTTTGATGCCCAGGGCCTCGAGTTCGTCCAGTTACACACAGGGGCAACGCTTGACCCCGCTATCCCGGATGCAACCATTTTGACCTCTTTGAAGGTGAGAGAATTGTTGGCCCCCTCCCAAATGTCCCGCTAATACATGATGGCAGAACACGGGACCTTAAGCGGGGTTAAGAGTTATTTCCCCTCCGTCTCCTATATGCAGGCGTAGGAGACAACTAGTCACCTTATCCCCAACCACAACGACCCACAATCCATATTTGGATATGTGCTCTGTCGTGGGTACAGTGGCATTGACGAATTGTTGGGGAAACGGGCTAGTGCGTAGCTGGCCCAATTAAAGGCCTTCGTCAATGCCCAAAAAAACGCTGGGGATTTGAGACTGGAAGTGGTCCACGAGTTTGACAGCCTGGCGGAAATTCCAGCCGACTACTTCAGCTTAAGAAGCCGTACAGCTGATACGATTGGAAATATCATAAGGACTCTGATACACAAGAAGTGCATAGTCACGATCGTAGAATGGGGTCAGCAGGTTTATGCCACGGGCGGAAAGCTGGTAAGGCATGTAGAGCAGGCTTGCTATTTTAAGGGGTTGTTCTCAAAATAACAATTAAACAATTTGTTCATGGCATAAAACCTCATCTATGCCTGTGTGGAGGACATCCCCAAACGATATGACCTTATCATCAGTATCCGTATCACATCCTACGATCGTGGCTATGACGTGGATCGGCTGATCAGGGTGGACCTGACCCATGAAACAAGCGTGCTGCCCGTGGACTGTTTCCAGCGGCTTAACATCCCACAGCGGTACATTTCGATGGTAGGAGTCGTCTACGAGCAAACGGGGCTCCATAATATTAATGTAATAAAGCGTGACGAGATGGAAATGCTCTTCCGGGTGATCGCCGCCGCCCATGAATCTCTTGTCCAAAACCGCTCGATTCCCTACACCAATTGCATTTGCGATTACCGCTCTGCGTACGCGATGTCCGCACAAAGGGACCATGACATGAAGAAGCCGATGGCGCAGTCCGAGGTAGTAGAGGCCATTGTCAATTCCAAGCGCCTCATAATGTCATTCGCCAAGACCGTCATGCCTGCATCGGACGACCTGGACAAGAAGGTAAAAAGCTTCGTTCAGAGTAACGTCGACGTATTCCCAAACTACTTCCTGGGAAAAAGTTGTTGAGGTAGTGCGGGTTCTTGTTATGACCACCGATTAGGATTCGTCACTCAATTATAGGAAAATGTTCTACGAGAGGGTCACGGTCCCAGCCCTTAACGACCTCCCGGCTCGGTCTCTGACCAAAAAAATTGTGGCAAATTGTATTGCGCAAGCACAAAGCAGGCGAAAATATCCATAATGCCTGGGGAATGGGAGCTATTTAAGGCGATGTTCGCACAACGTTTTGAACGTTTGCTGGGCTTATCGCGAAACATTGCAGTATATTTTTATATATGCGAGCACGGACTCAAGGCCCCACCCACCCCAGTCGGCGCTCGAAAAATTGGCCAATTCGGTCGATTTTGATGCCCAGGGCCTCGAGTTCGTCCAGTTACACACAGGGGCAACGCTTGACCCCGCTATCCCGGATGCAACCATTTTGACCTCTTTGAAGGTGAGAGAATTGTTGGCCCCCTCCCAAATGTCCCGCTAATACATGATGGCAGAACACGGGACCTTAAGCGGGGTTAAGAGTTATTTCCCCTCCGTCTCCTATATGCAGGCGTAGGAGACAACTAGTCACCTTATCCCCAACCACAACGACCTACAATCCATATTTGGATATGTGCTCTGTCGTGGGTACAGTGGCATTGACGAATTGTTGGGGAAACGGGCTAGTGCGTGGCTGGCCCAATTAAAGGCCTTCGTCAATGCCCAAAAAAACGCTGGGGATTTGAGACTGGAAGTGGTCCACGAGTTTGACAGCCTGGCGGAAATTCCAGCCGACTACTTCAGCTTAAGAAGCCGTACAGCTGATACGATTGGAAATATCATAAGGACTCTGATACACAAGAAGTGCATAGTCACGATCGTAGAATGGGGTCAGCAGGTTTATGCCACGGGCGGAAAGCTGGTAAGGCATGTAGAGCAGGCTTGCTATTTTAAGGGGATGTTCTCAAAAGAACAATTAAACAATTTGTTCATGGCATAAAACCTCATCTATGCCTGGGTGGAGGACATCCCCAAACGATATGACCTTATCATCAGTATCCGAATCACATCCTACGATCGTGGCTATGACGTGGATCGGCTGATCAGGGTGGACCTGACCCATGAAACAAGCGTGCTGCCCGTGGACTGTTTCCAGCGGCTTAACATCCCACAGCGGTACATTTCGATGGTAGGAGTCGTCTACGAGCAAACGGGGCTCCATAATATTAATATAATAAAGCGTGACGAGATGGAAATGCTCTTCCGGGTGATCGCCGCCGCCCATGAATCTCTTGTCCAAAACCGCTCGATTCCCTACACCAATTGCATTTGCGATTACCGCTCTGCGTACGCGATGTCCGCACAAAGGGACCATGACATGAAGAAGCCGATGGCGCAGTCCGAGGTAGTAGAGGCCATTGTCAATTCCAAGCGCCTCATAATGTCATTCGCCAAGACCGTCATGCCTGCATCTGACGACCTGGACAAAAAGGTAAAAAGCTTCGTTCAGAGTAACGTCGACGTATTCCCAAACTACTTCCTGGGAAAAAGTTGTTCCAACCCAGCCGAGTTTGTTAAGGTCTGCAAAAACCTTAACAAACTCGACAAGGGGAGGATTACTTCGGCGGTACTGCTGAAAACATTAAATCTGTAGCAATTTCAAACGAGCTGGGCCACAAGGGGTACTCAAACGGAGTAACTGAGCTCTACAGTAGAGGTAGCCGTGGAGGATTCCGATCTTATGCAATTGATAAGGTCGTACCAGGAAATTGAAACCGCCCCGTCTACCTCTACAGCTCCAGTTGTTCCAGCGACCAGACAGAGAGTGACAAAAAATCCGTTTGTGATACCGACTCGTGATCCGGATCTTGAGCCGCCGGTACCACGATTGTCGATTCTCGGAATTGACACATACAAATTGGCCCCCGTCCGAGATGGGTATAGTGGAATTTCCGCCACCACCGCCGCCGCTAAAGAAGACGCAGATATCTGTCGTGGGTACAGTGGCATTGACGAATCGTTGGGGAAACGGGCTCGTGCGTGGCTGGCCAGATTAAAGGCCTTCGTCAATGCCCAACAAAACGCTAGGAATTTGAGACTGGAAGTGGTCCACGAGTTTGACAGCCTGGCGGAAATTCCAGCCGACTACTTCAGCTTAAGAAGCCGTACAGCTGATGCGATTGGAAATATCATAAGGACTCTGATACACAAGAAGTGCATAGTCACGATCGTAGAATGGGGTCAGCACGTTTATGACACGGGCGGAAAGCTGGTAAGGCATGTAGAGCAGGCTTGCTATTTTAAGGGGATGTTCTCAAAAGAACAATTGAACAATTTGTTCATGGCAGAAAACCTCATCTATGCCTGGGTGGAGGACATCCCCAAACGATATGACCTTATCATCAGTATCCGTATCACATCCTACGATCGTGGCTATGACGTGGATCGGCTGATCAGGGTGGACCTGACCCATGAAACAAGCGTGCTGCCCGTGGACTGTTTCCAGCGGCTTAACATCCCACAGCGGTACATTTCGATGGTAGGATTCGTCTACGAGCAAACGGGGCTCCATAATATTAATATAATAAAGCGTGACGAGATGGAAATGCTCTTCCGGGTGATCGCCGCCGCCCATGAATCTCTTGTCCAAAACCGCTCGATTCCCTACACCAATTGCATTTGCGATTACCGCTCTGCGTACGCGATGTCCGCACAAAGGGACCATGACATGAAGATGCCGATGGCGCAGTCCGAGGTAGTAGAGGCCGTCAATTCCAAGCGCCTCATAATGTCATTCGCCAAGACCGTCATGCCTGCATCTGATGACCTGGACAAAAAGCTAAAAAGCTTCGTTCAGAGTAACGTCGACGTATTCCCAAACTACTTCATGGGAAAAAGTTGTTGAGGTAGTGCGGGTTCTTGTTATGACCACCAATGAGGATTCGTCACTCAATTATAGGTAAATTTTCTACGAGAGGGTCACGGTCCCAGCCCTTAACGACCTCCCGGCTCGGTCTCTGACCAAAAAAATTGTGACAACTTGTATTGTGCAAGCACAAAGCAGACGAAAATTGCCATAATACCTGGGGACTGGGAGCTATTTAAGGCGTTGTTCGCACAACGTTTTGAACGTTTGCTGGGCTTATGGCGAAACATTGCAGTATATTTTTATATATGCGAGCACGGACTCAAGGCCCCACCCAAGTCCATTCGGTCGATTTTGATGCCCAGGGCCTCGAGTTCGTCCAGTTACACACAGTGGCAACGCTTGACCCCGCTATCCCGGGTGCAACCATTTTGACCTCTTTGAAGGTGAGAGAATTGTTGGCTCCCTCCCAAATGTACCGCAAATACATGATGGCAGAACACGGGACCTTAAGCGGGGTTAAGAGTTATTTCCCCTCCGTCTCAAAAAGGCAGAGGACCGGGTCTCACGGCGAAACGCCCCGGATTGATTATGCGGAGGCTGTGAAGGCGGACCTGCTGATGGCCATCACTACTGCCACAGCGGAACACCTGAGCCCGCAGCAATCCGAGGAGATAAAACACCAGTTGCAGAGTCTCTTAATAAAAGAGGCAATGCAACCTGGCAACAGCCAGTCCGTGGGTCCACAGTTTCGGGGGAAACCGGTTCTAACCAACGGTTCCCTGAGGCTGTGGTGCGAAGACAAGACCACTCTCGAGTGGTTGAAGCGCAGCGTGGCCGCTATCACCCTTTCTGACGGGCAGAAGCTTGTGGTGAAGCGCCCAAGCGAGCTGCCGAAGCGCGTGCGCGTCGGGATCTTGCTTCCGGGGATCCACAAGAGCCCGAACGTGGTAGCACGTATGCTGCGCTACCAAAACAGATGGGCCACCACCGCCACCGCTAAAGAAGACGCAGATATCTGTCGTGGGTACAGTGGCATTGACGAATCGTTGGGGAAACGGGCTAGTGCGTGGCTGGCCCAATTAAAGGCCTTCGTCAATGCCCAAAAAAACGCTGGGGATTTGAGACTGGAAGTGGTCCACGAGTTTGACAGCCTGGCGGAAATTCCAGCCGGCTACTTCAGCTTTAGAAGCCGTACAGCTGATACGATTGGAAATATCATAAGGACTCTGATACACAAGAAGTGCATAGTCACGATCGTAGAATGGGGTCAGCAGGTTTATGCCACGGGCGGAAAGCTGGTAAGGCATGTAGAACAGGCTTGCTATTTTAAGGGGATGTTCTCAAAAGAACAATTAAACAATGTGTCCATGGCAGAAAACCTCATCTATGCCTGGGTGGAGGACATCCCCAAACGATATGACCTTATCATCAGTATCCGTATCACATCCTACGATCGTGGCTATGACGTGGATCGGCTGATCAGGGTGGACCTGACCCATGAAACAAGCGTGCTGCCCGTGGACTGTTTCCAGCGGCTTAACATCCCACAGCGGTACATTTCGATGGTAGGAGTCGTCTACGAGCAAACGGGGCTCCATAATATTAATATAATAAAGCGTGACGAGATGGAAATGCTCTTCCGGGTGATCGCCGCCGCCCATGAATCTCTTGTCCAAAACCGCTCGATTCCCTACACCAATTGCATTTGCGATTACCGCTCTGCGTACGCGATGTCCGCACAAAGGGACCATGACATAAAGAAGCCGATGGCGCAGTCCGAGGTAGTAGAGGCCATTGTCAATTCCAAGCGCCTCATAATGTCATTCGCCAAGACCGTCATGCCTGCATCGGACGACCTGGACAAGAAGGTAAAAAGCTTCGTTCAGAGTAACGTCGACGTATTCCCAAACTACTTCCTGGGAAAAAGTTGTTGAGGTAGTGCGGGTTCTTGTTATGACCACCGATGAGGATTCGTCACTTAATTATAGGAAAATGTTCTACGAGAGGGTCACGGTCCCAGCCCTTAACGACCTCCCGGCTCGGTCTCTGACCAAAAAAATTGTGGCAACTTGTATTGCGCAAGCACAAAGCAGGCGAAAATTGCCATAATGCCTGGGGACTGGGAGCTATTTAAGGCGTTGTTCGCACAACGTTTTGAACGTTTGCTGGGCTTATGGCGAAACATTGCAGTATATTTTTATATATGCGAGCACGGACTCAAGGCCCCACCCCAGTCCATTCGGTCGATTTTGATGCCCAGGGCCTCGAGTTCGTCCAGTTACACACAGTGGCAACGCTTGACCCCGCTATCCCAGATGCAACCATTTTGACCTCTTTGAAGGTGAGAGAATTGTTGGCTCCCTCCCAAATGTACCGCAAATACATGATGGCAGAACACGGGACCTTAAGCGGGGTTAAGAGTTATTTCCCCTCCGTCTCAAAAAGGCAGAGGACCGGGTCTCACGGCGAAACGCCCCGGATTGATTATGCGGAGGCTGTGAAGGCGGACCTGCTGATGGCCATCACTACTGCCACAGCGGAACACCTGAGCCCGCAGCAATCCGAGGAGATAAAACACCAGTTGCAGAGTCTCTTAATAAAAGAGGCAATGCAACCTGGCAACAGCCAGTCCGTGGGTCCACAGTTTCGGGGGAAACCGGTTCTAACCAACGGTTCCCTGAGGCTGTGGTGCGAAGACAAGACCACTCTCGAGTGGTTGAAGCGCAGCGTGGCCGCTATCACCCTTTCTGACGGGCAGAAGCTTGTGGTGAAGCGCGCAAGCGAGCTGCCGAAGCGCGTGCGCGTCGGGATCTTGCTTCCGGGGATCCACAAGAGCCCGAACGTGGTAGCACGCATGCTGCGCTACCAAAACAGATGGGCCACCACCGCCACCGCTAAAGAAGACGCAGATATCTGTCGTGGGTACAGTGGCATTGACGAATCGTTGGGGAAACGGGCTCGTGCGTGATTAAAGGCCTTCGTCAATGCCCAAAAAAACGCTGGGAATTTGAGACTGGAAGTGGTCCACGAGTTTGACAGCCTGGCGGAAATTCCAGCCGACTTCTTCAGCTTAAGAAGCCGTACAGCTGATACGATTGGAAATATCATAAGGACTCTGATACACAAGAAGTGCATAGTCACGATCGTAGAATGGGGTCAGTACGTTTATGCCACGGGCGGAAAGTTGGTAAGGCATGTAGAGCAGGCTTGCTATTTTAAGGGGTTGTTCTCAAAAGAACAATTGAACAATTTGTTTATGGCAGAAAACCTCATCTATGCCTGGGTGGAGGACAACCCCAAAGGATATGACCTTATCATCAGTATCCGTATCACATCCTACGATCGTGGCTATGACGTGGATCGGCTGATCAGGATGGACCTGACCCATGAAACAAGCGTGCTGCCCGTGGACTGTTTCCAGCGGCTTAACATCCCACAGCGGTACATTTCGATGGTAGGATTCGTCTACGAGCAAACGGGGCTCCATCATATTAATATAATAAAGCGTGACGAGACGGAAATGCTCTTCCGGGTGATCGCCGCCGCCCATGAATCTCTTGTCCAAAACCGCTCGATTCCCTACACCAATTGCATTTGCGATTACCGCTCTGCGTACGCGATGTCCGCACAAAGGGACCATGACATGAAGATGCCGATGGCGCAATCCGAGGAAGTACAGGCCATTGTCAATTCCAAGCGCCTCATAATGTCATTCGCCAAGACCGTCATGCCTGCATCGGGCGACCTGGACAAAAAGGTAAAAAGCTTCGTTCAGAGTAACGTCGACGTATTCCCAAACTACTTCCTGGGAAAAAGTTGTTGAGGTAGTGCGGGTTCTTGTTATGACCACCGATTAGGATTCGTCACTCAAATTTAGGAAAATGTTCTACGAGAGGGTCACGGTCCCAGCCCTTAACGACCTCCCGGCTCGGTCTCTGACCAAAAAAATTGTGGCAAATTGTATTGCGCAAGCACAAAGCAGGCGAAAATATCCATAATGCCTGGGGAATGGGAGCTATTTAAGGCGATGTTCGCACAACGTTTTGAACGTTTGCTGGGCTTATCGCGAAACATTGCAGTATATTTTTATATATGCGAGCACGGACTCAAGGCCCCACCCACCCCAGTCGGCGCTCGAAAAATTGGCCAATTCGGTCGATTTTGATGCCCAGGGCCTCGAGTTCGTCCAGTTACACACAGGGGCAACGCTTGACCCCGCTATCCCGGATGCAACCATTTTGACCTCTTTGAAGGTGAGAGAATTGTTGGCCCCCTCCCAAATGTCCCGCTAATACATGATGGCAGAACACGGGACCTTAAGCGGGGTTAAGAGTTATTTCCCCTCCGTCTCCTATATGCAGGTGTAGGAGACAACTAGTCACCTTATCCCCAACCACAACGACCCACAATCCATATTTGGATATGTGCTCTGTCGTGGGTACAGTGGCATTGACGAATTGTTGGGGAAACGGGCTAGTGCGTAGCTGGCCCAATTAAAGGCCTTCGTCAATGCCCAAAAAAACGCTGGGGATTTGAGACTGGAAGTGGTCCACGAGTTTGACAGCCTGGCGGAAATTCCAGCCGACTACTTCAGCTTAAGAAGCCGTACAGCTGATACGATTGGAAATATCATAAGGACTCTGATACACAAGAAGTGCATAGTCACGATCGTAGAATGGGGTCAGCAGGTTTATGCCACGGGCGGAAAGCTGGTAAGGCATGTAGAGCAGGCTTGCTATTTTAAGGGGTTGTTCTCAAAATAACAATTAAACAATTTGTTCATGGCATAAAACCTCATCTATGCCTGGGTGGAGGACATCCCCAAACGATATGACCTTATCATCAGTATCCGTATCACATCCTACGATCGTGGCTATGACGTGGATCGGCTGATCAGGGTGGACCTGACCCATGAAACAAGCGTGCTGCCCGTGGACTGTTTCCAGCGGCTTAACATCCCACAGCGGTACATTTCGATGGTAGGAGTCGTCTACGAGCAAACGGGGCTCCATAATATTAATATAATAAAGCGTGACGAGATGGAAATGCTCTTCCGGGTGATCGCCGCCGCCCATGAATCTCTTGTCCAAAACCGCTCGATTCCCTACACCAATTGCATTTGCGATTACCGCTCTGCGTACGCGATGTCCGCACAAAGGGACCATGACATGAAGAAGCCGATGGCGCAGTCCGAGGTAGTAGAGGCCATTGTCAATTCCAAGCGCCTCATAATGTCATTCGCCAAGACCGTCATGCCTGCATCGGACGACCTGGACAAGAAGGTAAAAAGCTTCGTTCAGAGTAACGTCGACGTATTCCCAAACTACTTCCTGGGAAAAAGTTGTTGAGGTAGTGCGGGTTCTTGTTATGACCACCGATTAGGATTCGTCACTCAATTATAGGAAAATGTTCTACGAGAGGGTCACGGTCCCAGCCCTTAACGACCTCCCGGCTCGGTCTCTGACCAAAAAAATTGTGGCAAATTGTATTGCGCAAGCACAAAGCAGGCGAAAATATCCATAATGCCTGGGGAATGGGAGCTATTTAAGGCGATGTTCGCACAACGTTTTGAACGTTTGCTGGGCTTATCGCGAAACATTGCAGTATATTTTTATATATGCGAGCACGGACTCAAGGCCCCACCCACCCCAGTCGGCGCTCGAAAAATTGGCCAATTCGGTCGATTTTGATGCCCAGGGCCTCGAGTTCGTCCAGTTACACACAGGGGCAACGCTTGACCCCGCTATCCCGGATGCAACCATTTTGACCTCTTTGAAGGTGAGAGAATTGTTGGCCCCCTCCCAAATGTCCCGCTAATACATGATGGCAGAACACGGGACCTTAAGCGGGGTTAAGAGTTATTTCCCCTCCGTCTCCTATATGCAGGCGTAGGAGACAACTAGTCACCTTATCCCCAACCACAACGACCTACAATCCATATTTGGATATGTGCTCTGTCGTGGGTACAGTGGCATTGACGAATTGTTGGGGAAACGGGCTAGTGCGTGGCTGGCCCAATTAAAGGCCTTCGTCAATGCCCAAAAAAACGCTGGGGATTTGAGACTGGAAGTGGTCCACGAGTTTGACAGCCTGGCGGAAATTCCAGCCGACTACTTCAGCTTAAGAAGCCGTACAGCTGATACGATTGGAAATATCATAAGGACTCTGATACACAAGAAGTGCATAGTCACGATCGTAGAATGGGGTCAGCAGGTTTATGCCACGGGCGGAAAGCTGGTAAGGCATGTAGAGCAGGCTTGCTATTTTAAGGGGATGTTCTCAAAAGAACAATTAAACAATTTGTTCATGGCATAAAACCTCATCTATGCCTGGGTGGAGGACATCCCCAAACGATATGACCTTATCATCAGTATCCGTATCACATCCTACGATCGTGGCTATGACGTGGATCGGCTGATCAGGGTGGACCTGACCCATGAAACAAGCGTGCTGCCCGTGGACTGTTTCCAGCGGCTTAACATCCCACAGCGGTACATTTCGATGGTAGGAGTCGTCTACGAGCAAACGGGGCTCCATAATATTAATATAATAAAGCGTGACGAGATGGAAATGCTCTTCCGGGTGATCGCCGCCGCCCATGAATCTCTTGTCCAAAACCGCTCGATTCCCTACACCAATTGCATTTGCGATTACCGCTCTGCGTACGCGATGTCCGCACAAAGGGACCATGACATGAAGAAGCCGATGGCGCAGTCCGAGGTAGTAGAGGCCATTGTCAATTCCAAGCGCCTCATAATGTCATTCGCCAAGACCGTCATGCCTGCATCTGACGACCTGGACAAAAAGGTAAAAAGCTTCGTTCAGAGTAACGTCGACGTATTCCCAAACTACTTCCTGGGAAAAAGTTGTTCCAACAAAAAAAAAGTTTGTTAAGGTCTGCAAAAACCTTAACAAACTCGACAAGGGGAGGATTACTTCGGCGGTACTGCTGAAAACATTAAATCTGTAGCAATTTCAAACGAGCTGGGCCACAAGGGGTACTCAAACGGAGTAACTGAGCTCTACAGTAGAGGTAGCCGTGGAGGATTCCGATCTTATGCAATTGATAAGGTCGTACCAGGAAATTGAAACCGCCCCGTCTACCTCTACAGCTCCAGTTGTTCCAGCGACCAGACAGAGAGTGACAAAAAATCCGTTTGTGATACCGACTCGTGATCCGGATCTTGAGCCGCCGGTACCACGATTGTCGATTCTCGGAATTGACACACATACAAATTGGCCCCCGTCCGAGATGGGTATAGTGGAATTTCCGCCACCACCGCCGCCGCTAAAGAAGACGCAGATATCTGTCGTGGGTACAGTGGCATTGACGAATCGTTGGGGAAACGGGCTCGTGCGTGGCTGGCCAGATTAAAGGCCTTCGTCAATGCCAAACAAAACGCTAGGAATTTGAGACTGGAAGTGGTCCACGAGTTTGACAGCCTGGCGGAAATTCCAGCCGACTACTTCAGCTTAAGAAGCCGTACAGCTGATACGATTGGAAATATCATAAGGACTCTGATACACAAGGAGTGCATAGTCACGATCGTAGAATGGGGTCAGCACGTTTATGACACGGGCGGAAAGCTGGTAAGGCATGTAGAGCAGGCTTGCTATTTTAAGGGGATGTTCTCAAAAGAACAATTGAACAATTTGTTCATGGCAGAAAACCTCATCTATGCCTGGGTGGAGGACATCCCCAAACGATATGACCTTATCATCAGTATCCGTATCACATCCTACGATCGTGGCTATGACGTGGATCGGCTGATCAGGATGGACCTGACCCATGAAACAAGCGTGCTGCCCGTGGACTGTTTCCAGCGGCTTAACATCCCACAGCGGTACATTTCGATGGTAGGATTCGTCTACGAGCAAACGGGGCTCCATAATATTAATATAATAAAGCGTGACGAGATGGAAATGCTCTTCCGGGTGATCGCCGCCGCCCATGAATCTCTTGTCCAAAACCGCTCGATTCCCTACACCAATTGCATTTGCGATTACCGCTCTGCGTACGCGATGTCCGCACAAAGGGACCATGACATGAATATGCCGATGGCGCAGTCCGAGGTAGTAGAGGCCGTCAATTTCAAGCGCCTCATAATGTCATTCGCCAAGACCGTCATGCCTGCATCTGATGACCTGGACAAAAAGGTAAAAAGCTTCGTTCAGAGTAACGTCGACGTATTCCCAAACTACTTCATGGGAAAAAGTTGTTGAGGTAGTGCGGGTTCTTGTTATGACCACCAATGAGGATTCGTCACTCAATTATAGGTAAATTTTCTACGAGAGGGTCACGGTCCCAGCCCTTAACGACCTCCCGGCTCGGTCTCTGACCAAAAAAATTGTGACAACTTGTATTGTGCAAGCACAAAGCAGGCGAAAATTGCCATAATGCCTGGGGACTGGGAGCTATTTAAGGCGTTGTTCGCACAACGTTTTGAACGTTTGCTGGGCTTATGGCGAAACATTGCAGTATATTTTTATATATGCCAGCACGGACTCAAGGCCCCACCCCAGTCCATTCGGTCGATTTTGATGCCCAGGGCCTCGAGTTCGTCCAGTTACACACAGTGGCAACGCTTGACCCCGCTATCCCAGATGCAACCATTTTGACCTCTTTGAAGGTGAGAGAATTGTTGGCTCCCTCCCAAATGTACCGCAAATACATGATGGCAGAACACGGGACCTTAAGCGGGGTTAAGAGTTATTTCCCCTCCGTCTCAAAAAGGCAGAGGACCGGGTCTCACGGCGAAACGCCCCGGATTGATTATGCGGAGGCTGTGAAGGCGGACCTGCTGATGGCCATCACTACTGCCACAGCGGAACACCTGAGCCCGCAGCAATCCGAGGAGATAAAACACCAGTTGCAGAGTCTCTTAATAAAAGAGGCAATGCAACCTGGCAACAGCCAGTCCGTGGGTCCACAGTTTCGGGGGAAACCGGTTCTAACCAACGGTTCCCTGAGGCTGTGGTGCGAAGACAAGACCACTCTCGAGTGGTTGAAGCGCAGCGTGGCCGCTATCACCCTTTCTGACGGGCAGAAGCTTGTGGTGAAGCGCGCAAGCGAGCTGCCGAAGCGCGTGCGCGTCGGGATCTTGCTTCCGGGGATCCACAAGAGCCCGAACGTGGTAGCACGCATGCTGCGCTACCAAAACAGATGGGCCACCACCACCACCGCTAAAGAAGACGCAGATATCTGTCGTGGGTACAGTGGCATTGACGAATCGTTGGGGAAACGGGCTCGTGCGTGATTAAAGGCCTTCGTCAATGCCCAACAAAACGCTGGGAATTTGAGACTGGAAGTGGTCCACGAGTTTGACAGCCTGGCGGAAATTCCAGCCGACTACTTCAGCTTAAGAAGCCGTACAGCTGATACGATTGGAAATATCATAAGGACTCTGATACACAAGAAGTGCATAGTCACGATCGTAGAATGGGGTCAGTACGTTTATGCCACGGGCGGAAAGTTGGTAAGGCATGTAGAGCAGGCTTGCTATTTTAAGGGGTTGTTCTCAAAAGAACAATTGAACAATTTGTTCATGGCAGAAAACCTCATCTATGCCTGGGTGGAGGACAACCCCAAAGGATATGACCTTATCATCAGTATCCGTATCACATCCTACGATCGTGGCTATGACGTGGATCGGCTGATCAGGATGGACCTGACCCATGAAACAAGCGTGCTGCCCGTGGACTGTTTCCAGCGGCTTAACATCCCACAGCGGTACATTTCGATGGTAGGATTCGTCTACGAGCAAACGGGGCTCCATCATATTAATATAATAAAGCGTGACGAGATGGAAATGCTCTTCCGGGTGATCGCCGCCGCCCATGAATCTCTTGTCCAAAACCGCTCGATTCCCTACACCAATTGCATTTGCGATTACCGCTCTGCGTACGCGATGTCCGCACAAAGGGACCATGACATGAAGATGCCGATGGCGCAATCCGAGGAAGTACAGGCCATTGTCAATTCCAAGCGCCTCATAATGTCATTCGCCAAGACCGTCATGCCTGCATCGGACGACCTGGACAAAAAGGTAAAAAGCTTCGTTCAGAGTAACGTCGACGTATTCCCAAACTACTTCCTGGGAAAAAGTTGTTGAGGTAGTGCGGGTTCTTGTTATGACCACCGATGAGGATTCGTCACTCAATTATACGAAAATGTTTTACGAGAGGGTCACGGTCCCAGCCCTTAACGACCTCCCGGCTAGGTCACTGACCAAAAAAATTGTGGCAACTTGTATTGCGCAAACACAAAGCAGGCGAAAATTGCCATAATGCCTGGGGACTGGGAGCTATTTAAGGCGTTGTTCGCACAACGTTTTGAACGTTTGCTGGGCATATCGCGAAACATTGCAGTATATTTTTATATATGCGAGCACGGACTGAAGGCCCCACCCTAGTCGGCGCTCGAAAAATTAACCAAATCAGTCGATTTTGATGCCCAGGGCCTCGAGTTCGTCCAGTTACACACAGGGGCAACGCTTGCCCCCGCTATCCCGGATGCAACCATTTTGACCTCTTTGAAGGTGAGAGAATTGTTGGCTCCCTCCCAAATGTACCGCAAATACATGATGGCAGAACACGGGACCTTAAGCGGGGTTAAGAGTTATTTCCCCTCCGTCTCCTATATGCAGGCGTTGGAGACAACTAGTCACCTTATCCCCAACCACAACGACCCACAATCCATATTTGGATATGTGCTGTGTCGTGGGTACAGTGGCATTGACGAATCGTTGGGGAAACGGGCTAGAGCGTGGCTGGCCCAATTAAAGGCCTTCGTCAATGCCCAAAAAAACGCTGGGGATTTGAGACTGGAAGTGGTTCACGAGTTTGAAAGCCTGGCGGAAATTCCAGCCGACTACTTCAGCTTAAGAAGCCGTACAGCTGATACGATTGGAAATATCATAAGGACTCTGATACACAAGAAGTGCATAGTCACGATCGTAGAATGGGGTCAGCACGTTTATGCCACGGGCGGAAAGCTGGTAAGGCATGTAGAGCAGGCTAGCTATTTTAAGGGGATGTTCTCAAAAGAACAATTGTACAATTTGTTCATGGCAGAAAACCTCCTCTATGCCTGGGTGGAGGACAACCCCAAACGATATGACCTTATCATAAGACCGCTTATCACATCCTACGACCGTGGCTATGACGTGGATCGGCTGATCAGGATGGACCCGACCCATGAAACAAGCGTGCTGCCCGTGGACTGTTTCCAGCGGCTTAACATCCCACAGCGGTACATTTCGATGGTAGGATTCGTCTACGAGCAAACGGGGCTCCATAATATTAATATAATAAAGCGTGACGAGATGGAAATGCTCTTCCGGGTGATCGCCGCCGCCCATGAATCTCTTGTCCAAAACCGCTCGATTCCCTACACCAATTGCATTTGCGATTACCGCTCTGCGTACGCGATGTCCGCACAAAGGGACCATGACATGAAGAAGCCGATGGCGCAGTCCGAGGTAGTAGAGGCCATTGTCAATTCCAAGCGCCTCATAATGTCATTCGCCAAGACCGTCATGCCTGCATCTGAAGACCTGGATAAAAAGGTAAAAAGCTTCGTTCAGAGTAACGTCGACGTATTCCCAAACTACTTCCTGGGAAAAAGTTGTTCCAACCTAGCTGAGTTTGTTAAGGTCTGCAAAAACCTTAACAAACTCGACAAGGGGAGGATTACTTCGGCGGTACTGCTGAAAACATTGAATCTGTAGCAATTTCAAACGAGCTGGGCCACAAGGGGTACTCAAACGGAGGAACTGAGCTCTACAGTAGAGATAGCCGTGGAGGATTCCGACCTTATGCAATTGATAAGGACGTACCAGGAAATTGAAACCGCCCCGTCTACCTCTACAGCTCCAGTTGTTCCGGCGAAGAAGCCAGTACAGCTGATACGATTGGAAATATCATAAGGACTCTGATACACAAGAAGTGCATAGTCACGATCGTAGAATGGGGTCAGCACGTTTATGCCACGGGCGGAAAGTTGGTAAGGCATGTAGAGCAGGCTTGCTATTTTAAAGGGTTGTTCTCAAAAGAACAATTAAATAATTTGTTCGTGGCAGAAAACCTAATCTATGCCTGGGTGGAGGACAACCCCAAACGAAATGACCTTATCATCAGACCGCTCATCACATCCTACGATCGTGGCTATGACGTGTATCGGCTGATCAGGATGGACCTGACCCATGAAACAAGCGTGCTGCCCGTGGACTGTTTCCAGCGGCTTAACATCCCACAGCGGTACATTTCGATGGTAGGATTCGTCTACGAGCGAACGGGGCTCCATAATATAAATCAGTCTCGTCACGATGAAGTGGCAGGCTAAATGTGTTAAATATATCGTGAAGTTCTAGGAATATTTATTTAAGAGAGTAATAAATCCTCGCCCAATGGCCATGGTCATAAAGACAAAACTTACAATGCTTAAGGAAGTAATATATTATAGCCTCACAAAAGACTGTTACTTAAATAAATATTGGGACTAAAACTGTGGCAAGTTCAAAGAACACTTATAGAAAATTAGTGGAATAGTTTGCACAAGGGATGATCAAAAGGCGACTTTGTCATCATTGGCATAATACTCATTTTAACATATACATACAGAAATCTGGCCGATCATTGTCTCTTATTCCAGTAAACTCCGAGACATCTGCTTTACGCATGTCAAGATTTGTGGACGCGTCTCATGAAACACAGGAGAGAGAGAGGCCGTGCACGCGTACATGCGACAGAACGAGACGGGGGTGGCGAACTCTGTGGACAGGACGAAACCGGTGCGAGAGGGACGGAGTATGACCTTGCCGAGGGAAGAACGAGAGACAAGATGGGAGGCGCGGGCGCAGCTACGACGATAATTAGACAAATGTCGACGGAAGCGACTTAATTGTATAGATATTAAGTAGGAAATAAGAAAACCGATGGTAGGAATAAAGTTGTCGCTTTGAAAAAGTGGGAGAATAGATTTGCGAAGAGACAAGGGGAGTGAAAGTAGGACACTGATTCGAGAACTGCGAGCGGCGACGGTACCTTAACATACTTACGAGAAAGCTGACCTCTTTCCGAAGTCTGAGCATATAAGTGTACTAGGAGTGTTGAAAAAGTTAATAGAATCAGTGTCGTGACTCTGTTGTTTAAAGGGCTAAGTATTAATCTTGTGGAAATCAATGGACGAATGGAATACTGGAGAGGTCATTTAAATATACCTTCTTTCTTTTAATTATCATCTTAATACCTTTGTCATAAAGGGTTGCTTACCTGCGCTCTGGGCCATAGTATAGACACCAGCCATCTGTTCATTTATTTACCATTATTGTATAATTGTGTAGATTAAATTGTGGAACATTCTTAAATACTGTTCTGTTACAAGCGGGTTCGAACCCCACTTGATTGAAACTATTTGTACATACATTGTTACCTGAATTGACCAAAGACTTGCACTATAAACGCGCTAAATACGTCAGTGAGCATTGATAACTTGTGTCAGAGCCTAATACGGCTAAGGTCAATTCAGCCGATACTGTTTATAGTACCTATACCTATGCGAGTGTACTAGATCTAAAGATATAGTTATAGTGTCCAAACGTGAACTCGTGTATACGTAAAGTTAGGGATTTGGGGAATAAATATTAGTTACTTAGTTGTTGTAAATACCTATTAGCGTGTAGTACATGTTAATTGATTTAGTTTTAATGAAGGCAAGAGGTTTTTTGTTAGATTGCTAGATTTTCCTCTTTAAGTTTGGCCTAGGTTAATCAAAGCAGTCACCAAATAAGACTACAACTAGTTTTATTTGGTAAGTAGTCAACCAGTTTCGATTAAAATCACTTACGAAAATAAATTCCTTATTTTCTACTTTCAACAGGTTTTTCTTTATAACTACAGATTCCCAGTAGAATACCTTTAGGTTTTAATCTCATAATTAGGGGCAACATAGATAAACTCATAATCTATAACAATAGTAAATTCCTTTACAATTGTGCTCGAACAGATAGTGTCTCATAATTTGAAGTGTTAATAATTCTAGCTAGATATCTAGCCACTTAATTAACGACTAGGGTCAGATTTAGATAAAGTCTCGTTGTTCTTTCGGCAGTTTTGACGTGGCTAAAGGGAAGGCTCTACCTGTCTGGAGAGCACGACCTAAGGTCACAGACTTGTTATTCAATAGCATTCACAATAGGGTGTTCGTACCCTAATTAACCTGACTTAACTTGCCTCCGATTCAGATACAATACATTAAATAACCGTAAGTTATTTAATCCTTTTTTATAAATTAGGGAACTGATTAATTGCCAAAGAGAACGAGATTTATATGACCTGCATGGGTTTGGTATCCATAGAACTGAAAGCGCAAGGGTTGACAACTGAGTGGCCACTCATGAACAAAGCTACAGAGGTAGCGAGATCTTATAAAAGGTACCTTAATCTAAAGCAATTTGGTGTAATCACCTATGAGCAACTCAATCACATAGCTCATTAACATATGTACATGGTCAACCCTCACAATACACAGACGATCTCAGCACTAGACTGGAGATATATACAATGGATACCTCCTCCCTCGTACGTGGGTAGCAAACGAATCTGACTCTAGAAGTTTTAACGTACCAGAGATAGGTTCGCCCTTTATAAATATCATTTACACTTAGGAAGTAACGTTTTGCGCCTTAACCTAAGCTGGACGCAGTCTAGGGCAAGAATTAATGACTCTATCTTCCACACAACGAAGACAAAGATAGTTATAGCAAAACAAGTACGATCCGTGAGGAAATGACTCTAGGTACGAGTGGTTAAACATTGTTTGTTCGAGTTAAGACAAAAGGAGCCCTAATACCATTTCACCTGACGCCGTGCCGCAGGATTCTAGATTTTGTGTTAATATTGAATTAGTACAACTAGAAGAACTTTAATGTTACTTAATTAAAACACAACGTAGATATTTGAATTTATTAGACGATCACTTAAAATCACAACTTGTTAGCTAATAGCGAACGATTTTTGAACCATTTTGAATGAGATTGGATTGAGCCAATTTGAGAATTAAGAAAGGAATAAAATACACTTTATTCGAAAGATTTAAGGGGGGTACCACATACTATTATAAATAGTGTATTACGAGAGTACGGTTGGACACACTATTTTTAACATTTAACAGGAATAAGCGGAATTTTATTGATTTAATTTTCAAGTGTTCTTTGAATTGCCATTATATTCAAAATAGTAGCGATGTCTGGAAAGGGTAAAACGAGGCAGGGGTTGAAACGTAGTGAGACGGGCGCTGGCCGTGATGAGGAAAGTCAGTTACATACTGTGACGAGTGATGATTTAGGACAGGCTAGCGCAGACTCTATTATTATACGGGAACGTAGGTTTGAAATGCTTTTAGATAAATTCGACTCGCTGTCCAAGCGTTTCGAGTCGTTTGAAACACGTCCTACGAGTTCAGTAGGGACGGACACGAGCAATGGACATTGTTCATCACAGGTAGTGGAGGCACGTGCGAGTAATTGTTCGGCTGTTACTCCTAACGTTTATATTACACAGCCGATAGCTAAGCCTAGTTTTAATGGGAGAGGTGATACGAATCCAATGAAGTTTATACAAAAGCTACGCAGGTATATACGATCTATGAACGCGCAAGACAGGGCTGTAGAGATAGCGATAGAATGTTTGACGGGTTCTGCTCTTGTAGTGTTAGGCTTAAAGAGTAGGAAATGGCAAACATTAGACGATTTTGAGGCGGACTTCGAACATAAGTATTGGACGGAGGAACGGCAAGAACGGGCTAAGTACAAGGTGATACACGGGGCATATGACGGTCATAATAAAGTCCCCATGAGCGAGCACTTTGCAGAGCAGATTGACGCCGTTAGTTTATTGACGAAGCCTTTTGAGGAACGGTTTTTAGTCAATAGTATTATGCGACACTTCCCTAAGGACGTACAACAAATGTGGTTTACGTACACACGTATAGGTGATGTGACGGTAGACATATCCTTAGATTTTCTTTCAAATTATGAGGAGAGTGTTAGTTGTAGGGGTTCAGACATGAACGACAGCAACGACTATAATTACAATAGCGTAGGGCGTGGTTTAACACATAGGCGAGGCATGAGGTACGCACGAGGTCACGCAGTACCTATGGCTGCGGTTTTACAGGGTAGTTATTGGCCTAGACGGGGACGCGGGCGCGGCCGCGGACGAGGAGGTTACTCGAGAGTTAATAGAGGTTGGTTCCCGGCCATCAGTTGGGAAGCGGCGTCGACGTCACAGACCACACGACCAAGTTTTGCACTGGGATCTCCGGCCCAAGATAACATTAACGTCGCGAAACAGGGAAACGACAATCGGTCGAACAAGTAAGTTCCACTTGTGAGACTAATAAATTACACAGGGACTCAAAAATTAGTAAGATAGGGACTGCATATAGTATGATGGCTAAATGGGGTTGGAAAGCAGGACAGGGGTTAGGTAAATTAGGAGACGGGGTTAGGAATCCGGTAGG
This sequence comes from Epinotia brunnichana, assembly GCA_963854355.1. NCBI lineage: Eukaryota > Metazoa > Arthropoda > Insecta > Lepidoptera > Tortricidae > Epinotia > Epinotia brunnichana. The sequence continues at coordinate 28,351,653 of OY977944.1, forward strand.
TTGTAAGATAGGACACGAGAATGTTAGGTCATTAGAAAACTTAGGTAGGCTTTTAGGTGATAGGAACGAGCATGTTAGATTATGTGAGGAGAGGGGTAGACCGTGTGTTTCGTGCGAAAATAGGAGAGGAAGAGAGCTTTGCACTATTTTTGACAATACAGAGGAGAGTGTTGACGAGCAGGGCGTAGGACCGGCGTTGCCTAAGTTACCCGAAGTAACAGTCAAGGTGGGAGATCGTAAAATACAGGCACTAATAGATACAGGTAGCCAGGTAACGGCTATCTCAAGTGAGTTATTTCAGGCAATAAAAGCGCAGTTAGGGACTTTACCTGAGATCCCTATACCGACAATACAAATACAAGGTGCATTTGGTTCGAAGAGTGAAAGTGTGAAAAGTATGATCCTAATTAACATAGAATTAGGAGATACGCAAATCGAGACACCGGTTTTAGTAGTGCGCAAACTACCTAGATCAATTATATTAGGGTTCGATTGGTTGGAAAGAATGAAGGGCGTGATTAGATGTGGGGCGGAACGAACTCTGACTATAGAACATTTAGGTATGATTACAAACGCAAGAATTGGGACACAGAACGAAATCGAAAGTTTATCTAGAGTCATAAACTCGATCCAGGTTCATAACACCACGCCAAGGCATAGCAACAATTGTGAAATGAATAGTGCAATTTCAGTCAATGGAAAGGATACCTTATTACCAGACAATAAATCCGATTTACAGTTGATTAATAGCCATATAGAGAATTTAAATATAGATAAATGTCATAAGACTTTGCTGTTACAAACATTACAGAAACACGCAGCTGTGTTTTCACAGAAATTGGGGCTTACAAATAAATATGTCCATGAAATTAAAATGGTAGACGAAACACCGTTTTTAAAACGTAGTTACCCTATACCATTCGCGCACAGAGACTTAGTTAAGGCCAAGATTGATGAGTTAGAGAGTTTGGGGGTCTTAAAACGGGAGGCCACTGCATATAGCAGCCCATTGACATATACAAAGAAAAAAGATGGTTCTGTTAGATTATTATTAGATGCGCGCGAATTAAATAAAAAAATGGTGGGGGACTCTGAAGCTCCACCTATTACATCCGAGATACTTCAGTCGTTTCACGGGGTAAATTACATCAGTTTAATTGACTTAAATAATGCCTATTTTCAAATACCTATACACAGAAATTCCACAAAGTATACAGGTTTTACTTTTATGGGGAAAAGCTACACATATGCCGTGTTGCCACAAGGCTTAAAGACTTCAGTAGCTAGTTTTTCTCGCGCAATGGATGTGATATTAGGCGGTGTTAGAGCCTTTTGCGTCAATTATCTAGATGATTTAATTGTGTATACCAATGGTGATCTCGAGTTACATTTATCACATATAGACCAGGTTTTGGAAAAGTTATACGAAGCGAATTTGACATGTAACATAGAAAAGTGTAAATTCTTGCAGGTAGAGGTTCAGTTGTTAGGACACATAGTGAGCATTGAGGGTATCCGAATGGACCCAGACAAGACGAAGGCTATTCGGGACTTTCCCGTACCAAGAACCGTTAAACAAGTTAGGGCATTTTTAGGGCTCCTAAACTATTTTAGGAAATTTATAGAAAAATACGGGGAAGAGACTAGGCCATTGTGCGAACTTTTGAAAAAGGACATTAAATGGAAATGGACACAAGTGGAGGATAATTGTTTTGAGCGAATAAAGTTATTATTCTTGGATACTATAATGTTAGTCCACCCGGATGTTAACAAAACATATTATTTGCAAACAGATAGCAGTGCAATAGGTATCTCAGGTTGCGTGTACCAATTGTCTGATGCGGGCGATAAACAAGTCATAGGATTCTGTAGCAAAGGTTTAACAGAGACAGAAATGAGATGGACAGTCACAGAACAGGAGCTTTGGGCTATTATATACAGTTTGTCAAAATTTGAGACATATTTACGGGGAGCGAGATTAATAATACGTACCGATCACAAAAGCCTTACATTTTTAAATTCATGTAGACTTTTAAGCGCTCGCATGATTCGTTGGGTAAATTACATAGGGCGATTTGATCATCATATAGAATATGTAAAGGGTAGTGACAATGTCATAGCCGACGTTTTATCACGACATATACAGGGAGTTACAGATTTAAAAACTACGAAGGCTCAAAACCCACAGATAAATTTATTTAAGGCCACGAATGAAAGTTTGATTAAAGAACAATTAATAGCAATAGGAAGACATCAATTGGAAGACGGGAGTTTGAAGGGCATATTCGAAAATTTACTCAATAGTGAGCAAACAAATCCGATAAGGGGGGCACAATACTATAGATTGGTAGACAATGTATTGTATTACGAGAATCCTAAGTCAGGTAGTCGCACACTAGTCGTCCCGGAAGCGATACAAAGGGACTTAATTATTAGTATTCACGAGGAAATAGGTCATTACGGCCGATTTAAAGTTTTATTATTGATGAAGAAAAGATATTATTTTCCCAATATGTCTCAGGCAATAGCGAACGTATTGCGAGAATGTGAAACCTGTCAAACATCGAAACATGTGTTTAGTAACCATGCTGGCCCAAGTAAACCAGTAATTGTTAGAGAAGTAGGGGAGATTGTTTTCGGTGATTTTTATGGGCCATTACCAACGGGGAAGTTTGGAAACAATTATATTTTTGTGTTGCAAGATGCTTTCAGTAAATTTATACAGTTATATCCATTAAAAAGGGCAACAGGCCAGGGCGCTTTGGGTTGTGTAAGGAAATTCCACAAGCTAGTGAAGATAGAGCGTATAATAACGGACAATGCAGCTCAGTTTATTTCAAGTACTTGGGAAAATGGGTTAGCACAGTTAGGTATTGATCTAGGGCATACATCAGTACGCTGTCCTAGATCTAATTCCACAGAGCGAATAAACAAGGAGCTAGGCAGGATGTTTAGGACATACTGTGATAAGTCACATAAATCATGGGTTGATCTCGTTACCAAAATAGCAGATTGCTATAACCACGTTGTACAAATCTCGACAGGTTTCACACCATTGGAAGTTCTGCGGGGAGAGAGAACCGTGCTTTCGAGTGATTTGACGATTAATAAATTTAATATTGTAGTATCAGGCAGGACTGTGAGTGAGATTCGCGAAAGGGCTAGGGAAAACATAGTAAAGGCAGCAGAAGATAGGAAAGTGGCATACGATAAATCCCATAGACTAGTTCAATTCAATATTGGAGACCTTGTCAAACTTAAGACTTTACCTAGATCAGATGCAGATAAAAAGTTGACAAAGAAATTCTCGCGATTATATATTGGTCCTTTCAGAATTGGGGCCATACCATACGATAATGTTTATACACTAGTATGCACGAATACAGGGGCAATTAAAGGCAACTACAATGCTATCCACCTGTTCCGTTATTATTCAAGTGATAGAACAATGCAAGTAGAGCGGACCGAGCGGGCACCAGACAAAGCATAACGCCGGCGCTTACTCACAGATTTTATTGGCCACTTAAGACATAATACTTTGTTGAGTAGGACAATAAACGTTAAAGGTTTGAAGAAAGAGTTGTTTATTAATTTTATAACGCTATATTAAACCCGAATTATCTAGTTATGGTGTAGAGAGTCAAAATTTATTTTAACTATCGACAAAGGGGGGGGTGAAGTGGCAGGCTAAATGTGTTAAATATATCGTGAAGTTCTAGGAATATTTATTTAAGAGAGTAATAAATCCTCGCCCAATGGCCATGGTCATAAAGACAAAACTTACAATGCTTAAGGAAGTAATATATTATAGCCTCACAAAAGACTGTTACTTAAATAAATATTGGGACTAAAACTGTGGCAAGTTCAAAGAACACTTATAGAAAATTAGTGGAATAGTTTGCACAAGGGATGATCAAAAGGCGACTTTGTCATCATTGGCATAATACTCATTTTAACATATACATACAGAAATCTGGCCGATCATTGTCTCTTATTCCAGTAAACTCCGAGACATCTGCTTTACGCATGTCAAGATTTGTGGACGCGTCTCATGAAACACAGGAGAGAGAGAGGCCGTGCACGCGTACATGCGACAGAACGAGACGGGGGTGGCGAACTCTGTGGACAGGACGAAACCGGTGCGAGAGGGACGGAGTATGACCTTGCCGAGGGAAGAACGAGAGACAAGATGGGAGGCGCGGGCGCAGCTACGACGATAATTAGACAAATGTCGACGGAAGCGACTTAATTGTATAGATATTAAGTAGGAAATAAGAAAACCGATGGTAGGAATAAAGTTGTCGCTTTGAAAAAGTGGGAGAATAGATTTGCGAAGAGACAAGGGGAGTGAAAGTAGGACACTGATTCGAGAACTGCGAGCGGCGACGGTACCTTAACATACTTACGAGAAAGCTGACCTCTTTCCGAAGTCTGAGCATATAAGTGTACTAGGAGTGTTGAAAAAGTTAATAGAATCAGTGTCGTGACTCTGTTGTTTAAAGGGCTAAGTATTAATCTTGTGGAAATCAATGGACGAATGGAATACTGGAGAGGTCATTTAAATATACCTTCTTTCTTTTAATTATCATCTTAATACCTTTGTCATAAAGGGTTGCTTACCTGCGCTCTGGGCCATAGTATAGACACCAGCCATCTGTTCATTTATTTACCATTATTGTATAATTGTGTAGATTAAATTGTGGAACATTCTTAAATACTGTTCTGTTACAAGCGGGTTCGAACCCCACTTGATTGAAACTATTTGTACATACATTGTTACCTGAATTGACCAAAGACTTGCACTATAAACGCGCTAAATACGTCAGTGAGCATTGATAACTTGTGTCAGAGCCTAATACGGCTAAGGTCAATTCAGCCGATACTGTTTATAGTACCTATACCTATGCGAGTGTACTAGATCTAAAGATATAGTTATAGTGTCCAAACGTGAACTCGTGTATACGTAAAGTTAGGGATTTGGGGAATAAATATTAGTTACTTAGTTGTTGTAAATACCTATTAGCGTGTAGTACATGTTAATTGATTTAGTTTTAATGAAGGCAAGAGGTTTTTTGTTAGATTGCTAGATTTTCCTCTTTAAGTTTGGCCTAGGTTAATCAAAGCAGTCACCAAATAAGACTACAACTAGTTTTATTTGGTAAGTAGTCAACCAGTTTCGATTAAAATCACTTACGAAAATAAATTCCTTATTTTCTACTTTCAACAGGTTTTTCTTTATAACTACAGATTCCCAGTAGAATACCTTTAGGTTTTAATCTCATAATTAGGGGCAACATAGATAAACTCATAATCTATAACAATAGTAAATTCCTTTACAATTGTGCTCGAACAGATAGTGTCTCATAATTTGAAGTGTTAATAATTCTAGCTAGATATCTAGCCACTTAATTAACGACTAGGGTCAGATTTAGATAAAGTCTCGTTGTTCTTTCGGCAGTTTTGACGTGGCTAAAGGGAAGGCTCTACCTGTCTGGAGAGCACGACCTAAGGTCACAGACTTGTTATTCAATAGCATTCACAATAGGGTGTTCGTACCCTAATTAACCTGACTTAACTTGCCTCCGATTCAGATACAATACATTAAATAACCGTAAGTTATTTAATCCTTTTTTATAAATTAGGGAACTGATTAATTGCCAAAGAGAACGAGATTTATATGACCTGCATGGGTTTGGTATCCATAGAACTGAAAGCGCAAGGGTTGACAACTGAGTGGCCACTCATGAACAAAGCTACAGAGGTAGCGAGATCTTATAAAAGGTACCTTAATCTAAAGCAATTTGGTGTAATCACCTATGAGCAACTCAATCACATAGCTCATTAACATATGTACATGGTCAACCCTCACAATACACAGACGATCTCAGCACTAGACTGGAGATATATACAATGGATACCTCCTCCCTCGTACGTGGGTAGCAAACGAATCTGACTCTAGAAGTTTTAACGTACCAGAGATAGGTTCGCCCTTTATAAATATCATTTACACTTAGGAAGTAACGTTTTGCGCCTTAACCTAAGCTGGACGCAGTCTAGGGCAAGAATTAATGACTCTATCTTCCACACAACGAAGACAAAGATAGTTATAGCAAAACAAGTACGATCCGTGAGGAAATGACTCTAGGTACGAGTGGTTAAACATTGTTTGTTCGAGTTAAGACAAAAGGAGCCCTAATACCATTTCAACGACACTCGTGTCGAATGCACGCGGCGATCTATAATTGTTATCGCAACATATTGTTTTTACGTGTGGTGCCAGTTATGCAGGTCATCTTAGGGTAATTCCGTAAATAATATGTCTACGGGATTACCGGATATTGGGTCAGACATGGAGTTGGAGAAAGAAGCTCAGGGGTCGGTGTCACCCATGGAAGATGTCGAAGAACGTAAAAAAGAAAGAAAGAATGAGGAGAAGAAGGACGAAATTAAGACTGATAGGCCGCCTAAACGGGAAAGAGAGGACGATGAAGACAAAAAGCCCTGGAATAAAATTGAAAAATCTAAAAAGTATAAGTTTTAAACAATAGAATTGTTATTTTTGAGCGCCGAATAACTACCCAAACAATTTGCCATTGCGAAGATATTTTCAGCCGCAGGTTTACACTGGATCACAAAAATTTAATATATAAACAACTACAAATTAAAACTAGAAGTACCTAGTGAAGAGTACGTCGAAAAAATAATTGACTGCGAAGAATTTAAAAAGAATAAATGGAAGGTACAACGGCCTAACGAAGTGGCATCTCCTATGGTATCATAAGAGGCGTAGACCCAGATTTAACCGATGAGGAGATACTTAGAGACATCTGCAGCCCCAGTGACATCCAAATTGTATCGGCAAAACGGCTACAAAAGCGAGACGACGACAATAAATGGGTACCCAGCGAGGTGGCGCGCATTACATTTGCCGGCTCTCAACTACCGGCATATGTTAGCATAGATAACTTACGTGTCAAGGTCGAACCGTTTATCTTTCCAGCAACCCAGTGTTCGAAGTGCTGGAAATTCGGACATACAAAGGCCAGGTGCTCGTCTCGCAATGTGATATGCCCAAAATGTGGAGGTTTCCATGAAAATTGCGAGGTACAGGTTTTCAAATGTGTTAATTGCAAGGACAACCATATGGCCTTAAACAGAACGTGCCCAGTATATTTGAGGGAAAAAAAGTTGAGAGAACTAATGGCAGAGTTTAACTGTACCTATCGAGTCGCTTGTAATATGTATGTTGAACCCGAGCAACATAATGCAACACCTAGCAGAAAAAACATGTCGGTAAACACTCCTTAATTAAATCCACAAAATAGTTTTTCCTATTTAGATTTGGATGAAACAAACAACCACAAATATGTACCAATGATACCTACGTTTGCACAAATACTTAGAAAATTTATTGTTACGAGAAAAAAATCATATTTGCATTATATCTGAGACTTGACTCGAACTGGATAAGTACCTAAAAATTGGATCATATAATATTTACAGACTCGACCGCGACGATTCTTATATTATTCTTGCTATTATATCACATCCATCAATTAAAACTCAAATTACGAATTTTAGTTTACGTAACGGTTTACGGTATACAGGTTTTAGGCATTAACGCATTCACTGCCACCTCCTTTTCCTGGGCATTCGCCAGGTGCCACACTTTTTAAAATGTACTTTATGTAATGCACTTTACGTAATTACGAACGCGTCTGTGCGTCGATGGCACACGGTGAAAGTCACTGGAACGCACATACGCGTCGGTGGCAGTGAATGCGTTAAAATATTTAATTGTTCTTATCTGCTAAACGTTATAGCAGTCTATTGTCCACCTAGGATTCCCACAACAGATGATGACTGGAGAGCGTTGTTCTCAAACTGGTCCACTAAAACTTTGATATGCGGTGATTTTAAGAGGGCGCTCGTTTTTTGGTCAGGAATAAGCGAGAATGACGGATTTTTGACGTTGTAATTCTAAGAAACGGAGAGCTTTTTCTAGATCCTGATTACTTATTTGCATAGGTAAACTCCTCATATTGGTCCTAGCCGCCTCCAATTTACGAAGAACTGAATACTTTAACCGAAAATACCCGATTACCGACAGTAGTTTTCTGAAGAGAGCGCAGAGTCATAAGTTTGAGCCCCTAATACTCCATGATGTTATATGAGAACCTACTTGTTTTTTTCTATTTTCACTAGCGTAATATGTTGCCATTGCGCCTAGCCGCCTCGAATTTTCCTTATTCTGCACGTATATATATGTAAACTGTTCTCAATTACACCATATTTGTCAACAAAATCGTACTGAAAACTCAAGGATTTTCTCATTATTGTTGAATAATTTTTGTATTGAATCTTACACAACATTAAAGTTCATGCTTGTACCAACAAGATCCAGTCCAAAAAATATAACTTTTGTCAAAATTTATATTTATAAATAATTATTCAAAACTAGTATAAATTTACCGTCGCGCGGGAATATATCTCAGTACCGGCTGAATAGCCCTCCGAGACAGACGTGTAGTGTGTTTATTTGTGGCTATTCACGAAGCTAACCGGCCACTCTTCAGATAAAATAATATTATTTTGATCTCCGACTAGGCATAGTTGTTACCAACCTCGGGGTCAAACTATACTGGGGATACATTCGTGAGGCTAATCGAGACAAGTTATGAATTGCATAGCTGCCATATATGACGTAGTGTAGCGAAAAGGCTCAAACCCACCGGATACGTAACATTTAAAATTGAACCTTCTACCTAAAACAAAAGTCATACATTTCAATGGTGATGTCTTGTGGGTTGGATCCTTTTGTCTAAACTACGCGTTCTATAGTCAATTATTATTGTACGAGTGATCGTGATACTTGATAGATTTAATTTATTTACTTGTTACTATCAGTCCACCTTGTTAGTATGTATGGGAGTTTGGGTGAAATCTTCAAATTAGGTACAATTGCGTATCTTCGGTGACATAATATCATAGAGCTGGTCTGATGATGGAGTCGGAAGGTGGCCATAGCAACTCCTAAACTCAACAAGATAAAGCCATCGAATTTGGGCTCATTTATTTGGTCATGGCACGGCAAGACTTTGGTGCTGGATGATTTCCAGAGTCTGATGATGGAGCTATAAGGTGGTCATGGAACTCCTAAACTAAACTAGATAAATCCATCTAGTTTGAGCTTATCTGTTTTGTCTTGGTAAACACTTTGGTGATGGATGATTTCCAGGATCTGATGATGGAAGGTGGTCATGGGAACTCCTTAACTAAAATAGATAGACCTATCTTGTTTGGGTTTGTGTGATTTGTCTGTACAAGTACCCACGAACCAGCGACATAATATGCAGGGTTATTGAAAATAACAAGATGAATAAAAAACTTTTTAAAAAACAAGCTTATATGGCGTTTGTTAAGTACAGCACGATCCTACCTTGCATTTAGTAATTATTTTCGTTTATATATAATAATAACACACACCGGGGGTTTACACTGGAAAGGAAGATTTTTACGTGGTTTTATTACATTTCCGAGTCATCATCATCATCATCATCATCATATCAGCCGAAAGACGTTCACTGCTGGACATACGCCTCCCCCAAAGAGTGCCACAATGGCCGGTCCTGCGCCACCCTCATCCAGCGGACTCCCGCGACCTTTACCAGGTCATCAGTCAACCTTGCGGGGGGCCTACCCACGCTGTGCCTTCCGGTACGTGGTTGCCACTCGAGAACCTTTCCGCCCCAACGGCCATCGGTTCTACGTGCAATGTGCCCCGCCCACTGCCACTTAAGTTAAGCAATTCGGAGGGCTTTATCAGTTACCTTGGTTCTGCTGCGGATAGCCTCATTTCTGATGCGATCGCGCAGAGAAACTCCCAGCATAGCATAGCATAGGCTCAAAGTCACTCAAAGGGCAATGGAGAGCCATTGCCCTTTGAGTGACTTTGAGCCTTCTTATGAGGCCTTTAGTAAGCGACCACGTTTCCGTGCCATATGTCATCACTGGCAACACACACTGGTCAAAGACTCTCGTCTTGAGACACTGCGGAATATTGGACGAAAAGATGTGCCGTAGCTTCCCGAATGCTGCCCAGCCGAGTCGGATTCGACGATTGACCTTCCCTTCGACATTTCCGAGTATCACTCTTTATTTCGAAATAAAAGTTTAAAAAACCGGCCAAGTGCGAGTCGGACTCGCGCACGAAGGATACCGTACCATTATCTACATCTTTAAACGGCAAAAAAATTGTTGTTTAGGAACCCCCTGTAGCCTAGTTAGTAACTTAGTGGTGACTCTGCCTACGAAGCTGGAGGTCCCGGGTTTGAATCCCGGTAAGGGCATTTATTTGTGTGATGAGCACAAATATTTGTTCCTGAGTCATGGATGTTTTCTATGTATTTAAGTATTTATTTATCTATGTAAGTATGTTTATCGTTGTCTAGTACCCATAGTACAAGCTTTGCTTAGTTTGGGGCAAGGTCGATTTGTGTAAGATTGTAAAAGAAAAAGAAACCGATAAAAACTAAAATAAAATAGTACATTACTTACCTAGGGCGGTTAAACAAAGAATGTCTCAGATCGCAGGTATTTGACGCCCGAGCCGAAGGCAAGGGCGATAAATATGCGCTCTGAGGCTTTCTTTATTACCGCCCGTGGTGAGTACAAAATTTTACGTCTCTATCTGGCCAGGAAGTGGGGTTTTCCGCACGCATAGCGTGCGGTAATTCCTACTTTATGGCCAGGTATGACGTAAATAAAATTATGTATTCTGTTTTTTAGTATTTTTTGTTATAAATAGCGACAACAGAAATACATCACATTTCAAATCTCTATCTATCACGGTTCATAAGATACAGCCTGGTGACAGACGGACAGACAGACGGACAGCGGAGTCTTAGTAATAGGGTCCCGTTTTACTCTTTGAGTACGGAATCCTAAAAAGTGACATAGGTTTTATGCTCAGAACATAAAAAAAGGGAGAAGTGCCGTACTGCTTAATTTCAACCAAAACCGATGTCCCCAGTTTTCTCCCACCGCAGCGCCCACAGGCACACACATTGAACCGTGTAAAAACAAAGACTCGGGCGTTGCCAGTGAGTCTACGGCAACATGCAAACAAGGGCTGTGATTGGCTTAAACGCACTACACTAGGGGGGCGACAAACGATAAAATTATGTTTTATCGACATTGATATTAAAATTAATATTATGTTAAGATATTGATGGGTAACAACTTCAACGACATGGTAAGTTTATGTGGTGGTATTTAAACTTCTAGCTACAAGTTTAAATAACACGGGTTGTTAACTTACCATAAATCGCAAAACTAAAAAATATTGACGAATACCTACAGAGTAACATAAACGGCTTTTTATAAGTTCGTGTTCACATACATTTAAAACTCTGGTCACATCGATATTTTTGACCTGTAGGTACCAGACCGATCCGACTCGCATTTTGGCGCGAAATAATATGTCCATTACTCATATTACGAGATTTACGGCTAAGGGCGAGTATCCACCAAAGATGTGCGAAGATGTGTTACCATACATTTTACACCTAGGTTTCAAGCAAGCGAGGTGTCAAATATTCGAAAAGTGTACGGCTCTTATTAAGTGGTTGGAAACATTTTTCTTGAAAATGTTACGAACACATTAACTCTTCTCTGTACAGGAAACCAGTTAGGACCTCTGCCAGTAGCATCTATCCATTTTTTTAGTACCTACTCGGATTCTTTGGAAAACTGTAATAAGAAACCGAGATTTCTTCTTCAATTATCACATTTCAAATGAAAGTAAAAAATACTCATTTAAAATAAATTATTGGTAATAATATCACATTTAAAGTTGTTCTGAAGCCATTTGCAACTAAATTATATACTTGTACATACAATTTTAATATGTCTATTTACCGTTCATACTGCAACTTAGTGAAAATCTTATTAGTAGGTACCGTAAACATTTTGTAACTTTTAATCTTATTAGTATGTTATTAGTTACCTTTAAGATAGGCACCCAACCAAAACAAGTAATTAAATAAAATAAAACAGCGAAAGTAGTCGAAATAAAATAACTAGTATGATATCGTACTTCTATTTTATCGATTACACGTAAATTGTAACTGCACTTTGGCACTGCTCTAGTTTGCGACGCCAAGCAGCGGCCGTACCACTAAAAAAATCAAGCATCGTCCATATCCATAGTGGTTTAATACATTGCGCCGTGGTTTACTGTATTGAACGTTCAATGTACAACGCATAGAACAAAAATATGCTTTTTCGTTCGATATGTTAGTTCGATCCCGAGAAATGATGCGGCGTTGCGTTTATTTATTAAAATATTAGTTTTTACTGACTTAAGTGAAAATACTAATACTCACATGTGGTGCGTGACTCCACCATTCATGTAGGTTTTAGTTTCATTCCTATTTTTGCATGTAACCACGCTACAATTCGGCATTTTGAGTAAACGTGGAAAAACATTTCAGATTCACGGCAAATTGCGACTAACATGCGGTGGGCAGTGACATGCCCATTTGGCCATGTCGCACCGACACGCGCCAAGCCCCCGTTTCATATCTATTCCTTTTTATCATCTGAGGTTTTAGGCTTTTGAATAAAATCACGCATTAATTAATTGTATTCTAGATAAAAAGCTGTGTTTGTATAATTTATAATTTTCAGTTCCTTTGGTAAGAAACGGACATAGCAATTTCTATGAAGGGCAGTTTTTTTTTACTGTCCATAACAAAAAAAATTTTCTTCAAGAAATGAATACGTAAGTACCCAGTAATTTCCTAGTAGTGGGTCTACTGGTATAATTTCACTACATTACTATATATAAATAAGACTCAGATAACATGCAAACTATTAATATCCGTAAAACAAATTATTATTCTTATTACTGACAACTTTAAAACTCGTTAGTTTATTTTATACTAAAAAAACGAAACTAAATATACTTTTTCATATCATAGTATTTTAATACAAATAGAAAACTTGTGCTCAAAAATCAAATACTTACTTTATTCAAGTTATCTAACTTCGCTAACATGATGTTCTAGAACATCATGTTAGCGAAGTAATACTTACCACTTTTTAGTGCAAGTATCAATATCGGTCACGGAGTGAATTCCAACGGTGCGCTATACAGATATTTGCATCGGCAAGCTCCGCGGTTAGTTCTATCCCGATCGCACTTACATATAGCTAGAAAGGGACGGCACCCGCGGCTGGTGCGATCTCGCTGTGCATGTGGGGGTTAGGTACGTGTGTGTGGGTGGTAGTAGTATTTACACACACAAACGCACTACGCGTGTCAAAATACCGAATTCTGAGCGAGCGCTTTTTTGAAGAGCACTCTTAATGGTCACTACCCAAATTGGTCGTGTAAAAGTAATGGTAGGGGCTTAAAAATATATAATGCCGCTTCTGAATATAACTACGTGTCACTTAATAACGGCGAAGCGACCAGATGTAAAATGGTTTTAGATAACTGGCAAAAAAGTTCACCTGACATTTCATTTATGTCATCAGATGTCGCGCTTCGGTTTTCTTGGGCTGTTCTCAATGAAAATTTGGATAGTGACCATTTAATGATATTGATGTCGACAGAAATAGAAAGTACTCGTTCTATAATGCAAAAAAGAAACTTAAAAAAGGCGGACTGGGTCAAGTATAGGGAAACTTTGACAGAATTAATTAAAAGCAAATACCTTTGTATTTGCTTTTAATAAAATATGGAATAGAACACCTGCCTACAACACCATACACAGCCCAGAGCAACGGTTTGATTGAACGCGCAAATGCCACAATAATTGCAACACTAACTAAAATGGCACTATAAAACAGTACTGATTGGGACAAATTGTTACCAAATGCATTATTGGCAATCAACACATCAAGACAGACAACTACAAACTTTTCGCCATTTTATTTAATGCATGGGTACCACCCGAGAATACCACCAAATGAAATTCACATTGGAACAATTACAGAAGACATAGACCGGACACACCAGTTAGAATTATTATCAGAAGCCCGTATCATAGCCACGGCAAGAATAAAAGACCAACATATTAAAAATAAAGCAAAATTTGACCTCAGAAAAGTAGACCATGACTTCAAGGAAGGACAATATGTTTTGTATTCATGGCCACAAGCACAAGATCACAAATTGACACCTAAGTACAAAGGCCCATACAAAATTATTCAGAAAATTGGATCAGTCTGTTACAAAATACAAAACATACAACAGCCAAGTAAGAAGAAAATAGTACATGTTCAATATTTGAAACCTTTATCCCCACCTCCAATCCTAGATTCTTTTTCAGCTTTTTCAGCAACACATGATGATGACCAAACTGATGATGACAGCACTCATGATGGCTCCCACAGTGACCAGATGCAAGAGGATGATCCACCCACGGAATTGACAGATACCTCGGACAATGATGATACCAGTCAACTACTCACAAGGCAATATGTGACAAGCAGAGGACGTATCACTAAGAGACCAACCAAGTATGAAATTTAACCGGATTTGACACCATTTTATTTACCAGATTTGACACTTATTATCCATGTAGTCTACAATCTATGTACATAATGTCTTAGATATCAAGTTTGCATTAAACATTTATTCACTAATAACAACAAAAGTAAATTGTAATGGAAGTAAGTATTGTAACTCAGTTTTATTTGAAGTAAAACCGCTTAAAGAATGTAAAAAAAAATAGAAGGTATAGAACCGATTTATTGCGAAGCGACAGAAAGTGTATATATACAGAGATTTTGCTATAAATATGTGCATACCTAGATATAAGTGTACAAAGAAGTGTATAGTAGGTTTAGGATGAAATGGAATATAATAAAAAAAAACAATGTGCATGAACTTTATTTAAGTAACTAATTTTTTTTAAGCTAGCATAACTTAGTATTAAGATTTGCATGAATTTCTTTGAAACACTAATGTAACCTTAAACAAGGCAGACATGAGATGTTATGTAAATGCAAATAGCTTAAGTATGCAGAAAGTAGATACCTAAGTAGTAGATTTATACATGTTTTTTTTTTGAACAACAAATGTAAATAAAACAAAATAAGCTGTAAATATTGCTTTAATAAGAAAAATATAAAAAAATACAAAAAAAGGAGTGCTGTAAATAACATTGCTTATAGATATAGGTGTATACAATAAGATTATAGAACAGTACAATAAGAATTGATTTAAGATAAATACTTTCAGTAACAAGTGTTATATGATAAAGAACATTGAAGAAATGTAACGTTGGGATAACTCTTAAAAATAATAGTATATAGAAACTTTTGAAATGTGTAATTTCAGTAAATTTGCTTCAGTTGGCCTACCCTTATGTAAAGAACAAGAATTAAGTAAATAGTAGTCATGTCACAAAATATATATATTTTTTTTTAATTTGTTTATTTCGAACCACATATAGTTCATATACAATCATTAAAATAAAGTACACATTAAAAATAAAATAAGACATTAAAATAAGACAATACAATTATTAGCTATAACATGTAAGGAGTTCCAGTGCTCCACCATCGGGCATTCCAGCCTATCAAAAATGGTGTTCAGGAGGCTGTTGTCGCTGCCTCGCACACGGCGCATCAGAGAGGCAACTCGTTTTCGAATTATAGCATGAAAACTATCAACTCTAGCCTCTGCAAACATTCCTGATGCGCTGCAAAAGCGAGGCAGCCCCAACAACATCCTGAAACCATTATTGTACTGGACGCGTAAGGCATTGAGAGCTCTCTGCGTGCACTTGGTCCACAAGCTACACGTGTAGAAAGTCTGACAAAATGCCTTAAAAAGGGTTATTTTGACATCCCTCGTACAACGTGCGAACCTGCGGACCAACATGTTGCTCCTCACTGCCAATGCCCTACGCTCCCGCTCCACATCGAGATCATCTGAGAGGTCCTCGGTGACCCAGTGCCCCAGATACTTGAACTTTGTGACTTTAGTCAACTCCGTTCCTCCAAGTTTAAGCGGTGGCACAGATTTCGGTTTTTTGTTTCCTGCCTTGAATACAAGTAGCTCGCTTTTCTTAGAGTTATATCTGAGACCGTGGGCCTCCACGTACCTCTCACAAATGCCAATCAAAATCTCGAGAGCCCCAATAGATGGGGCCAGCAGCGCCATATCGTCAGCGTAGCTAACGTTGTTCATAATTTGGCCACCAACTGAGCACCCAACCCTGGCACTGCTGAGCTCATCGATCAAGTTATTTATGTACAGGTTGAAAAGCCGTGGAGACGTCAACCCCCCTTGTCTCACACCGCATTCCAACCTGTACTCCTCCGAGTAAGCGCCTGCCCATCTCACACTGTTCATTTGGTTATGGTACCAATATCTTAAAATAAAAACCAGCTCTTTGGGTGTAGCTGTCTCCCTCAAGAGCTTTTCCCACAGTAAATTGTACGACACAAGATCGAAGGCTTTCGATAGGTCCAAAAAGCAGGTGTATACCGGAGTGTTACGCGAAGTATAGTAATGAACCGTATGCTTGAGTCGTAAAATCGCTGTTTCGGTAGAAAGCCCTGGCCTGAAACCGAACGAATATTTGTTAGTTTTGAAATAATGGCATGTAAGGGAAAGATGAAATTAAAAAGTAAATCAATATATTAATTTAAATTTCAATTTCAAAGGGCATGTAAGGGCAAAGTCTACAATAGGTCGAACCGTAATGGGAACGTTCAATAGTTAATAGCCTAGTTCGTGTGACAGAGAGAGAAACATTAACCCTATACACATGTTAGAGAGAGAGGACAGAATAAAGACACTTCCCAAGATGTCGTTGTTTCAATAACTATCCCTATCACATGGTTCTCTAAAATAAGTCTTCGTCTCTTTGTTTTATTAACTGTAGCATATACCTAGCCTTCCACTAACACGAGTAGGCACGTACCTTAAGAGGGGGCACTATGCGAAATCGGAGTTCTTAGATTGAATATTTACCTATGACAAATTAAAGCGAATGCCAGGAAAACGAACATACAAAAACTACATCATATTTGCAATCTTATTGACCGAAAAAAACTTTTCAAAACCAAAATTGCCTCGATAGAAAAAAATCGCCAAAACATGTCTTATTTTTACCTAATTTCAATGGTGTGACGTTCCCGTGCATGTAGTCTACGTAAAAATTTAATGTATAATAGCTTTTGATATTGCCTAATGAATTGACCAGCGGGGTATTTTTATGTAGTCCCTTTTCAGACTTATTGAGGTAAAACGTATTTGGCGTATAGGTCCTTTTCATATCGCGCGATACCCTTTTTCCCGTCGCGTGTTTCGCGCGGTTCGGTATATCTTCTGTTGCCGTTCGCGGGTGGGGCCAGTCGCTATTGCTCCATTGAGACGAGAGGACTAAATTCGGTGCGCTCACGACAGCGAATTTTATCAACAAAAGTGTTTCCCAAATTAAATTGAAAGTGTACACTATGGGTAATAAATTGAACACGAGAAAACGGCTAAACAAACGAAATCTCAAAAGGTTAAAACGTGAATCAATGGTTAAGTGTAATAGGTATGTATTAGTCTAAATTACTTATAATTATTTATGAAACGCAAATAATTGTTTAACGAAAACTTTTTTTTAAACATTCTAATGTCGACTTTATGGTTTAAACTTTAAAGTTCAAATTACAACATCATCATTGCGCGGCGATCGACCTCGGTGACCAACGTCGGTGACCTCGGTGTTATTTGTTGTAGTAAATGCAAAAATGGGCGATGATTTTTCTTCAGTGATTGAGTATTTATCTTTTTTATGTAAGGATTTTTATTATTATTTATTTTCAGATTTACGTTAGCAACTTTGAACAATGCGGTCGTTAATGATAATATTGAGCCCCCCCAGCCCCAAGGTACAAATAATGAAGAATCCATCGCGCCAGAACAGTACGTACTTACCTACTTAATATGAGTTACTTTACTAGCTTCCGCCCGAGACTTCGTCTGCGTGGGCCCGGGATAAAAATTATCCTATATTTTAATCCAGGCTATAAACTATCCTCGTGCAAAAATTCATCCAAATCGGTTGAGCCGTCAGTATTTAAGAAAATATACAGGGTGAGAACACTCAACTCACAAGATGAAACCTTTGATTCAGACCATTATTTTTAAATTCTAATTTTCAGGTTTACGTTTGCCACTTTAAATAATGTTGAATGTGATGATATCTTTGAACCCCAGAAAACAAATTATCAAAAGCCAATATCGCCAGAACAGTACGTATTTATTATATTACTTGTGTTTGATAGATGTATGTATAGCTAACCACAGCTGCACCTCTTACAGTTCACAGTACGCATTCTAGACCTTAAAAAAACTTTTATTTCTATTTTTCAGACTTACGTTTGCAAATTTGAATAATTTTGGAGATGATAATGTTGCTGAGGCCCAGAATACAAATAATGAAGAGTTGGTAGCTCCAGAATTGTATGTATTACACGAGTGTCTATCACACGCTTTGGGATTTACACACTTAAAATTTAACTTTTTTTGTTTGTTACTTATATATCTGGTTTGTTTGCAGTAATATTGCTGAATATACTCAAGATAAGAAGAAGGTAACAAAAAGTAATAAAAAATGTGGACAAAATGAACAAGAGGAACAAGTATAAGAGAAACAACCAAGCAACATTAATATATTTATTGTATTATATTATTTATAAACCATTGAGACCTGACCATATCGTATTGAGTGTAATAAACTGGACGTATTACACTCAATACGAATGTAACCTAAAGCACAATGAATATTCAATTAGTTATTTAAACGTGAATATACTTAAACCGCTGAGGTACAATATCTCGTCCTTAATAGATGTTCTTCTGTCGGCTGCTAGAAGGCAAGTGAGCGCTCCCGCCATGCTCTTGCCTTCTTATGGTGTGTAGTTTGACAGCTCCGGATGCACGTTAGCCGTGGTGTTGCCAGGATGATCGGCAAAAACTCCGTGGCGACAACATCCGGCCGTCCTGCGTCACGAGTTACCCCTGGAACTCGTCAGGGCCTGATGCGGAAGCTGCGAACACAAATACACATAGTTAATATACGTCATTTCCACTAGTACAGTGCGACTGCCTCAAGCAAGTTCCATATCATATGAAGTGTTTCGAAGTATCTTGGTTTCAACTAAGTAATGTTATAATTACTCTAGTCGCTTATCACCAAATACTTCAAATGATAGCGTTCATCACAGATTCCTATCACATGTTATCTCACAATTCATAGCTTATGGAACGTTCGAAGCTTTAGCATTAGGCCAACTGAAGAAATGTATTGTAAATAGGTAAAAGTACTTCTGTAAATATAAATTTAGTAAATGTTTTAATACACAAACCCTGTGTACATTAAATAAATTGAATTAATTACAAGAAATGAATAAATATACTAAGTAAACATGTGTACCTTTTATTGACAACATCCGGTTATTCTGCAATATGAATCCACGGCTTCATATTTTCGATACACGCCGTTCCATCATACCTTTTCGAGCTCCTTTCAGCGCCTCTTAAGTCAGCGACTTTGTATCTATCGTGACCTAGAATCTCAGTGACTTGAAAAGGGCCTTTGTATAAGGGTAATAATTTAGTGCTTTGGCCATCATTGGACTGACTAGGAATTTTCAGCACTACCAGATCGCCAACTTTAAACTGTTGTGCCTCCTTCCTTTTTGCGTCAAATGACGCCTTTTGACGTTCTGCGTCTTTCTTTATATTATTATCTACAGAATTTCTCAATGTCGTGACATCAACAGTATTTTCTTGACTATCATCAGTAATCGCATCGTTATTCATTCGGATCCTGTACCCAAAAAAAACCTCACTGGGTACTGCGGCTGTGGTTTTATTTACTGTGCTATTTATACCTTGTTGGATACTCGGTATATGCAGATCCCATTTATTATTATCTGTATCGGCCCCTATGCTTCGCAAGGCCTCTAAAATTGTAAAATTATAGCGCTCGACTTGACCATTCGAGCGAGCCATGGCCGTCGCGATAACATGACGTCGTATGTACCTAGCGTTGCAATACTCTGTAAATAATTTGGAAGTAAATGCGCTACCCGCGTCACAAATCAGTCGTTTTGGGTTACCAAATATCTTAAAAATTTTGTTCAACTCATTAATGACTACTGTACTTTTTGTATTTTTAACAGCCGCAATAAACACAAATTTCGTGAAAGAATCTACCAGTACTAGTAAATAGCTGTTTTTTTGTGTTGTTTTCACAAAAGGTCCGAGGTGGTCTACGTGCAAAGTATGGAAGGGTCTTGCAAACTTTGGTATCGGAAATAGTTTACCGGGTTTTTTACCATGTATATTTTTGTAATAAATACAATTCAAGCAATTTTTTATGTATTTCGTAACAGTCTTTTTTAAACGAGGAAACCAAAATTTTGATCGAATTCTTTCGACAGTTTTATCGACTGCGAAATGTCCTACGTCATCATGGTTTGCTCGAATAACATGCCATATACAACATTTTGGAACCAACCAGCGCCTTCCATACTCTGTGCGTCGGTACACTTTATTGCCTAAAACCTCGTACTCTTTAAAGAGTTGTTTATTCGACTCGGCCTCACCTGACAATAGAATATCGCGAATGCTACAGATACCTGCGTCCTGTAACTGGACTGACAAAAGCCAATCACCTTCTGTAATGGACATTACTTACTCAGTTTCATTACCATTCGATAAGGGATTCCTGCTCAAGGCATCTACATGCTGCATCTGACAGCCTGCCCTATGAACTACGTCATAAGTGAATGGCTGCGTATCCAATACCCACCTACTTATACGTGGTACTAAATTTTGTTTACTAATCGCATGTTTGACCGCATTACAATCTGTAGTGACTATAAATTCAGTCCCTATTAAATAATGTCGGAATCTGTCAAACGCTGTTACAATCGCTAAGAGTTCCAATTCAAAAGAGTGAATTTTTTTTTCATCTTTTGTCGTTTGACGACTATAAAAATGAACTGGCCTCTCTCCATTTTCAGTCAGTTGCATCAAGATACACCCTAGTCCATCCTGGCTAGCGTCCGTATATAGATTAATCGGCAATTTAGGATCAAAAATTTGAAGTACCGCGTTGTCAACTAGTTTTTTCTTTAGATCGGTTACAGCTTTATCCTGTTCAGGACCCCAGTGCCAAACAACTCCTTTTTTTAATAATATCGTTAACGGCTTGCAAATAAGCGCACAATCTTTTATGAATTTTCGAAAGTAATTTACGAGCCCCAAAAACTGACGTACTTGATGCACTGTTTTAGGGATAGGATAATCTACTAATGCTTTAATTTTTTTTGAACTTGGTCGTATGCCTTGTTCAGATATTTCATAGCCGAGAAATGTGATGTTATTACGAAAAAATGAGCATTTTTCTAAATTGATGGTTAACCCATTCGTCACTAATAGATCTAGCACCTGTTCTAAGCAAGCTATGTTTTCTTCTAAGGTTTCCGTGGCTATTAGCAGGTCATCCATATAACATATAACCTTTCCGAAACGCAGATTACCTAAGACTGTATTCATCAGCCTATGGAACACAGCTGGTCCGTTACATACTCCAAATGGCATTCTAATAAATTCAAAATGCGAATCACTAGTTACGAACGCAAGTTTGTGTGCATCTTCCGGTTTTACGCCAATTTGATAGTAACCATGTTTCAAATCTAACGAGGTGTAAAACTTACAGCCTCGTAACCGATCTATAAGATCATCTATCACCGGCATTGGGTATTTCTCTTTGACTGTTATTTTATTTAATTGTCGATAATCTACACACAAACGCTTCTCTCCCGATGGTTTATCTACTAACAGGGCTGGGCTAGCGTAGGCAGAACAGCTATGGCGAATGATGCCGTTTTTTAAAAGTTCGTCAGTAAGTTCACGGGTTTTCACCTTTTCTGATTCTGACATCCTATAAGGCCGTTGATAAACCGGCTTATTTGACGTCAATTCAATGGACAATTCCACGCAAGATGTTCTGCCTAAACTAATATAATAACTCCAATTAATTTGGAAGATCGTCGTTCACAGGGTTCAGGAAAAGAATGTTAACAGGAGAGTTCGTCAATTACTTTTATTTCAATTCAATTACCGACTGGAACCGATAGCGGAATGGCGCCTTGGGAGTACATAGATTTTCTTGCCGCGGAGCTCACGCGGACGGCCACGAGCCTCACCAGGCTTGAGCGCAGGGTCGAGAACCTGGAGCTCGACCGGCTAAACTAAAAACTTTTTTTTGAGATAAGGAGGGGGTTGATATTGGGAACATAGGTATGCATAGCCAGCAACACGCGCCTCGATGCATGCCCATACAGTTTCGCGCCGCAACTCATTACTGACACTCGTCTGTGTACTAAATTAATTATCAATTGTTGGTAGCGAATACATTTAACTTTGAGTATCCACTTTGCGTTGTATCATTTAAAGCCACCTGCACCTTCCACCTAACTAAGAGTCAGATCGAACCTCAACCGAGGTCTCATACGAAGCTCGGGAATACCGAACTAGATAACCGTACATTAAAATGTAAGTTATAATATTTAAGCTCAATGATTTGTATTTAGGCCCATGGATATAAAGCAAAATATAATATAGGTCCTAATTTAGGAATAGGAAAGATAATTTAGTACATAAGAACAGAACTTTTCTTGTATTACGAATAGAGTACTTTTGCAGGGAGGGAAAAATGCTGCGGTTTCCATGAGCATCGTGTTGATTTACTGCCGCCATCAAGGACGTGTTTTTACGCATAAATAATATAATCATATAATAATCAGACCAGGAGATCAAGGTGCGCTCCGATGTTTTAACAGAAGAGAACCAGAGGATCCAGTCAGAACCTTTGTGATGTCGTCATTATTATTTGGTGCTTGTTCGTCGGCTTCTGTCGCACAATTTATTCAAACAAGCGTCAAAAAGTACTGCAGTTAATCCAAGCTACGCATTTTAAGTTTCAGCCCCTGGGAGACCGAGCTATGCTCGGATGAAAATGGAGAAAATTGGGGGAGAAAACGAATTTTCCCGGACGTGAGACCTATCTAGATCGATTTCTCGCCCCCTTAAACCCCTGTAATCCAAATCTCATCGAAATCGTTAGAGCCGTTACTGAGAACGCGATTGCAAATATACATATATATATATACAAATATTGCTCGTTTAATAGTATAGGATTTTATGCATTAATTTTTAGTTATGTTCTGATACTTTGATTTTTGTGTTTGTGACTTGGTTAATCTTTGTGTGTATTATTTATTAGATAGATTCACGCCTTTACTCCCAAAGGGGTAGGCAGTGCACATGAAAGTTGTAAGATGGACTAACTAACCATCTATTCATATGTTGAAAGTGTCCGTACATTGTATGTTGCTATGAAGAGCCTGTGTGTTGAAGATTGTTCTGGTTCTGGAAAGCTTGTGGGGTCCTTTGGAGGGTAGTGGTCGTTATCTTCCACGGTGACCAGCCGGATTGGAAGATGTTCATCAGAGTTATTGTTCTTTTTTACTTTTTCCTTTTCTTTTTTTGCCAAGTGTTGCAAATGTCACAATTACCGGACGGGGCTTTTTTGATCTCCTTCCTATTCTTCTGGTTTCTTGGATATCCTTGCGGTCTAAGTTAAGTTTTCTGATATAAACTTAATAATTTCCGATTCAGAGTTCGAGTAAGAGTAGTGACTGTTGTGTTCCTCAATTCCAAAAATAACTATGTTTTGATTTCTTGATTGTTTGTCTAAGAAGTTTATCCTTTGTTCTTGATTTTGTACTTATTCTTTCAGGTTTTCGTATTTCACTTCTAGGCAGTTGAGTTTGACGTCTAATATGTTGGTTATGTTTTCTGTAACACTTTTCGTAATTTCCGTGACGTTTTCCTTCATCGTTTTCCTCTGTTGTTCAAGATCTTCCTGAATCTGGCGTAGGTTTCTAGGATTTGCTCCATTTTTCTATGTGATTGCTTCGAAATCTCAAGATGATTGATAAATAACCGAACTAATGAGGTCACACTTATATTAAGGTTTTAGGTGATCGATTTTCACTTTTATTGCTTGTGGTAGTTATAAAAGACACTTTCTTAACCTTGTGTACAGGTTTTATAGTTATCGCAATCACAATAACGTCACTTCTTCGTTGAAAAACACTAGTTTGCCAGTCATATATTTTGTCCGTTTTTCGTCGTTTATTCAGTCTATTTCACTCTGCTTTTATTTTCCTGGGTGATTTAACACGAGATATATAGTCTTATTTGATTTTTGGCACTATTAAGCACTGTAAATATATTTCCGTTAAAATAATACACTCCGCCGTCAGTCTATTTCACTCTGCTTTTATTTTCCTGGGTGATTTAACACGAGATATATAGTCTTATTTGTTTTTTGGCACTATTAGGCACTGTAAATATATTTCCGTTAAAATAATACACTCCGCCGTCAGTCTATTTCACTCTGCTTTTATTTTCCTGGGTGATTTAACACGAGATATATAGTCTTATTTGTTTTTTGGCACTATTAAGCACTGTAAATATATTTCCGTTAAAATAATACACTCCGCCGTCAGTCTATTTCACTCTGCTTTTATTTTCCTGGGTGATTTAACACGAGATATATAGTCTTATTTGTTTTTTGGCACTATTAAGCACTGTAAATATATTTCCGTTAAAATAATACACTCCGCCGATGTCAGTCCTTTTTTTCATATAAATTATCTTTATTTATTCAAGCAGCAGTTGAACATGGTTCGAATGTAGGAGGAAATTATATTTTTAGGTCAAAGCTTCACATATAGCGGCATATCGAAATCGTTGGGATTTCATTCGTTTATTGGTCGGTGAAGGAGCCTCCATCGATGTTAGGGAAGCTACAACCAAGTCGTTTTGAAACGGCCCTCACGACTGTTATTTGGGGAAGTTTACTGGATTGCATTAACGCCACAAGTAAAAAACTTCAGAGTGTGGAAATTGACATTACCATTGTCATAGAACTCTATGAGACATTGATACGTTTTATATGCGAAAGACGAGATAAATTCGATGATTCCGAAATAAAGCCAAAAATCAGTCATTTGTGCAGGAATATGAAAGAGATTTTCGACGCAATCGAAAGCGTAAGCCTGTCCTGGCGAGTCTGATACAGGTGGAGATGCAACAAAAAAATGGTCGCGAAAATTACAGAATCACTACTTTTTTGGTAGTAATTGATACATTGTCAGAAGAACTGAAAAAAAAAACGAGTTGCTTATAAATTACTTTACAATAAATTTTACTTTATTACTAACCTGACGATACTAAGCATCTCAGAAGTCGAAGAAAAGGCCAAAGCATTGCAAATGGTTTATTCTACCGACTTAGAAGACAATTTTTCGGAAGAATGTCTCCATTTTCGTTCTCATTGCAGTATAAAAAATGAAGAGCGGAACAGTGCTGTCAGTTTGTGGAAATGGTTACGAACTGAAGTTCTTCAAACCATTTACCCAAGCGTGGATATTGCTCTTCGTATGTGTGTGTGTACTCCCGCCAGTAACTGTTCAGGAGAACGGTCGTTTTCTTGTTTGCGTAGAGATAATAGTAGTTTATGCTACTGATACATAATGAGAGGCCTTAAAATACGAGTGTGGTTTTATGAATCGAGCGTTAGCGAGTTTCATAATAGGATCACACGAGTGTTTTAAGGCCTAATTATGTACAGTTGCATACACTACTTTATCTAAACACATATCATAAGTACTCGAAGATGGGTTCAGAAGCCGTAGGAAAATGACCTGCATTGCTACTAGTGCTATATATATAAATGTGCAATTATCCGTGATACCTCGGAAAATATTACAAACTAGCAGGTATTATAGTTAACTAAATTTCTGAATCGATTTCGATAAAAGTTTGCAATAAAGTTAATTCATTATGTACCTTGTATACCCTCTTTTTTATTTCCAGGGTATATCAAGCGAAGCAGACTTCCAGCGTCTCTCTAAACTCTATGGATTTATGAGGCTTGAAAACGGAAATCTGCGGGCAGAAAATAAATTGCTCAAACAGCGGATTGGAGAGTTATGTTATATACTCCAGAAGTCTCATCTTAACCTCGATAAATAGCAATCATCTATGACTTACAATCGTAGGCGGTGAGGCGCAGTCGAAGGATGATGACGTTTACCCACCAGGGTTGACGTCAAGGAGGCTGAGGAGGCTGTGGAGACTCTACAAGGAGTTGGCGTCTCAACCACAGCCGATGAACCACATATCTGATGAACCGCTCTGGTATGATGAAGAGTGAGCAGGAGCTCACAACTCAATTTTTTTTTTAATTATAAGGTAAATTTTATATTTATATTCTTATGGAAATGATATTTAGACGTATGAATTTACATTGTTTTTTTCCTCCCCCTCCCCCATCCCAATATGGTGAGGTCGAGGAAGTGAAAAGTATATATAAGCGTATGCGACATACTGACTAATTAAACAAATTGCTATTTAGTAACCGCACGCTGGTGTGAATTTTGCAAGTTATTTAAAAAAAAAAACAATATGTCGCTCGACGCTTTGAACGCTGCTGGGTCTAATATAATCACCTGGGTGAAGGTGAAGGACCTTCCACTCAACACGCCTCTGCTCATCGAGTCCTGTGAAAGGTGGGAGTCGAAGTATCACAAGGACGGCCTTATTGTGGTTGTTCTGAAAGGTATAGGACATGTCTCCCTAGCAGGACGTTTTAATGAAATGGATGTGTCAGCCGTATCTAGTTTAAACAGTGGCAATTTGCATATGATTGTGAAATGCGATGATTGTAATTATATATAAATGTAAATGTTTCGCTTGACATGAGTTGCCAAAGTGTCTTAATATTAGCAAGTTGAATCCAAATTCAGTATTGCCTAGGCTATTTAAATTATATTCTTGTTTTGGTGGTAAAGTTTCAACATGTCGAATTGGACAGCTCGCCGGAGGATGAGAGCCCTAACATCGACGACTATGGACGAGATACTACGGACACAGATAACACCAACCGGACAGCAGAACGAACGAGCGAAACCGATTTACGCAAACCAACCTCCAGCACCCAAGAAAATGAAACCAACAGCACTATTGGGACAGAACCAAGAAAATACCAATCAGACACTATCGACTGCAGCTGTCCTGAAACGAGACGGTATAGAACCTTCAACTATATTCGATCTCCTTGGATATACATCAGTAAACATACTAACACAAGGAACGACCACTATAATTTTATCCATACATCCACGACAAAAAAGTGGGGATATAATTCTAGACTTGGACATGCAGTTAAATCGGACACCATAAATACAAAAAGTTACATGCATTGCTTGTCTACTTGAGTATCTACATCCCAACGCTGATCGTACAACACATAGAGATATTCTCACCGAAGACGATAAACTTATCTAGTGCATATCACATCAATTGGGAATTAACGTCGCAAGGATTCAAGGGAAACACACCACAATCAAAATCGTAATTCCGAAGGGAGAGGTCCAATATTTCGCGAACATAGCACAAAACCTAACCAAATTGACACCGGAATGGATGAAACCAATCCTGAACCCGATAAAATTGTACCTGCCAATGAACGGAACAGACCAATGGACATTGAACAAATACAACTACACGCTGATGAAAAGATGGGCGAACACGTTTCAGAACAAGAGCTATATACATTATTCCCCACCAAAGGAACGTGTAAAACGAGAAAATTATCTCGATAAGATATGGTTTAGATTAGGATATTCAGATAGCATGAATATCTTCGTTGCTCAACAGAGTGATGAGATAATAGCCAAATTGATATACAGCGGTTTATTATATGATCTAAGAGATGTAGAGTTACCCCAAACAGCAAAGGGAGTATATGACTTATTTCATGAAATACTATACGGTTAATATACGAGAATCCGACTATGTAATGAAATCAGGGATACACTCGCGTCGTGCGAGCAAATACGTTGGTGTGGCGCCGAATCGGAATCGGTGTTTAATGCGCATATTTATCACAACGCGAGCGAAATCTGTGGAAACACGCCACCCGGGCAGTTCTTAAGAGTTAACGGTGATGTGGAAGATACTATCCCAGACACGAGGAACGAAAACCATTTGCGCCTGTTATATAGCCAGATAACGCGTGCGAATGAGGATGAGGGTCAGCGAAAGTTAGGTTGTATCATGTGTGCAATTCCAAGATGCGGATTCGCAATAGTATATATAGGTGGTGGTGCACCAGGCACCGCATGGCTACAAGTTGCGAAATTAAGAAATGTTAACTGTCCCATCGTCGTGATAGATCCAGGGGTAGTAACAGAGAACACAGAAAGCTTGAATCTTCTTCATGTGAGAGAGAAAATCCAATCTCTAAATGATATTACTCGCGTATTGGCCATTGAAGGTGTGAGTGAGCATATGGGATGTACGAGCTGCCGATATAAGCGGTTATAGTGAAGAGAGAAGAGAAGAGACAATTCGTCAGGAAATTGCCATCTTAAACGAGATTGTATCATCTGACTGGTTTCATGAAAGGGTTGCCCTATATCAATTAAAGATTAACGCTACCAATATTGTGTAACGTATAACGTTAAACATAAATACCTACCGTAACATCTTACCAGAAATAGGTTTTAATAAACAAGTTTTATTTCTTAATTTATCTCGTTGCGTAACCTATTTTAATTTTGCCTTAAACATAGAAAACCTCTACTCATAATACTGTCTATGCACGGGAGTTCGTAACGTTCTAGATCTGTGACGTAGGTCGACCTTCCGCTATTATGTTTTGCCCTCTGCGGCCGAGACCGCGAGCTCGAGCGCGATGGGTCGTTCAATTGCCACCCAGCTGCGACGCGGACAAGCCGCTGCGCACCTTTATTAAATAAAGACGCCGCTATTAAGCGGACGTACCAAATTTCTCAATCCGTGAAGTGAGTGTAGTTTCCCGTAATTGGGTAAGTGTTGCACAATTGCTCCTTATTTAAATGAATGTAGTTATGTAAATCGTGGTTTAGCTGGTGATTACTTCCATCGGGATTAAATACTTTTGTCTTGGACGCCGAACACGCCACGCCCGCGTGTCTCGTCCTTAAGTTATTAGTACGACGAATTTGAACATTAATTTGAACTGTATACTTTACGAATATACTACCAGCTTAATCACGTGTAGGTTTTTCCACGCTTTACTCGATTGCGTACTTGTTAATTCTAGGTTTGACTAGGTACATGCTACATCCATGTGTTACCTAAATATCTTATTTTATTCAGTGCTGTACTGTGCGATCTAGTGTACTATTAATGGTTAACGAATTTAATGTCATTGCTGTAATTTCCTATGCGGAAATTATGTATTTCCGTTACTTCACGCCATGTGTTTTTGCCTGCGTGGCATTGTTTTAAGCTTTGGTTTACATTTCTTATGCTTAATCATATTTTAAATAAGTCAGAAAAGGCTTACTACTTTAATATACAATGGAAAATGTCCACGGTATATAATTTCCGAATCATACAATGTACTGAAATCATCCGAGAATCCTATGCTAACACACCCCGCTAAACAACTGCACTACGCTGGCCTTGCTTTTGCATTTTCCTTCTTGCTTATTAATTTTGATGAATTTATTTATTACTTAGAAATATACATAACCTCTAAATTTATTCAAATAGACTGTAAACTATTGCCGTGCACCTTTCAATCGTTTTGGTTCGATTAGTTATCAATTAATTTAATAATTAATTGATAAATAATCTTATTTCTCTTTCGGAAATTGCTGACTCACGCTTGGCATATGATTCTCGCCGCCCTGCTTTGCTTATTTTGTACCTGGACTGCACCACCATCATTCTTGAATGCTCCTTTCTATAACTTGCTCCACCCCCTTGCGTGAGCACATGGTTCTGCAGTCCAGGTCGAGAATGTGGACGCCTTATTTACCTTAAACGTGGACGCGTTGCAGGAACTACGCTTACCTTTGAAGCCCGAGGCAGACGCTCCCCCAGGGAGTAAACAAGTTGGAGGCCCCTGGCGTGTGACGCTCTCCCGGCACTTACATCTACCAGCGCGTCCACCAACCACCTCGGACCATCATCGTCTCCTGCCATCCGCTGCGTACCGCGAGGGGAGTGAGGGTACCCGGAAGGACCGACCACCCCTCAAACAGACCTGGCATCTAGCCATAGCCCGACCTAGGCGAACGAACCGCTCTTAACTCATCAATAAATTCTTAACTACCATCTTATTTTCTAATTTTGCTCCTAGATAGGTACCCCTAGTTAGGGCTCCCTATCTACGTGACAATTGGTGCGTATGAACTAACAGAAGAATCAAAAATATTCCTACAACCACACACTCTGATACGCGGAGTGTATGAGTTACGATGTGTTGGGTTCAGTCAGAATGAGAAGCCCAGGATGCGCGTTCTGGACGCCGTTCAGATAGGAAGGCTAAATGCGTTGCAGAATGATATCCGTACAAAACTTGAAAAGGGAGAGATCACAGACTATGATTTATTTTTAAATTTCATGACTAGCACATTCAGAGAATGTGACTACATAGAGAGTGTACCCTTGGTGCCAGATAACAGGCGTGTGAGGTAGCGATTTACAC
Organism: Epinotia brunnichana; assembly: GCA_963854355.1. Lineage (NCBI taxonomy): Eukaryota > Metazoa > Arthropoda > Insecta > Lepidoptera > Tortricidae > Epinotia > Epinotia brunnichana. Next base: position 28,382,303 of record OY977944.1, read on the forward strand.
GCTGAATTGGAATTCAGAAACTAAACTATGTAGATACCTGCAGCGTTTGCAAGATGATAGGACAAACTTTGTGGGAAGCTTCTTCACGCAGGATTTGCTTGGAGACGGCGAGTACATTTTCAATGAGTCACTCCTACTCACGAGGTTCCCCTCGATGGTATTCGATTCACGCGCATTAATACCAGCAAAAGTAGAAGGGCTATATTTCTTCACGAGCTGTGTTGATTGTGCATACATGAACTACTGTTTTCTGAATGTTATCTGATCGGTGCAACCGAATATAGATTGCATTCCGAGAATAGAATGGAAGACTACGATCTGAAGTCGCGCAAGAAATGGGACATGTATTTCCTAAATTCCCGAATAGTTATTCGATGAGAAGCAAACTCATTTCACCTTCTGGACATTCTTTACCGTATGTTTCTGGAATACGTTTCTTCCAGAGCATCATTAGTAATGTTTATATACAAAATAATGTCAAACTTCTACTCCCAAGGGCGTATGAAGATATTCGAGAATTGGAGAACCAGACTTTTTCATGATGTCGAGAATTCGAGCTGGCTACCGGAGCTGGGGCCGCGGTTTCAGATTAATAACGATCGAATGGAGAGGGCTGAGCCAACACTATGGCACAGTCTAACGGAATGGATATCAGGGTATACGAGCGCTCAACGTCTGTGTAGACGTGACAAGGCTGCACTCGATGAAGTGTCCAGCTACTTACGTAATACAGTGAATTGTATTTTGCATGGCTCTGAAAAATACAATTTCTTAAAGAAAGGATGACAAATGGATACGAATCCCAATGTACGTCTCGCAAGAGTACCTCTCCGAACAGAAATAAATGATACGTATTTGGACATGGTCATCAAATCCTATGAAATACTTTCAGAACGAAGGTAGATGATTGGATCTATCTATGATTGGTAAAACGTGTAGTAAAACACGTTCAATAGTCAAAGGACATATGTTAAAAGTAGGCCTTAAACAATAAATTTACTTATCCTATTGTATAAAATAACAAGAATAACATAATATAGCTACCTATTTAATTAAGACTAACTAGTTATAAGGCAGGCTCCTTAACTCAAAAAATCTTTTAAATTTAAGATTAGTAGTTAAGATTGTAATAACCCTTACGTAATTTTTTATTGAAATAAACAGTTTAATTTTTTTTTTTTTAACAAGGAACACTTTTCGGGCAATAAGCAACAAGGGGAGGAAATAAACAATTTAACAACGACAATAATCACTTGGTCCTACTCTTATGTCAAAACAGAGCTTTTGACGAAGGAGAAGCATCAGAAGTACTTTGTAGAATGCCTGAAGGGATTGCCATCCAATTTAGCAAGAAAGTCGGGGAACGGCTTTAACGCACCATTTCAATATCCAGAACTCTGGTATTTCAATAAACCATCGACCAGCGACTCTTATTTTCCTGGGTGATTTAACACGAGATATATAGTCTTATTAGTTTTTTGGCACTATTAAGCACTGTAAATATATTTCCGTTAAAATAATACACTCCGCCGTCAGTCTATTTCACTCTGCTTTTATTTTCCTGGGTGATTTAACACGAGATATATAGTCTTATTTGTTTTTTGGCACTATTAAGCACTGTAAATATATTTCCGTTAAAATAATACACTCCGCCGATGTCAGTCCTTTTTTTCATATACATTATCTTTATTTATTCAAGCAGCAGTTGAACATGGTTCGAATGTAGGAGGAAATTATATTTTTAGTCAAAGCTTCACATATAGCGGCATATCGAAATCGTTGGGATTTCATTCGTTTATTGGTCGGTGAAGGAGCCTCCATCGATGTTAGGGAAGCTACAACCAAGTCGTTTTGAAACGGCCCTCACGACTGTTATTTGGGGAAGTTTACTGGATTGCATTAACGCCACAAGTAAAAAACTTCAGAGTGTGGAAATTGACATTACCATTGTGATAGAACTCTATGAGACATTGATACGTTTTATAGGCGAAAGACGAGATAAATTCGATGATTCCGAAATAAAGCCAAAAATCAGTCATTTGTGCAGGAATATGAAAGAGATTTTCGACGCAATCGAAAGCGTAAGCTACTTCCTGGCGAGTTTGATACAGGTGGAGAGATGCAACAAAAAAATGGTCGCGAAAATTACAGAATCACTACTTTTTTGGTAGTATGTGATACATTGTCAGAAGAACTGAAAAAAAAAACGAGTTGCTTATAAATTACTTTACAATAAATTTTACTTTATTACTAAAAGCATTGCAAATGGTTTATTCTACCGACTTAGAAGACAATTTTTCGGAAGAATGTCTCCATTTTCGTTCTCATTGCAGTATAAAAAATGAAGAGCGGAACAGTGCTGTCAGTTTGTGGAAATGGTTACGAACTGAAGTTCTTCAAACCATTTACCCAAGCGTGGATATTGCTCTTCGTATGTGTGTGTGTACTCCCGCCAGTAACTGTTCAGGAGAACGGTCGTTTTCTTGTTTGCGTAGAGATAATAGTAGTTTATGCTACTGATACATAATGAGAGGCCTTAAAATACGAGTGTGGTTTTATGAATCGAGCGTTAGCGAGTTTCATAATAGGATCTAACGTAACATAATACGATCTAGGAGTTAACGGTGATGTGGAAGATACTATCCCAGACACGAGGAACGAAAACCATTTGCGCCTGTTATATAGCCAGATAACGCGTGCGAATGAGGATGAGGGTCAGCGAAAGTTAGGTTGTATCATGTGTGCAATTCCAAGATGCGGATTCGCAATAGTATATATAGGTGGTGCACCAGGCACCGCATGGCTACAAGTTGCGAAATTAAGAAATGTTAACTGTCCCATCGTCGTGATAGATCCAGGGGTAGTAACAGAGAACACAGAAAGCTTGAATCTTCTTCATGTGAGAGAGAAAATCCAATCTCTAAATGATATTACTCGCGTATTGGCCATTGAAGGTGTGAGTGAGCATATGGGATATACGAGCTGCCGATATAAGCGGTTATAGTGAAGAGAGAAGAGAAGAGACAATTCGTCAGGAAATTGCCATCTTAAACGAGATTGTATCATCTGACTGGTTTCATGAAAGGGTTGCCCTATATCAATTAAAGATTAACGCTACCAATATTGGTGCGTATGAACTAACAGAAGAATCAAAAATATTCCTACAACCACACACTCTGATACGCGGAGTGTATGAGTTACGATGTGTTGGGTTCAGTCAGAATGAGAAGCCCAGGATGCGCGTTCTGGACGCCGTTCAGATAGGAAGGCTAAATGCGTTGCAGAATGATATCCGTACAAAACTTGAAAAGGGAGAGATCACAGACTATGATTTATTTTTAAATTTCATGACTAGCACATTCAGAGAATGTGACTACATAGAGAGTGTACCCTTGGTGCCAGATAACAGGCGTGTGAGGTAGCGATTTACACGCTGAATTGGAATTCAGAAACTAAACTATGTAGATACCTGCAGCGTTTGCAAGATGATAGGACAAACTTTGTGGGAAGCTTCTTCACGCAGGATTTGCTTGGAGACGGCGAGTACATTTTCAATGAGTCACTCCTACTCACGAGGTTCCCCTCGATGGTATTCGATTCACGCGCATTAATACCAGCAAAAGTAGAAGGGCTATATTTCTTCACGAGCTGTGTTGATTGTGCATACATGAACTACTGTTTTCTGAATGTTATCTGATCGGTGCAACCGAATATAGATTGCATTCCGAGAATAGAATGGAAGACTACGATCTGAAGTCGCGCAAGAAATGGGACATGTATTTCCTAAATTCCCGAATAGTTATTCGATGAGAAGCAAACTCATTTCACCTTCTGGACATTCTTTACCGTATGTTTCTGGAATACGTTTCTTCCAGAGCATCATTAGTAATGTTTATATACAAAATAATGTCAAACTTCTACTCCCAAGGGCGTATGAAGATATTCGAGAATTGGAGAACCAGACTTTTTCATGATGTCGAGAATTCGAGCTGGCTACCGGAGCTGGGGCCGCGGTTTCAGATTAATAACGATCGAATGGAGAGGGCTGAGCCAACACTATGGCACAGTCTAACGGAATGGATATCAGGGTATACGAGCGCTCAACGTCTGTGTAGACGTGACAAGGCTGCACTCGATGAAGTGTCCAGCTACTTACGTAATACAGTGAATTGTATTTTGCATGGCTCTGAAAAATACAATTTCTTAAAGAAAGGATGACAAATGGATACGAATCCCAATGTACGTCTCGCAAGAGTACCTCTCCGAACAGAAATAAATGATACGTATTTGGACATGGTCATCAAATCCTATGAAATACTTTCAGAACGAAGGTAGATGATTGGATCTATCTATGATTGGTAAAACGTGTAGTAAAACACGTTCAATAGTCAAAGGACATATGTTAAAAGTAGGCCTTAAACAATAAATTTACTTATCCTATTGTATAAAATAACAAGAATAACATAATATAGCTACCTATTTAATTAAGACTAACTAGTTATAAGGCAGGCTCCTTAACTCAAAAAATCTTTTAAATTTAAGATTAGTAGTTAAGATTGTAATAACCCTTACGTAATTTTTTATTGAAATAAACAGTTTAATTTTTTTTTTTTTAACAAGGAACACTTTTCGGGCAATAAGCAACAAGGGGAGGAAATAAACAATTTAACAACGACAATAATCACTTGGTCCTACTCTTATGTCAAAACAGAGCTTTTGACGAAGGAGAAGCATCAGAAGTACTTTGTAGAATGCCTGAAGGGATTGCCATCCAATTTAGCAAGAAAGTCGGGGAACGGCTTTAACGCACCATTTCAATATCCAGAACTCTGGTATTTCAATAAACCATCGACCAGCGACTCTTATTTTCCTGGGTGATTTAACACGAGATATATAGTCTTATTAGTTTTTTGGCACTATTAAGCACTGTAAATATATTTCCGTTAAAATAATACACTCCGCCGTCAGTCTATTTCACTCTGCTTTTATTTTCCTGGGTGATTTAACACGAGATATATAGTCTTATTTGTTTTTTGGCACTATTAAGCACTGTAAATATATTTCCGTTAAAATAATACACTCCGCCGATGTCAGTCCTTTTTTTCATATACATTATCTTTATTTATTCAAGCAGCATTTGAACATGGTTCGAATGTAGGAGGAAATTATATTTTTAGTCAAAGCTTCACATATAGCGGCATATCGAAATCGTTGGGATTTCATTCGTTTATTGGTCGGTGAAGGAGCCTCCATCGATGTTAGGGAAGCTACAACCAAGTCGTTTTGAAACGGCCCTCACGACTGTTATTTGGGGAAGTTTACTGGATTGCATTAACGCCACAAGTAAAAAACTTCAGAGTGTGGAAATTGACATTACCATTGTGATAGAACTCTATGAGACATTGATACGTTTTATAGGCGAAAGACGAGATAAATTCGATGATTCCGAAATAAAGCCAAAAATCAGTCATTTGTGCAGGAATATGAAAGAGATTTTCGACGCAATCGAAAGCGTAAGCTACTTCCTGGCGAGTTTGATACAGGTGGAGAGATGCAACAAAAAAATGGTCGCGAAAATTACAGAATCACTACTTTTTTGGTAGTATGTGATACATTGTCAGAAGAACTGAAAAAAAAAACGAGTTGCTTATAAATTACTTTACAATAAATTTTACTTTATTACTAAAAGCATTGCAAATGGTTTATTCTACCGACTTAGAAGACAATTTTTCGGAAGAATGTCTCCATTTTCGTTCTCATTGCAGTATAAAAAATGAAGAGCGGAACAGTGCTGTCAGTTTGTGGAAATGGTTACGAACTGAAGTTCTTCAAACCATTTACCCAAGCGTGGATATTGCTCTTCGTATGTGTGTGTGTACTCCCGCCAGTAACTGTTCAGGAGAACGGTCGTTTTCTTGTTTGCGTAGAGATAATAGTAGTTTATGCTACTGATACATAATGAGAGGCCTTAAAATACGAGTGTGGTTTTATGAATCGAGCGTTAGCGAGTTTCATAATAGGATCACACGAGTGTTTTAAGGCCTAATTATGTACAGTTGCATACACTACTTTATCTAAACACATATAATAAGTACTCGAAGATGGGTTCAGAAGCCGTAGGAAAATGACCTGCATTGCTACTAGTGCTATATATATAAATGTGCAATTATCCGTGATACCTCGGAAAATATTACAAACTAGCAGGTATTATAGTTAACTAAATTTCTGAATCGATTTCGATACAAGTTTGCAATAAAGTTAATTCATTATGTACCTTGTATACCCTCTTTTTTATTTCCAGGGTATATCAAGCGAAGCAGACTTCCAGCGTCTCTCTAAACTCTATGGATTTATGAGGCTTGAAAACGGAAATCTGCGGGCAGAAAATAAATTGCTCAAACAGCGGATTGGAGAGTTATGTTATATACTCCAGAAGTCTCATCTTAACCTCGATAAATAGCAATCATCTATGACTTACAAACGTAGGCGGTGAGGCGCAGTAGAAGGATGATGACGTTTACCCACCAGGGTTGACGTCAAGGAGGATGAGGAGGCTGTGGAGACTCTACAAGGAGTTGGCGTCTCAACCACAGCCGATGAACCACATATCTGATGAACCGCTCTGGTATGATGAAGAGTGAGCAGGAGCTCACAACTCAATTTTTTTTTATTATAAGGTAAATTTTATATTTATATTCTTATGGAAATGATTGTTTTTTTTCCTCCCCCTCCCCCATCCCAATATGGTGAGGTCGAGGAAGTGAAAAGTATATATAAGCGTATGCGACATACTGACTAATTAAACAAATTGCTATTTAGTAACCGCACGCTGGTGTGAATTTTGCAAGTTATTTAAAAAAAAAAACAATATGTCGCTCGACGCTTTGAACGCTGCTGTGTCTAATATAATCACCTGGGTGAAGGTGAAGGACCTTCCACTCAACACGCCTCTGCTCATCGAGTCTTGTGAAAGGTGGGAGTCGAAGTATCACAAGGACGGCCTTATTGTGGTTGTTCTGAAAGGTATAGGACATGTCTCCCTAGCAGGACGTTTTAATGAAATGGATGTGTCAGCCGTATCTAGTTTAAACAGTGGCAATTTGCATATGATTGTGAAAGGCGATGATTGTAATTATATATAAATGTAAATGTTTCGCTTGACATGAGTTGCCAAAGTGTCTTAATATTAGCAAGTTGAATCCAAATTCAGTATTGCCTAGGCTATTTAAATAATATTCTTGTTTTGGTGGTAAAGTTTCAACATGTCGAATTGGACAGCTCGCCGGAGGATGAGAGCCCTAACATCGACGACTATGGACGAGATACTACGGACACAGATAACACCAACCGGACAGCAGAACGAACGAGCGAAACCGATTTACGCAAACCAACCTCCAGCACCCAAGAAAATGAAACCAACAGCACTATTGGGACAGAACCAAGAAAATACCAATCAGACACTATCGACTGCAGCTGTCCTGAAACGAGACGGTATAGAACCTTCAACAATATTCGATCTCCTTGGATATACATCAGTAAACATACTAACACAAGGAACGACCACTATAATTTCATCTATACATCCACGACAAAAAAGTGGGGATTTAATTCTAGACTTGGACATGCAGTTAAATCGGACACCATAAATACAAAAAGTTACATGCATTGCTTGTCTACTTGAGTATCTACATCCCAACGCTGATCGTACAACACATAGAGATATTCTCACCGAAGACGATAAACTTATCTAGTGCATATCACATCAATTGGGAATTAACGTCGCAAGGATTCAAGGGAAACACACCACAATCAAAATCGTAATTCCGAAGGGAGAGGTCCAATATTTCGCGAACAAAGCACAAAACCTAACCAAATTGACACCGGAATGGATGAAACCAATCCTGAACCCGATAAAATTGTACCTGCCAATGAACGGAACAGACCAATGGACATTGAACAAATACAACTACACGCTGATGAAAAGATGGGCGAACACGTTTCAGAACAAGAGCTATATACATTATTCCCCACCAAAGGAACGTGTAAAACGAGAAAATTATCTCGATAAGATATGGTTTAGATTAGGATATTCAGATAGCATGAATATCTTCGTTGCTCAACAGAGTGATGAGATAATAGCCAAATTGATATACAGCGGTTTATTATATGATCTAAGAGATGTAGAAATACCCCAAACAGCAAAGGGAGTATATGACTTATTTCATGAAATACTATACGGTTAATATACGAGAATCCGACTATGTAATGAAATCAGGGATACACTCGCGTCGTGCGAGCAAATACGTTGGTGTGGCGCCGAATCGGAATCGGTGTTTAATGCGCATATTTATCACAACGCGAGCGAAATCTGTGGAAACACGCCACCCGGGCAGTTCTTAAGAGTTAACGGTGATGTGGAAGATACTATCCCAGACACGAGGAACGAAAACCATTTGCGCCTGTTATATAGCCAGATAACGCGTGCGAATGAGGATGAGGGTCAGCGAAAGTTAGGTTGTATCATGTGTGCAATTCCAAGATGCGGATTCGCAATAGTATATATAGGTGGTGCACCAGGCACCGCATGGCTACAAGTTGCGAAATTAAGAAATGTTAACTTTCCCATCGTCGTGATAGATCCAGGGGTAGTAACAGAGAACACAGAAAGCTTGAATCTTCTTCATGTGAGAGAGAAAATCCAATCTCTAAATGATATTACTCGCGTATTGGCCATTGAAGGTGTGAGTGAGCATATGGGATATACGAGCTGCCGATATAAGCGGTTATAGTGAAGAGAGAAGAGAAGAGACAATTCGTCAGGAAATTGCCATCTTAAACGAGATTGTATCATCTGACTGGTTTCATGAAAGGGTTGCCCTATATCAATTAAAGATTAACGCTACCAATATTGGTGCGTATGAACTAACAGAAGAATCAAAAATATTCCTACAACCACACACTCTGATACGCGGAGTGTATGAGTTACGATGTGTTGGGTTCAGTCAGAATGAGAAGCCCAGGATGCGCGTTCTGGACGCCGTTCAGATAGGAAGGCTAAATGCGTTGCAGAATGATATCCGTACAAAACTTGAAAAGGGAGAGATCACAGACTATGATTTATTTTTAAATTTCATGACTAGCACATTCAGAGAATGTGACTACATAGAGAGTGTACCCTTGGTGCCAGATAACAGGCGTGTGAGGTAGCGATTTACACGCTGAATTGGAATTCAGAAACTAAACTATGTAGATACCTGCAGCGTTTGCAAGATGATAGGACAAACTTTGTGGGAAGCTTCTTCACGCAGGATTTGCTTGGAGACGGCGAGTACATTTTCAATGAGTCACTCCTACTCACGAGGTTCCCCTCGATGGTATTCGATTCACGCGCATTAATACCAGCAAAAGTAGAAGGGCTATATTTCTTCACGAGCTGTGTTGATTGTGCATACATGAACTACTGTTTTCTGAATGTTATCTGATCGGTGCAACCGAATATAGATTGCATTCCGAGAATAGAATGGAAGACTACGATCTGAAGTCGCGCAAGAAATGGGACATGTATTTCCTAAATTCCCGAATAGTTATTCGATGAGAAGCAAACTCATTTCACCTTCTGGACATTCTTTACCGTATGTTTCTGGAATACGTTTCTTCCAGAGCATCATTAGTAATGTTTATATACAAAATAATGTCAAACTTCTACTCCCAAGGGCGTATGAAGATATTCGAGAATTGGAGAACCAGACTTTTTCATGATGTCGAGAATTCGAGCTGGCTACCGGAGCTGGGGCCGCGGTTTCAGATTAATAACGATCGAATGGAGAGGGCTGAGCCAACACTATGGCACAGTCTAACGGAATGGATATCAGGGTATACGAGCGCTCAACGTCTGTGTAGACGTGACAAGGCTGCACTCGATGAAGTGTCCAGCTACTTACGTAATACAGTGAATTGTATTTTGCATGGCTCTGAAAAATACAATTTCTTAAAGAAAGGATGACAAATGGATACGAATCCCAATGTACGTCTCGCAAGAGTACCTCTCCGAACAGAAATAAATGATACGTATTTGGACATGGTCATCAAATCCTATGAAATACTTTCAGAACGAAGGTAGATGATTGGATCTATCTATGATTGGTAAAACGTGTAGTAAAACACGTTCAATAGTCAAAGGACATATGTTAAAAGTAGGCCTTAAACAATAAATTTACTTATCCTATTGTATAAAATAACAAGAATAACATAATATAGCTACCTATTTAATTAAGACTAACTAGTTATAAGGCAGGCTCCTTAACTCAAAAAATCTTTTAAATTTAAGATTAGTAGTTAAGATTGTAATAACCCTTACGTAATTTTTTATTGAAATAAACAGTTTAATTTTTTTTTTTTTAACAAGGAACACTTTTCGGGCAATAAGCAACAAGGGGAGGAAATAAACAATTTAACAACGACAATAATCACTTGGTCCTACTCTTATGTCAAAACAGAGCTTTTGACGAAGGAGAAGCATCAGAAGTACTTTGTAGAATGCCTGAAGGGATTGCCATCCAATTTAGCAAGAAAGTCGGGGAACGGCTTTAACGCACCATTTCAATATCCAGAACTCTGGTATTTCAATAAACCATCGACCAGCGACTCTTATTTTCCTGGGTGATTTAACACGAGATATATAGTCTTATTAGTTTTTTGGCACTATTAAGCACTGTAAATATATTTCCGTTAAAATAATACACTCCGCCGTCAGTCTATTTCACTCTGCTTTTATTTTCCTGGGTGATTTAACACGAGATATATAGTCTTATTTGTTTTTTGGCACTATTAAGCACTGTAAATATATTTCCGTTAAAATAATACACTCCGCCGATGTCAGTCCTTTTTTTCATATACATTATCTTTATTTATTCAAGCAGCAGTTGAACATGGTTCGAATGTAGGAGGAAATTATATTTTTAGTCAAAGCTTCACATATAGCGGCATATCGAAATCGTTGGGATTTCATTCGTTTATTGGTCGGTGAAGGAGCCTCCATCGATGTTAGGGAAGCTACAACCAAGTCGTTTTGAAACGGCCCTCACGACTGTTATTTGGGGAAGTTTACTGGATTGCATTAACGCCACAAGTAAAAAACTTCAGAGTGTGGAAATTGACATTACCATTGTGATAGAACTCTATGAGACATTGATACGTTTTATAGGCGAAAGACGAGATAAATTCGATGATTCCGAAATAAAGCCAAAAATCAGTCATTTGTGCAGGAATATGAAAGAGATTTTCGACGCAATCGAAAGCGTAAGCTACTTCCTGGCGAGTTTGATACAGGTGGAGAGATGCAACAAAAAAATGGTCGCGAAAATTACAGAATCACTACTTTTTTGGTAGTATGTGATACATTGTCAGAAGAACTGAAAAAAAAAACGAGTTGCTTATAAATTACTTTACAATAAATTTTACTTTATTACTAAAAGCATTGCAAATGGTTTATTCTACCGACTTAGAAGACAATTTTTCGGAAGAATGTCTCCATTTTCGTTCTCATTGCAGTATAAAAAATGAAGAGCGGAACAGTGCTGTCAGTTTGTGGAAATGGTTACGAACTGAAGTTCTTCAAACCATTTACCCAAGCGTGGATATTGCTCTTCGTATGTGTGTGTGTACTCCCGCCAGTAACTGTTCAGGAGAACGGTCGTTTTCTTGTTTGCGTAGAGATAATAGTAGTTTATGCTACTGATACATAATGAGAGGCCTTAAAATACGAGTGTGGTTTTATGAATCGAGCGTTAGCGAGTTTCATAATAGGATCACACGAGTGTTTTAAGGCCTAATTATGTACAGTTGCATACACTACTTTATCTAAACACATATAATAAGTACTCGAAGATGGGTTCAGAAGCCGTAGGAAAATGACCTGCATTGCTACTAGTGCTATATATATAAATGTGCAATTATCCGTGATACCTCGGAAAATATTACAAACTAGCAGGTATTATAGTTAACTAAATTTCTGAATCGATTTCGATACAAGTTTGCAATAAAGTTAATTCATTATGTACCTTGTATACCCTCTTTTTTATTTCCAGGGTATATCAAGCGAAGCAGACTTCCAGCGTCTCTCTAAACTCTATGGATTTATGAGGCTTGAAAACGGAAATCTGCGGGCAGAAAATAAATTGCTCAAACAGCGGATTGGAGAGTTATGTTATATACTCCAGAAGTCTCATCTTAACCTCGATAAATAGCAATCATCTATGACTTACAAACGTAGGCGGTGAGGCGCAGTAGAAGGATGATGACGTTTACCCACCAGGGTTGACGTCAAGGAGGATGAGGAGGCTGTGGAGACTCTACAAGGAGTTGGCGTCTCAACCACAGCCGATGAACCACATATCTGATGAACCGCTCTGGTATGATGAAGAGTGAGCAGGAGCTCACAACTCAATTTTTTTTTATTATAAGGTAAATTTTATATTTATATTCTTATGGAAATGATTGTTTTTTTTCCTCCCCCTCCCCCATCCCAATATGGTGAGGTCGAGGAAGTGAAAAGTATATATAAGCGTATGCGACATACTGACTAATTAAACAAATTGCTATTTAGTAACCGCACGCTGGTGTGAATTTTGCAAGTTATTTAAAAAAAAAAACAATATGTCGCTCGACGCTTTGAACGCTGCTGTGTCTAATATAATCACCTGGGTGAAGGTGAAGGACCTTCCACTCAACACGCCTCTGCTCATCGAGTCTTGTGAAAGGTGGGAGTCGAAGTATCACAAGGACGGCCTTATTGTGGTTGTTCTGAAAGGTATAGGACATGTCTCCCTAGCAGGACGTTTTAATGAAATGGATGTGTCAGCCGTATCTAGTTTAAACAGTGGCAATTTGCATATGATTGTGAAAGGCGATGATTGTAATTATATATAAATGTAAATGTTTCGCTTGACATGAGTTGCCAAAGTGTCTTAATATTAGCAAGTTGAATCCAAATTCAGTATTGCCTAGGCTATTTAAATAATATTCTTGTTTTGGTGGTAAAGTTTCAACATGTCGAATTGGACAGCTCGCCGGAGGATGAGAGCCCTAACATCGACGACTATGGACGAGATACTACGGACACAGATAACACCAACCGGACAGCAGAACGAACGAGCGAAACCGATTTACGCAAACCAACCTCCAGCACCCAAGAAAATGAAACCAACAGCACTATTGGGACAGAACCAAGAAAATACCAATCAGACACTATCGACTGCAGCTGTCCTGAAACGAGACGGTATAGAACCTTCAACAATATTCGATCTCCTTGGATATACATCAGTAAACATACTAACACAAGGAACGACCACTATAATTTCATCTATACATCCACGACAAAAAAGTGGGGATTTAATTCTAGACTTGGACATGCAGTTAAATCGGACACCATAAATACAAAAAGTTACATGCATTGCTTGTCTACTTGAGTATCTACATCCCAACGCTGATCGTACAACACATAGAGATATTCTCACCGAAGACGATAAACTTATCTAGTGCATATCACATCAATTGGGAATTAACGTCGCAAGGATTCAAGGGAAACACACCACAATCAAAATCGTAATTCCGAAGGGAGAGGTCCAATATTTCGCGAACAAAGCACAAAACCTAACCAAATTGACACCGGAATGGATGAAACCAATCCTGAACCCGATAAAATTGTACCTGCCAATGAACGGAACAGACCAATGGACATTGAACAAATACAACTACACGCTGATGAAAAGATGGGCGAACACGTTTCAGAACAAGAGCTATATACATTATTCCCCACCAAAGGAACGTGTAAAACGAGAAAATTATCTCGATAAGATATGGTTTAGATTAGGATATTCAGATAGCATGAATATCTTCGTTGCTCAACAGAGTGATGAGATAATAGCCAAATTGATATACAGCGGTTTATTATATGATCTAAGAGATGTAGAAATACCCCAAACAGCAAAGGGAGTATATGACTTATTTCATGAAATACTATACGGTTAATATACGAGAATCCGACTATGTAATGAAATCAGGGATACACTCGCGTCGTGCGAGCAAATACGTTGGTGTGGCGCCGAATCGGAATCGGTGTTTAATGCGCATATTTATCACAACGCGAGCGAAATCTGTGGAAACACGCCACCCGGGCAGTTCTTAAGAGTTAACGGTGATGTGGAAGATACTATCCCAGACACGAGGAACGAAAACCATTTGCGCCTGTTATATAGCCAGATAACGCGTGCGAATGAGGATGAGGGTCAGCGAAAGTTAGGTTGTATCATGTGTGCAATTCCAAGATGCGGATTCGCAATAGTATATATAGGTGGTGCACCAGGCACCGCATGGCTACAAGTTGCGAAATTAAGAAATGTTAACTGTCCCATCGTCGTGATAGATCCAGGGGTAGTAACAGAGAACACAGAAAGCTTGAATCTTCTTCATGTGAGAGAGAAAATCCAATCTCTAAATGATATTACTCGCGTATTGGCCATTGAAGGTGTGAGTGAGCATATGGGATATACGAGCTGCCGATATAAGCGGTTATAGTGAAGAGAGAAGAGAAGAGACAATTCGTCAGGAAATTGCCATCTTAAACGAGATTGTATCATCTGACTGGTTTCATGAAAGGGTTGCCCTATATCAATTAAAGATTAACGCTACCAATATTGGTGCGTATGAACTAACAGAAGAATCAAAAATATTCCTACAACCACACACTCTGATACGCGGAGTGTATGAGTTACGATGTGTTGGGTTCAGTCAGAATGAGAAGCCCAGGATGCGCGTTCTGGACGCCGTTCAGATAGGAAGGCTAAATGCGTTGCAGAATGATATCCGTACAAAACTTGAAAAGGGAGAGATCACAGACTATGATTTATTTTTAAATTTCATGACTAGCACATTCAGAGAATGTGACTACATAGAGAGTGTACCCTTGGTGCCAGATAACAGGCGTGTGAGGTAGCGATTTACACGCTGAATTGGAATTCAGAAACTAAACTATGTAGATACCTGCAGCGTTTGCAAGATGATAGGACAAACTTTGTGGGAAGCTTCTTCACGCAGGATTTGCTTGGAGACGGCGAGTACATTTTCAATGAGTCACTCCTACTCACGAGGTTCCCCTCGATGGTATTCGATTCACGCGCATTAATACCAGCAAAAGTAGAAGGGCTATATTTCTTCACGAGCTGTGTTGATTGTGCATACATGAACTACTGTTTTCTGAATGTTATCTGATCGGTGCAACCGAATATAGATTGCATTCCGAGAATAGAATGGAAGACTACGATCTGAAGTCGCGCAAGAAATGGGACATGTATTTCCTAAATTCCCGAATAGTTATTCGATGAGAAGCAAACTCATTTCACCTTCTGGACATTCTTTACCGTATGTTTCTGGAATACGTTTCTTCCAGAGCATCATTAGTAATGTTTATATACAAAATAATGTCAAACTTCTACTCCCAAGGGCGTATGAAGATATTCGAGAATTGGAGAACCAGACTTTTTCATGATGTCGAGAATTCGAGCTGGCTACCGGAGCTGGGGCCGCGGTTTCAGATTAATAACGATCGAATGGAGAGGGCTGAGCCAACACTATGGCACAGTCTAACGGAATGGATATCAGGGTATACGAGCGCTCAACGTCTGTGTAGACGTGACAAGGCTGCACTCGATGAAGTGTCCAGCTACTTACGTAATACAGTGAATTGTATTTTGCATGGCTCTGAAAAATACAATTTCTTAAAGAAAGGATGACAAATGGATACGAATCCCAATGTACGTCTCGCAAGAGTACCTCTCCGAACAGAAATAAATGATACGTATTTGGACATGGTCATCAAATCCTATGAAATACTTTCAGAACGAAGGTAGATGATTGGATCTATCTATGATTGGTAAAACGTGTAGTAAAACACGTTCAATAGTCAAAGGACATATGTTAAAAGTAGGCCTTAAACAATAAATTTACTTATCCTATTGTATAAAATAACAAGAATAACATAATATAGCTACCTATTTAATTAAGACTAACTAGTTATAAGGCAGGCTCCTTAACTCAAAAAATCTTTTAAATTTAAGATTAGTAGTTAAGATTGTAATAACCCTTACGTAATTTTTTATTGAAATAAACAGTTTAATTTTTTTTTTTTAACAAGGAACACTTTTCGGGCAATAAGCAACAAGGGGAGGAAATAAACAATTTAACAACGACAATAATCACTTGGTCCTACTCTTATGTCAAAACAGAGCTTTTGACGAAGGAGAAGCATCAGAAGTACTTTGTAGAATGCCTGAAGGGATTGCCATCCAATTTAGCAAGAAAGTCGGGGAACGGCTTTAACGCACCATTTCAATATCCAGAATTCTGGTATTTCAATAAACCATCGACCAGCGACTCGACCGAGCGAATGAATAGCAACTAAAACAGGACCCAACACTCAACAATCTCTAGTATAAGAGTTTCGATACATATACGTTTTCGAACGCGTTTGCGTTTAGCTTCAATTTGTATGGCAACGTGAACAACGCCTCTGGTGGTAACTATTAGGAGCAACTGGAAACACTAGTAATAAGAAACGACATAAGCATACACCAATTTGCAACATAAACAAAGGCACACTTTTTATGTAAATACTGGAAAAAATCCCTTCGGACCCGTGTCTCCCCTGCACTGAAAAAATGGTTTGATAGATTTTACGAAATTTTTATGCGTTGATTTCTGTTTAGTAAAATATACCACAATTGTTGTTAATAGTACAAAACCTCCAACATTAAAATTAAGAAAACCTGTTAGTGTTGATTTAGAAACTAGTTATTAGAATTTACTTTTGTAAATTTCACAAACACAGTATGCTAAACTTACAAAACTTTAATAGTTAAATTACGGAAAATCAAATTTAGTAAAAGTAAGTTAGGTGTCTTTAAATTCTACGATAGAACCAAGTTAATTTTACGAAATTCATAGCATATTATTTACAAAACTCTTAACTTAGTAAATAAAACTAAATCCGTTGTTAAATTTAACGGAACTACGCAGCAGCATTTTACAAAACCGAGAAAGTATAATTTACAAAACCATAAGTTTAGTAAATAAAACATAAACGATTACTAGATTGAACGAAACTACATAGTTGAACATCGTGAAAATAGTGTCATTTAAAAAACAGTCCTTTTTGATACTAAATCCTTTAGTTTTGTAAATTAAATTTAATCAGTTAGTAGATTTAACGAAACTCTGCAGTTGATTTAACGAAACTCTGCAGTTGATTTAACGAAACAGAGTTCGTATAATTTACCAAACCTGAGGTATAAACTTTACTTTAGTAAATACACATTAATCTTGATTTGATTTTACGAAATTTGACAGTTGTTTTAACAAAAGTTAAACCTAGAATATAGTATAATTTATGAAAAAACTTGGTTGATAATGAAACCTTAAGTTTAGCAAATAAAATGTAAAAGGTTTCTTGATTTAACGAAACTCTGCAGTTGATTTCACTAAACGGAGAAAGTATAATATACAAAACTTTAAATTTAGTAAATAAAACGAAAACGATTCCTAGATCGTGAAAAGTGTCATTTAAAAAACAGTCCCGTTTGATACTAAATCCTTCAGTTTTGTAAATTAAATTTAATCAGTATAAGATTATACGAAACTCTGCAGTTGATTTAAGGAAACAGGGTTCGTATAATTAACTAAACTTAAGGCATTTATTTTATAAACTTTACTTTCGTAAATACACATTAATCTTGATTTGATTTTACGAAACTTAACAGTTATTTTTACAAAAGTTAAACCTAGAATATAGTATAAATATTCCGAGCTAGCTTTGCTTGGGGTACCATACCAGAACAATGGACTAGGGTCAAGGTACGCTTTATACCAAAAGCTGGTAAAAAGGACTACTCACAGCCCAAATCCTTCAGACCAATTAGTCTATCATCTTTCTTACTTAAAACGATGGAAAGAGTCTTTGACCAGCACATCAGAGCGAAATACCTGGTCAATGGTCTAAGTCAGAACCAACATGCTTACCAAAAGGGGAAATCTACGGATACTGCACTATTTGATCTGGTTGACAAAGTGCAAAAAGCCCTTGAGGACAAGCAAACAGCTCTATGTGCTTTCCTTGACGTCGAGGGTGCTTTCAACAACACACCCAAAGATATTTTAATTAAGGGACTGGCATCAAAGGGAGTCGATGGAAGCACCATTAGATGGATCCAGAGCATGCTTTCAAATAGAACAGTCACTCTGACCCTCAATGCAATTGAACATACATTTTATACCAAAAGAGGATGTCCACAAGGAGGCGGACTATCCCCACTAGGCCACTACTATGGACCCTAGCAGTGGACCAACTCCTAGCAATTATGAAGGACCTAGACACGCAAGGATATGCCGACGACTTTGTAGTCATAATCAAAGGTCCGTGCCTCCACACAATCTCGAACCTAATGCAAGGAGCGCTCAACACCATAAACAAGTGGTGCAAAGAAAATGAACTGTCCATCAATGCGAGCAAAACAGTAGTAGTGCCTTTTACAAAGAAAAGGAAAGTAGACAAGCTCGCCAAACTAAAACTGAATGGACAGAAAATATCCTACTCAAATGAGGTCAAACTTTTGACCAAAGGCTAACTTGGAACCCTCATTTGAATAACATAAAACAAAAGTAATTGATTGAATCAGGCATTACTTGCGGAAGTCCATGATATCTTTGTAGAACAATATTCCTTTGCTATTCCGCTAAAAAACGTGCTGGTCTATCAGCGAAGATGAGATGCAACTATTTGCGTATTTTTGAATGCGGTTTATGCGCCTAGCCTCCCTCCGCACGTGCAAACATGCAAATAATTACAGCAAACCACCACCAATAATGACAAATACCTCGACACGTGTTTTGCCTCTCTACGAGGCATCATCAGGAGATGCTGGCAGGAGATGTTGCCTTCGCCACGTCCACTGAGCAAAAGCTTGAGCTTTGGTGGGCGCATAAACCGCATGCAAAAATACGCAAATAGTTGCATCTCATCTTCGCTGATAGACCAGCACGTTTTTAGCGGAATATCAAAGGAATATTGTTCTTGAAAGATAATACAAAAGGCAAAAATGGCCATGTGGACTTGCTGTCGAATGGCAGGAGCAAGATGGGGCTTAAGACCCAAAATTGCCATGTGGCTGTACACAGCGGTAGTTAGGCCTGTAATCACATACGCCTGTGCAGTCTGGTGCAACAAAGCCAAACAAAAGACAGCCATCACAAAGTTAAGCAGTCTACAGCGTACAGCTCGCTTAACAGCAACAGGAGCCTTATGCTCAACACCGGGAACAGCCTTGGATGCACTGCTCGATCTAACGCCACTCCACCTGCATGTGCAAAAGGAGGCGAAGCAGTGCATCTACAGGATATGCACAGTACTAACAAGGCCAAAATGGCGCTCTCAAGCGCTTACCAAACTTGAGGCCCTAGTTTATGACAACAAAATCCTGAACATGCTTACTGACGACACTCATGTGGAATGCAAATTCACCAAGCTGTATACAGTGGAAATACCTCCGAGGGACAAATGGATAAACGACCAAATGGACTTCTTGTCTTCTTCTTCTTGATTAATTCTTTAAATACGACCCGATTTTGTTCAAAATCGATATCTAAGGGTCCCAGGGGCCTCTTAATATAAATCCGAGCTTGGATTGTAAAAAAGTTGCCGCCATCTTGAAATTCTTTAAATACGACCCGATTGTGTTCAAAATCGATATCTGAGGATCCAGGGGGCCTCTTAATATATATCCGAGCTTGGATTGTAAAAAAGTGGCCACCATCTTGAAATTCTTTATTATTATTATAATTATAATCATCATCATCACCAACAGCTTGTAAGTTTTTAGCAATTATGTACAAGTAAAATAGCGGTAGAAGTCATTATCGTTTGTAGTAGTAGTATAGTTAGTCGTAGTGTAGTAGTCTGCTGTGTTCTTAAATGCATGGAAGCGGTCTCTGGGTGCGAATTATTTCAACGTAAACTGAAGCCATCTATGGCAACGTTTAGAACGACCTCATACCCGCTGTCCGCGGCGTCCAGCGTTAAAGCCTTGGCCAAACACACGGCGCGACGCAGCGCCGCGTCATGATATTTCCGAACAAACCGCTAGCGTGTCTGTGTGACCGCGCTAGCGGTTTGTACGGGAATATCACGCCGCGGTCGCGCCGCGCGGACGCGGCGCTGCGTCGCGCCATGTGTCTGGCCAAGGCTTAACTGTGTATGGGTGGTGGGGGGGTACCTTTGAAATACGCCCATTAGTAGCAGAAGTTTCCGTACATAAATACGTTTTAAGGGAACAATCGACGTAACGCTAACCGATAACATTTCAAGAGACATATTACGTCCCCAGTCGAAAATATGGAGAAAAATCATTCATTCCCGCAAGAGCGAAACTACCAGATAGGTACCGTAATCAGAGAAGGGTATTAAAAAAAGCTGGTGCTCTAAAGCCACTGCCTACCACTTCCGACACAACAGGTATTATCATTGGAGGTGAGTAAACCATTTTTACCAGTTGCATTAAGCCTGAAACACACTGGCGAGACCTGCGGTGGCGGTCAACTATTGTCAAATTTACTATTATATAATATATATATAATACGCAGGCCGCGCCAGTGTGATTCAAGCCTTAACACTTTGACAGCCAGGAACCCACCTAGCGGGCGCCTACGGCGTAGACTCTATCTGACAAATTAGGACCTACTATTATTTGATTAAAATTGTATTACCTACTTTTAATAAAACGAGCGAGCGAAGCGAACGAACTTCTCCGTTGCAGTTTGGGTAAAAATGCTTTCGTGTATCCGGCTCTACGGCTGTTCTTCTCTGCAGGTCGCATTTCTCAACTGATTCTCGTGAAATTTTGTGAGATGGTTCGATAATGTTATAAAAAATGTTGTCCGTTTCAGTTTTTGGAAATTGATATATACAGGATGGAAATTTGTAATGCCACCTGAAGGGGAAGTGCCCTTAATACTGTAGATAGAAAAATTTACTCAAAGAAAACATTCCTTTATATTTTTAAAGAAAAAAAACTGCATTTAAAGATTTTTAAAATTTCGCTTGTCGCACCCGGTAATCGAACCGACTAAAATATTAAAAGTTGCACCCTGTATTTTTATTGCATCGATCGTTAGGGTCAATTATAAGGATGAAATCTCTCCAACAAACTTCATAAATTAATTAAAAGGAAAACAATGAAATCTTAAATTATTTTAATTACTTACAAAAAATTGTGAACTAATTAACTGTTCGAAATGGGCTCCATTTTCTTGGTTACACAAATTTATTCTTCTAACGAATTCATTTCTAGTAACCTTTAATAACGTGTTGTGGTGAATGTTATAAATCGTATTCTGAACTTCAACTCTCAACTCGTTTACATTCTCATAAGATTTAATGTAAATTTGATTTTTTACATATCCCTACAAAAAAAAAAGTGCTTTAACTTGATCCATTGAATTAATAATTTAAGATTTCATTGTTTTCCTTTCATTTAATTTATGAAGTTTGTTAGAGAGATTTCATCCTTATAATTGACCCTAACGATCGATGCAATAAAAGTACAGGGTGCAACTTTTAAGATTTTAGTCGGTTCGATTACCGGGTGCGACAAGCGAAATTTTAAATATCTTTGAATGCAGTTTTCTTTCTTTAAAAAAATAAAGGATTGTTTTCTTTGAGTAAAATTTTTATCTACAGTATTAAGAGTACTTCCCCTTCAGGTGGCAAAATTCCACCCTGTATATAAATGTTGACCGTTTCAGTTTTTGGAAATTGATATATATATATATATATATTTTTTTTTAAAGATGTACAGGCTCGCGATGTCTACAGCTCACAGAGCCACTAGTTTGCATGGCATTTGCATACGTTTTTATTAAAGAACGCCCAATGTCTGACTTAGTAGTCTCGCGAGATCTCGGCTAGTTCTGAAATGTCGCGGTATTGTATTCCCTAACTGTATTAATTGTTGAGCTTGTGTATAATATGAAACGTGTTTGATAATCAGGATCCAGTTCTGATATTTCATCAGAAGAGGCCGAAGAACATAAGTTGTGGTTGAAATTTAACAAGGAACCGTTTGATGAAATCTTGGATAAATGGACCAAGACCAGAAAATACAGAGTCGAATTTATCGCTGAGGAAAAAAATACAATACATGACATTCTTACAGAATGGCCTAGTCTTAAGATGAGTCTAGGATATAAATTGGTAAGAGTTTTGTGTTATATTTGATTCGCATATACCTCTTAATTATAAAAAAAAAACCGTATTAACTACACATATATTCACGCCTTTGTTCCTAAAAGGGGTTGGCAGAGCGCATTTGAAACTTATGTTTTAGTGCAACTTTTATCATAAATGTGGATATGTTTAATATACTATATGTATGTGAAATATGCCTTTTCCAGGTTGAAGCAGATTTTAACGCTATGCATCCGCAATGCGAGCTTAATTTGCCAACATTTATGGAAAAAGCAAGACCAATATACAAAAATCTCAAAACAGTGGATACAAATTTACTGGACGAAGAAAAACTTTCGGAGGGTAGGTTGTGTATACGCTGTAGCTTATTTTGTGGGTTGTGTCTTTGAAAATTAGAGATTTTCCATGATGCTAGATGAGTATTTCAATTATATAATGATTATATTTTGTTTGTTTTAGATGCCGCTGACTACATTTTTTTCAAATTAATGTCTTGCAAAATGCCTCCTACCGTTAAAGTGCCTATAAAAGAAAATGGGAAAAACCAATTTTACAAACCGAGTATTGTAGAGTCGCAGAATGCATTTATTTTACACGTGACGGTGAGTCCAGTTACATTTCCTAAACCAAGTTATCCAGGATGCCAGTACATATTAATACATATGTATATCTGTCTCTCTGTTACTTTTTCACGTCAAAGCTATTGAGCTGTTTTTGATGAAATCTGGCATGTACAAGTATGAATTTTTTTAAGCTTAACAGCCTCGCCTCGACTTCGGGCAAAGCTGTGATCGTCGCAGCGAGCGGCGAGTTTGGTGAAATTTTACACTTAGAGAAAGCCATGGGTTTCTTTGTTTTATATTTGTTTATTACAGAACCAGAGTGAAATTAAAAATAAACTCAAACAATACCAGAAAATGCATCTATCCAGAGGAACCACCTTCCAACCGCTGATCATTGCTGTCGGACCAACGAGCAAGGACTTGCAGAATTTTCACGTCACTGTTGAATCGGTTCTCTACAAAGTAGACAAACTCCTGACAGCTGTCGATGTGTGTTTTAAGGTGATTAATGTCACTAATGTTCAATACCCACCAGAATCGATCACCAGATCACCAGATCGAGACAAAATCTTAAAAATCCAAAAGCGGGCAGTTCGTATTATTGCAAACAAGCCCTACGATCACCCTGCGCAGAATCTTTTTAGGGAACTTAAAATACTAACCTTACCAAGTGTGTACGTTCTAGAGGCTTGCACATTTGTGAGACGTAATATGGGCTCGTTCATGACGCGCGCGCAGGGCCACGCGCCCGGCATGATGTCCACGCGCGCCCAGCACCTGCTGCTCGTGCCGCACAAAAGGCTAGCCAAGACTCGGAAATCACTCAGCGTGCTAGGCCCTAAAATCTATAACGTCCTACCGCCTGACGTTATAAACGCCGTAACTGATGCAGCATTCAAAAACAAGCTCAAACAGCTCCTCATAAAAATGGCTTGCTACAGCATAGACGAATTTATGACCAATATATCATTGACCCACTCATAAATCAACAACACTTTCAAAATTGTTCAATAACGATAGGTATATAACATCTAAGACAATAAGAAATTTTAAAATGTATTTGACATGCATGATATTGACCTGTAAAATATGACATTTTATCAATAAATTTCTGAATCTGAATCTGAATCTGAATGCGTAAGCATCTGGACTTTCATACAAAAATATTTATATAAACTAACCAACAAAACTGACAAAAAAATATCCTCTGTTTCCTGCTTCATATAAGATCTGACTGACCTTAAGGACTAAGAATTGTGTTGTAATTTGTCTGTATAGGGTATATAGGGTCTCTATAACTTTATTGACGATGTTTATTTGCTATGTGTGTTCCCATACGAACAGATAATCATCAAGACCTTATTCACCATTACAAAACTTATCACAATCTCGGTGATAACTCGATTTTTCGATGTGCACAATCGAAATGTTTCAGAGCATTTCACAGTATGCGTTCCTTTCGTCGTCATATAGTTAGTCACAATATCTCGAACATTAACATAACTTCAGAAATATCCCCGTCTCTTAACGATAATTGCAACAATTTAGACACAATAGATAATAATCAGGATACTTGTAACGATAACGCTCGCTGTGGTAATCTGCAACCCACATCAGAAAGTTTCAATAAGAAAAATGAAAATTTACGAAAGTCTACTGCAGCATTTGCATTGTCGTTGTATAGCAATCCTAATTTAAATCGTAAATGCGCTATGAAAATAATTGACGATGTTTCAGAACTAATAATGGTTGGTATTGGTTCATTGTTATCTGAATTCTTACCTAAGGACGATACATCAAATGAAAACATAGTTGAAGCAATTTCACATTCTTTTGACGGTCTGGATACTGAAAATCGAGTAATTAAATATTTTTCTGATCGTAATATTTACTTACCTCCTAACAAATTTACGATCAATGAAAATGTGAATGTAAATACAGGAAATTCTACGATGTTAAGACCTATGTTGGAAACTGGAGCAATAGTGCCTTTAAGAAAAGTTTTTAAACAAATTTTTGAGCTTCCCAACTTTTTAAAGTCTTGCACTAGTCTTCCTAACGTTAACTCTATGTCGAATTTAACCCAAGGTAATATCTGGAAGCAACAATTGGCCGGAAAAATGAATGACAAGAGCTTATACATTCCATATTTTCTTCGCTTTAGTAGAATTTACAAAACAAAATGCAGTAAAATACAGAGAATTTACTAAACCCATTGCAGTAACTAAAACAAAGGCGCTTTAGTAGAATTTACATAACTGCTTAGTAAACGATACCTAAGTAGTTCCGTGGAATCTACCCAGCTAAAGTAAATCATACTAAATCGTTGCGGTTAATATAAATGCGCTTTAGTAGAATTTACAAAACATTAAGTAACAGCTACGATACTTGGTACAGTATAATGTACATAAACTGCTTAGTAAACGATACTCAAGTTGTTTCGTGGAATCTACCCAGCTAGATAGTAAGCATTACTAAAGCTTTATAGTGAATTACAAAATCATTTTCGTTAAGAGTACAATACCTATATAAAAATAAGTTCAAAGAATTTACTAAACAATTTTGTCAAACTTACTTCAGTGGTGTGACGTCTTAAAATGTTACTTTTACTAAACTATAGTTTCGTAAAAAAAGTCAACCACTGTGTTTAGTAAAAAGTTTTACGAAACTAGTTTTGTAAAAAGTCAACCATTGTATGTTTAGTAAAATCAAAAATTTTTAGTTGTAGGTCCTAATTCAACCATTAAATTTCGTAAAAATTTCGCACAATCTACAAAACTATTTTTTCAGTGTGGTCAAGCCCCTGGGGGAGACATCAGGAATCTTAAGTACCGGTGTCTCCCCTTGCGTGGGGAGACATCGGTACTAGGTTTTGAATTCTATTTGAAGTACTCGTGTATCCCGGTTATGTCATGGTTATATATATTGGGATTATACTGGCCACTTAATAACGAATAAGTATTTATTACCCTACGCTATCGGTATCTCAGCTAAGTCTAGTTGTCTATTTTATCTCTCAATGTCATTTGTCATCAATTCATTCGTAATAACAATAATTTTAATTGCTCCCTGTGAAATGGATGAAAATGTATATTTCATACATAGAAAAGGTGTTAAAATTGTACTCTATGAAGGGTTCCAATACAGATCATCAGACAGATATATTCATTTCAGGAAGCAGGAGTGTCTTGAGATTGCAACAAGACTCCAGCTTGAACGGAGAGGATTTAGTGGTGAACTTATAGCTTTCAGTCCACTGGCCGAAGGAGTTTTTCCTGCTTATAGGTTTGAAAGAAGTCAGCTGAAGGTTTACTCTGCCGTCTATCAACTTGTTAGTCATGCAGATGTGAATCCTAATGAAGTGGCCCAAGAGTATAGCGTGATAGACACTTCCGGAAACAAGTTAACAATAAACACAGATCTCTGCTATTGGGAAGACCACCAAATCAAACTTGGAGTGAAGAGCTGTCATTGGTTCAATGGGATAGTCTTGATGGACTCTGGAGTCTTATATCCTTCTAGAGATACCAACTACAACTATGATTATTCATTTGCGATGAGCTTTCAACCACGCTCCTCTCCGATCACAACGACTTCTAATAGGCCCTCATTGAAACAAACCGAGTCGCCTGATACAGACACCGTGATGTGGATTGGGATGCGCCATTCCAATTTTTATTTTATTTTGCAGCACATTGATTGTGTTCTTGTGTAAAAACAAGACAAAAGATCCTCCTCAAGTTACAAAGCCAACCGTGGTTTATAGAGCAACACCCGGGCGATCCGCAATTATACCTTCATTAACATATGATGTGCCTATACAGCCTGCACGACGAGTGCGTTTGGCACTACCAGACACTCACACTTATTCCAAGTGGCTTGAATGAAATTGGTTAAATCAAAGAATTTCTACAACCTACACAAAACCGTTGACTCTAAAGGTGGGTAATGACCAACGTAACGAGGTGTAATGTAACATGTTACACAGCGAGCATTCGTGCAGTCAATACGTCGTGTTACGGGGAAACCAGCGAGCAACGAGCCGCTCGTTGCTCGTTTTGAGTGCTCCACCCGGCTGTCGGTTTTTTGGCGAATCCTTTGACTGTTACGCGGTTTAGTCAGTACGCTCAGGCAAGTCGTCACGAGCGCACGCGCGTCGCGAGTAATTACACGTCGTTCCTCTCGTATTTATTTCTTGAAACATGGAGTGGAACAAAGAAAAAACTCTGTATTTTATAGAAAAATACAGAGAAGAAGAAATGTTGTGGAACCCAGCTCATCCAGAGCATTATAACAAACTCAAGAAAGAAGACGCTTGGAATAAATTGGCTTCGTTACTCGACAGCGAAAGAGAAATATGTAAAAAGAAAACGACAAGTTTACTGGCATCATTGAGGAGGGAAAAACAAAAAACTAAACAATCAATTGTTACCGGAAAAGGTACGTAATTATTTATTAAGTGACAGATACAATTTTATTATATAAGAATGAAGAAAAGCAAATAAATTAAGATCTTATTCAAAGACAACACAAATACATGTGCAACATTACATATCAAATATATTGTTTAGTGCTGATCGCGGACACTATGACTATGGTGGTATGAATGTCTACAATTCTTCACAAGGATGCTCTACACGACCAACAACTTCAAGAGCCTCATCGATGCCACTGCATAGCCCTGAAACACCTGCATCAGATCCGTCCGATCAAAATGACTATGGGTCACCAGCTATGAGTGAACAATTTATATCTGAATTTGGTGATTTAATTAATTAAATAATTTGATATGTAATGACTACTTTTTCTGAATTAATTAAAACAGTACATACCTTTACATATTATTTTAATGCTCCAATCAATAGTTCTTCAAAATCGATCAGAGACATGCGTACAAAGTTTTTATACTGTCCAGTAATCATTTGAATTTTTAAAATTGCTATCAATGAATGATGTAAGATGGACTTGCTGCAACAAAAAAAAGTTCAAATGCTCCGGGGCTGTGACCATGAGAGTAAGTAGATATTTTTTTAATCATCGCATTAATAAAAATAATTAATATCGTTATTTTTTATTTTATTTTTTTAGGGTCACCAAATTATAAAATTAACAAAGCACAACTCAATGAATGCCCGGTGCTTGCCAGACCAAGCTCGAAACGAAATTGCCGTGACTTTAGATAAGATAAAAACTAAAGCAGCAACATGTCCAGAACAACCTGTAAAAAAGGTTTTCGATGATATGATGAGCTAATACCTTCTTATGTAAGTTCAAAAAATGCTATTTACACTAAACGAAAGTCAGAACTTGATGTCAAGAAATTAATGTTTAATGAAATTACCGAAGTCGAAATAGAATCGAAAAAGAGAAAAAGAAAAAGTCGAAAGAAGAATTATAGTATTTTGTTGAGTTCACGCAAAGAGTTTTTTGGAGATGCAACTTTTAAGAGCACCCCTAGGCCATTTGCTCAACTTTTCGCTTTACACGCTGAACTAGAAAGCACCAGTGACGCGACTAACATTGTACCTGTGTTATATGCTCTAATTAGTGATAAGACAGAGGAGTCGTACTGCATTCTTTATGAAATCATTAAGACAAATGTCCCAGATTGGCAACCTAATATAATTCATGCTGATTTCGAAATGGGCTTGACTAATCCGCTGAAAGCCTTTTTTCCGAATTTAATTGCGAAAAGATGTTACTATCATTTCACAAATAGCTTATGGAAAAAAGCTAAGAAGCAAAATATTAAGTCAAGACTACATAAGCGAATCGTTGGTTTCCACTGCTACCTCGGGAAAAAGTCGGAGAGGGATATAGTTACATTAAGGACCAGACTAAAGAATTGGGTGATACTAAAAATATTAAGTTATTTTTAAGATATATGGAAAAGACATGGTTGAAAAATGAAAAATTTATAGCAGAATGGTGCATTTATAATAAACGCCACAGGACCAACAATTTCGCCGAAGCTTGGAATTCAAAGCTGAACAGGCAGATTAATAAAAATTATGTTACCCTGTCTAAGTTGTTGACTGTATTAGAAAACGACATGTCGCTAAACAAAATGGTGATCACAAACTTTGAGAATAATGTGGCTTCCAGTAAAAGAAGGAAGGTATATACAGAAAGAGATTCATTCATTTTGAATGCACAAATGCAAATGGTTCACAATGATATAAGCGTTGGACATGTTATGGAAAAAATGCGATGAGTACACATATATGGTACCTAGCATACTCGAAGTGGGCACATTTTTATTGTGTTGTTTGTTTTTAAAGTTCTTTCGTTTTTTTTAAATTGACCCAAGTAGGGATTTTATAGTGTAAATTACGTAAAATGAAATACATTTGTTTATAATACATTACTGACATAAAACGAGTTGACTCACGCCGCGAAAACGCGAATATCGTTGTCGACATGTCGAGCAATATTCAATTTTAACAACGAGAATATACCCGTTTCATATGTATTTTAATGTCTGAGACTCACGGGCGTTTTCTGTGGTAAAATAAAATAAAACTTTATTTGAAATTAAGACTTAGCCTTATTGTGCAATAGCCGACAAGGTAAAGGTAATATAGTCCAAGACATGTCTAAAAATATTAATTATGTCACGCGTATAGTACCAGTTAAAATCGACTAAATTGTCTTCCGCGTTTGCTATTTCATCCCAATGTTACAGATTTTTTCCCAGATGAAATGCACACACTTGTGTCATAGGTGAAATATACAAATTGTATTTCATCAAGAGCCTTGCCTTCAGCATCATCGGGACATCGTATAGATCGGTGTAGGGACAGCTGCCGAATATACACGCAGTCCACTCCGGTGTTCTTCGCAATGGCACCGCATTTTCACTTTCTTGGGCTACTGGAATTTCGCCACTCATCGTGAAAACAACTATTATAATATTTATAATGACACAACTTACTGACACTGTAAAACCCCTAATACTTAGAAAAATCGTTTTATTTTTTATATTTTTAAGGTGTAGGTCATATCTGACAGGGGATACACGAGTACTTCAAATAGAATTCAAAACCTAGTACCGATGTCTCCCCAAGCAAGGGGAGACACCGGTACTAAAGATTCCTGATGTCTCTCCCATCAGGGGGCTTACCAGGGGAGACACGGGTCCGAAGGGGAAAAAATTACAATTTATTCTTAAAAAAAACTACCAAACACTCGAAATTGTGGAGTGGTGTACATTTTATTATTTGTCAATTGCGATTCATATTTGTACAAAAATGTATGATAATCTTTTCCCCCTTAATAAACATGCCATAAATTTATGGGAGTTATTCGAATTCAAGACAATCCAAGGTTTTTCCCATAATTGGTATGGATTTATAACAATACTAATGATATGTTATGAATGATCACGCATTGTACAGATATTTTAAATAAACTATATAAAGGAATATTTATTGCGACGCAAGTAATAAATAAGATACACATGACGTCGACTCCAGGTGACTCATTGGAGGCTAACATCATTAATCTTACTACTGTTAGTCCAAGTCAGTATTTAATTAGATAATTCCTTAAATCGCGAATCACGGCGTGTCGTAGCAACACCTAATCTTGCGGCACAACGCTATCGCCCGTCGTTGCAACAGAGAGCAACTTCAGCAGTTGCAGCTTCGGCCGCCTCTTCACACCACTTGTCAGTCACCATCATCATATTCCTGGTACCCTCGGTCATCAGTCCAGTTCTGCGTACTATCACAAAATATACAAATATTAGTATCACATCCTATAATTCGTTTAATTTATCGAGAGAATAAATACCGAAATCAATTGTGTAAAATACTTGAAGTATTGTTGAAGACATGCCTACACTGAATCTTCTAAATTTAAGAGTTATTATCCTCTTGTCGGTAGAGTATTTTCCACTTCTCTCTGTCGTACGCCAGCCCCTTGACTCGCTGAATACGACACGACACCAGATTTTTCCTTTATTTGGTCCTACTACTTGTAATTGTCTCGTTCAAGTAGTACGTTTAGGAACCTCTACGTTGTGTCAACATTATCGAGGTATATTAAAAAAAAACAAAGGTTCAGTACTCGCGCTTTATTTTAGCCTCATTTTACTATTTGTAGTTATATTTGGTCTTAGATCACAATAGATCAGCGATGGTCGCAGTGATAGCCCGAAAGCCACTACCAGAATATATTTGGTCTATTATATGCTTTTTATATTTTTGGCTCATTTATGTGCTCGAATTCATTTTGGACGATGACGATGTTCAATTCATGATCGCGCATGTTGTGGCCGCGTTTAAAGCTAACTCCACGATCTTCCTGCCCTATGGTCCGGTTTTCTCCGTGCGTTAGGTAATTTTAACTTAATTTATTTCGTTAATACAGCGACCGTAATAAATGCAATTGGGGCGATTTTGTAACTACCACTGACATATTATATGACTGCGTCATAGATAATGTTTTAAATTTGAAAATTGAGCATTCTACATACGGTCGAGATCATTGAGGTCTTTCGATAGAATAAGTTTAGTTTCTTCTCTTAATAAATAAATAGGTAAAATAATTTATTTTCACGATCAACGGAGTCGACATCAAGCTCATGGGAACACCAACGGTCCTGAAGAGCTAAAGCTCACCGTCGCGGACGAGCAGCGAGCCGTGCAGCACACGGTCAGCACCATCATCAGTCTAGCAACACCACCAGCTTTGTGTTGGGGCACGCCGCCGCCGCTACAACAGAGAACAGTAGCGAAGAGCACGCAGAACACTGAGCGCCAACTTACAGACCGCTGGTGCACGCGCACCGTCAGGTGACAGCAACGCAAACAACATGGCAGCCCAGACAAAGGCCGACGCTGGCAGTCACACCGGCACCCTGGACAGTGGACCCTCATCCACACCCAACCAGCACACGGCGCCAGGAGCGACGACGACGTTCTCGCCACTCCTGCCGTTAAGAAGAAAAACGGCAGATGAGCAACGAAGAACCGCCTCCACGAGACGAGTACGGGGATGGACAGCACGACAGCCCAATTAACTATAAGCAGTTGTAAGCATAGACTAATAAAGTTATTTTTAGCGTACATAATATTGTTCTAAAATCTAAAAGTTTATCGCTAAAATTTCATTTAAAATCAGATAAACATAAAATTATTATAATCATTAAGTCCAGTGTCACAAACTATTAGAATTTGCATAACAATATGTTTCGCAATTCATTCAATGTACGGCCGCGCACACCGCGCGTCTGCAAAAATTAAAAGTAGGTATCGCGCGCGCGCCTGCGGTGTGTGTGGCATGTGACGATATGACCTCAAAATTCCTTATCGTACGAATAATCAAATCATCTTCATGTACATTCTATGTATCTCTATCAAATCCAATTGACATTAAAACCTACGTCAGAACGCTGACTCACACAGAGACACAGATACACTATATAAGCCCATGTATTCTCATAATAAAGATTCATTACTTTCCTGAGCCTCGTCGTATTATTTACTCCTTAACGAACCACATTTCATGGCGCCCTTGCCGAGACAAGAACATTTGTGCCGGTTCTGTGTAATAATATATCAAAAAAAATTACTGCCTACTAGATTATATTGTAAACAGTTTTACTGATCCAACTTTCTAACTTGATTTTTAATTAGCATTCGAGACACATTTGGCTGATAGTAAAATGTGTATTGGAATATTTAAACGTGACAGTTTCTATAATTCTCTAAAACAATGAAATGTAACAGTCCAATTTTAAAACTGGTTTACCTTATTTGCTTATTTATCCATCGGTAATATGTACCAACTCGTTAAGAATAATAAACCGATTTACCTGTTTATATCCGAGTTCAGGATGTTTCAATTAAATTTCACTTGCGTTTAATAAACGGACTGAAGCGGAATTTTCATTTTGCAACACGACCAAAAAAGTAAGTACACTCACGTTGATTTATCAGCACCGTAAGAGTATAATTAATAATTTATTAAGTTACCATCAAACATTTTCGTGATGCCTGTATCATTATTACTACTTATTTAAAACAATTTTATTTAGTAACCAAATAATGAAAAAAAAATAACTTGTAGATAAGTCATTAAGTGTGATTATTGTATAGAAGAATTTCACTCATAATGTTTTGCAGCGCATATCGTGATTTGTTTTAGAGAAAAACACAGTACCTATAGATACTTTTTTCATTGTTATTTTTAAATATTCAGTTCAGAACAAGATTTTTAATTAAGATTATTTTCTTGCACGAAAAATCAAACCGACAAAAGCCATCAGAATGAAATGCCAGGGACAAATATTTTTCTTGGAGTAGAATACTTTGAGGTCTGTGACTCTTATCTTCCGAATTCGTTCTTAGCGAACGATATTTCAACGGATGCGGATAAGATAATTTTGCCAAAAAATACCGAAACCCAGTTCTCTTTTAACGGTCTGTAGTGCGACGCATCAAATGAGTACATTAACATTTTCACACTGCATTGCAAATTATTATAAGTATGCGGTTTTACTAAAGACATCGAGGTTTGGAATGAAGTTAATGCACTGCATTAATACTGATAGCAGTTTGCGGTCGGATTGAATCCATTAGTGTCCGCAAATATATGTGCATTGACGCACTCATCTATACTAAAATTATAAAGAGGAAGGATTTGTATGTATGTAACGAATAAACTCAAAAACTACTGGGCCGATTTCAAAAATTATTTCACCATTTGAATGCTACATTATTTCAGATTAACTGAGGCTATATAATATTTTGAAAAAAATTAGGGGTCCGTGTAAAAAAGATACCAAAAAAATCCTTATACCGCGTACACTGCTGAAACTATTGACAATAGAGATAAGTGATGTACTACATTTTTAAACAAGACATCAATATCTACAAAAATGTCCGCGATATTACTCGTCACAATAACGAATTTTTCATGTTAAAATATGTATGCAATAGTAACGCCGGTACAAACAAGGCCACATTAATCGTATTATTGGTGGAAACCAATTAAATCATTTCGTATTTAAGACTGCTTCAATACCTATAGACTACTCTTTGAATTAATGAAATCGGACATTCCATTCCAAGGATATTACGGATTTTGTAAATCCCTGCCTTGCGACGTGCAGATCTATTGGTCGCACCACACTTGGCGGTGTTTGCCCAAATATTAGTGTTGCATCTTTTTCCTCCATACAGCAAATGAAAGAGAGGCAACGACGCAACGCGAACACGAACCCCCAAGTGTGGTGCGACCATTAGAGGTACATAGGTCCTCCATACAGCAAATGAAAGAGAGGCAACGACGCAACGCGAACACGAACCCCCAAGTGTGGTGCGACCATTAGAGGTACATAGGTACCCCCGCGCGGCTCATTCGCGCGGTCGGCTCCCTAAAAAACGGCGCCCTGTAATTGCGTCACACGTAAGAGATGGAGAAGCTTAATTATATATTATGTTAATAATGTTTTAAATTAAAGAAACTATTGTAGCGGCATCGCTACCCTCTCCGCTCCGCTTATGACGCTTGTACCACGCAGCGGAATCACACCACCGGTCCCGAGACAAAGGCATACGCTACGGCCTGCTCCCGGCGGCCGGCGCTCACTCGTCACCGCACCTTGTTTATATAGCTGCCGATTACGCTAAGCATTTTTGTATTCATTTATTTCACAACTCTCATTATAAGTTTAAAGTTTCAAGCTTGCATATTTATTCTTCGCTTCTCCGCTAACGTCAACAGTAGTAACCACTCGAGAGGCTCGTTAATGACTTACAGCGGGTTGACCAACACCAAAACGTGTCGGTCTCCTTGCAGATGAAGAAAAGCGTGTTGTAAATAAATACAGCAAGGTTCATTATGATATGAACCTAGATTTTTTTGTTGTAGACAAAGAATAGAATTGCTGAATTGTTTCGCCATCAGACTCTACAGGCACGTAGCTAAAGAGAATAACAACAGATTTTATGATTTATGCTCATGATCGTTGATATTTATCTCAAGTAAGTGCTATCTCAAATGAACTCTACCTACGCAATTTGAAGTAAATATTTACATTTGATGCTTAATATATCGTTATACGTTCACATTAAATGGTATCAGGTGCATAAATTGTTATAAATCATCTTTTTTGAGTCTCGCGTATCGATATTTTTAGGATCGAGTTATTCGAGGTCACATAGCATTTTTTTTATTAAGTATGGCTTTTTTGTAGAATGCATTATCTCTATTCTTAATTCACCCCTCGGGAGACGAACGTGTCTAAATTTAATTTTTTAGTGACAAACAAATACGGACGTCAAATATGTCACAAGTCACAATAAATATGATCCTATTTATCATATGATTTTTGCTTCTTTTGATCCTAATAATTTGGTTAAGAAATTATATATTTCGGGCAAAACCGATCTACGAAAATGGAAATTACGTGTTTGGTGAACTAAGTTCAATTAGCTATTCTCGAGACAAGTGTGTGAAATTAGATATTTCATTAGATATAAATTGACGGCACGACTCTTAGGTTGTGGTGCATTATTAGCAAAATTGAATATAGTTTGTGTTCGGTAGAACAAAATAGTGCAAGCGACCAGTGTGACGTCATTGTTTGAAAAACATGGTATGTACATTTAAATATATGGTATAAATTGGAACGGTCAGTGGCATTGCAAGACGACTGAAAACGTAGTAGGCTCATTCCAACCCATAGCTCCCTCCCCAGAACAAGTTAGAGTTAGGTTTCTACTAAATAAATAGAATCATAATTATGATTTCCTACTTGTTTTAGCAATTTTTTCGCCTGCCAAAATGTCGAGCCCTGTATCTATTGATACAGGATAATGAAAGAAACGAGAACAGTTTTATGGAACGCATGGATGTGTCATCATGAAAGGATCTCCGATAAAAAACGAAATCAAATAAATCAAGAACTTGATTTTAATATTGAACAATCATACAAATAAGTGAGTTTGAGGATATTTTCGCTAAAGTACACCTAAGAATAATAAAAACTTCTTAATCGAAAGAGTAAGAGAACGAATAAATAAATAACTGCATGTATCATTATTGTTTTCGACATTTTATTTGCGGAAATTATGTAAAGTTAGTCTAATAGATATATCTGTCGATGTGTCGATAATAAGTGTCGATGTCAATAAATATTTTAAAACATGTATTGTTGGCTCTCTATATTCCCCACAATGTGACATTCAGATGTCGAACTAGCTAGCGCCATATTTCTGACAAGTCAAGAGCATTTGAACGAGTCTATTGGCCACATAGAAGTGTAAAACGTATATCAATCAAGAAGGCCTACCTGAACCATAAAACGATCCGGCGTGATTCCAGCACTAAAGCTAAGCCAAGTTAAACGTCAGCATATTTTGGAATTGTTACTTCCACCCCTCACAGTTCAACTCATGTTATACATGTCATGTTTAACCTCACTTTGCAGGCTTACCATGGAAGCGCCTCTGACGATACTAGTTATGCGGCTGGATTACCTGCTGGAACCCGTGATGACTACTTTACCGCCTGCGGTGATAGGAAATGACGTCACTACGAGCCTCGTACAAATTAAGTATATATTAAGTATAGCACGCATTATTTGAAGGAAACAATGTAAAGGAGCCATTATTGTAATAATTATGAGTCTATAACGGTGATGTATTCAAGTAAATTAATGTACCATAGCGAACTATTCATCAGCATATAAACCCTAGAGGTTTCCGCTGGTGAAAAAATGTATACCAAAATGTACTACTCAGATTATATTGGTCAATAAATTAAAAAAAAAAAAAAAAAACAATAGTCAGTTTCACAGCAGGTTTACAGCTCGTTAATAAAATGAAAAAAGTAATGCAGCAGGTCAACTAGTATAGTGTGAGACGAGCTTCAATCGTGTCATCTTATACTCGTAGCATTATATGACCTGCATCATATACAGATAATATAGGAAATTAACCACAATAAATAACGCAAACCGGTTAAATGCTTATTTCTAAAATTAGAAAAGGTAATGTACTTATGAATAGTTTAATAACCGGAATGACTTCTTTGTTTTTCTCGTGTCATAATTTATATTTGAAGCTGGTCTGCATACATTTCAATGTGTTCCATTTCATCTAGTTTATTTTTCCTATGTCCTGATCTTGGTTTAAACTTTTTCCTAAGCCCACGTAAATTCTAAGATTTTCTTGCAGCGCAAACTGCGATTCGCTGTTAGAAGTCTATTCTTCCTGAAGCAGATAACACTGACTAAAGTTAGTCGATTTATCTAGGCTATTATCTTTAGCTGTTATACTATGTTATTTTTATCTCTAATTTGATTGGTTATATAGGTTGATCGCATTAGTTCGAAACCTTATCATTTATGTTTTTGTATTTTCCCGGAAAATCGATAAATATTATTTATTTTGTAACGTGATTTTTCAAATCCCTTTCTGATTATTTTTTTTCCATATACTTAGTCGGACAATCACTCAACACTTTGGGAGTGCCTTTTTTGGGAACGAATATCCTCTGCTTTTATTTGTTTGTTTCATATATTTGAAAAAAAATGTGAATAGTCAAAAATTGTGTGTGATAGCATGCACACTTGACTAAGGCTGCGAAGATAATACATATGAAGCTGCATGAAAGGAATATTTAGGCCATTGTTAATTCAAAAGTTTTACAATTTATATAATGATAAAAATGTAGAATTGCATAAAACTAAGATTTATAAAACATTGATCGGCAGTTAAATATTTATACAACGTTGTATATGGCCATCTTAACTGAATTGGACCAGGAATGTTTACATTTGTACATTCGTTTAATGATGTTGAACAATTCATATGTAAAAATTACAATTATAGAAATCTTGAAATGTTGCATAGATAGGATATATAATTTGTATTCCTATACAGCAAAAAAGCCATTGGATTTACGAACTGAAACATACCAAACTAGTAAACAAAAGACATATCGCATTATTAAATTCATTAAGTCTACAAACACTCACATATTTGACGTTTTGTCATGCGGTAATAAAAATTTGGCACTCTGTTTATAAACGGTGGTAAGGAAGCAACGAAAAATAAGCTTACTTTGTGCAAGATACATAAGAAGATTAAGAGGGAAGACTTAGAACCTTGTACCGTTTTCCTGTGTAACGTCTTCAAATGTTGAGGAAGTGAATCTGAACATCTTTATGGCCATAAAACACGAAGACGATTTCATGTCTTAGAATATTTTCTTTTAGAAGATGACTAACGAATATAGTATTAAAAAGTATTTACCCATAACTCAGACGCAATCGTTTGAAGAAATCGCACAAATTACTTTTTTGCCTAGTAATTTTTTGAGTGAGTTGAAGAAAGTGCGAAAGACATTCGAGTGTGGAAGACATTGATGCTAATGACAGCAATAATCTGTGGAGTATGAAAACCTTCGTTAAAGACATTTACCACCATTTAATCACCTGGACACAACAGATACGGAAATAGAAGATCGTGATGTGATACTTAAAAAGAAAAAATAAGGCTCTGATAAAAACATAGCACTAAACCC
Organism: Epinotia brunnichana; assembly: GCA_963854355.1. Classification (NCBI taxonomy): domain Eukaryota; kingdom Metazoa; phylum Arthropoda; class Insecta; order Lepidoptera; family Tortricidae; genus Epinotia; species Epinotia brunnichana. Next base: position 28,420,694 of record OY977944.1, read on the forward strand.
AAAGACTCGGAAAATTCTAAGCCCAAAGACTCAGACAAAGATTAAAGTAGTTCTAAGTCTAAAGTCATAAGTAGTTCTAAGCCTAATGAAATTAGTTCGAAACCTAAAGCCAACCAAGTAATTCTACACCTAAAGCCAATAAACTAATGTATTAGGTAATGTTTTTCCTGTGTAACGTCTTCAAATGTTGAGGAAGTGAATCTGAACATCTTTATGGCCATAAAACACGAAGACGATTTCATGTCTTAGAATATTTTCTTTTAGAAGATGACTAACGAATATAGTATTAAAAAGTATTTACCCATAACTCAAGGCGCAATCGTTTGAAGAAATCGCACAAATTACTTTTCTGCCTAGTAATTTTTTGAGTGAGTTGAAGAAAGTGCGAAAGACATTCGAGTGTGGAATACATTGATGCTAATGACAGCAATAATCTGTGGAGTATGAAAACTTTCGTTAAAGACATTTACCACCATTTAATCACCTGGACACAACACATACGGAAATAGAAGATCGTGATGTGATAGTTAAAAAGAAAAAATAAGGCTCTGATAAAAACATAGCACTAAACCCAAAGACTCGGAAAATTCCAAGCCCAAAGACTCAGACAAAAATTAAAGTAGTTTTAAGTCTCAAGTCATAAGTAGTTCTAAGCCTAATGAATCAAAACCCAGTAGTTCTAAACCTAAAGCCATTGAAGTATGTAGTTCTAAGCCTAATGAAATTAGTTCGAAACCTAAAGCCAACCAAGTAATTCTACACCTAAAGCCATTAAACTAATGTATTAAGTAATGTATTAGGTTACATTGTAAATCACTTTCACTGATCATGTTTTATTTTATTTCTCATTCTGCATTTGAGACAGTTATGATAGTTCCAGTTGCAAAAATTTTTCAACAAATTCAATTTTGAATTAAATAAAGTTTATTGTTTATTGAAGTATTACAACTTTTATTATACGTAAATATATTAATGTAAAATACCTCTGTTTATGCTATTAAATATTATAGGCATAATAACTTTTTTTTTAATTGCCGAAAATCTTGTAGGTGTATCAGCCTCCTTGACGGCGCCTCACTTTCTTTTACTTTATCTTGTAGTATAGTGTTTGTTGGAATATTCAAACGTGAATATTTTTATTCATCTTCCATAACACTCAAAGAATGCAGTGCAATTAAAACACTGGTTTTCCTTGTTCGCTTTATTATTTACCAGCGATATTAAATTACCCGTTTGGGATACATTGACTATATGCACACATAATCAAGTTTGCATTCCTGATTGTGACAGGTGCTCGCTTGTTGAACTTCGCGTCTTAAATACCAGCCAAAACGGTCCGCGCACACATATCGACATGGCTGCCCCAGTGAGTACACACCCTTTTAAAATAACATTATAAGCATATAGTTAATAACTAATTTAGTTTCTACCCAAACGTTCTTGTTATGGATATATTATTTATTCAGTCAACCGTAAATAAATCGTGAAGTGTGATGTGAACCGAAAAAAAAATTCTCAAAAGGTCTGCAGTGCGTGACGTAATTCGTTTCACGGTAGTGAGTTATTTAATGCAACAATATACAGTGTGAATCTTTAATTATGTGCACATTAGTGCACAAAAAAAAATGTAGGAAAGTACAGTTCATTTTATCGACGGAAAAAATGTAAAAAATTTTTTTTTCCTTTATTTGATTTTTTTATGATTTAAAAAAAAAATTGGATCGCTATTGTGCCCTAATTGTAAAGAAAACATCATGTCTCTTAAATTAGTTGATTTATTGCAACCAAATAATAAAAAAAATGGTAACTAATAATAGGCTGTAGTGTTGGAATGATAACTAATACAAAATCTGACGCCATAAATTAATTATTACGAGGTTTATGGCGAAATCCTGGCTATTTTTCATCACTTTTTTAAATAATGTAAAATTGCTCAATAAAACGTCCCATTTACCAAACATTTTTATGATTTTATGTTAATCTACATCGTATTAACTTTCGAATAGTGAAATCACCACGCGACTAGCTGACACACACCATTTGTTATCAGCGCCCAAACAATGGCCTTGCCCGCGGTAATCTACATTGTAATTAGCGTTCTAATGGTAAAATTACCACACAGCTACCCATCATTTGTTATCAGCGGCAAAACAATGGCTTTACGCAACTGCGCGCCCCCCTAATTAGCAGGCGAAACCTTATCTCCTACTGTCCTTAGAGGGTCCGGGACAATAAAACCAGGAGAACCTAGAAGAACTCTTACAGTCTCTCCAAAAGTTTCGCTGCTACTTGTTTCTTTTATTTCCTTCATTTTCAACCATTACGCTATGCCACGTGTTAGTGACTTTACTCCAGCTCACATTGCCGACATCCACTTTTACTATGGAATGGCACGAGGAAATGCCATGGGAGCACGCGCAGCTTACATAGCTGCATTTCCGAATCGAGAACCAGTCCCATCTGCCCGCAACTTTCAAGAGGTACACCGAAGATTGGCTATTATTGGTCTTGGAAATGGTAGAGACCGCCACGAACCTCAACGAATCATCGATGTTGCTGTTGAAGAAGCAGTACTACATGCGGTATTCGCAAATCCTGCGGCCAGCACTAGACGTCTTGCTCTACAGTTCGGAATATCGCAGATGTCGGTGTGGCGGATTTTGAAAAAAGGAGGCCTGCATCCATACCATTATCAAAGGGTACACCATTTACATGAAGACGTAGACCAGCAACCAAGGCGCATCATGTCGAATTGGATTCAAAACAGGACTAGGGACAATCCTGACTTTCTGAGGACAATACTGTGGATGGACGAATCAACGTTTACAAGGGACGGAATCACTAACTGCCGAAATTTACACCAGTGGTGTCCCAAAGGTGAAAATCCTAAATTGAAACGTTCATCTGGGTTCCAAGTAAGGTTCTCGGTTAACGTTTGGGCGGCTCTTATTGACGACAAAGTAATTGGACCAGTGATATTGCCGTGGAACTTGTACGCAGCAAGATTCTTGGAGCTATTAAGAGACGATTTACCAGAGTTATTGGAATATCTCCCGCTGGATTTGCGCCGAAGAACGTTTTTGCAAATGGACGGTTGTCCTGCTCATTATGCAATTATCGTCAGGGCATTTTTAAATGCAAATTACCCTAACCGTTGGATCGGCCGGCAATGACCTGTAGGATGGCCGGCACGGTCACCTGACATGACGCCCCTCGACTACTTTTTGTGGGGCACAATGAAACAAAAAATCTACAGCACCCCCATCGAAAATGAAATTGATTTGCAACAGCGCATTTTAAACTGTGCGAATCAGTTAAGAAATGACCCTGACATGATAAGGAGGGCAACTCATCAATTTTTACTTCGTGCGGCGCTTTGTCAGCAACAACGTGGTGGACATTTTGAAAATTTGATGCATTAGGTAGTTTCCTTGATAGTTTACATTAAATAATTTTACTGATCTTCGTGTAACTTATTATGAAAAATAAAATTTACTCCACTTTCCCCCACCTACGTATCACACTAGCAGATAAGGTTTTACCTGCTAATTAGGGGTGCGCGCGCAAGGCCATTGTTTGGGCGCTGATAACAAATGGTGTGTTTCAGCTAGCCGCGTGGTAATTTCACTGTTCGAAAGCTAATACGATGTAGATTAACATGAAATCATAAAAAAAATTAGTAAATGGGACGTTTTATTGAGCAATTTTACATTATTTAAAAAAAGTGATGAAAAATAGCCAGGATTACGCCATAAACCTCGTAATAATTAATTTATGGCGTCAGATTTTGTATTAGTTATCATTCCAACACTACAGCCTATTATTAGTTACCATTTTTTTTATTATTTGGTTGCAATAAATCAACTAATTTAAGAGACATTATGTTTTCTTTACAAGTAGGGCACAATAGCGATCCAATTTTTTTTTTAAATCATAAAAAAAACAAATAAAGGAAAAAAAATTTTTTTTTATTTTTTCGTCGATAAAATGAACTGTACTTTCCTACATTTTTTTTTGTGCACTTTATAAAGATTCACACTGTATATATATAGTACGCGTACTTGCACACCAAGAAAGTCCACTCGATCTGACCACGGGGATGCGAGTGGCACCTATTTGTCCGGCTGAAACATCTACTCAAGATGGTAATTACCAACAACTGATAGATCCTCTATTCATGATGGTTGTCCAACATGAATATGAGCAAATGTTGCAACGCTTTCCAAGTGCCAGATTTCTTACTGAAGCACGTCTAAGAGATCTTGTGCCGTACGATAATTTTCTGGAATGTATTCACGCTATCGGTAACTGAGCCATACAATTATCATACGTGCAGTAGAAATGTTTGAGTCTGCAATGATGGAAGGCACATATACGAGCGTTCAGAATTAACTTTTTTCGTTTATAGCAAATGTTGCACGTAGACTTATAGATGTGGACATGGACACCCGCTGAGCTCCATACGCGCCATACCAGAAGAACTACCCAAACCAGGGTTACCGGGAGTGTGAAATAAGAACGCTTATTTACATTGAGACTGTAGAGTGGTGTAAAGCCGCGCTTATGACCGCGCACCTCCGCTGACTGAGATGGAATGAATTAGGGTTTTTTTTTTTTTTTGGACCTGACTGTTGCTATGATAGGACGAACCCAATATAGCAGTCGAACTGCGTGGTTGGAGGGTAGCTTGGGGAAAATCCAAGGGGAAACTCCGGCACGACCACGCGGGAAGGGGTAAACACTGGAATACTCTAAAAGTTTGCGCTCCAGTGAGATTGGTTGAACGGTTTCAACCGAATCTGAGGTGTGAATGAATTAGGGGCGGGAGGAGCCTCTATTTATATGATTTTCCGTCTCACTCTTAGCGGGGTCACTACCAAGTTTGTGTGTGTAGTGTTATTGATTTATCAAAAGAACTTAACTAATACAAAAGACTTATTCTACGTAACATAATAGATATAAACAAAACATACTACTCGTTAAAATAATTAAAAACATAAACATTGTGGCGAAATTGGGTAAACCTTTATTTACATCAGATAACGTTGTATAGGCGAATAAAATAGTTATATACATTTCTTACAGCTATATGCGACAGCAAATACAGTTGTTATAAAGAATAAAAAAAAAGTAACGTATGTTACTTCCAACAACCCTGCCTTTACGTCTTAATTCGTTATCCTTAAGTGTGTCTATTGTGCGATACTTCTGTGATGAACTAATAACAGAGTAAGCTGCAGCACTTTGGTGTGAATAATAACTTCTGTATCAAAAAGAGATTTATTTGATTAGTTAAAAAATTTGAGAGATGGTCTGGTGGTGTATTGCCACCCGTCAACCAAAGCGCTTCACAACCATTGCAGAAAATTGATCATAAAATTGATACTTCATCCAAAAACCAGCGTATGGAAGTGTGGTTGAAAAAAGTCAATGAGTGCGCTTCAGTGTACGGGTGGGATGAAAGAACCACAACTCATTTCGCTATTTTTGCTAGGCAAAAGTTGCAAGGTCTGGCCAAAACTTGGTATAAGAGCTTGCATTATACTTTATACTTGGCAAGATTGGCAGACAAAGTTGTGTAGCGCTGTTTCCATGTGAACAGAACTAATGGTCCGACCTTGGATATGATTAGGTGAAAGAGTAGGTATAATGAATCTATTCTGGTTTATGAAAAGTTGAGTATAGCGAACTAATGCGAGATAGCGGGCAGCCGCGCTGCAGAATGCTTTATTCATGGTATCACAGGTAAGACATTTAGATCCTTGGCACTTCGTTGCACCTTAGTTAGTTATACTGGGCGTTTTCCGCAAATCGACCTCCATTGTGCCTATTTTACGTGAACGGCGGTGTGGCGCTACTCTTACCACCCCAGCTCGTCTAGAAAGTTGGTGAGTGCCTTGGTGTTGCTGACTGCGTCCCGTAGTATGTCTGGAGAACCTTGGTGCTTTATTCTGTATACCTCTACCTGCTTGCAGTCCAGTAGAATATGTTTAGTCGTTTCTTCTGCCTCCATGCACGCTCTTGCACATGGGACTGTCTGTGATACCTAAGTTATAGAGATGTCTGTTCGAGGTATTGTGTCCTGTTATTATTCCCACTATCTTGCGCAGTTGGTTTATATGTGTCCTTAGTAGTGCGGTTGTGAGTTTGTAGTCGCGTTTCGACAGAATCTCTTTGGTCTGTCTGCATATGTCTTTCTCTTCCCAGTCCCAAGCTAGATGTGATATTATCACTGCTCAGTGCTTGTAGTACCAATTTATTGTCTGAAAGTATCCGTATGTTTGTGTTCTCGACTTATCGTCTCCTTATGCCATTGCAGGCTTCAATCGGTCTAAAATATAAATAATTCATCCAAGTACATTCGTTCTATTATTCCATTATTGTTCATAATTGAATGATAGAATAATGTTCTGTAGAAATTGTTTTAATAGACAAATACTGTATTTTCAGATTATTTTCTGCTTAATATAAGTTGTCCTCTCATTTGTGTTAGTTTCAGGATTCTTATATAATACATAAACTCATGTCTCATAAGGATATAACAAACAACCTAAAACATACTCGAAAGAAGTAACTAATATGCTTCCTTCTTATTTGTGTAAAGAGCTATCCTCTTCAAGAGCTATCATGCTACACTGACAGATCCACAAGGTGTATTCAACCAGCATAAATATGTGATCCCATGGGACGATGTAATGGCCACTGAGATAACTGTAAGGATGTATGCTGACAAACAATATACTATCAGTGATCACATATTGTTGATGTGCCATACCATTAAAGACATTTTTGAAGATGAGATGACAGATGATACAGATGCTGTCAGACTATTCATACAAGCAATGATCTTGGTGTTTGGACGGAGTGTAGTAGAAGCCAGAAGCATGAAAAGACAACTGCGAGATGCTGATATTGACCTCAAAATTGACACAATGAACCAAGATGATCGTACAGCCATGGCAGCCTTAAGGACAGACCCTGATACCCAAGAATGCAAGACTCTACTTGGTTTGTATGATGTGGCCAATCCTCGAATTGTCATGTTAGCTTATTGTGGTGCTATATTGCTACTTGCTGGCAAGCAAATATCTGATGTCTCAGCCGAAGTATGGACACAGCGGAGAGTCCGAGGGTTGGTTGCTAGTATGGGTACCACCATTGATATGGGTAGAATTGCAGCCTTTAATCTTCAGACTTCCCTGAAAATATATCAAACGCTAAGCTTGCTTACAATTCTGAAATCCAGCATGATCAGAGTCCTATTTGGAAGTATCAGATCTGGTACTAGGTATCAGAGGCTCAATCTCCGGTGCAATGCTCATTTTTCTAGCATGGTCAGAGATGAACCACATTAGAATGGTTCAGGAGTATATATTTGGCAGATATCCTGTATTGTTAGCTATGAGGCAGCTGCAAGGGTCATCTCTAGGAGTCTTGGACACTGCCTGGAAATATCTAGGAACGTCGAGAACGTTGTCTGCCACCCGGCCATTGACGAGGCTATCTGGCACATTGTGTACGACTGCCCGCGCTTCGGCAGAGAAAGCCTCGAGCTTGAGCAAAAGACTGGAGTGAAAATCACTCCGGATAGCTCAAGCAGGAGACAACTGCTCGGGTCGGAAGAGAATCGCGCAAGCACGAAGAAGTTCGTAGAGAAGGCAAGTAGCATATTATTGTCTATTCTAAAACAGCGGTGAGATTTATTGTCTATACTAAAACACTTTGAGGAAAATGCATGTATGTAATTGTCTTTACTGTGTCGCTTTAAGGAAAAAATGTGTAGGTATGGTGTGATGGGAAAAAAAGACAGTTGTTATTTTAATTAGTTGATTATAATGGTGTGATTGAGGAAAAAGACGGTTGTTATTGTAATTAGCGGATTATAATTGTTTTTGATGAAGCGTAGAGCGTTAATTAAGAAGGAGGAGGAGGAAAAAATCAGGTGGTTGTGCTGTTGGATCTTTTTTAATTAGGATTGTATGTTGTTACTGTCTGTTGTTAACATGTGTGGTGATATGAGTTTTCAGGATCACGTGTACTGTAATGTGACTGTACACGGGGAAAAAACATGTTTGTCAAGTGTAATAATATAATCTCTCCTGACCCATAGTTCGGCTTACTTAGTTAAATAAATTGTATTTTGTAACGTTGTGGTACACATTCCTTAGCTCACCACTGCCCTAAATACCTAACGCTACAAGTATGTAGCGTATCAACGTGATTATACAATGTTGCAAATGAATGTCAATGTGTTTTCACGTGATAAATTTTCATCATGTGATTAGTTAATTTATCGGGAATCGAAGCCAAATTGGTTGTTAGCCAATTATATTTATAGGTATATAAAGCTAGCGATATCATACGGTGGTGTGTAGTTATTTGAATAACGAACCGACCGTAGACTGTGTGAGCAATGTTTAATACAAACTTGTTACAGTTGACTGTGTTTTTAACAATCGAGTCTTCACTCAAGGGTGAGAAAAGAAATGTGACTTTGCTTCCGTCGATGCGTGACTACTATTTTCCATCGTGTGTGAAAGCGGATGAGTGGTTCCTGTCCAGAGCGGTAATTTTAAATAAATTAAACAACGAGATGAGTGGCGAATGGCTTATAAAACTCTAAACAGCTCCGAGGGGTGATGGGGAGCCAGAGAGGAGTGTTTGGGTGAAACAATCTGAGTTGACAAGAGTGTCGCTGTGTCCGTATGATGAAGATATCAAAGTGTTGTGGGTAGAGATATCCAGGGAGAATATTTCCAAGCGTGGAAAACGTGAGGTGTCGTTAAAACAGACTTGGTCGAAGGATAAGTTTCAACCAAATAGTGAAGGATGATGTGGGTGTGGAATTTACCCTGAGGGTGAATAAAAACCTACAATCACACGATGCTGCGAGTCCATCATCATCATCACCGTCATCATCATCATCGGGTGCGGCAGACGTTGAAAAGAAAATTGTTTCTCTCGATGTGGAAAAAATGTTGGTAAATTAAGCGAAGATTGCGAGTCATACGTGCGAACGTTGGAAAAACTGTTGTCGTGGGCCACAAGTGAGATGAATAAGCTGAGCAAAGGTCAGATTTCTTTTTGAAGTTTTGTTCGCTCCCGGGCTTATCGATATTTATCCCATTATCCGTCCTGCTACGAGCGGGTTTATAAGACGCCTCAGCCCGGTTCTATTTCAAAAACGCTACAATGTCGGACCGTACAGTGTGCTGTGAGCAGTGTTGCAGCTGTGTCTGCCACATGCGCTCAGTGGTGCCGCCGCCTCCACCTGTTACCCCAGAGCGCTGCTACCCACAGCGTGCTCCGCGAACTAGTACTTTGGAGCCCGCTGCCAACAGCCGTGGGGCAATCTCGATTAGAACTCGACGTGCTCTGGCGCAGCGAGCTTTAGATATGCTGGCGCAGCATGTCTCTTCAGCTCCGCCTGCGCAGAGCACTCTGGAGCCTCAGCGTGTTCCACCCATCCAGCAGCAGCAGCAGCAGCAACAGCAGCAGCAGACTCAGGCATGGGTGAGGCAGCTGGAGCTTGAAACGGATTGGGACGCTTAAGGTCTCCGTCTCCTCCGCCACCACAGTATTTTTTTTTATCGTCATCACCATCAACTACTTCAACAACGGAAACGTCGTCAACGTTGGAGAGCGTACATCATTACACACGCATGTAATTATGAGTACGAGTGTGTGTAATGTGTAAACAGGAAAAGGAAGGAAGATGAGTAAAAACATCACATTCACTCCTGAAGCTCCCGTGTGAAAAATCGCTCGCTACACGCTCAATTCTTGTATGTCTTTTCTTACGCAAATTAACGAAATTGGCATCAGGTGCTCAACACGAGTGCCTGTGCGGGAGCTACCACAAAACAAGCCCATGTTGATAAAATCCTGCGTGCGGGAGTCTTCGAAGTACGACCCGGTGAACGGGTGCATCGTTGTTGAGCTACAGGACGTGGGGAAGGTGACGCAGCCGTCGAGATTCAACACGTTGGATGATGCAGCCTTTCTACCCCTGAACAGCGGGCATGTGTTCATGATGGTAAAGGGCCCCATCGGTCGCACCTTTGAAATCGTTTTTCAGTGATGTGCGCGTGTGTTTTTTTTGTTTTTAAGGTAACTAGAAAAAAATATTTTTTTTAAATTTTTCAGACCATGTCCGTCACCATCTCAAATGAAATAATTGATGGAAACAGTGTCATCTTTAAATCATGCTTGATTGATTTCATTGACCGTCATGAATTTATTCACTATTGGAGAAATGAGATGCCTTTTGCCTCATTGATAACCAAGATGAACTATTATCTGACCACATTGTATATTGAAGATGATTTTTCAAACGAATATTACACTCTTATACGTGTGTGGGACAACATTTCTAGTTATGTAGAAGATACCATTGGGGATGTAAATATAAACTATCTAACATTCATTTTAATGATGGAGAAATGTCCTATTGATTGTTTTTTCCAATTCAAATTTCACTGTTCGCTTGGCTGATAGATTTGTCACACTACTGTTAATTTGTGTGCATGATTTTATCCTAATAGAGCAATAGTTTAATTTTAAGACTTTGCGAATATAATTATATGAATGTATAAATTGCAGTTAGATACATTGATTTCTTTCTTTAAAGCCTTAGCGATCGTATACAATTTATTTCTTTAAAGCCATAGCGAATGTATAAAATGTAAACAATGTCAACTTAATTTTTTTTGTTACCTGTTTAAAACGTAAACACAATATGTTGTAGTTGATGATGATGATGATGATTTAATAAATGGTGTGTATGTGCCTTAATATTGTCTTTTTTATAAAAAAAAATGACCCAAGAGTAATTTTTTTCATCAGAAAGTATTTATTTGTAAAAATTATTTGAGAAACTTGCTCTTGTCAATCCACGATTTTTCATCCAAACCCATCCATTTGACGTAGACTTTGTTACCCTTCTTTTTTAAAACTTTTTCAACAAGGTCTGGGTTTTTAACCTTTTGTAGCTCTTGTTCGTAAAAGCAGCCCGCTATAGGTTCATTTTTTTCATCTTGCAATAAATAAGTGACGGGTTGGGTCATTTTCACTTTGGCAATTTTTAATTTTTCCGCAGACCAATTGCCGGTATATCCTTTTGTGAAAATGGTCTTATATTAGGTCCTTACCTATGAAATTGGCGGTGTGTATGGAGAATTTAATGAAAAATGTGATTTTCATACATTGAATTTTGCGGATTATTCAGCAATGTCAAATTCAAAGCAAACTAAATTTTGGTAGGAATATAGAAAACTTTTAAGCTACTTTACACATATCTTCATTCCTTAAAAATAGTTCGCATCATAAAACTATACGTAATTGAAACACTTTAACCGGCAGCACATGAAAAGGGCGGTTTTCAAGCTTTAATTTGAAACACTAAATAAAAAATTCAAACCTATTTTTTGTATTTAAAACCTTAGTTACATAGTCTAATAATGAAATTAAAAAATAATTTGGAAGTTGCAATAGAAATGAATAAATTACGTACAAAATAATATCTGTGAAAAAACCGCCAATTTCATAGGTAAGGACCTAATATTTGCTTATCCTCACATGATCTCCAACTTTGTATTTGGCATTCGGTTTCACCTTTCTATGGCTATAAACCTCATTTAAGTCGTTTAGAGTTGTTATTATTGACTTTTTCCGGTGCCATGCTGATAGTAGAGTGTACCTTGGAATTGTATCGTTTAGCCAGAGCTTGAATCTGCCTTGTCCAATTATAAGAGCCATTCAGGGCAAACGTTTGCCAAAGCCAATGTTTCACAGTCCTTATCACACGTTCCACAATAGATGCTTTCAGAATGCTAAATGTCGAATAGTGATTAATGTTCCATGTCTTCATGAGCTCTTGAAACTCTCCATTGAAAAATTCCTTATCATCGTCCGATTGCACATTTTTGGGGCATCTCTGCGAGTGATGCAATATTCGCGACATTGCTGCGGTAGTGTCGGTTTTATTTTTAGACTTTATCGGTTGTAGCCATAAATACTTTGAGAAGGTATCGATGCAAGTAAAAATGTATTTATGCCCAGCGTTATCTCTAGTGTATTTTTGCATATCGATTAGGTCACCACCGAGCCCATGGAGAGGGTGTACTTCACGTTTTGCTCTGAAAAGGGTTTGGACCGGAAACTCGTCGAGATGGATCCGGCGAAAGTAAAGGCTGAGCTAAGCTCAAAACACCTTGCTCAGATAAATTCTGCTAGACGCAACTTTGATTAGTTTCACGGTGTAAACCGTAGCGGAGGGTCGGGCTCGCGGCCACAATCATATCTTAGGTTTTTTGATTGAATTACCAAGCTACAAAATATTTTCTGCTGCATGACCGTGAAATCGTCAGCTACAGGTGATTAAAATGTGTCACAAGAAATATTTACAGAAAAACGGGTATATGATAAAATATAGGGTTTCTTGTGAAAAAACCTAAAACCTAGTTATTTTTGATTTCTCATTGAAACTCGCGCTAAAACCGACTCTCGCCGTCGCCCGTCGCTGCATCCTGCTTTAACTATTCCTTCTACTACGAAAGAAACTATTCTCATCCATGCTTAATTTACTGAAAATCTCGGGTGAGTCGTTTTAACAAGAACTATCTGTGCCAGAGCGGCTATTATGCTCGGGCATACTATGTAAAAACAGGAAACCAAACTTCGCTGTACGCCAGCTCTCCCTAATGTATTCTGCCTCATTAACGGAGATTTTTTACTATAAAAGCATTTTTGACTATAAAAGGCGTAGATAATATACCGTACGTCCACTCCCCTCTATTAATCCGTTGTAAATTATCATCACCATCACTTAGTTTCAAGATAAAACGGGGACAACGAAGAATCTATACAATTGCAAGAAATGCACAAAGACCATTAGGCAGAAAGCTCGTATGATTTCAAATATTTTGAAATCCCATTTGGAGTTGAAATTACCAATGCCAACACCATATGATCCAGAATCAATCATTATTCAGAAAAGTGAGATTTGTTAAAATCCCACACCACTTCATTTGATAGAAGATCATCAAGATAAGATGGTCTTTGGTGTTTTGAATGCACTAAATGAAAGAAAGAAGACATTTAAAACATGGGCACTTTTTTAGTTATACAAGTTCAAACAAGTATGATGTTTGAGGCAAATATGACGCTCAGTACCTAATCAATTTCTTGTACCTTTTAGATAACAATATAGACATAACATGTCTTGAGGGCCTCGAGGAAGAAGAGTTGAAGATTCTAATTCCAGAAACCAGACTGAGAGACCGCATCAAATTTAAGCAAGGTTTAAAAAAATACAAAGAGGAAATGGAGACAGTACATTCTGTAAGTAGAGCTGTAATGCAAATTTTACAAACATTTATTATTGTGAGCTGCGCAACATGTTGGTTGCTACCTCATGTGACCAAGGAGCAGGAAGTTTCCTCGCTCAGTGCATATTATGACATTCTCTCTCAACAATATCAGCTATGCGGATGACATGGTGCTGATGACTCCTTCTGTGGGTGCGCTAAGGCAGCTTCTCCGCATATGTAAATCCTATTCCGAGGCAAGGCTTACTATACAATAGCAACAAAAGTGAACTTATGGTCTTTAAGGCCGGTAACAAGTGTCCTCAAAATGTTCTACCAGTAGCCTTGAACGGGACAGAGCTAAATAGGGTGAAACAATTCAAGCACCTAGGGCACTATGTTACAGAGGACCTTAAGGACGATTTGGACATAGAGAAGAACGCAGAGCATTGTCCGTTAAAGCTAATATGTTGACTCATAGGTTAGCCAAGAGTCAAAAAGTGGACGCTGTCAAAATAAAACTTTTTAAAGCGTACTACTATATAGTCAAAAAAAGTAGTATACAAAACTACAATTTTTATTGCATGACTAATTCATAGATCAGAGCGATTAATTCATAGATACAAATATTCAAGTATTGTTATGGAAGTCAGGTCAACCATTTAAGGTGGGGGGACACGATCTCGGACGGGTACAGGTTAGAGTGTGGTGTGAGACAAGGGGGGTTGAGCTCGCCTACACTCTTTAACTTGTATGTGAATGAGTTAATTAGAAAATATGCATCGTCGGACATCATTAATTTGTATGATGACTATTTTGTTTAAATTTTAAAACAGATAATATCTTCAACCGCTTGACATACCCCACTAAGCATGAAACTTACATAAACTTTCTACAATGTTGATAGACCTCCGATATGAACGTTTAAAAAGAAAGGTCATATAATCATTACGGCTATTTTCATTTAACATGTATGTTTAAACTTACCAAAATGTTAAAACAGATGTCGCAATAACATTACGTATAAAAGTTGTTTTTTTATACTTTGAAGAAACAAACTCTTAAAAACTTACTGTAAGTTATGTTAATGATATTCCTACAATGTCATTACTATAACATTACAGGTGAAACATTGTAGCAACCTAATTTTTACAACATACTTTTGAAAACATTGCAGGTACTTAGCAAACTGAACTTATGAAAACTTTCGATATTAGCATTCCCGCAATGTCATTTTTGGAACATTTTTTTTTATACCTATATACAATTTCACCATTACAACGTTATTGTAACTTACAATTATTAACATTCCTGCAATGTAATTTTTGCAACATTTTTTTATTAAACTATGTAGAATGTCACCATTACAACGTAGTTGTAACTTTCTTAAGCAACATTGCTGTTATTTTGCAAATGTAAATGATTGTAACATACAATTATTATATTAAGACAATTTACCTAAATCAATGTAAAAATTGTGAAATCAACACAATGTTACAGGCTCAATGTGGTCTTAACTCCAATGAACAACATTACGGGTACTTCGCATAGTATAATTATTGAAACTTACTATTATGATCTTGCTGAAATTTACTTAATGCAATATTTAAATAATAACAAACTATACCTATTGACATTGCATTTAGTACATTGCCGCATTTCACCCCTTTAGGGGATGATTTATGGGATAAAAACTACCCTTTGTCCTTCCTCTAGACTCAAACTATCTCTATACTACATTTCATCCAAATCGGTTCAGCGGTTTAGGCGTGAAGAGGTAACAGACAGACAGACACTTTTGCATTTATAATATTAGTGGTACCTAACATATGGATTATTTTACACGGGCCATCTGACACGATGGCCAGTACGGCCCGTGTCGAAACATCAAAAATAAAGATTCAAAGGTTATCGGTTCAGCGGTTTTGGCGTGAAGAGGTAACATACAGACAGTAGACTACACTTTCGCATTTGGATCGAATTAATAAACAAAAAAAATTAATTTGAAGTGTAGGCCACTTGCACAAACTTTAATCCCTTTGATGTGCGGTAGAAAACCGACAGCACGTGCATGAGACGACCGCGACATATTATAGTCTCGATTTTTTTCGCACTATACCTCTTGTTCTAATTGTTTTAATAAGAGAGAGACGGATAGTGCGAGAGAAATCGAGAGAGCTCGCGTGCATGAGTCCGAAGTCAGAGGGCCTGCTGCGAAACGAACTTCGTTCGTGTATCTCCCTCTCTGTCGCACTTGCTAGTTCGAGCGACAAAGACGAAGATACACGAACGATGGGCTGTTATTCGCTACACGCTAACGCAGCTCACTCACCCGTCACGAAACTAGACCTCTACCTACGCTTAGTTACTACGCATCGCGGTGTCAATATAATATATTTGTGGGTGAGCGTTGAGGTGAGCGACACGAACGATTACAAGTTACAGAATAGGGGGCTGTATGGCTAGACACGTCGCGACAGGTCGCAACAGCTCGAACATTCGCCGGCCCGCTTGCTCGGCTTTTAATTTTGTGCACAAAAAGCACTCTTTTGACTCTTTTTTTTAATTACTTATTATTATATATATTATGTACTACATCGTATAACGTATATTATGGTCGGTAAATTGTTTATTTACATTTTAATAGTTGCCAAGCGGAAACCTAAAATTCTTTATTGAAAATTACTCATTTCCCAAACTAAATAATTAATCAAATGTTTGTTCAGTACATGTTCAACGCGTCTCGTAGCGCAAATTTTTCTGGTGGTAAATTAGTCAGTGTTGCCATGCTTTTTAAATACTTACCGCCTGTTTCACAATCGTCAAGTAAAGCATATTTGACAGATAAATTTAGCCCTTTCCCTTTCTTACACTTGAAAATAGACAAAGAGAGAGAGAGCTAACTTTAAATGGCAGGTAAATTTACTTGTCGATTGTGAAACAGGCCCTTTAGCATAATATAATGTTCATGTAACACAATATAAAAATGTTTTTAGTAGCGTTGCATTGTTGCTAATATGTATAGGGTACCTAATTATGCTGCTAAAATTATAGTTGTTCTTAAAAATCGTTAAATTCAAGGTAGGTAATCTATGTTTGAAACGTCTGTGAGGTTGTAAGTTTGTATGGACGGGTAATCTCTGGAACTACTCATCCAGTTTGAAATATTTTTTCACAGTGTATATTTAAGGGGCTACCATGAAAGAGATCCTAGTTGTTTGATAAGGCATTCTGACCATACTAGGAAACAATCGATACACGATTGCTAAAACTTTCCTCGATAGAAAAAAAATCCAAAGTTGCGTCCTATAATTTAGATTTTTTACCGGTTCACTATAAAACATGACATCAAGCGGCAATGGATGATATTTTACTCGTCTTTGTGCTGATTATAACGAAATATAATCCCCTCATAAGAACATTAATTTGCAATAATCTCATCATTTATGATTACGCGTTTTTAAAGCAACGAGGATTTGGTTTCCTTATATCTCAAACGTCAGTGCCATAAGTTTGTCTCTCTGCCCTCCGCCTCATATGGCCATAAATAAGAGTGTAATATACTGCATATGGCCGCCAGCCGTCGTCCACACAGGTTCTATGTAGCTCACCGCAGCAAAATTACTCACGAATTTAAATAATACGCCAGTATATGTAGGCCTACGGCGCCATTCAACACGAAACGAGCCGGAGGTCTTTTTATCGCACTCACACATGCAGAATAAATACATAATGTGAATACTAACTAGGTAATTACAAATTTCGACAACTTACGTAGCGTTCTCATGGTCTCGAGGAATATCGTCAATCAATCGAATATCAAAAGCGACTATCAAAATAACTGCAAATCAAACCTTGGCATGCCATTTTGTAATATATAGGTAGTAGGTACAGAACAAGAAATAAATCTGCTCGTCTAAAAGTAACTTTATCAAAAAACTTCATAATTACAAATTTTACAGATTCTGTCAAAAAAAACTATCATGTCATGATATCTTGCACTTACCATCAAGATACAGATTTTTTTCCTCGAAACCATCTCTGTCAAAAACTTATGAGCAGTTGCGGAAATCAGCCATTCCCATTATATACAAAGTTTTTACCTTTTTATAATATTAGTAACAACTAATCATAGTCATAATACTAGCTGGGCAGACTGAACCTAGTGAACCTACATTTGGAAATCTCCTTAATTTTACGCGCGATTGCTCAACTGGCAACACTGCTCCGCATCCGCGTGTGGCGGGGCGAGCGTCGGTCCACCATTTCTTTCATGTTGCGTTGCCGTGTTGCGTCGTTACGTTAATCTCGTTAGTGCGTTAGTCCGCCACAAAGAGTATACCTAGTAATATTATAATATAAGGAGGACCGCCATCGCATCGCTCGCAAGAAGAAAATGGACGAGTTCAGGTAACATGACAAGGTAAATTTCATCGTGCATAATTTTTAGATATAGTTTAGAGATGGGTTATAATATCGGCTCCGCGGAGTATTTGAGTACCTAACTTAAATCTGACCGTTCATTGGCACTTCGACTACTTTAATCGCTCGAACAAGACGCCATTAACCAAGATGCATGATGCATTGCGTCGTACCTATCTGTGTGTCGACCCATCTCTAACATATGTTATTTTAGCTAGAATTAGAATACTGTAATGTTGTAGTTCTGTAGAATTATGCATGCATCGAGTATCGGATCGCATGTTACGCTATTATTCATCGGTAGATAGGGTCATTCTAGTATTTTGTATAATCTTGTAATATTTAGGTAGGTAAATTATGTTGCAATGGCCGACTGTCGCCTAGAAGTTTAACCTTTCGTATGCCTTGTTCGAACTTACTACGTTAACTTCAGTCATGATTTGGTTGAATTTTTTTGAAATCTGCATACGAGAGGATAATTAAGTACTTATTATATTAGCGTTTGCCAGCGATTTCGTCCGCGTGGGAGTCGATTAACTATATCGTACCTCCATACAAACTTCCACTCCATACAAATTTGAGTTTTTGTTTATGTACGATGCATTTAAGTGTTAAAACTGATTCAGGCATACGCCTTTGAGCTGCCCTTTCTCATAATAATACAAGTAATTGTATTATCAAAATGTTATTGCAGAGAGAGAAAGCAGACGAGGCCGAATCTTATTGCAAAGAGAGAAGAAAAATCGGGTTTGTGGTCTAGCATTAGAAATTGGCAAATGCCAAATAAAAAAAAGGTTTTGTACTATATAATTCGTTTCATCCGTTTGTCTATTGACAAAGGCCTCATTTTAAGTATATTATAGCTGTAAAATAACCTATGTAAACAGCTACAGTTGCAGTAAACTTGACTTACATTATCCAATTTGCAGAGTGAAATTTGTTGTTACTTGGCAGTCTGCAGATTGGATAATGTATAACGTGATTTGACCTGGTCGCCACAATAGTAGGTACTAGATTTGAGCTACAGTTTCAAATATTGCTTTAAAAGACAATACTTGGTGAAATTTTTTGAAAAAAAAACGTGTATTTGAATGTTTAATTAAAAATAGTGGAGGGCAAAAACCTTTCTATATATAGTTTTTAAGTTAAAAAATATTTTGTGAAAATTGACCCAGAATTGAACTCCATCATAGTAAAATGTATGTAATCTTAGTAAAAATTCACCGAGCTTTTTTTTCATACTAGGTGTGCGGTGTCCTTTGTAACTTGTTGCTTTTAGTGACAGTGTCAAAAAATGGACCTACATAATATAGCTAAGGGTTAAAATATAACAAATTAATTTAATTATTTTCAAAATCAAATTCAAATCATTTATTGCATTCATGTAAGTATAAAGTTCTTTTATATAGGTAAATTATTACACTTGTATATCCGCTGGGATATATGGCCATTGGCCACTATTCGGTATCCGGCCTATTTGGCCACAATTTTACTATCCGACTTGACCGGTTTTCTTATGTATTAAAACACTATCTGGTATCCGGCCGGATAGTAAAATTGTCGCCGGATAGGCCGGATACCGAATAGTGGCCGGATATCCCAGCGGATATATAAGTGTAATTTCTATATAAAAGAACTTTATACTAATATGAATGCAATAAATGATTTGTTTTTGGTTTTGAAAATAATTAAATTAATTTGTTATATTTTAACCCTTAGCTATATTATGTAGGTCCATTTTTTGACACTGTCACTAAAAGCAACAAGTTACAAAGGACACCTGAACTTTTACACACTGAATTTTTATTAAGATTACATACATTTTGCCCCGTGTGGTGTCGGGTTAGAATAGCACCACCCCCTTTCTTCCTGTGGGTGTCGTAAGAGTCGACCAAGGGAACAGGGTTGAGGTGCGTTGTGGGCGATGGGCTAGCAACCCGTCACTGCGATATCACATTTTATCGATCTTTTATACCCACATTTATGCTAAAAGTGGTACTGGAACACAAGTTTCATGTGCTCTGGCTACCCCTTTTAGGGATAAAGGCGTGAATGTATGTATGTATGTACATACATTTTACTATGATGGAGTTCCATTCTGGGTCAATTTTCACAAAATATTTTTTTACCCAAAAACTAATGACTTATCCTCGTAAGGCCGAGATAGTTTTTGCGATTTTGAATTTGGAACCTTCTTTCATTGCTATACAGTTCGAAACTCGTTTTGAATTTGTACTTGTACAAGTACAAATTAAATTTGAGTTTCGAACCTTAATGGAGTTAAAGAAGGTTCCAAATTAAAAATCGCAAAAACTGCCTCGGCCTTACGAGGATAAGAAAGGTTTTTCCCCAATTGTTTTTACCTATACATTCTCTCTCTCTTCATATAAGAGCTGGGCTCTTGTCTGTGGAGTTATGGAGGCTTCGCCACCCATCTCGGTCTTCTGCCAACCTATACATTCAAATACGCAATTAATTGTTACAGGAACAGCCACCTATTAAACGAAGGAAAACATTTGCAAAAATGTCTCGTAAATATTTACGAACAGTTATTCATAAAGAATCAAATGAACCTCCATCTATCAGCATTAGAAATGAATCTCCACCTATCAGCATTAGAAATGAATCTCCATCTACCAGTATCACTCCTCAGGCTCTGCCCTTAGATGTTTGCATTGCAAGTAGACCAGTTGTACCTTTAACTGTCTGCTGCAATGGGGCCACGATTGTGTCTTCTCCATTCAATATGTCTTCATCAGTACATGTTGAGACTATTGCATCTACACCTACAGATACTAATGTAACAAATTTAAATCAAGATTTAAAACAGTGGGCTGTTGAAAATAAAGTTACTCACAACGTTTTTAATAATCTCTTAACAATTTTAAAAAAAGTTAAATTCGTAGAGGAACTAATCAATCTACCTTCTGATTGTCGAACAATTTTAAAAGTTGATAAAACAAGCAATATTGTTCCTACCAGTTCGGGTAACTATTACCATTTTGGATTAGCAGAAGGAATATGTTATAGTATAATGCGAAATGATAGAACATTGATTGATGAAGTAATCTGCTTTGATTTAAATATTGATGGTTTACCACTAACAAAAAGTTCTGGTAGCCAATTTTGGCCGTTACTAGGTAGTATCTGTTCAAGCAAAAAACCATTCCTTATAGGTGTTTGGCATGGTTATAAAAAACCCAAGCATCCTAATGAAATACTGGGCCCGTTTATAACAGAATATTTAGCTTTAAAAGTATCTGGCATATTGCATAACAATCAAAAGAAAGATATTTCTTTGTGTAAAATAATTTGTGATGTTCCAGCTAAATCGTTCGTACTGTGCATAAAAGGACACAATTCTTATTTTGGGTGCACAAAATGTATCACTGAAGGCAATTATTTAAACAACAGAGTTTGCTATGGTGACTTAAATGCAGCCTTACGAACAGATAGCCATTTTCGTGCTGGGTTATATGGTGAAGATTATCATGTAAACACAACCCCGTTGTTACAGTTGGAAATTGATTTAATTAAAAATATTCCATTGGATTATATGCACTTGGTGTGCCTGGGTGTCATGAAGAGATTGATTTCATTTTGGTGTAAAGGTAATATGTCTATACGAATGATGACAAATGACTTAGATGATGTTAACAAAACCCTCCTAGATATGAGGAATCACTTAAGCTATAAAGATTTTGCACGATTACCAAGGCCTCTTTCTGATAGTGATAGATGGAAAGCCACCGAGTTTAGGCAGTTTTTGCTTTACTTGGGACCAATTGTGTTAAAGGGTAAATTAAAGCCTACGCAGTATATGCATTTTCTCAGCCTCAGTTGTGCAATTAGAATTTTATGTAATACTAAATTATCTGTGATGCATAATGATTATGCCAAAGAATTACTCGTGTATTTCGTAAAAAAATATAAAATATTGTATGGTGAACAATATATTTCTCATAATGTCCATAATTTGATACATTTAGCTGATGAAGTATTAAACTTAGGACCATTGGATAGTTTTTCAGCTTTTCAATATGAAAATTACATGTATGAAATTAAAAAAAGTTTAAAAAGCTGTAATATGCCATTACAACAAATCATAAATAGAGAACACGAAAAGCGGTCTCTTCAAAAATGTAATGAAACTTGTGATGCAAATAAAACCGTCTTAGGTTATATTACTTCATACAGAGAACCCCTTTTAAATGACAACTTAGTAAAGGCATACAAATCGGTCAGCTTTTTACATTTTAGATTAGGAACTGATATTAAAAATAACCATTGCGTCCTTAAGGATAATACAGTGATCAAAATTGTAAAGCTCATTCAGTGTGAAAATACAAAAATAACCTACGTAATTTTTCGGAGATATTTATGTTACGAAAGTTGTTTCACACAACCTTGTCAATCTTCTATATTCTATGGTGGCAATGTAAC
Organism: Epinotia brunnichana; assembly: GCA_963854355.1. Taxonomy (NCBI): domain Eukaryota; kingdom Metazoa; phylum Arthropoda; class Insecta; order Lepidoptera; family Tortricidae; genus Epinotia; species Epinotia brunnichana. The sequence goes on from OY977944.1 coordinate 28,442,866, forward strand.
AAATTTATGCAGTATAAACGAAATTGTTAATATGGATGAAATTCTTACAAAATGTATCCATTACAAAAACTATGTAATACACTTTATCGTCTGATTTACATGTTCAGAGCAGAAGGTGCCCTTTGGGTTCGCGACCCTGCTGATTCCCTTCCCAATGTTAAGTGTGTTTCGATTATCTGTAGTTGCGTTAGGTAGGTAGCTACATAACTTTTTCTACATTTATATTGTGAATCCTGTTATTTAACGAAGTACATCACCTTGATTGATACTTTATTACATGTTTAATATCAATTTTCATTACAAATGTTTACTAATAGTCATTGTTAATTAGTTATTAATACCACAAACCCGATTAACTGCCGTCGACACCTCCAGGATGGGTAAGAAAAAGTTATTTTTACATGACTTGAATAAATAGAGATGAAAAATAGTATTTCCATAGCTTTAAGCTTTTAAGTAGTATAGTTAGTAGTCGTGACACAATGTAATTTGAATAATACGTATTAAGTTTCCATCATAACTGACTTTCTACCTACTGTTCCAGCTTGACACTCCGCCTACCGCCGTCTTTTCCTACTCTGTAATAACATGGTCAGTAAACGATGATGAATATGTATCTGCTGCTCCAAAAAATTGGATACATGAAGAAAAGAACATATGCATGTGGCCAAAAAATAAGAAAATTGAAAGGAAGGCAATCAATTTGCGTATGAAACCAGAGGAAGACTGGAATGAACTAAAAAATATCACCATAGTGGGACATTATGGTAAATATAATGATTTTATTTTCTCTCGTTGGATTGTCTATTGCTCAAAGGTTAACTGGAAGAGATCCCTTATAGAGATAACTTCGCCTTTGTACTCTTTCACCTGTCCTGATTGTATTTTTAAAATGACATTAAGTACAATAAAGAGTATACATACATACATATAATGGAACTTGATATATTTATTTATTACTTTCAGCAACACTTGCTGAAGCAAATGAAGTTGAAAAAAGGAAAACCAAGGCAACTAGCGAGTCTGACGCCGCTGCAGTAGATGAAATTCAAAAAAGACGAAGAATAAAAAATAAAAAATACTACCGTGATGACTCTATTACCCCACCGCCAACTTTGAAACAAACCACGGAATGTGCATCGCGAGACTTGGCTAGTGATGACAACAGCTCATCTGACAGCCCGGTGAGAACGCATGCAGACGCATGTACTGATTTAGTTTCTGAGGAGAATAATAAAGACAAACCAGGTAACTATGTACTTGAAGAGGATATGTTTATATTTTGATTAAAACATTTTCCAACTTAAAATTAGATAATTTAGTGTAAAGATTGACTAGCCAAGAAGCCCCTTATCGCATTAATTTTACCCCTTATATTATTTGTTTATAAGTATCTAAAGTATGTATATTATATATTTGTAAATTTGTGTGAATTTTTATATATTTGATGTTGACTGTATAATAATTTACTATTTAATAAGAATACAACCATTTCGTATGCAGGTGCTGCGGTTTCAGACGTTGGTAGTGACTATATTCTGGAATTAGATCGCACATTGACATCCGAGGATATTCGGAGAGCACAGATCATATATCGAGATGATCATGATGTACCAGTAACTTGTAGTGAAACCTCATCTGTCGCTGCGCATAGTACTGATTCACTTACACTACAGTTAAGTAAGTTACGCAATTTACAATCTTTTGTCTGAATGGCTAGGCTTAAGCGAACGCTAATCATTTGATGATCGCTCGCGCCTAGCCAAAAGCTCGTGCCTCTGTTACAATAATAATATTTCACCACCGCCGCGTAAGTACATTTGTCGCTTAAAATTGATGAAATAATACGAACTTTGTTTATAACAAAAGGATTTAGTTTATTAAAATAGAAAATACAGATTACTATGAACGTGCTACTGCGCTTACAAGGGCGAGAGTGAATACGTCTTTAAATCAGGGACCGGAACCGGTTACCCTAATCGGGGTTTTCCATAGGCTTATTTTAAAGGTTGTTTTAAAAACCCCAATCAATAAGGTTACCTTATCATAAGGTAACCTTATTGAAAGGGTAACCCCAACGATCCAGTTAACTCAGTTAACCTAGGTTAACACTAACCGAAATGAAAACCCCATCCAATACGGTTACCGTATCATGAGGTTTTGAACCAGTTTAAAGGAATATGATTTTAACGCACACTTAAATACGACTTATTATTGAATAACCGCCGTGGCTGGCATCGGTTTTACCAAGCTTGCTAGGATACCGCAAGGCGCTCGGCGGCACTGTTGAGACGCCGCGAGGCAAAAGTCGCAAGCGCCGTCTGCAAGCCGCGGCACTTAATGCGTTTCACTCAACCATGTTGATCTCTATGCAAACTGGTTTCGTTTGCCGAAAACGCGGCTTCTTATTCAAACAGTGTGTCAAATGGTACATTGCTTATTTATTACCTCTGTAGCCTAGTTGGTAGTGACCCTGCCTACGAAGCCGGAGGTCCCAGGTTCGAATCCCGGTAAGGGCATTTATTTGTGTGATGAGCACGAATATTTGTTCCTGAGTCATGGATGTTTTCTATGTATTTAAGTATTTATTTTTCTATATAAGTATATGTATATCGTCGTCTAGTACCCATAGTACAAGCTTTGCTTAGTTTGGGACTAGGTTGATTTGTGTAAGATTGTCCCCAAAATATTATATTATATTTATTATTATTATGAAAAAAAAAACAGTTTGAATGAGAACCCGATTCGCGCACCGAGGATTCCGTACAAACTTAGCTTATAAAGGATTTATGATGATTAATAATTAAGTAATTAGGACAATTTTTTTGGTTGATCTTGTTAGGTACTGTTTTCAAATCCAGTTTTCGGAGCTGTACGATTTTACCCAGTTTAGTGCATTTTATTATATACGTTTCTAATGAACTCGTCGATCTCATTGATTGGCTCTAGCTAGCCAAATACACAATATCAGAATGTAAGAATCTGTTGTCAATATGACAACGAAACATCGGCACCTCCGCGCGTATAACAACATAGAGTTATTATCCCGGGACTACAAAAGAATATGAATAAATTGTGTTTTTAGAAATCCGGGATTGGTCCTAATTTATGCAAATATTATAAAGAGGAAAAATCTGTGAAGCTGTAGCTTCGTAAGTTTCATAGTGTCTGTGTATGTAAAAATGGGCAGTGATCAGAATTTATGGTGCAACACGGTGGGATATCGAGTAGAAATATTAATATGGAAATCACCAAATTACAATATCTTGTATAAAAAAAATTGTTTTTTTTATAATCGTAGCTAAGCCGCTTAGATCTATGGCAGATCAGTTGTTTAGAATTTTTTTGTATGTAGTGATATTATTTTATATCAATTGTTAAAATGTTATTAAAATTTGTTCTCCAAAAATAAAAGTAAGTCTCGTAATCATTTACTCCGTTTCGCATCGGGAAATCGGATCGTTGGTAATAGGTAATAACTGGAACCACTGGGCCAATAAATTTTTATTTCATCAATGTACTGTAGAATGGACTTTCTGGTTGGTCTTAGGCCATAGTTAATGCCATGGTTTGCCTGCGTTTTTTTGCAATTAAGAGAATGTACTCATATAAAGAGATTTATTACCTTGTTATTATTATTTTATTTTTCTATTGATATGACTATCGATGTTGTTATCGCACGGCAAGGTAAAAGCGGGCCAAAAACGAATGGGTTTTGGTATTTTCTAATGTTTTAGGATTAACCAGATTACGGCGGCGGTCGTAGTGACAGCAATAAATGCCTCATTCATTATTACAAATACGTTCTTGCCGACGTTGTTATCTTTAAACGACTTAAGCTTTTAACTTTGTGGCTGATTTTAACTGGGGTGTGATATTTCTCATTATTTTCAGAATAAGAATTTTCGCAAACATTCGAGCCTACCTGCAAGTCGTATGTAATTAGTGCATTATGTTTTACCTTCAAGTGAAGTTAAGACGTATTAATTGCTGTGAATTTTGTTATTGTTGTTGTTTTTGTTGCGTTTGTACCTGATTAAATTGACGATTTTGGTTACTGTTTATGGAAACTGATTGCTGCATTTTGATTGGTTTGTGAAGTTTAATTGGATTAACAAATTAATGTTATTAAGGTGAGTGTATACATTTGAATATCCCACTTAATATTTATAAATGCGAAAGCTTCGATGTTTGTTACTCAATCACGCTTAAACGGCTCAACCGATTTTGGTGAAATTTTGCACAAAGATAGTTTATGGTCTGGATTAAAATAGAATAGTTTTTATCCCGGATCCACGCAGACAAAGTCGCGGGCGGAAGCTAGTATTGTATTCTGTCGCCAAATCTTTAAAGTATTAATGTCAATACGTATATTATTACCTAACCACAATAACTACGAAATTATGAACAGTAATAAAATCCCGGACATATATAAAATAATGCTTACTCGACATTTTAAGAATCCCGGCATTGGATGGTGTTAGCAACTTCTAAAGATAAAAAAGATAAGATTGTGTAAGATTGTCCCGTAATATTTATTTATTTATTTATTTATAAACGTGCGACGCCCTGGCATTCAGATAATTATACAAATGGCGCCGATAATAAGGAACGCTGTTCATCGGTACTTTGAATATGATGATTGTTTCGGTATCGGCACTTGTCGGTTGTGAAATAATAAGTTAAAGGTATGGTGTTTAAATATATAAATTATAGATCTTGCATATATTAGTTAAGTTTTCTGAAATAATATAACTAAACTTATTTACACTAAAACTTAGAAATGGATTATTAATGAATTTCTTTCAAGAGTTTCATTAAAATAACTTGTAACATGTGTCAGTATTATTTTCTCCTATACACTCACTTCAGGTTCAGGTTCTCGAGTGGCGTGGCACAAGGTGGACTGATGACCTGATAAAGGTCGTAGAAGTCCGCTGGATGCGGGTGGCGCAGGACCGGCCATTGTGGCACTCTTTGGGGGAGGCCTATGTCCAGCAGTGGACGACTTTTGGCTGATAAACAAAAAAAAAAAAAAAGGTAAACACTAAACATTCAACCAACTTGAGAAATTACAAAGCAGCCAAACATGCTTAGTGAGCATCAAGTTCTTGCAACGCTGAGTCAAAAAGTCAGAATCAAGATGTCATTCAAAATAAGTAACTTATATTTATTATTAACTTACACCACACTAGTTAACTTTAAACATAACGTAAACTGCGTACTTTTTAGGGTTCCGTACTCAAAGAGTAAAACGGGACCCTATTACTAAGACTCCGCTGTCCGTCTGTCTGTACGTCTGTCTGTCTGTCTGTCTGTCCGTCTGTCACCAGGCTGTATCTCAACAACCGTGATAGTTAGACAGTTGAAATATTCACAGATTATGTATTTCTGTTGCCGCTATAACAACAAATACTAAAAACACAGAATAAAATAGTTTTTTATAGATAATACGGAACCCTTCGTGCGCGAGTCAGACTCGCACTTGGCCGGTTTTTCTATTTTCTATATATCTACTTTGTGTTGGTTGTTATCAAAATTACCGAATCTTGTAATATACCAAATAGATGCCCAAAACTGTATGTACGTATTTGTTTGCTTGCATTACCTATCGTGCAGCTAAGACAAAGAAAAAATAGAGATACCATGTTTACGTAACTACGATTTAGTTAATTTTGACGTCAGTACAAACAATTATAAATACGGAAATACCATATACCTATCTTTGTGAATGCTTAAGTAGATTGCACTCATAACACAGTCGGTAAAATATATTTATAATAATGAATAAGGTATTTATCGTTGTCATTATGACTGTCCCCGCATTCTGGTTAATCTTAAAACAATGGCAAATACCACGAACGGTGAGCTTTCAGTCCGCATCCTGATGCGCAGTGGATTCAATATTACGAGTATCTGATATTCCACTTGAACGCAAACAATACACGCAATAAACCAAATACTCCTAGAAGCTCCTAGAAGATTTTAAAGGAGCTGGTTCGGCTTTACCTGTTTTGGTGCAGACCAACAAGTGTTGATACTTTTAAATATTATTAATAGAATAATTTAAAAATAGGTACATACCTGAAAGTAATTTTATTTATTTATTCTATTTCTGAATTATCTTCGGTACTTTCAGTGTCAGCGTCACTTCCAACATTTATTCTAAAGTTGGAACATGGTGTTTCTAAAAATCCTTCTTCAATTTTCTTACAGTGGTTGCAAGAATTCTCCCACAGAATCGGATCAGAAGTATTAATAATGTCACGTATTTTAGTTATAACACTATAGTATGACCATATCTCTCAAATGGTCGTATTGTTTTGCTGAGCTGTGTTAATTTTGCTAAACGGAAAGGTAACAGGAAAAGTATCAAGATCGTTTGACGCAAATGGGCTCGCCGCGACTTAAGCCTATTGTTATTGCTAATGACGGTCTCAAGTGGAATCACGCCAGATAATATTGAATCCACATAAGCACTCCGATAACAAATACTGTAACAAATCTCTACAATTCTGTTCACATATTAATCCGTTAATTAAAATGAATCGCACTAAAACGCTTTTAAAGAGTATTTTTTATGATCCCGGGATTGGGTGGTTTAACAACTCTATATATGGTGCACACACGCCGCCGCCTCAAAGATTATCCTATCGACTACTGATTTCCATGACGCGACGCGACGTGGAAATAGTTATTTGTTATACAAGGGGGAAAGTTGTATTTTACCTGCGAGTGTTAATTTTGGGTATATACTCGCACCGCTCAGGATTTTATATTTGAACCACTCGCTTCGCTCGTGGTCAATCATAAAATCCTTTCGTAAGCTCGTGTTTCAACACACGAGAAGTAAAATAACTTTTCAACCGTGTATAATACTAATCTTTTCACCTCACTACAGCGAGGAAAATAAGAAATAGGTTAAAAAAAAAGAAAAAAAAAGTTGTAAAAAAAGTAAAAAAAAAGTAAAAAAAGAGGAAAAAAAGTTTCAAAACAGTTAAAAAAGTTTAAAAAAAAAGTTAAAAAAAGTTGAAAAAAAAGTAAAAAAAAATATGTTATAAAATATACAAAAAACCAAAAATAAACATTTAACGTTCTACGTCATAGTACTTATAACGTTCTACGTCTACTTTCTTCACATGTGGATAAAAAGCGATTTTCTCAATAGATATCAAACATACAAAAAGACCTTTCCGAGCAAGTGAGGTGAAAATATTTTGTTCGTATAGTAGGTACATTTGCTTCCAAATTTTTTTTTTTTAAAAAGAAATGAAAAATAAATATTTATTTCCGTAACACAGTGATATGCAGATTACAAGGTAGGGGCTTCCTATTAAGTATATTTTAATATATCTACCTATATATTTATTTCATTCGTTACTTAAGAGCCCTTAAGTTACCTTTACTGCCACTGAACTTTTAAATCTTAATGTTTTTTTCTATAGAAAGATAGTTTGTGTGTGTGTCATGTCATTATATAAAACTAATTAAATTGTATAACTACCCACCGGGAGTCTGATCCCATGAAACAGCAACGCGAACGTACGATACGCGATACTCTATAACATGTTTAAACATAATGCGCAAATCACAATAAGCAGCTGATGATAAGGTTACCATAACCCAATGAAAACCCCAATTAAAAACCCCATCCCAATAGGGTTTGAGGTTAACTCAATTAGTAGTTACGGTTAACACTTCCGATAAGGTTACCGTAACAATCGGTTAACCGTATCATACGGTTAACCCCATAACAGGTAACCGAATTGATTCGGTTACCGGATCGATACGGTTAACCGTAAAGAGGTGTTTTCCGGTCCCTGCTTTAAATAAAATATCGAGACAGTGGTCGTGCGTGTTTGCCCGCCTACATTTATCAGGCGCTGTAGTTATGCGTCCCAATTCCAACACCCTCCTCTGGACGCAAACCCATTGCCATTGCAAAGGTCAGATGCTTTGGCCGGTGCAATCCCTTTGTGAACACATCAGCCAACATGTCTTGAGTGCTTTTGTAGCGAACGGATATTTGTTTCTTGGATATACGCTCCCTCACGAAATGATAGCGTATATCGATATGCTTGCTTCTGGCATGGTAGATGTCATCACCTGAAATGCTGATAGCACTTTGATTATCGCAAAACATAACAATTGGTATACTTGACATAGTAGGACAAAAGTCCTCTTCCAATTGCTTGAGCCAGATAGCTTCCTGTGTTGCCGTAGATAGTGACATATACTCTGCTTCGGTTGTTGACAGAGCGATTGTAGGTTGCCTTTTAGAACACCAGCTAATGGCAGCGCCCTGAAAAGTAAAAACATATCCAGAACATGATCTTCTATCTTCAGTATCTGTAGCCCAATCGGCATCACAGTAGCCTACAATGTTTGCATCATCTTTCTTGAAGGTAAGTTTTAGATGCTGTGTTCCTTTCAGGTACCTTAATACTCTTTTTGATGCCATCCAGTGCTGTGTTGTAGGTCTATTATTAAATCGGCTTAGTTGATTTACAATATAGGCTATGTCTGGTCTGGTTCCTTGTGATAAATATAAGAGACACCCTATTAACTCTTGATATGGAACATTTTCTAGGACCTCGTCGTCTTTTTCAGCCTTTTTCAGTTGCAGGTTAGCCTCGCACGGAGTATAGACTGGATTGCAGTCACTCATATTGAAACGAGTAAGTACTTTTTCGATGTAAGCAGCCTGATCCAGAGAAATTTCTTTCGTTGAAGTGTTATGCATAATTCTAAAGCCAATACAACACTTTGCTTCACCTAAGTCCTTCATATGAAATTTGGTGCTCAGTTTTTTCTTTATCATCTTGACAGTTTCTTCATCATTATAGAAACATAGTAGATCATCAACATAGACTGTAAGGATCAGTATATTTTGTTCGTTGACTATGCGGTGATATATACATGGATCTACTTTTGATCGTGACATTCCTTTTTCTAGTAAAGCTGCATTGAGCTTTTTATTCCATTGCCTGCTTGCCTGTTTTAGACCATAAATGGATTTTTTTAACAAGCACACTTTATCGCCTTCCCCAAAATACGGTGGCTGCGACATGTAAATGTCTTCCTCAATGTCACCTTGCAAAAAAGCTGTTACTGCATCCATCTGGTGAATTTTCAAATTATATTTTACAGCCAAGCCAATCACATATCTTATGGAGGTATAGCGTACTACAGGGGCATAAATTTCATGATAATCTATACCTTTTTTTTGTTGGTAACCTTTTCACGACAAGTCGTGCTTTCATTCTTGATACATTGCCATCTTCATCTGTTTTAGTTTTGTAAACCCACTTGCAAGGGATTACTTTTTTATTTTTCTGCATGTCAACTAATGTCCATGTATTGTTAAGTAGTAATGATTTATATTCTTCCTCCATGGCATGTATCCACTGATCTGCCTTATTGCTCTCTAATGCTTCGGAAAGGCTTTGTGGATCCTTGTCCACGATACTCATAGCTGATTCGCCATTCATACACATAAAAGATGCATTTTCTTGGGGAGGATTAGCTTCGTAAAATTAATTTCGACGACGTCTTGGACGAAGATTCATTTTAATGTCTGGAATATCAATGCTCTCTTCAGGATTGTAAGATTCATCGTCAGGATCTGAATCAACCGATGCTGGTGAAGAAAACGAATCGACATTCAGAGACGTTGTATTCAACTCGTCGATTTTAACAGAGTCATTTTCATCTCTGATTTCATCTTTTTCGTCATTGGCATTTTCTTTATTATCCTCTTCGATATCATCTTTCTCTTCATTAGCATTTTCTTCAGAAAAAGGTAAGTAAACTATTTTAGATTCAGGTAAGTTCAATTCCTTTTTATTACAAGACATTACTTTACTCTCCGATTCATGCGTACTAGTTTGTCTTTCATTAATACTTGTTTCTTTTTTTTTCAGGTACATACTCATTATTAACAATATCTCTTTTTACAGTGTATACGTGTACTTTACGTGAAAAATCGTCGATGAAAGTGACAAAATACCTGGCACCTCCAAGTGATGCAGTTTGCATCGGTCCACACACGTCGGAGTGGATGACTTCTAGCAACTCGGTTGCTCGGGAGCCCTCACTTGGAAATGGCTGTCTAGTCTGCTTTCCTTGGATACAACTTACGCATGTTATATTTTGATTAGACGGAGATAATTTTACACCGGTAGTACAAGTTGGAACTTTATCCATATCGCTGAAGTTCAGGTGGCTCATTCGTTGGTGCCATAAGTAAGTATCATTTTCAGTAACTGCGGGCATGGCTTGAGCTTTTTCATATGCTATGTTTAGCTTATACATATCATTTATTAAGTTGGCATCGGCTACTTTTTGACCATTATTATTTGATATTTTACAGCCATTGTCTTTGAATTGGATATTGCAACCACTTTTTATCATTTTGCTTACTGAGATAAAATTTGTTGATAATTCTGGCACATAAATTACATTTCTTACCAGAATTTTATTGATATTGCCTCGTGTGTCTGGTACGCTTATAGTTACATTACCGCAACTTTCGACCCTGAGTATTTTATCGTTAGCAATTCTGATGCTTGTTACAGGTGGTGCAGTTTCGTCCTCGAGCCACTCCTTGTGTGACGTCATATGCATCGAGGCTCCTGAATCGACGTACCAGTTCAGCGCATCATTCGATCTGGTTGCTGAAAAAGCTGCAATAAAACCATTATCTTTATTATCTGTTTTATTTTGTTTATACCAACAGTTCTTACTCAAGTGCCCGTATTTGTTACAATGAAAGCATCTCGGTCCCTTTGATTTATTTTGCCCTTTTTCAATATTTTTATTATAATATTGCTTCTTGGAGTTTGAGTAAAATGCGGTTGTGTCCATTGTTTTTACTTCCTGTAATAACTTTGTTTTAATAGAATCGGCACAAATTTTCACTCCTGAACTCTCAATGGCCATGATCATGGGTTTATAGGCATCTGGTAAGCCAGCTAGCATTAATGTCCCAAGCCATTCATCATCCACTTTGAAACCAATATTTCGTAAGCGATGTGCGGATGACATTATTTTATTAACGTAATCTTCTATGCTTGAGCTATTTTCTAGCGTAGTGTTTATTAAATCCTTTAGCAGACCCACTTTTCTAGTTAAGCCTGAGTCTTCGAAAGCTCGCATTAAGTTATCCCAAACCTCTTTAGCTGATGTGGCCTCTCTTACATGCACATATATTATGGGGTCGATAAGTAAAATGAGTTTCGACTTAGCTTTAATGTCCTTTTTTGCATCTACAGCCTTGCCGGTTTCTGTTTCGATACATTCCCACAAATCTTCTAATTGCAAGTAGGCCTTCACTGCAAAACTCCAAGTGGCATAATTTTCTCTTCCAGATAACTTTTCTATACTCAGACCACTATTTGAAGCCATTATGATCACATATACTTGAAATTATGCTGAAACAAAACCTACGTGATTTCGCGAAATTTGAGGTTATAATGATTTGTACTTTTACTTTAAAACACTTTAACTTTAACTTGTTTTACTATTTAGGCATGGGGCGGCCCATAACCTGATGAAATAATACGAACTTTGTTTATAACAAAAGGATTTAGTTTATTAAAATAGAAAATACAGATTACTATGAACGTGCTACTGCGCTTACAAGGGCGAGAGTGAATACGTCTTTAAATAAAATATCGAGACAGTGGTCGTGCGTGTTTGCCCGCCTACATTTATCAGGCGCTGTAGTTATGCGTCCCAATTCCAACAAAAATATTACAGGTCAAGTTATGACTGAGCTGAAAAGTCTCAAATCTATCGCTGTCTTCACGATGCATCGAGTGGAGAACATTGAAGATACACTTAAGAGAATCCGAGTACCTTCGCAATGTGAGAACAGTCCCTCACGATTACTTCCTGATTTGCCGCTGACGGAATTACGCCACCTAAAAAGCTTAGAGGAAAAGATGGTGGATGAACCATTCGAAAAGCAATTGGTAATTATAGTTTTTTATTTTATTATTGTCGCTCGTAAGAGGTTAAAAAAAGTACTATACCTATACATACTGATCAGGGAGACTTCTATACCGGTGTGTCCTTCAGTGGCCGTGGTGGCCATACTTTCGATAAGTATAAAACTTGATTTATAAACTTTCGAGTGCAATGTAAAAAATAAGAAAATTTCGTTATTTTTGCTTCCTAGGAACTTTTTAGTCAATTGATTATATGTAGACCGTTTAACAGAGTATAGCCAAGCAGGCGAGTAATATAATATTTAAGTACTAAATTTGATTTAAAATACTTTTCATGCAGTAAACCGATGGGTGCAAATCCTGCCTCTTTTCGTACCTCCTACTGGAACTTACTTCGACACCTACTTCGATAATTCAAGTAAAAAGTGTTCTGATTTTTGTATTTTCAGTTTAATATGCTGAAGTATACGGGCGGGAGTAGAGAGCGCGACTGCGTGAATCGTTGCCTTGAGAAGATTTTCACCAATTACTTGGCACAATTTTGCTCGTGGACCGGCAAGAAGAACAACTTTAAGCTGTCATCGCTCAAAGTTATGACAACATTAAAACGTAAGTTTCATGTTCACATTCAGTTTTCGATTCATACATTTAGCAAGGGCTGTTTGAAAGTGTTTTATCATATAAAACTGAAAGACAAATGGAAATCACTATACTAGCTTTCCTATATAAATGATTCGTGAGCTATATAAAAATAGACCCTGACTGTTCACATAGTAAGTTTCATAATTTTAGTTCAGTGGACCCCGCGAGATGGACCCACAACACTTCAAACAATTTAATTTCTCAATTTAATATGGCTTGAGTTTTTGTTTACATAAACTAACACTTCCTGTTTATTGTTACAGTTGCTGTACGTGAATCATTCCCCAATATAACAGACGATGGATTTGAACGTCATGTAATGAGCTGGTTTCAGCATGCTGCTACAAGACTGAAGAGGCAAAACTAAGTTTAGTGCTGAATTCCCCCCTCTGGCCACGTAGTCCGACTGCTTTGTCCTACTAGTCGGACGAGGTGGATTTATTTTTCCCGTTGGTTCGTCTATCGGACTGCATGGAATCGCATTTCCATGTCGCCCAAATGTGATCGGTCTACCTGGCCTTTTTTTTCCTGTTAGATCGATTAGTCGGACTAGAAACTCTCACCAGGATAAATCAATATAATAAAAACAATTAAGTACATGTTTTTTATTGTTATATATATCTAATTGAATAATTTAACATAACAAAACTACTTTTCTGTTTTAAAATAAAACTTTCCTTAACCACACTAAAATGAATACTATCAACATTTAAAGAGCGAGCCTTTCCAAGCCAATCGCTCTAAGAAGAAACCGACATCCATATCAAAATCTGTAAGCATTTTCGGTTAACGGTTTCTTGCGAAGGTACTCGGATTCTCTTAAGTGTATCTTCAATGTTCTCCACTCAATGCATCGTGAAGACAGCGATAGATTTGAGACTTTTCAGCTCAGTCATAACTTGACCTGTAATATTTTAAGCGACAAATGTACTTACGCGGCGGTGGTGAAATATTATTATTGTAACAGAGGCACGAGCTTTTGGCTAGGCGCGAGCGATCATCAAATGATTAGCGTTCGCTTAAGCCTAGCCATTCAGACAAAAGATTGTAAATTGCGTAACTTACTTAACTGTAGTGTAAGTGAATCAGTACTATGCGCAGCGACAGATGAGGTTTCACTACAAGTTACTGGTACATCATGATCATCTCGATATATGATCTGTGCTCTCCGAATATCCTCGGATGTCAATGTGCGATCTAATTCCAGAATATAGTCACTACCAACGTCTGAAACCGCAGCACCTGCATACGAAATGGTTGTATTCTTATTAAATAGTAAATTATTATACAGTCAACATCAAATATATAAAAATTCACACAAATTTACAAATATATAATATACATACTTTAGATACTTATAAACAAATAATATAAGGGGTAAAATTAATGCGATAAGGGGCTTCTTGGCTAGTCAATCTTTACACTAAATTATCTAATTTTAAGTTGGAAAATGACCGTTAACCGAAAATGCTTACAGATTTTGATATGGATGTCGGTTTCTTCTTAGAGCGATTGGCTTGGAAAGGCTCGCTCTTTAAATGTTGATAGTATTCATTTTAGTGTGGTTAAGGAAAGTTTTATTTTAAAACAGAAAAGTAGTTTTGTTATGTTAAATTATTCAATTAGATATATATAACAATAAAAAACATGTACTTAATTGTTTTTATTATATTGATTTATCCTGGTGAGAGTTTCTAGTCCGACTAATCGATCTAACAGGAATTAAAAAGGCCAGGTAGACCGATCACTCGGGCGACATGGAATTGCGATTCCATGCAGTCCGATAGACGAACCAACGGGAAAAATAAATCCACCTCGTCCGACTAGTAGGACAAAGCAGTCGGACTACGTGGCCAGAGGGGATTCCCACTCAATCTCATTTCATTACTCATGTTTTTGTTTTGAAAAGTACACCGGTATCGGCAATTGATGTATAAAGGTTGACGCACACATATTATCACCATCGCCGCACCTCGAGACGTTCAGTATTCCACGAATGACCTACCCTATTTGCTAGAAAATGTAATGTTCTAAACTAAACTATAACTTGCTATCATTATTTTGTGTCTCTCTTAAAGAACATTGTAAAGTCGGGCTCTTGAAAAATAGTTCTCCGCACATTAGTTAAGGCTCATAGATTAAAGGCCTCCCACACACCGAACGCGTGTGCGGCGCGGAGCGTGTGCGGCGCAGCTTGTAAAACATTGAAACTACACTTCAAATACACACCGAACGCGCCGCGCCGCGCCGCGCTGCATCCGCGTTCGGTGTGTGTTTGAAGTGTAGTTTCAATGCTTTACAACGCGCCGCGCCGCGCCGCGCCGCGTCGCCCCGCTCCGCGCCGCGCTTGGTGTGTGGAGGCCTTTAGGCGTTGCTTAGTGTCATACTTTCTAGCGGTGACATGGTATCGTACGGTATACAAACCTACATAAAAAAATGTTCGAGAAATGTACGAAATTATACACTAATTAAAAAATTGTACTACACATACTCGCAAGAAAACGATGATCAATCTGTCACCGCTAGGAAGCATACTTTCAAGCGGGCGCTATCAATTTCACTATGTAACAGTCTAAGTTTTCAAGTTTCTTGTGAATCATTGCGCTGGTGTTGTCATAAATAGACTAAAGCCGCATTCACATTTGTCTGTTAGCACTATTTTATGGCAACTACCTATCACGCAATCATTATTTTGTGTGTCTCTCTTAAAGAACATTGTAAAGTCGGGCTCTTGAAAAATAGTTCTTCGCACATAGATTAAGGCGATCCGATTCTGACAATACGGGTGTAGACTCTAAATTTATTATTACTCCAAAAGGAAGAAGGCAAAAAAATATGCCTAGTGACCAATGGTCAGTTAAGTCATACTATTACTTATTCTGTGGTTAAGTGTTACCGTTTGTACCATAATGGGCCAGGTCTAGTAAATAACTACTAGTACTCTTTTATTCAGTATGCACAAGTGAGAGCCTTGTTTGATTTCTGTTATTATTTCCGCTGTTCCGCATAGTTTATTTAATAAAGAATGCCTTTGTCAAATTAACTGGTTTTTATATTCTGTCGACTACATCTAATTAACTTGAAGTTTTGTTTTTTTTCGTTGTACCATTTTCTCGTATTTTGGTTGTATTAAATAGATGCGGAGCCATGACGTTGCATATAAAATCTGCGTTCTAATAAAGCCTGTCCTATAATATATATTAATATACCAACATTATATATTTATAGCAAGGCATCTTACGGTATACTTTGCGTACTAGGTTGACATCAGAGTCCACACACTCAGGTATGTATAATATCTATACTTATATACCAAAATATATATTATAGATGAATGGGTGGACTCTGTCAACTAGTACGCAAAAAATATCGTAAGATGCCTTACTATATTAATATATATTATAGCTAAGTCTGTTACCCGCTTTATCTTCCTGTCAGTTTTGTTAACTTACATGCAACAAGTTGCAGAATAGTACCTATAGACAACCTCTATTACTATTCTGGAAATTGTTGCAATGTATGTAAGTTTACAAAACTGAAAGGAAGTTTATTAGGCAACTTGAACGCAGATTTTATTTGCAATGTCATGACAACAACAAAAATTCAAGTTACATGAACCCTACAGGCTCAAGTCGCCCATATGTTACGAATGTAACTTTGCCATGACCATCTTAATGGAAGTTATGTGCAAGTTACTTGTGCATTATTAACGCGACGTTAAATGTGCAAGTTACCTGTATATTACAAATATAACGTTGCCATGAGAATCTAAACGGGAGTTATGTGCATTATTAACGCGACGTTAAATGTGCAAGTTACCTGTATATTACAAATATAACATTGCCATGAGAATCTAAATGGAAGTTATGTGCAATTTACTTGTGCATTAGTAACGCAACGTTAAATGTGCAAGTTACTTGTATATTACTAATATAACATTGCCATGACAATCTAAATAGAAGTTACGTGTAAGTAACATGTGCATTATTAACACGACATTGCATTTGTAGGTTGCCGGTAAGTTTCAATTAAAATGGCGTTGTAACGTTTATACTTGAACTTTCAGGTAACTTCCGAATGTGACGTTATTGTAACTATATTTACGAAATTTATAAAAAATTGCAAATTAATAGTTGCTGTAATGTATATAAATTAACTTGCAGAAATTTACTATAACACCTTTCTGGTATGTTACCACTGTTAAGTCCACGTAACGTTGCAACTGATAGTTGTTGAAAGTTTTATCTGATCTATATGAGCAACATTGCATCTAAAGTTTCTGGCGTTGCCGTTAGGGCTATTTAATCAACGTTCGTATAACCTTGCTACGAGTTTGCACCTTTGCATTTGTAACTTACACCCACCCAATTTATAGTTTCAGCAATGTTTATGTAACATATTCGTGCTCAGTGGGACGTTAAGTAAGAACGTTTGTATATACGTTAAGTTTGTATGACAATTCAATATTATGGTTCATAGAAGGTGGCCAGGGGTACTTAACCAATGTAACCCTATAAAATTAATTATTTGTATTTATTACAGAACACTGACTCTTTGGAGACCGATGCACTCTCATTGTCATCATGCGAACTATTCACTAGTGAAAAAAGCGACCGGAGCAAGGTATTTAAGCCCTTTTATTTCATACGAAGCCAGATATAATTTATGAACTTAATTAATTTCATTTTTAACTTGCAAATTCTTCATACATACATTAGTTCGAAAGTACGAGTATTGCACAGTGCTTTTCACGTCTACTGCGAGGAAATTGCAAATAATTATAATTTTAAATCAAAATAAAGTACCTAATTAAAGATCTACTAAACAAAAAACAAAAGAGCGCGATCCCACTCTTGATTGTTCGAATTGCTGTTTAAACTGTCCAACAATAACATTTTTGGACAGTTTGAAGCTAGCTTTGAAGCCGAAATTTTGAGCATCTTTTGCCACATTTCCGAGCAGTGGCGTGAAAACTACATTTGTTTCTTATATTTGTTTAAGTTGAATTTAGAAGAAGTATTTGCAGAAAACATGAAGGGGCGACAAGCTCTACAAGCTATTCAAAAAAAGAAATTAGATTCTAGCTCACGCAATAATTTAGTTCATGCTGTAATATTACCTCAAAACTTTTCGGAAAATGACAAAAGTTGATTTTGAAGAAATTGCTATATAAATTGTGCAGTTATGCAAGATATAACAGAGTGCAAGGTTTTGACAATAATTTGTTTTCTTATTAGTTAGAATGTAGTCGTAGAAAAGTAGATAGCTCCTTGGAATACATAATACTTAATTTAATCATGCACTACATCAGTACTTACTTTACTCTTCCAGGAAACCTATTATGTTCCGAGCAGAACTATGGGTCACAAAAACACAATGCCTGCGAAGGGCAAACTTGTGGACAGATATTATAATCAAACAAGAATGTTAAGGAGATCCGGCGTTCTTCCTAAAAAGCGAAAATTTAGTTTGAACTCTTATACTGAGTGTTCCGAGAGTGAAAATGAAACCAGCACGGATGAATCGCACGGTATGCTATCTCTGGTGGAAAGGCAAAGGGTGGAATGCTACCTTTACTGGTAGATATTAATTTACAAGTTTTCTATTTGTGTTGGTTCAGATTCTGAATACTTGGACTAGGAATTGATGAACAATGGCTTAAATTCAACCGGGACCCCTGGCCATTGGTAGAGGAAAAGTGGAAAAAGACTTGCTCGTATCGAAAAAAGAATACTTACAATGAGATTAACGCAACATTTACCACAATGGTAAATGAATGGCCATGCCTAAAATCTACCAATGGACACCGACTGGTAAGTGTTTGACGTAATCTTTTACTTCCAGTGTCCGATGTGTATCCCGCTGTCCCACTATTCTGTTTGTAGGGGAACAGAGTTCATTTTAGTATGACGTGGATAGCTTTTGAAGAGTAGCCAGCTACTGGCGATTTACCCTATATACTTATTTTTTTTTAGTCTTTTGAAATAAAAAATAAATAAATACCAGTCGGAGAGGGTGGCTATCAGACGAGATTTTGTAGCAGTCAACAGCAAATATAAATGATCATTTTAGTATATATATTCCATTCCAATATATTGACGACCGCTTTAGCCTAGTTGGTAGTGACCCTGCCTACGAAGCAAGAGGTCCTGGGTTCGAATCCCGGTAAGGGCATTTATTTGTGTGATGAGCACGAATATTTGTTCCTGAGTCATGGATGTTTCCTATGTATTTAAGTATGTATTTCTCTATATAAGTATCTATATCGTCGTCTAGTACCCATAGTACAAGCTTTGCTTAGTTTGGGACTAGGTTGATTTGTGTAAGATTGTCCGCAAATATTTATTTATTTATTTATATATTCTAGAAAGTTCACAAAAAAATTTTTGTATATTGTCGCACTTCATCATATCAGCCGAAAGACGGTCACTGCTGGACATAGGCCTTTTTTTATCATCATTATCATTTATTTATCATCTACTTTTGCTGTTGGTTGTATACTTAGGTAGTTTGTTCTTTTTTTTTAATTAAATATTTATACTTTCAGATTGAAATCGACTTTACGTATTTATACCCCGAAACAAATTTAAAACTGTTTGAAAAGTGGGACAAGTTCAGATCAATTGCTTCTAAACTTGTTGAAGATGACGTGAAACCAGATTTGAAAACACAATTGAATAACGACGATAAGAGTGAGTATTATGCTTTAGCAATTTTATCATTTAAGCATATAACTCTTCTTCGCTCAGTATGTGCCTATGGGGAATTCTATATTCGTTTTTGTTCACATAATAAAACATAAACTCTGATAAATTGAACATTATAACCGACTGCGGATAAGATAAGAAGAGGGGTGTAATTTTGTGGAGATAAAAGTGTTAACTGTTTTCTTATTGTTTCAGATAATCGTGATTTTGCACTGTGCTGTTCGTTGCCATACAAAATAAAACCAACATCCAAGGTTAAAAATTCCGAAACAAATAAATTTGAGAAGGTGTCCATCGCTGAATGCAGTCAATCTTTTATATTGCAAGTTCAAGTAAGTTGATAATATTATTTTCTCTTCTATAGTAAACATAATACCAACATACATCTCGCTCGGACGTGGTATTTTTATTACCATAGCTTGTCCTGAGCATTATAGGTCCATGTATAACATACTCGTAGATACCTCAAAGGAACTTAGTATTCTGATAACTTAGATCTATTGGTTAGTAATTACATGCAGGTATCCTATAAAACTAGTGTTAGTGATTAAATTACTTAAAAATGCTATGTCATAATAACTAAGATGCATCATTATCTGCTGTTAATGTATCTCAGAAATAATGTAGCATGGAAATGTGTTTAGACTAGAGTAAGATAAGTATGTATTGTTAGTTAATCACGTATTGTTCACGCCCTATATAAGCCTGTGCACCATTGAATATAAAGGCAATTTTACACAGGGTCAGTTACTGACGTCAGTCGACTGCCGAGTCAGTGCTGACCTGGCACTGCCATCGTATAAATTGATTTCAAGTCAGTACAGTACTGTCGCGTCAGCACTGACTTCAATATTCCCGCTTCATATTTTCGGCGTCAGTCCGCTCCCCCCGCCACCCGCGCCAGCGCAATTGACGCCGTGTAAATGGCGAAGTCAGTCGCTGCCACTGTATTGTACGGGGACCACGCTGCGTCGCACCACTCGCACCGCATCACAAAATGACGCGAAAACTGAGCGACACGGAAAACTTGAAGCTTATTCAACTATACCGCGATAATGAATGCCTGTGGGATAACCTACCGAGCTCAAAAATAAAATTAAAAACTTGAGGGCAACTTACTACTTGGAACTGGATAAAATTAAAAAGTCCTCAAAATCAGGCGCTGGTGGAAATGTGTATATCCCAAAAGTGAAATGGTTCGAAGAAATGGACGCTTTTATAAGAAATGTATCTATACAAAGGAAAACAACAGTAAGTACCCACAATATTTATTTATTTTTAGTATAAAAATCACACAAAACTTACACACTTAATAAATTCTGTTTAACTGCCACGGTACACTTCCATTCGTCATAAAGTATTCTTTTAGTAAATCTCTTCTCTCTTTCGCATTTACGGAGTGGTTACCTCTAAGTTGATCAGTTATACTTGTTAATGGAGTTATTTCCGATCTCCAAGTACCTGGTATTATTTGTCCTTCAGAGTCATCTCTGTCTACACAAGTAGGTGTTATGTAGGAGTTAGATTTTTTTTGCAACCAATTATGAAGGGCACAGGATGCACAGACGATTGCATCAACTGTTTTCAAACTGGTGGGAATTGCTTTTTCAAACACACGGAATCTGGAAACTAGAATTCCAAAAGCATTTTCCACTATACGCCTCGCACGAGATAGTCTGTAATTGAAGATTTTTTCACTAATAGACAGTTGCTTACCTGTATACGGTTTTAGTAAATAAGTCTTTAACGGAAAAGCGGCATCGCCAACAATTACTCCGTCCACTGGCAGTAATCCCTTTCGGCCGCGTATGTAACTGAGTTTTGTAACCAGGTACAAACTAAGAAAATTTTCTCTTTTCTTGTAACCGGGTGATTCATCAACCTAGTTTTGTAACCAGGTACAAAATAAGATTTATTTTTCTTTTCTCGTAGCCAGTTACAAACTAAGATTATTTTATTATTTTTTCGTAATGGTTTTCCCAGTTACGATATCAGATTTTTTATTCCTTGTTGGTAACCAAGTTGTTATCAAACCTTCAAGTAGAGACGATTCTCTTTTGAATGTTATTAGTACTGGCCATAAAGATAACAGTCTTTGAACGGTAATTGATAAGTAATGAATGTCACATATTATATGCAATTGAGATAGTCATTGATAGAGTGCAATTTTCTATTACGGTTTTCCATTTTAAAATGCATAAGTGATTTGTGGTTAGCAACATTTGTAATGTGCCCGCACACTAAACTAAAATTTATAGCAACAAGAAGAGGTGGTGTTCTATTACTCCACGATGGACGGCGATTCCATCGCAGAAGAATATACAAAGATGGAAACTCATTCTGGCTCTGCTATACTAAAAAAGGATGTAAAGGGAGTGTTAAGTTAAGTATAAAGAATGAAATATTAAAAACGAATGGGCACGATAATGATTGCTGCAGGGATGAGGATAAAAATATATTTTTGGAAAAAATGGATAAACTGAAACAAACTACAAGTTCTAACTTCGAACCCATAGAAAAACAATACAATAATATGGTTTGTGAACTGAAGGATAAGGGTTGCCGCATGAATGACATTCCAAGTTTTCAAAATATCAAGACAGGGCTATATAATAACCGTAACAAAATTGTGGGTGCCCCAAAATTACGTTTCAGTTATTCAGAATGTTGTGAAGTGGTAGTACCACAAAAATTCAAACATTTTATCCTTGCTGATTACTTAGATGATGACGATACAAGAATTATTGTGTTTTGCGGCAAGGTCATCAAAGATTTGACATCTTACAGTCATATATTCGCGGATGGCACGTTTAAATCATGCCCATCATGTTTTAAGCAACTTTACACAATACACGGATTTAACGAAAGTAACAAAACGATTGAACCATTGTTTTTTTGTCTGCTTCCTAACAAAAAAACGAAGACGTATGCAACTCTATACCATTTGATAAAATCGCAGACTAGCAAATTTTTTCATCCGCAAAAGATAACCTTGGATTATGAGTTAGCGGCAATTAAAGCTGTTCAACAAGTTTTTCCAAACATTATCGTAAAAGGATGTTACTATCATTTTAACCGAGGTGTATTCCGTAGAGCAAAGAAAA
Organism: Epinotia brunnichana; assembly: GCA_963854355.1. NCBI lineage: Eukaryota > Metazoa > Arthropoda > Insecta > Lepidoptera > Tortricidae > Epinotia > Epinotia brunnichana. The sequence continues at coordinate 28,465,270 of OY977944.1, forward strand.
TGAAAACAAGAGTAAAACAGAGGCACGTTGCTCGGTGCGTTGGTTTGGCCCGTTTGCCAGAAGAGTATATACAAAAAGGATTTGAATATGTAATGTCAAGAAGTCCAAAAGGAGATGATATGGAACGTTTCAATAAATACTTCAAAAAACAATGGTATAACCAAAAGGCATTTGATTTTGCAAAGACATGTGGCTGTCAAATGGAAACAATAAGAACCACAAATCATCTAGAAGGATGGCACAATAAACTTAATAGAAGTATCGGGGCTAAAAAACCAAATATTGGCAAACTTTTAGATGTACTGGAAAAGGAAACAAAGATATTCAATATCAATTCAAGCTTCAAAAAGAGTCGAAAAAACATAAATTACACGGACATTGAAGAAGAAATTGTTAAAGCTATTGGGGAACTCAAAGAAAACATGATAACAACCGGGCATTGCTTGGAAATTATTTGTCCATACACATTTATTTAAGTAACGTCTAATCTATTTATAAGATTTTTTTTGTAATGGGAGAAAGCATAATAAATAATTTATTTTTGTGATGACCTTGGTACTAGGTATATCTATGCTATTTTGTAAAACAATGGCAAAATTAATATAATTTGTTTAGGTATCAAACTCTAAAGCAATAATGGTAAATTACTGGCCACTTTAAGTTAAAAAAAAGAGTTTGCTAAATGTTAAACACATTTGCAGATAGTGACTTCGTACGTCAGGGCTGTCATTAATAAATTTGATTCTTTAACACGTACTTGCCTTTTAATAATCCACGTAAATATACATACAACTATGATGGAAGTCAGTAGTGGTTCCAGTTCAGAGGATCGTCATTTAAAAAGAGTTTTGGGTGACGTAACCAAATGTGTTTTTGGGTGCTCTATGGTGCACCTTATGCCGATACCATTGCTGCAGAAAGCGATGGTGTTGAGTAAACACAATATATATCTTCCTCCGGATTCAAGGGTGTGCCTTGAGCACGTGGATTCTGAAGACTGGAGGGCCGTGATGGACAACTCGGCACTCACAGACTACTTTAATGAAGTGCATGCATTTGATATAGTGCAAATATTCAAAAGTGTACTAGAATTAGTGCAAATTACGGTATCATCTGCTCTATATTAATTGTTAATTTTAAGATTATCTTATTAAATAAATAAATTTGCAAGTTACAACAGAAATTATGTGTATTAATTTTAGCAATAAGATGTTAGAATAGATTAACAATAGAAGGACATTGGGAAATTTGGTAAGTAATTGATTTCCTGTGTTATTTATTGTTTTACCAATTTGTACACAAAAAAATAAACTAAAGTTATCCTTAGGGAGGTATGTACGTAGAGTCAAGGGCATAATTGTGCTTACAGTTTTAGACCTTATAGGCCTTGGCATTATTATGTGCCGAGTAAGTCCCAGATATCTTAGTCAGGACTTTACGTGGAGATTCGGAAACAGGCCCTTAAAGTTACAAAATAAGAATTCAACATCGTTTTTGGTAACTTAGTTTTTTAAATACAAAACAAGAACGGAAATTCTTTCATGGTAACTATTTAAAATTAATTATATATGTCTCTAAATATTTTACTAGTTCGTAACTGGCTACGAGGAAAGAAAAAAAATCTTAGTTTGTACCTGGTTACAAAACTCAGTTACATACGCGGCCGAAAGGCAGTAATCCATCTTCTAAACGGCGATAAATGGAAGAATTTTTAAAGACTCCCCCATCAGAAGCGCTGCCATTCGCACCAACATCGATGTATGAAAAACAGTAGTTATGGTCTACAATAGCCATCAAAACAATACTATTTGTTTTTTTATAGTTGTAAAATTTACTTCCACTATTTGGTGGAGCTTTGATAAGAACATGCTTTCCATCAATTGATCCGTAACACGAGGGGAAATTCCATCTGGTGTTAAATCCGTATTCGATAATTTTCCATTCATCCTCTCCAGCTGGAATCTGCAAATGAAAAATAATAATTGTATTAAACAAACAATAAACAATCAAATATTTTCTCTTGTAGTAATGTGTGTGTAGGTAGGTACCTACTTTAGGTACCTTAGGTACACACATCTATACTAATAATAATAATAATACATAATAATAATCGATTTACAAGGGTCTAATACGACTAACCAGGCGTATTATGAAATTATGCACCGAAGACGAATTCTACAGGGCCAACAACAGGCTCGTGGTTACTGTTGCCTAACTGCTGCGGGCAACGCTCCTGGAGGGTGGGGTCCCTTCTTAAACTCAAATTTTGAGATGCAAGGAGCATTCGCGCCTGTCCTTCACGCCGATAGGGACCAGGTGCGCGTTGCGACTTACCATAGCGTAACGCCAGCGGAGAGTCGAACGGCCACTCTCCTCAATTTCGTCAAGCATAACTACCGGGTAAAGTAGCCGTAACCCGAAGTCAGCAACTTTATTTGTCTAGTGCGCCGTCAGACACATCTGCTGCCATTAACACGATAAATGCGGACCTTGCTCATATTTCCTCTTGGTCGGAGAGGAACTGTTTGGTTCTTAATCCTAGCAAGTCGAAGTATGTGGTTTTCGGGTCAAAACATCAAATCCGTAATACCCTTGATGCTCGAACTTCCGGGAATGTCGCCGTCATGGGCGAACCAATAGAGCAGGTGGTAGAAGCAACCAACCTCGGCCTTCTTATGGACGAGAATTTGCGCTTTGAGAACCACATACTAAATGTTGTGAGTAACTGCTTCTATCGCCTTAAAGTCCTATACTATAATATACGTGATTACCTTAGTGTCGATTTGCGTGTCGACCTATGTGAATCGCTTATATTATCTAGGTTAAACTATTGTGATGTCGTGTATGACGGGTGCATTACTGGTCGTTCCAAGAGGCTCATACAACGAGTGCAGAACGCATGTGCTCGTTTTTGTTTCCGAGTCCCTCCCCGGTCCCACATCACTCCATACTTGAACGCCGCTAACTTGCTTAACATATCTGCACGCCGACGCCTGCACCATGCCACTCTGCTTTTCGGGGTGGTAAGGCACGAAACCCCATCTTACCTTTTCAATAAACTGGTATGGTCAAAGAGTGCGCGCAGATTCAAGGCAATGGCCATAACTCCTATGCACCGAACCGCTGCTTTCCGAGGTAGCTTCAAGTTCGCGGCGTCTTAGTGCTGGAATGATATCCCTCCCCCTATCCAAGGGGCGCTTAGCAGATACACCTTTAAGCGTAAAGCTCCAAAAATCCTAATCCTAATCTTGCACTTTTGACAGCAAAAATATGCCAATTGCACATTTTTATCTAGTTTTTGTTTTTAGTTTAATAGTAAAATTTACTTTAATGTGTAACGTAGTTATTATTTTATTAAAGCTGCATGTAGGTAGTGCTGTATGTATTATCTCACTATGTATTTATGTTTATTTCTCTCTCGCCTTGCACAATTAATTATATGTATAGTTGTGTAATTATAATTGTATGACGTTTCCGTGAGTCACCAACGGTGCTGGCTGAAAATCAGCGCTGTAGGTGTCTGACTGACACCTCAGCATAATGCTGAGCCAGTGTCCGGTTCACGGCCGCAGAGACACACTTGTTACATGTTATTTTTATTTATTTTTGCTTAATATATGTGTCCTGTGTGTTAGTGAATAAATGTATCTTTCTTTCTTTCTTTCTTTCATTTAGGTACTCGTTAACTAACTGATTACTTATTTTCAGGATAATTCTGATACTCCCAGAAATATTCCTGTTTCTGGTGATGATGATGATGATGAAGATGAGATAAGATCAGAGAGAAGACAGCTTAGTAATGCTGAAAATAATAACAATGGGAATTCACCAGCTTCAGAATCCGGGCCGACCACACCAAACTCCAATCAACCGCAAAGACCGAGGTCAAAACGTAGCAAACTGTCTCAGATGTCCGAAATGATAAAAGACATAAAAAATGTATCACATAGTATCAATATGCCATCAGACGAAGAAAATGATTGTGATATTTACGGAAAGCATGTGGCTTCTCAGTTAAAAAAACTCTCTGAGGAACAATGTATAATAGCACAGGAAGAAATTCAGAGAATAATATCTAAGTGTAGACTGGCAGATCTAGAAAAGAGAAGAAGAAACGTGAATATCTACCCAAATACACAATTTTCTATGAGGGCCACTACTAGTACACAGCCTCAGCAGAACCGTTATACTCCTAGTCCAGCTTCTACGACAAACAGCGGCAACAGTAGCTCCTTAGGATTTTATCCCACCCAGTCTACACAGACAGCTGTCCCCAGTAGTAGCTCTATGGGAGTTTACTTTTCATCGCCAACTGAAGGTCCAAGATATGTAGATCCCAGTCAGGTGCTCATCAGTGCCGCCCGTCCTGATGTTGAGTGGGAAAGCGACAATGCAAGTGCAACTAATGTTATTGATTATGCTTTTGATACAGCTTAGTACCTACTTTTGTCTGGATTATAATGATTTATATGTGATTGTTTCTTTTTTGATACTTTAGTACTTTTTCAATAAATAACTTACCTTAATCCGTGTTTTCAATGACTCATATATTGCCCAACACACTTCCGGTATTAAATTAGAAATAGATGGTATCGATACACGATAAAAGTGACTGAGATTTCGAAACGACATGCCAGAAGCCAAAAATGTCAGCGTGTTTTCGAGTTTCACTTTGGCTGGCAAGGCGTCTCTCATAAATGTGTCTTGACGCTGAATGGAGCTTGATAACACCATAAGCAATTCGTCGAAGTTGTTTGACGTCATTCTCAAAGCCAGTTTATATTCCCGGGGATCTTCAATTCTCAACTGGTTTAGCAACATAGCAGAACCTTTATGTTTATCTCTGTCATCTATCCATTTTCTCACCCAAATTCTTTTCTGTTTGGATAATTCTTCTTCTAACATACCAGTTACTTCTTGCATCATGACAAACGTAAATTTTCTCAACAAATTATTTAGTTTAATTTTTTGCTGTTTTCGAGAATTCATTTTTCCGCACTGACTTTACAAACGTGTGTACACCGAAAGAAATATCCTCGACTACTGACGAAATACTGACTGCGTCTAAATAGCACGAGTTAGTTTTCGGCGCCAGCACTGACGTCAGTTACTGACCCTGTGTAAAATTGCCATAAAGTCAGTTCATAACCGAACCTCGTGTTTCTTTACATGGCGACTTTGCCAGTGCGGCGGCCTCGTGCCGTGCTGGCGGCGCGCCGCTCGACCAGATTCAAAATAAAGTAATAACAACATTCACTTATGTTATTATAAGAGAAATGGTGAACATTAACTTTATAAAAAAATATGGACATGTACGCAACATATAATTGGTGAATTCGACATATCGCTGCCGGGAGTTGTTGGTGTCCCTACCCTCCTTGGTAGCCGTTCCTGACGTCGTCGAGCTGGGGCAGTACATGTCAGCATAAAAAGGAGCATCGGGAAAGACATCGTGCCCTCCACACGAGTCATAAACGTGAAGTGACAATGAAACAGTCCTGGACAGCAGATGCCTATTCGAAGGTTGTAAGGGATGATGTTGGTGTTGAATTCACCGTCAGAGTGAGCAAGCTGCCTGTAAACAACGCGTTACCGGTGAATAATGCTGTTAAACATTCTACGAAACCAATTAAAAATGTTGTGAAACCTCACATTACTCTTGAGAATCGAAGGGATATGGATTCAGAAGAAAAAGAATATTCACAATTGAGCGAAGATTGTTTAACGTATAAACGTACCTTGGAAAATATGGTTGTTTGGTCGATTTCAGAATTAAACAAATTAAAAAAAGGACAGGACGCGTTTTGTGAAAACGTATCTCATATGACGAGCTCGGGTTCTAAAGCAGATAATAAGAAAGAAGCTTTGGTATATCCCTAACATTGTTAATGAGCTTGTTTAAATACATGTTTTTTATCAGTCGTTAGCTTCATACTACTTCCTGTTTTGCTGTTATCGCTAGCTAGTGGTTAATTAGTCCCACATAGTTAGCAAGTCATCATGTATAAATAAATAAGTCTCCATACCGCTACCAAGTCAGTATGTTTAAATATAGAAGCGTGCACTTCTCGGACTCCGCAGTCGTTAGTAAATCGCGATGCAGAAACCATTAACGGCCAGACCTGAGTGTAAGCTCGTCTGCGTAGTGCGCCCACGTGTTGTGCTACCTCAAGCTCCGCGGTTGGAACCGGAGCAGATCCCGGAGATGGAAGCAGAGGCGATGGAAGCAGAGGAGATGGATCGGGGACCAACCACCCCCAGCTGCGTAGGCTCTGGTTACTAACCAGAGTAACACGATAGATGGATGCATAGGTTAGTTATTTAAATCTATAATCATTAATGAGAATAACATGGGCGAAAAAGAATGTTGTTATCGTCATCCCCACAGCGTTTACTATGATGCTGTTTGGGGTTTATACGCGCGAGTAACATACTGACTTAATTACTCATATTGAAATATCTACCAGCCTCACTGGTGCGAATTTTGTAAGTTCATTTTTATTTTATTAAATTTTCGGTTGAAAATGTCACTCGACGCATTAAACGATACCGGTAGCAAAATAATCACCTGGGTGAAGGTGAAGGACCTTCCGCTCAATACGCCTTTGCTCATCGAGTCCTGTGACAGGTGGGATTCGAAATACCACACTAACGGGCATATTGTGGTTGTGATCAAAGACATTGACATCAATGGAAATGCTTCCACTATCCACACTGGTATGTTTTCTGTTATATCTGAATATCTTAATATTGGACTATCTCTTTGTGGTTTTAACAGACTATCTGGAAAATATAAGAGCAAGCTCTACGAACTTTATAAAGATCTGCGTACCTTATCCGTTCGTGCCTATGCAGCGAAGGTGAAGCTTGAGGCATAGTTCTCGGATTCCCACACATTCGTGTTTATGCTAAGCTTAGGTTTCATAATTGTGATGACGCCGTATTACGTCATAGAGGTTCGGTTTTGCGGAAAAACGCCGTTAAAGATCGCAGTTATTAAAGAGTTTAGATCACTAACAGAATTCATTCTAATATGCTATAAAAAAACTGGAAAGATTCGATGCAGTATGGTATTTATTTAGGCCTGGATAAACATCTTAAACGTATGGGACTTGAAAAAGAGTTCATTAATACTATCAGAATCTCAAAGTCTCGTCTATACAGCGTGTATATTTAATATTACCGCATATTGTAGCCAGACGTAGATTTTAGTGTTATAATCTGATATTTATAACGATTATTAATTTAGCGTAACTGCCATGGCGTAATTAATTTTTGAATTTTTTTTGAGCAGCAATGTCATTTGACACATGGAAGAGGAGCTGGTCACTTGTGACAGTTGTGATGTCACATCAGTAAGACAAATTAGTGATCCACTGCGTGCTGAATTATTTTGCGACTTTGCCAGTGCGGCGGCCTCGTGCCGTGCTAGCGGCGCGCCGCGCCACCATATTCAAAATAAAGTAAATTATGTTATTATAAGTGAAATGGTGAACTTTAACTTAATAAAAAATTATGGTCATGTACGCAACATATAATTGGTGAATTCGAAATATCGCTGCTGGGAGTTGTTGGTGTCCCTACCCTCCTTGGTAGCCGTTCCTGACGTCGTCGAGCAGGAGCAGAACATGTCAGCATAAAAAGGAGCATCGGGAAAGACATCGTGCCCTCCACATTTATAATAATTTGACTATACAAATGATACCACAAACAAGTAAATAAAAAACAGTTGCAGCACGGATATCACAAGACGGCCGCGACATACTCTCGAGCTCTCTCGCACTATCCGTCTCTTTCTAAGTGGTCTAATACGAGAGAGACAGATAGTGCGACATAGCTCGAGAGTATGTCGCGGCCGTCTTGTGATAGCCGTGCAGTATGGTTTCTTTATCTCAGTAGCCATTTATGACCGTATTTATCTCTGAGCAAAACATATGCTGTATGGTTGTTAAAAAATAGAAATATAATGGCAAAACCAAAACTAAAAATTTAAAAAGGAAGAAATGAATGGCAACAAAGTCGGAGTTAACATAAGACTTTTCCAATCCTCATTATTATCATCAAAAAACCCGTAGTATGAAGAGGGTATTGATCTTAGGTTTGAAACGGATTTCATCTATCAATTATCGATGGCTTTATTCATGACGCCTGGACTAAGTTTGTTAAACAAACTGTCAATCATTCGTTCCACTTTATTATATTCAAGAGTTACTTAGAATCATCAGATAAGATCAACTTGCCAATTGATATTGAACAAAGTGTGCTAGCAGATATTCGATGGATTTGCAATATCAACAGTCACCAATGACTAAGTCGCGACTGAAGCTGAATGATTGTTCTAAACAATATATCCGTGCATCAATGCAAAATTTCAATGCATTTATTTCTCTGAAACCTTTTTTTATAGCAGCATACATTAATTTGATGCATTAATTATCAGTAACCAAGTGCATCCTGCGAATAAATCGCATTTTTTGTTCATACCATCATGTAAATGAATAAAAATAACTACGTTAAATTATGGAAGTTCCAAAACATTCTCATCAAGACAAATGTTCAGGCGTTTGCAATTTCATGTTACTATTCATTCCCTACTTTTCAGTAAACTCGTATGAATTTGCCTTGCACAATTGATGCACTGTCTCGTAATCAACCTGAGAGATTTCAATGATAAAACGTAGAACTATAACCATATGCTGTCATCGATGGAGGGTGGAGTTAACTACGCAGTTGCTGATTATTGCGTCGGAACTCCTTTATTCCCCAACATCCACCCTCAGCGACGCCGACCTATAAAACGCGGGTCTCCCTGCAACAACCATTACCATTTTCAACCGCGGAGGAAGACGTTGTAGATCACCATGGAAACCGTAGAACGTAATGGATACAAAAAGTTTCTTGAGGGCGTGCGAAGGACCAACGAGCCACGCCGCGAGGAAAGAAGGCGGTTGAAAATACTCCTGTTAATATGCATATTGCATATGACGTTGTAGATCACCATGGAAACCGTAGAACGTAATGGATACAAAAAGTTTCTTGAGGGCGTGCGAAGGACAAACGAGCAACGCCGCGAGGAAAGAAGGCGGTTGATAATACTCCTGTTAATATGCATATTGCATATGACGTTGTAGATCACCATGGAAACCGTAGAACGTAATGGATACAAAAAGTTTCTTGAGGGCGTGCGAAGGACCAACGAGCCACGCCTCGAGGAAAGAAGGCGGTTGATAATACTCCTGTTAATATGCATATTGCATATGACGTTGTAGATCACCATGGAAACCGTAGAACGTAATGGATACAAAAAGTTTCTTGAGGGCGTGCGAAGGACCAACGAGCCACGCCGCGAGGAAAGAAGGCGGTTGATAATACTCCTGTTAATATGCATATTGCATATGGTCCGGCTGCTACTTCGATTTTGAGTCCACATTGTTATCTAAATTATTAGTTTGTTATAAACATTATCAGATGCTGATAAATAATAACACATATGATAGATTTTCTGCCTCAACTTTTTAAATTCAAAACATTCCTTAGATATTCAGTTACAGAAGAGAAAATAACATTCGATTTTTTTCAGGTTCACAATGTGAAAGACCGTGCCATTTGTGACCATCTTCGACTGCTTTTACTGATACTTCTTGATTTCCGATTGATATTGATGGCCCCCGAAGAATTCCGACTCAAAAAAGACTGAAATGATGGAATGGAATGAAATTATGGAAGACACAGCGATTGAAGACGCGGTAACATCTACGGATCAGATGATGGAAGACGCATTAGAAATAATCAATCACGATGAGGACAGGGATAACGAAGAGGAATTGCCAACGGTCATACTCAAGAAGACTAACTTGCTTAGTATCCCAAAAATTAAGCAAGTTCTAAATTTTCAAAATTGATTTCCAAATTGAACAGGCCCATTACATACTGCCGTTCTATTGAAAAAAAGAGAAATTGCCAGAGTGTTGATGGTCGGTGGTATTAATATAGAGAATCAAGATGAAGATGGCATTACATCTGGCCTGCATAACCGAAAACTATGGCATGGCTAGAATTCTTCTCACTCCGTATGGAGTTCCCATCACACAGAACATTTGGATCAACTAAATGGTCAAGGTAATTATACCATTTCGGCTGTGGATCTTTTTTTCATATAAATTATCTATATTTATTCAAGCAGCAGTTGTACATGGTTCGAATGTAGGAGGAAATTATATTTTTAGGTCGAAGCTGCCTACATATAGCGGCATATCGAAATCGTTGGGATTTCATTCGTTTATTGGTCGGTGAAGGAGCCTCCATCGATGTTAGGGAAGCTACAACCAAGTCGTTTTGAAACGGCCCTCATAACTGTTATTTGGAGAAGTTTACTGGATTGCATTAATGCCACAAGTAAAAAACTTCAGCATGTGGAAATTGACATAACCATTGTCATAGAACTCTATGAGACATTGATACGTTTTATAGGCGAAAGACGAGATAAATTCGATGATTCCAAAAACATACCAAAGATCTGTCATTCGTACCGGAATATGAAAGAGATTTTCGACGCAATCGAAAGCGTAAGCTACTTCCTGGCGAGTCTGATACAGGTGGAGAGATGCAACAAAAAACTGGTCGCGAAAATTTCAGAATAACTGTCAGAAGAAATGAAAAACGGCGAGTTGCTTATTTTGCACTAGAGTGCTGACTTTAAAAACCCCTCAAGTCTCTGGAACAATATCTATATGGAAAATAGATCAGGCCTCATTATGTTATGATTGTGTTATATATAATGTTGTATGTATGTTTGAGTTGTGATATGGGCAATGCCTGAAATAAAGTAATAATAATAATTATTGGAACATGCAGCGATGTTCTGGAGAGAAGACATTGAGACCTACACCTCTTGGGGTTTTTGGAATGTTTATGTTTCTAGTGTTGGCTGGGCCACACCGACTGCGTGTGCAGCACGTATGCGTTGACGTAAGCGTAGACGTGCCCAGCACCCCTGTCACACCGGGTTACGCGCGTGTCTACGGCGTACCTGCTGCACACGCAACGCGTGCGCACGCTGCAGCTCCGTATCGTCACCAGCCGCCATTTGCGTACTATTATTTACATCATTTGCACTATGTTTGATGGCAGTTCTTCTGACAAAGAAATAGCGCTGTTTTTACTGTTGTGTGAAGATCCTACTCCTCATTTTGGATTTTATGCGACATCCAAAAAAGTATAGGTTCATAACATCAATGGAAGAAGAGAATAACATAGTGAATAACACAACTTTTATCGCAAACTTGAATCTCACGACGATCGATTTTTCTGGTAGTTCGGCATGTCAAGAGATGGTTATAGTGAGATCTCATATATTATAAATGACACTTATATACACAACGGCTATTACAACTGGAAAAAGACTCATATTCATAACGCTCCACGCGCACCGAAGAAGTTGTAAATAAATACAAGAGAGCTGCGCGTCACACGCGCAGCACCGAACTGTGCTTGTCCGTACCTGTCCGGTATGTCCTCTAATAGGGACTGGATTGCACGAACACACAATGATTCGACACATCCACAATATCCACATGCCTATGGACGAGCCGGAGGAGGAGGAGGAGGAGGATGCTGTCGTGGATAACGGTGAGTTGTCTTTTCAAAGTTTAAAGTATTTATTTATTTGTCAAAACACAGGTTATAAAGATGTTATAAATGCAGCTTGGTATCGCTATGTCTTACCCGATGGTGTAACAAAAGCGTAACGAACATTTGTACCGCATCATAATGTTACTAGTTATGTGCGCAATGCAATATGCGTTAGTTAATAGTGTTTGCTCGTCGATAGCGAACAGGTTCTTCGCTTTTGAATATCTAAAAAAGCTTTAATATTAGAAAATAAGCGTATTTCGTGTAGTACCTGTGTCCTGTCCAGGAAACATGACATGTTAGCTAATAATAATTGCTCGTCGACAGCAGACGGAGATGGTATCACATGTTATCAAAAGTTACCAACAACAGTTTAGCAATATGGTTCTATCAAACAAAATTATTTTTATTAATTACTAATTTGGAGTACTGGATCGATAAATAAAACATTTTGTTCACTAAACGTCAGGTGACCCAAACGTGACCATCAATTTGATTAAGCCATACTATATTTTCGTCACTAGTTATCACTTTGATAATGCCAATGTGACCCGAGTTATCACAGCACTATAAGCGCGACTACCCATATCAGTATTATGCAGTCAGTATCTTCATCTTTTATCGAAAACATGGCCGGTCAAACGTGAGTGAGCTTGTAATACGTGAATAAATTAATTTTTGTGACAGTTAAATGCATTTTAGGAACTTGTGCCTGTTTTAGCCTAAACTGGGATTCTACCAGTACGTTAGACGAGACTTTTGAGCTTCTTCGATTCATTTTGGACAAATGGAGGAACAAGTGAGTTTATAACAACATACTGCCGATTATTAGTTCTTTTTTTTTTAAGATGTTTTCTTTATTTTTTTTTCAAAATCAATTCTTGTAATAAACAGGCCATTACATGCTGCCGTTTTTCTAAAAGAAGAAGAAATTGCCAGAGTTTTGATGGTAGATAGTATTGATGTTGGAATGCAAGATGAAAATGGAAACACTGCGTTACATGCTGCTTGCATTATCGGAAACTATGCCATTAACACAATAGGAACGAGTTCTTCGAGGTCACATACCATTTTTTTTATTAAGTATGGCTTTTTTGTAGAATGCATTAATTCACAATTAATTCTTAATTCACCCCTCGGGAGACGAACGTGTCTAAATTTATTTTTTTAGTGACAAACAAATACGGACGTCAAATATGTCACAAGTCACAATAAATATGATCCTATTTATCATATGATTTTTACTTCTTTTGATCCTAATAATTTGGTTAAGAAAGTATATATTTCGGGCAAAACCGATCTACGAAAATGGAAATTACGTGTTTGGTGAACTAAGTTCAATTAGCTATTCTCGAGACAAGTGTGTGAAATTAGATATTTCATTAGATATAAATTGACGGCACGACTCTTAGGTTGTGGTGCATTCTTAGCAAAATTGAATATAGTTTGTGTTCGGTAGTAGCTATTTATTGTCCGTCCCAGCACACTTTAAGGAAAACGTAAATGTATGGGAAGTCCGTCCCAGCGCACTTTAAGGAAACCGAAAAATGTATGGGAAGTCCGTCCTAACGCACTTTAAGGAAAACATAAATGTATGTGAAGTCCGTCCTAGCGCAGCGGGTGATGAAGTCCGTCCTAGCGCAGACGGCTGATGGCCGTGGACGAGGGGGTGTGGTGAGCGTGTATGTTGACGGGTGGCGGTTGACGGGGTCGTTGACGGGGCCGTTGACGGGGCCGTCGACGGCGCCGTTGGCGCGCTTGTTGGATTGAAATGAAGGTGTGATGATGTGTTTGAAGTGACCTAGAATCTTGAAAACTTTTGGCAATGAATCAATTAGTTTACAAGTGTATGTTTATTTATAATTATAGATTGATGAAAGATTTGTCATAGGGTAGTTGGCATGATGCGGCTAACGATGATATTAATGTGCCAAAATCGTAGATAAAAGGGAATATGCTGCCAAAATAAAGAATATAAAGTTAAGTTAGGGATATGAAAATGTGCTATTCGTGTTAGAACCAGCATACTGGTTGTATCATAAGAAAAAAATGTTTATTACCAATTTGCTACCAATTTCTTTATTTTTAACAATCGAGTCATCAATTGACGAAGTGAAAAAAAATGTAACATTAACACCTTCATTACGTGATTATTACTTTCCTTCATGTTCAATTCCCGAACAGTGGTTTTTAAGTAATGCGATTGTGTTTGATAAAATCGATAACGCTATGCCTGGTAATTGGTTCATAAAGATTTAATTGGCTCCAAGAGGAGAAGTGGGGCCTAGCAGAACGGTATGGGTGAAACAGAGTGAGATGACAAAGGTACCAATTTGTAGTGACAATGAAGATATGGTTGTGCAAGTACCAATTTGTAGTGACAATGAAGATATGGTTGTGCAAAGTATAGAAATATCAAGAGAGAAAATTCCAATTCGTGGTAAACGGGAGGTGAGCATGAAACAGTCCTGGTCAACGGAAAGCTATTCACAGATGGTGAGAGATGATGCAGGAGTGGAATTCTCAGTCCGAGTGAACAGAAAACCAGCAGCTGCACCCATGAGAGCGTCAACCCCTGAAGTTCATTTACAGAAGACTGAAGAAAGGGAAGTCACACCATCCTTGGAACATAATTTACTAAAAACTGGAGTAATGGAACCTAAACCAATGTTACCGAGCATACATAATAAGGTGGTTGAAGAAGGCAAAAATGCTGTTACATTGTTAGAAGAAGGTAAAAAAGCTGTTACATTGTCAGAAGACTGTTTGACATATAAAAGTACATTGCAAAATATGCTAGTTTGGACTCTAGCAGAATTGAATAAATTGGTAAAGGTCAAGACTCGTTTTGTGAAAAAGTACCGCATTAATTAGTTTCATTTTATAAGGAAAAACAAAGCTACAAATTGATAAAACATATAATTAACGTCTAACAAAGTGTAGCGACAGGAAGTACACATACCGATAAATAAAAATATTGCGAGATGAATTTAACAGTCAGTGCTAATTAGCTGATAAAAATAACTATAAGAAGGAATTCAGCACTGTTCGCATATAGCTCGATTACAACGTGATCAACCGTCATCCTGTGAACTAGGAACTAGCCTACATAAATTTATATACAATCAATACCCCATCAACATCTTCTACACAGCCGGGATCATCAGTACCACAACCGAAAATCACGTATACTAACGGCAAACCCACGATGTGGGTTTTGCCTACACCTCGCCCCCAACCGAATGCACCTAGTGAGGAGGAGTTGAGGGAGGACATGCGGCAGTTGCTCCTTGAACAGAACGCGTTAGATGAAGAGGAAGTGCTGCATCGGGTAGTACGGTGGAGGGAGCTGGATAGGCAGCGGGAGGAGGAAAAAAAGCCTGCGTGAATGTTAAAAATAATGATGATGCGTGCTTCATGTGGGCTGTACTTGCAGGTCTATTTCCGCAGGATCGAAATGCCTATCGAATGAGTAAATATATTCAGTTTAGAAATCGATTAAACTGGGAGGGAATTTCTTTCCCTACTAAAATAAAAGATATTAAGCGGTTCGAGAGGAACAATGATGTGCGAGTTAATGTTTATGGCATTGATGAAAAAGAGTCGAGACTGATTGTGACATTTCACGTCATGACCCCAGCAGTGAAATTAAAACTCGACGTGTTAACTTACTGTATCATGAAAATCTTCATGGATCACACTACTCTACAATAAGGAGCTTATCGCGTCTGTTGAGTACGAAAAAAGGAAACAATGCTAAAAAACACTATTGCGACGGGTGTCTGCAATATTTTACATCAACTGAAAAATTAATGCTTCACATGAAAATAGGATGCGGTAAAAAAGCAATACTGCTTCCTATTGAAGGCGAAACAATCATTAAATTTGAAAATTTTCACCACAAAATGAAAATACCATTCACAGTTTATGCTGATTTCGAATCGCTCTTATCACCAATCAACAGAAAAGATAGTGAAACCAAAAACACTTTTAATATCAATGAACACATACCATGCAGTTTCGCCTACTATATTCATTGTGATTACGACGAGGACTTATCAAAATTTGTCACGTATCGCGGCAAGGATTGTTGAGAAGTTTGTAGAAAACTTATACGCCGATGGGAGAAAAATCAGCCGTATTCTCTCAAGGACTCACCTACCGATGGATTTGAATAATCTAATGGAAATTGACTCTGAAATATGCCACATTTGTGAAGAACCATTGGAGGATGATTGTGTTATTGATCATTGTCATCTCACCGGTAAGGTATGTGGTAAAGCTCACAACGTCTGCAACCTAAATTATACCATCCCGAAATTTTTACCTGTAATATTTCACAACTTGAGTGGATACGATGGGCATTTATTCATCAATGAACTAGCGAAATCTAAAGGAAAGATTGAATGTATTCCACACAACAAGGAAAGGTACATTTCATTTAATAAAGAATTGACCAGCGAATTAACGCTCAGATTCATTGACTCGTACAAATTCATGGCAAGTAGTCTCAACAGTCTCGTGAATAATCTCTCTCAAGAACAATATCACATCCTGCCTAAACATATTACAGACTGTTCCAATGAGGATAAAGCACTCGCTATTAAACTACTATCGCGCAAAGGTGTTTTTCCTTATGAGTATGTAAACAGTTGGGAAAGACTGGAAGAAAACTCATTACCTGCAAAGAGCGATTTTTACAGTCAACTGAGCGATTCACACATTGATGATGCCGACTATCAGCATGCGCAAGAGGTGTGGGAAAAGTTTCATATCAGGGCCCTCGGCGAGTACAGCGATTTATATCTCAAAACCGACGTGTTGCTCTTAGCTGAAGTGTTTGAAAATTTCCGAAAAGTTTGTTTGGACACATACAAATTGGACCCTTGTCATTATTACACTGCTCCTGGGCTTTCTTGGAGCGCGATGCTAAAGTTTACCCGTGTGCAACTCGATCTCATGACTGATTATGAAATGATTCAATTCGTAAAAGGGGGAATAAGGGGTGGTGTAAGCCAAGTAATGAAGCGCCAATCTGTTGCAAATAACAAATTTATGAAGAAATATAATCATGAGGAGGAATGTACATTCATCACATACCTAGATGTCAATAACCTTTACGGCTGGGCGATGTCGCAGCACCTTCCGAAAAGTGATTTTAAATGGCTAACTCAGGAGGAAATTGATCAGTTTAATATTGATACAATACAACAAGACTCATCAAACGGTTACATATTAGAAGTCGACTTGAAGTATCCAAAACACTTGCATGATGCTCACAGCGACTATCCATTCTGTGCTGAAACCAAATCACCACCCGGATCGAAGACGAAGAAGCTGTTACTATCACTTGAAGACAAATCAAAATACATCATCCATGGTGTAAACCTAAGACAATGTGTTGAAAACGGGCTCGTTTGCATGAAAATTCACAGAGTCTTAACTTTTCACCAGAAACCTTGGCTCAAACCATACGTTGATTTAAACTCTGCAAAAAGAGCTCAAGCAACCAACACCTTTGAGAAAAATCTATACAAGTTATTCGTGAACAGCATTTTCGGAAAGAGTATTGAAAACATTGAGAAGAGGACGATTGTTCATTTCTGTCAACATTGGGATGATATCCCCACTCTAACGAAACCTCATTACGGACTTGAACGCTACATTTCAAAACCTAACTTTCACAGCTGCATTATCGTCTCCGAAGACTTGGTTGCAGTACAATTAAATCCGACCAAAGTCACTTATAACAAACCTACATATGCAGGGTTTTCCATTTTAGAGCTGTCAAAAACTTAAATGTATGACTTTCATTATAATTATATGCAACCAAAATATGGTGATAAAAGTCGCTTACTGTACACTGACACAGACTCCTTCATTTACGAACTCAAAACTGACGACTTCTTCGAGGACATCAAACCTGATTTGGAAACTAAATATGACACATCTGACTTCCCCACAGACAACATACACGGTTTCCCAAAGGTTAACAAGAAAATCGTGGGGGTCATGAAAGACGAAACTCAAGGGCGAATCATTACTGAATTTATTGGATTAAGATCAAAGATGTACGCATACACACTGGATGAAGATGAAAACAGCAAAGTCATATGCGTCAAAAAAAGTAAAGGAGTCACAGCAGCTGCAGTCAGAAGAATCCAATTTGATAACTATCGCACATGTCTAAATTTAACGAACGCTTTTTACGATAACATACATTCCATAGCCAGCGATAAGCATAAACTATACACACAAACGAGGAGGAAAAAAACACTTTGCGGTTTAGATGATAAGAGATTTATCAAGGAAGACCGGATATGTACGCTACCATGGGGTCATTATATGTTAAACACTTACCTTAAAGTGCGTTAGGACGGACTTCCCATACATTTTTCGGTTTCCTTAAAGTGCGCTGGGACGGACTTCCCATACATTTACGTTTTCCTTAAAGAGTGTGCTGGGACGGACAATAAATAGCTACTTTCGGTAGAACAAAATAGTGCAAGCGACCAGTGTGACGTCATTGTTTGAAAAACATGGTATGTACATTTAAATATATGGTTTAAATTGGAACGGTCAGTGGCATTGCAAGACGACTGAAAACGTAGTAGGCTCATTCCAACCCAAGGCTCCCTCCCCAGAATAAGTTAGAGTTAGGTTTCAACTAAATAAATATAATCATAATTATGATTTCCTACTTGTTTGAGCAATTTTTTCGCCTGCCAAAATGTCGAGCCCTGTATCTATTGGGTTGAGCAATGAAAGAAACGAGAACAGATTCATGGAACGCATGGATGTGTCATCATGAAAGGATCTCCGATAAAAAACGAAATCAAATAAATCAAGAACTTGATTTTAATATTGAACAATCATACAAATAAGTGAGTTTGAGGATATTTTCGCTTAAGTACACCTAAGAATAATAAAAACTTCTTTATCGAAAGAGTAAGAGAACGAATAAATAAATAACTGCATGTATCATTATTGATTTGGACATTTTATTTGCGGAAATTATGTAAAGTTAGTCTAATAGATATATCTGTGTGTATAGTGTGTCGATAATAAGTGTCGATGTCAATAAATATTTTAAAACCTGTATAGTTGGCTCTCTATATTCCCCAAAATGGTATCTCAGAATATTCTACCATCTTCTTGATGTCACCATCATAAATACCAGCTATGCGTACACATGTGTTCTGATGACCCCGGGGCCGGAGTGGTCGCCTCGCGTGGGTACAGCGATGCGTACGGGTTAACGGAGGGACCGGTGGTCCATGTGCGTTGGTACGCACCAGCCTCTGGTGGCGGCGGTCATGTTGACGTTATAGCCGATGACTTGGTCGCGGCGGACCGAGCTGTCATGCGCCAGAACTTTGCTGCGGCCGCTTACGACACTATCTTGAGCGTACCAGGTGACGCGAGACGGCGCGCTGACGCGTACGGCGCGTTGCCTGAGGTGCTCGGTATGAGTGATCACGGACACGTATTTTTAAACCGATCTGGCGTGAAGTTGGCGCAGATGTTGAGCGAACCTGAGCTGAACGCGGCGTTGGCGGTGCCCGACGCGGTGGTGCTGGATTTGTGCGCTGCCCCGGGAGGTTTTGTTAGGGTTGTGAATGCTTTCAACGACACCGCGCAGGTGACAGCGGTCAGTAGTTTGGCTACTTTACTTACTATATTGAAGAGCAGGGGAACAGAAACAAGAAACCACGCCACAAAAATTAAGAAATTTAAAATTCGACGTGGCCAAATCTCTGTGTATGTGCGGTCCATCGATGACCAAGAAGGTTGGTCGCAGAGCCATCTACCAGCAGAGAAGATCTTATAAATGAAAAGGCAAAACGAGCAAATATGGCGATTCTTCCTCCTCGCGACGTCAGACTAGATCGCACAGACCACTTTCCTATCTGGAACGAAAAACGTCAGTGTTGTAAATATCCAGGATGTAAAGGAAAAACTCTTGTGGGCTGTGAGAAATGCAGAGTTGAACTGTGTTTACATAAAGGCAATAATTGTTTCCGTAAATTTCATGTGGAACTCAGAATACTGAATGTGAAAACCAAAATTGTACCAACATTACTGTGTACAATGCTGTAAATTCTTGTTTAATGCATGGAGTTCCCCCTCAGGAACAGGAATAAAAAAACCTTTTTCTAATAAAGTATTGATTGCATTTTTTTTTGTATTTTGTTTCCAGGAAGCAAACTCCCAATAGCATATAAATTTTTTTCGCTATAAATAATGTACGTATTGCAATATGCATTAGTAAATGGGAGACACGAACATTTGTAACGGTTCTGTCTAATAATATATCCGAAAATTTAACTGTCCACTAGATTACATTATGCTAAAATCTAGTAGGTGCATTTTTTCTGCCAATGAGTCCCACTATACTGTACCCTAAATAGTTGTATAGTGTGTGTTGAAGTATTTGAATGAGAGAATTGTTATAATCCTGTATAAGACTCAACGAATGAAGTGTACTTAAAACATTGGTTTTCCTTGTTTGCTTTTTTATTTATCAGCGATATAAATGTCCTCTTTTGGGATACAACGTAGCCGTTGTATACCTAAAGAGGACATTTATGTGCATGCATAATCATGTTTGCATTCCTTCGGAAATACCAACCGGAACGGTTAGTGCAAACAGATCGACATGGCAGTGCAAGTAAGTACTAACAATCGGAAAGCAATTAATAATTGAACACTGCGACGATGAGTAAACAAAGTCATTTAGATTATCTCTTAGACGAGTGTTCGTAATCGATCCAGGGTAACAAAGGTCAGACAGAATTATAATAACATTGAGTGTCGCTATGAGACTCGGGAAAAACCCGGTTCGTCATCGACCCACATTATCCCAATCACTATATCGCGCTGGAGTAAACACTAACACTGGATAAAAACAGAGTACCAACTGTGATACGGCATTCCCGGAGCATTTGTCGTTGCAGACGCACTTGTAACAAAAAATTTAGTTAGTGATATTTCATTTTTGTTTTCTTCATTTTTTGCGAGTGAAATTCTGCAAGTGAAATGTCGGAAAATAATGGAAAAACTGTATCCATTCCCGTGAAAATTAAATCTTTCTTGTCGTTGTGGTGTTATAAGCAAGACAATGATGGGGACACGTAAGTATAATTGACTATTTCAACCTTTCATTAGGATTCTTATTAGTTCCTGTATGTATGTGTCCTATATCGTCAATTCTTGAAAAGTGTACAAGTACAGTATAGGGCTTCACCTCAAACTTTTCTTCTATATTTTCAATGTTAATAACATTATCTCTATGAATAAATGGCTGCAAACAGTATAATTATTAAATCCCTGTAAAAACGCACTATGGTACGTTTGCGTTAAACATTCTTTGTGGATTTTTCATGCCCCACCGAATTTAACAAATGCCTTACACTTCACCTCTTCAAGGGTAATATCCGAGTTGCACCCTTTAATTAATTTTTTTTCTTGTTAGAAATAAACATTCGTCACAAATAATTTTGTTCATGCAGAAAACTACACTTGTTAGTAGCGAGGTATCCCAAGGATAAAGTTAAAACAGAGAATCTGATTCAAGCTACGGTCCATCCAGCTTTACTAGATACAACAAATAAAAATGGCGTAACTGCTCTGCACTTAGCTGCCATGTCATCGTTCCCAGCAATCGTCCGACGCCTCATGAGTGCAGGCAAACCCACTGATAAGGGATCGCTGGTCTTGTATTCCCTTGCATCACGCTTGTAGGACAGGCAACGTGGACATCATCCGGGCTTTGACTTTACCTTTCGCTCCCGAAGAAAGAAAAGTAATTACACGTTTTGCAAGGGTGCCGGACCTTCCATCGAGCCTAGATGCGCGTAATTTGCAACGTTAGTGAAAATTTTTTTCATCATTGCATTTTTGTTCCATTGGTATGTTTGTTTTTTCTAATCATTAATCTATTCTCCTTTCTATCCTATAGATCAGACGCCACTTCACGTTGCAGTAGAGAATGGCCATCTTGATGCGGTAAAACTGCTATCAACCCTTGGTGCAGATATGGAAGCGGTTGATCTAGAGAAAAGGACGCCGTTGATAATCGCAGTTGTTTACGAACATAAACCGTTGACGATATTCATTCTAAATTACTACAGAGAGAACTGGAAATACTGGATGCAGAACTGTTATCATTCTGATCTTGATAAACACCTCAAAAGTATGGATCTCGAAGAAAGTTTTATTCAAAGTCTTAAAATCTCTAGACTACGTCTATGTTATTTTTCTGGCCCATCTGACTCATCTGACGAATCGGATTAATTGATTTTTTTTAATTTTACGCTTGTGACAAATAGGTCTAGAACTCAAAGGCTTGGTTATCGTGCCTTTTGAGATCTTTTTGTACATCATTATACCTTTAATACCTGTTTGTTGCTGACAGTACTTGTTCACACTTTTGTATACATTGTAGAATATTTTTATTATCACTGAATAAAAAGTATGTTTGTTTAAAATACGTATCAAAATAATAAAGTATATTAAAATTATATTCATAATTGTCATTTTTATACCTACTTGCCCAACCACATAGCTGCACTATCACCGCATCTCATGATGCGAATTAAATACAGTTGTTTTAAGGTAAACGATGCTCTTAATGAATTCTAAAGAAAATGCGGCATATAAGAAAAAAGCCTTTTCCAACTTGGTGGATACATACATCTTGTGATAGATTAGAGCATTGTATTGATTTATAATCAATACCTGAGTAAATTGAAGTCATATAGATGCCTGCAAAAAGCTCTATAATCTTCTATGACCATCACAAGTATAACCGTTTTTTTTATTGCATTTTTCATAATATACCTAGCACTACGGCCGGTTCCGGTTTTAGATATTTTACTTTTTAGAATTTTTTCGAAGAAAAAACCAACAGTACAACTCAAGAATCTCTGTAGCTATTATTATCTAATCAGATATTTTCTCTTTGTGCAACACACTGCGCAAAAGAAAGGAAGAGGTCAGAGATAAGTTCAGCCATGAAAAATTTGAAAAAACACGCTCAAGGTCTCCCGTGATGTAGTATCCTACATAATTCGAAGTGAGGAGAACGCGCGCTTAAAAGATGAAGGTGCGTAAGATATACGTTACGACCCATGGCTTGCTTATTATTTCTTTATTATAAATACGGACTAACGGTAAAAGTATGGAGGGAAGTGAATTACGCGCAATAAGTTCTTTCACCCAATACGATCTTTGATAAGCTATTAGAATTATTTATTCGATCAAAATTTATTAACAATCAATAAACGTAAAGGGCTGCATTTGTTTAGCCCGAGAATTCAGGAATTGTTTTAACATGAAGTCATTGTAGTCATGGACGATAACATTGTAAGGATATATAATTAACAAAGAGGAAAAGAGTTGTTACAACATACGTTGAACTTATTTCTGGATCACTTCCGTCACCTAACCACAAATACATATTAATTAGTTTGAAACATGGCGACGACGTAACCTCGTATCTTTGTTGCCGTAGGTTGATTATTATATTTATATGATAAGGAAATAACAGTAGTAGTAATCTCTATTTTTGTATTCATGGGTTGTGTATGTGACGCACTTATCACCGCCTGAACCTGAGCCTTGTACAGATTGATTTGAAGATAAGAGAATGTGAAATTAGCTTTAGTGCATTTAAAAGACTTCAGCTGTACTAGAAATAACGAGCGTGCTTCAATGCCAGTAATGTTACTTTCTTTTCAAGCTCAAAACTTTTACCGCCATGAAATGCAACAATCAATTAACGTCAAAATAAAATGATGAAAACTTTTGTTGCAATGTACTTTTTATTATGTAGAAGAATCACATAGCAATGGCGGCGGTAGGTTAATAGAAGCAGGATAATTTCTAATTAATGTTTATCAACATAAGGAATTATAATCGTTTACATAAATACTTGTACAACCATTTGTATTAACATTATTGTCCGGTCATTTTAATTGTGTGGACGTATTTTGAAAATTTTATGCAGTGCAAGTGAGTTATGAAGAAGATGCTCAGAATAAGTTGAGTACACTTTTTATACGGATACTAGGAGCAAGTGAGCAGAGCAGTTAATAATAAAAGTGATAGAGCGCTTTAATTTAATCGACAGGGTCGGGTGTTCGATCCCAGCCAGTGTCAATGGGTTTTTCCCCAAGACCTATGGGCAGTATAACCAGCGCTTTCGTACCGACTGAGATTTTTTCGCAAGTCACTCTCGGTCCTAGGCGTAATATGGGTCGACTTAAGTGATAATAGCAGAACATTTCTGACGTTCAAAGAAGAGACAGTTAGGTTGAATCAACTAACTTTACTCTGTGCCTTTTGCTTCAGAAAAATAGGCTTTGTCTGTACTGAAATTTTGAAAAAGTTGAGTCATTTTTTATCAAAGTCTTACTTTCAATACGAGTTGATTAAAAACCCCTTGTTGCATAGATATATATTATGTTGTCTTATTAAAAAAATTCTTTCACAGAACAAATGCCGAAGCTTTACATAAAGATTTGGAGCATGCTCGGCAAAGGAGCCTAAGAATGTACTTTCGCTTAGGCAACAGCTTACGCAATGACCAGGACATGGGAATAATCTTAAGTAAACTCCGTGAAATGGAAGAGATCAGTATGTACGCAGAACAGATCCGGATAGAAATTATGAAACGGAAAAGACAAAGAAGGAATTCTTGTTGATAATTATTTAAATAAACTATGTATAAGTACATTATCTTGTTTTTTTTCTAGTTGTAGAAATGAGACAAAGATCCATAAATCTAAGGTATTCATTATTCGTTATAGTGAATAGTAATCTATTGTAGATAAAGTAATGTTAACTTATTAACCAAATCTTAAACAACTAACTGTTGCTCTCAAAAACTTTGACATGAAAATAAGCGAGCTTGAAAAGCTTAACCCTTGGGACGCCTAGTGCCGGATCCGTACCAGTCCCGTCAAATGCCGAAGGTTTTTCAATTTTTGTACCCGTCCACTGCCTAGTCCCGGATCCGTACACACTGTCTCAACTGCCTAGTGCCGTATCCGTAACCAATTTTTTTCAATCATATTTTAGCAATTTTGACATCTAAAAACTGACAAATAAAGTTTAATATTACTTGAATTTAAATCTGAACACACCTATCTACCATAGACAACATTCCCTTACTTCAAAATTTAAACCGTTCGGTCGTTACAAGCATTCAAATTTTGTTGTTGCTACCGGTGCGTGCAAAGTGGTGTCGCTCTATTGAAAAGTGAAAAAAACGGATAAATACTAAGAAAAGGTAAGTAAATGTTGTTTATAATTGTTATTGATTATATAGAGAAGCTCTATAATCAACTATAAAAATGTAAATTGTCTATTTTTAAGAATATCCCACGATGGAACTTTCACTCAACAAAGTACTTACCTTGATCGTAAGTTGTATAGTAAATTTCTATTAGTAAGTGCGATCTTTTCAATAAGCAATTTATACCATTCTAACGCAAATTTTATTAAGTTTATCACTAACTATTAGATTTTTACGTTTTACATCCAGTTTTTTCTGTAAAATTCATTATTTACCAATCGAGTTGAAAATGCACGCACACAGATAAAGATCAATGGCGGACAGTCAGTGTCTGTACACGGCGTCTGCTATGCGTTACAAAGGGTGTTTCTTAAAAAGACTGTCGTAATAATGTCATGTTTTTCACTCGGTTGATACGAATATACACAGCAATACAATATTTCCTTAATTCACGTGAATATTTTTTGTCGTTTGTTGATATCGTGATATATTTAGATAGACAATTTAAATAGTAGATTATATCACAAGAGAGCAAAATAATATATACTCGTATATTTACGGTGAGGGTGTAATTTGAGTCTTGAACGAAGCGATAGATTCTATAATAGAACCCTGAGCGTGGCGAGGGATTCTATAATAGAACCCTGAGCGTGGCGAGGGATTCTATAATAGAACCCTAAGCGTGGCGAGGGATTCTAAAGTAGGTATAATTCAGAGCGTAGTGAAGAGATCAAGTTAGAGAGGAAAATAATCAAGTGATAAATAATAATTTAGGCATTTTCTTTGGAAAGGTATTCAGGGTCTAATGAAGACTAAATGACATTGAGATCTCAAAGATTTTGATATTTATTTGTATTTGTGTACAGTGTGTGAAGTCAGTGAGTCAAAATGAACGGTCCTTTCCCGACGCCTTCATCACGGCTGATAGTGGCAATGCAGGTTGAGAGGTCACCCCATGGATCTTTAACGGTTGGGGAGGATGTACTCATGGAAAGAACCGCTTCCGGATCTGTTCGCGTAAGTTAAATACAAGTACCTAATATCCTTACGAGTTATATTCTTATACCCAACATATTTTTAATTTTTTGATTTCTTTAGCACTGGCGTCCAGCTAATATAGATGTAGCAGAAGGCATAGAAGTGGTTGAACAGCATGCACTTAGGCCCCGGAGGTTGTTCTCCGATGGAGACGAGGACGTAAGTGTTTCGCAGTTCTTTTATTAAATTATATTTAGATGTTTTTTTTATAAACTATAATGAGTAAAATTAACGTTTGTTTTTAATTACGGTAATTTTAGGACTTTAATTTTTCATCAGATTTAATCACAGCGAAAATAAGGATAATCTTGTAAGTGTCGACATATTTATAAAATTTACCTACAACTTCAACGCACGGCATGGGTGTTATAGGCGTGTGATGTTATTTTTAAGGGGGTGCGATATGGATTGATTCAAATGTTGACTTTCTCCTTTTTTATAACATTTAACATAATTTGCTGCATTTACTAATTTTGGTTTAATTGTTTCTCTTTATCTTACTAACACTAAAAAATATTGATATTGTTCTTATAAATAACATTAAGGCACCAGTGATTGACACGTTAAGATACATATTTTGACATACTACCACCTAATTGCGAATTACTTAACGTTCAAAATGTCGTTTGGAGCCATTAAAGTTATATAATTTTTGTACAGAAAATGTGAGTTTAAATTTATTTTTAGTTATTTAAAGGTAACTTAGAAAGTTAAAACCGTAACATAACAGACGGTAACATTCTAGGTCAAGTTTGATTTTAGCTTTTTTAATGTGTCGATTATTGATTACTTGCTTTGCAACCGTTATTTTTCTTTCCATTCTGATTGCGGTATGCACAACGCTCACATTAACTAAACATAACCCTGCAGTATGCACCAATTGAATGTTTATGCCAATGGTTGGAATGGTGGCTCTTATGGGTGTGTTTTTTTGCATGCATAGTGATTAAGTTTGGCACTGTGTGTGAGGTGTGGTGTTTTATTATAGGAAGAAGATCTTCTTGATGCTCAGCTCGCCGAAAACCTCGCCGTGGACTCAGGCAGCGAGGCAGACGACGATGAAGAGCTGACGGAAGAACAACTTCTTGAACTTCTCGAGGAGAACGATCACGATGATGATACCCTCTTGAACCAACAATTTGATAATGCGGAGATGAGTGACTATTACGCATGGACGGCCGATTACGAAACATTTTCAGGTGTTCGGGAACGTTTCGATAGGGATGTTGGCCCCACAATTGAGGGAACAAGTCCATCGGGCTTGTTTACTCAATTATGGGATGAAAGTTTAATGCAGTCTATCGCCATGGAAACAAATAAATATGCTTGGACGAACATAGCGTTGGCCAGCGAAAGCCAGCAGGGCATACCAGACCGTTCCCGCCTTCACGACTGGATAGAAACATCGTCTTCAGAATTATACCGCTTCATTGCGGTCCTAATTCTGATGGCGATGTGCCTGCGTGGGCAAATAGAAGAGTATTGGAGTAAGGGAATTTTAGGTATGCCTGGATTCCGGGAACTTATGTCGAAAAATCGATATTTATTATTGAACAAATTCTTGCACTTTGTGGACAACGATTCAATTCTTGACCGCGGAGCCCAAAGAAAACTAGCAAAAATAAAACCGTTATTAGATTTCCTAAACGAAAAATTTAGAGCCGTTTACTCTCCTCGCAGAGAACTCTCATTAGACGAGTCGTTACTGCTTTGGAAAGGACGCTTAAGTTGGGTTCAATGCATCCGAACCAAAGCAGCGCGATTCGGTATAAAGAGTTATGAGCTCTGCGAGGGGATAACTGGCTATGTGCTAAACATAAATGTATACACGGGAAAAGACAACACAGTAACGGGACCTCTTGCAGGGTTCACTAATGCTACGTCCAAAATCGTGATTACCCTCGCAAAGGAATATCTTAACAAAGGCCATACCCTATTTATGGATAATTTCTACAATTCGGTCCGGCTAAGCCGATTTTTAAAATTGAATAAAACCGATGTCGTTGGGACCCTAAATAGGCGCAGGCTCGATACACCAGTGGACATTCGAACTTTAAACGACAAAAGGATGCCTCGCGGCACAGTGGTTAGTCGACACTGTGGTGACATTTCTGTTACGTCATGGAAAGATGTTAAACTAGTCACCACAGTGTCGACTTATCACAACGCCGATGTTGTGGAGGGTAGGCGGGCCGGAGTAACCGTTATGAAGCCTGTAGTGGTGGAGGAATATAATTCTTTCATGGGTGGGGTTGACATGAAAGACCAAAAGTTATCGATGTACCTTCTTGAAAGAAAACGCGGTCTCAAGTGGTACATGAAGGTATTTAAACGCTTGCTCAACATCACAATCTTAAATTCGTACATTATATATTGTTCCAACATTGGCCAACAGAGAAAAATGACGCACCGGCAGTTTAGGTACCAGTTGGCACAAGAACTGGCACAGCAATTTGGTACAGATGTTCGCACAAGACCTAACAACATCGCCAACCTCAACGCCCGGTTAAATAAAGACTTGGATCATTTTCCTGAATACGTGGCTGTTGACGGAGAACGAACGGCAAAGCAGGAACGGTTTAAGCGGATGCGTTGCATTCGATGCGCAGCTTTTAAAAAGCAAACAAAAACAAACGTTATATGTAAAGGATGTAAGGTTTTTCTCTGCATTGGCCAATGTTGGAGTGATTATCATACGTTAGAAAATATTTAAAAACTAGCTTTTGCCCGCGATTTCATACGCGTGAGCTACCTTTTCTCAATGTTGTCCCTTTTTATATCTTTGGGAGATGAAAAGGAAGTATTTTATGTTCGTCAAAGTTTCACAAATTTAATCTGACTGCTTTTTAGGCCTATTTCCTTAGTTTTAAATTTTCTCGATTTAAAAAAGATTAGGTCCCCAAACATCCTTCGAGGATTAATTTCCAAAACGAAAGTCTATTTTCGAGTTTCAACCGTCTGTCTTTAAAACTACATTAAATTGGTCTCATACAAAACACTTAACCCCATTTTCACCCCTTTGAAGGAAGAATTTTTAAAAACGCTTCTACATAGTTATTTGTCTATTTACGCTTAGTCTATTTCTAAACTTTCAAGCCTCGCACTTGAAAAAAATCTTTATCCCCATACAAACTTTCCACCCCTTTTTCACCCCTTTAAGGAACGAATTTTTAAAAACGCTTCTACAGGGTTATTTGTCTGTTTACGTTCAGTCTATTTCCAAACTTTCAAGCCTCGCACTTGAAAAAATCTTTATCCCCATACAAATTTTCCACCCCTTTTTCACCCCTTTGGAGGACGAATTTTCAAAAACGCTTCTACAGGCTTATTTGTCTGTTTACGCTTAGTCTATTTCTAAAGTTTCAAGTCTCACACTTGAAACAAATCTTGCTTCCCATACAAATTTTCTACCCCTTTTTCACCCCCTAAAGGGATGAAATGTGAAACGTTTTATAGCCTATAGCCTATGTTCTATTCT
The DNA here is from genome assembly GCA_963854355.1 of Epinotia brunnichana. Classification (NCBI taxonomy): domain Eukaryota; kingdom Metazoa; phylum Arthropoda; class Insecta; order Lepidoptera; family Tortricidae; genus Epinotia; species Epinotia brunnichana. Next base: position 28,494,717 of record OY977944.1, read on the forward strand.
GATATAAAGGCTATATTATTGCAAAGTTTCATCTAAATCCGTCCAGTAGTTTCCGAGATTAAGTGGAACGTACATCCATACATCCATCCAAACTTTCACGTTTATTATATGATTAGGATGATTAGGATAGGATTAGGATGAAAAAATTAGAAACGTTTCGTTTAGATTTAAGTATGTATTTGAATAAAATTGAAAATGAACAAAATGTGCAGTGTTTTATTTTCAAAAAGTGAACATCCTATACATGCGGTCGGATCTGTCACTAGGCAATCGACGGTTGTTCTTACTGGTACGGATCCGTAACTAGGCAGATAACAGTTCTTTCTAGAGGCCGGATACGGGACAAGGCAGTCGTGTGGCATAGCTGATTCACGCACACATACAAACAATGCTTGCTTTATAAGTAACTTCGAAACTAAAACTATTTCATCATTTTTAGTACGAATATTTTATACATTTTGGAATCTGTTGTATTCCACAGATAGCAAATTTCATGTTCTTTATATCGAGGCCATTTTTATGGAGCATAGACATTCATAACTTCTTCAGAATCTGTATATACTGAGGGTTCGCCGCATACGTCCTAGGTTCAGTTTTTTGCCTTGGAATTAATTTTATATGGTTTGAGGTGTGTTTTGAGTATAAAAAATGGAACCGGGATACCTAATTTAACTAAGAAAGAGAAAATAAGCATTATAGGTGAAATAATTACGCCACAGGAGCATAATAAATATCGCTAAAACTAAGTGTAAAATGGCGAAGTTGTGTATCCAACTTGCAATTTTCAATATAGAAATTATGTATCACATGCCAGTAGTTTTATCTTTTTTTATATACCAGTTGTTTGCTTTGTTATCTGACAATCTAGGAAAATTAAAACTAAACTGGTAAAAAAGAGTTTTTTATTGAAATATGGATATCAACGATGATGAGAACGTTTTCACATCGTACGCTGAAGTCAAGGACCTGTGGAAAATAAATAAAACAAATATTGTAGTAAGTATATAGTGCAAAACGTTTCTTAGTTATCGGCCTTTCGATAAAAAACGCTACATGAATACATACTTTTGAAAATAATGCATTTTTTCTATAAAATCTGTAACCATACGTCAGCGTTCTATAGTGAGATAAACTCGCGGCAGTTGACGGGTGCACGTACGCGAGCCTATCCGGCGGTTGAGGGGGGTGGGACGGATCCGGCACTGGGCATCTGACGGGTACAAGTACGTTTGTCGGCTTGGCGTTCCAGGGGTTAAGTCGTCCGTAAGACAAAAATATTGACTATTATTTTGAGGGATCGAATTGTTTATTTTTGTCACCCAGAAAACAGCATAATTCATGTAATAAGCTGGTCCTAAGGTTAATTTCACGGTCAATGTTAAGTCGGTCATAACACTTCCCTAACGCTGGCTTATAGAATTAATTAACGTCGACTTGGACCCAAATCTTCCGTTTATTTCAGACTAGAACAGCTGCTCATTGACCAGAATGATGACTGGTGTAGTCATTTTGTTCTGTAATAGGAATATTCCTATCTCAATAATTGCGTCAATGCACCTCCATTTAAGGATACCGATGGGTTTAACTTAACCGCAAACTGTTATCAATATTAATGCAGTGCATTGGCTTTTGCGGTGCTGCAAATATGACACTATGCATTCCAATATGAATGCGTTTGCCATAACGGCATACATATAATTATTCCTAATGCAGTGTGATGAGAATAATGTACTCATATGTGCATCAAAGTACAAAAAATTGCAAGAGAACTCGATGAGCGTAGGATTTATATTTCCCACATAGGTATATATTGCCGGTCGATAAGAGAGCGAACAAGGAAAATCAGTGTTTCGAGTAGACTGCAACATTTAAGCGTTCAAATATTTCAATTCCCATGCTCTTGCTACAGATGCCGTCAAACTTCTTGAACATTTGACCTTGCATGCGCAGATGCGATTTTTAGGTGTCGTTGGGAGGGGGCGGGCGGCAGGGGTGTCTCGTCGCGTCCGCACGATTGGTCAATCAGTTGACGTTTGCGTTCCGCGCCACGTTTACGTTCCTTTGCCTCCCGCGTACACTTGCGTGCAGTGATAAAGCCAATTGTTATTGTTGAGTTTCTTATTAAAAAAAATTGTTGAGTTTTTGTTAAAGTATTGTTATAGGTATTGAACATTATTGTTGAGTTTCTTGTAAATTTTTTTGTTGAGTTTATTTATTGTTATAGTTATTGCTTGACTTTGACGTTATAATGCCACGTCAAAATAATACAGTTTTAAAAAGACAAGCGCGGAAGATGGTGTACGATGTGTACTGTTTTTTTAAGAAGGACGGAAAGGGTTTTATTGAAACTGTAAAAAACACTGCCAACGCCACAAAAACGTCTGTGAGCACAGTCCGCCGAATTATTAATGAAGCGAAGGGCTCTGACTTGCTCACTGTCTTTCGAACCCCAGGAAAAAAAAGATCTGGCAAAAAGAAAGTAACGGGCATTGATAGTTTTGATCAAGCGGTTATTCGGAGGTGCATTCACAATTACCATAAAACAAATATCGAATTCCCCACCGTAGAAAAACTCAGAAAAAAATTAAAAGACGATATAAGTTTTGATGGCTCGCAAGCAAATTTGCGTCGAATTTTAAAACAGTTACGCTTCAGGTGGAAAAAAAACTGAAAACAACAGAAAACTTTTAATAGAAAAAAGTAACATACGATTGTAACGAATTGAGTATCTACAGAAAATTTGTAAATATAGGCAAGAAGGAAGACCTATAATATACACTGACGAGTCATATGTCGACTCGTCACATGCAAGCAGCAAGGCGTGGACCGACGAGTCTACGCAAGGTTTAAAAAAACCTATTTCGAAAGGACAGCGCGTGGTAATAGTTCATGCTGGCTCCGAAAACGGATTTGTGCCAAATGCACTACTCGTGTTTAAAGCGGGCACAAAAAGTTGAGATTATCATGACAACATGAATTTCATTAATTATGAAAAATGGCTGCGCAATCAGTTGATACCAAACCTGCCTCCAAATTCAGTAATCGTGGTCGATAATGCGTCGTACCATAACAAGCAATTCGAAACTGCCCCAACCTCAAACTCAAACAAAGCTGTAATGCGTCAATGGTTGAAAGATAAAGGAGTACAGTATGATGAAAAAATGTACAAGCCACAGCTATACAAACTCGTACTAGCGCACAAACAACAAAACAAGAATTACAGCATTGACAGAATTTTAGCCGAACACAACCACTCAGTGGTTCGCTTACCACCCTGACCTAAACCCGATCGAGATGGCTTGGGCAGCAATTAAGGGTTATGTTGGCAGCAAAAATGTTAACTGGAACATAACCAAGGTAATCGACCTCGTGAAAGAAAAAGTTGCGTCAATGGGTCCCATCGAATGGGAAAAATTGTGCCACAAGGTTAAAGACATCGAACAAGAGTACATAAAAAATGACCACGTGATAGATTTGGTCACTGACGAATTTGTAATTTATGCCGATGACGAAAGTGACTCTGACGAAGGGTCCGATAGTGATTCCGATGATGAAGATAATGATAGTCAAGATACACAAACTAGCTCCAACTCCCTTGAACCAAGACCTAGTACCAGCGCTGGAACTAACTTAATGGAAGGAATTTCCTTTTTAGAAGAAGACTGAATACCGCAAACATGACATTTTTAGACTTTTCAATAACAGCCATTTGAAACATATATATCTTATGTTTTATTTCTCAACTTGTGTTCCATACAACTATCAATATAATTAAATAAATATAAAACTATAAAATAACTGATCAGGATGTATGAAGAGGGTTATGAGAGTATGTGAAGCGAAGGAAGTATGTCAGGATCGTAGTATATGGAAATCCGTAATCTATGCCTACCCCTGCGGGAAAAAGGCGTGATTATACACGGATCGACATAGTCCCACAATAAGCTCACTAAGACTTGTGTTGTGGGCTCAATAATTATTTTTAAATACTGGGTCGAAGTGGCCATCGGTAGGGTCAAATAGGATGGGACTGCGAACGATCACCGGACGCCTTTGCCGTGTTGGTTCGCATCTACACCTCATTTAATTTAAATTTCTATTTTACGTGTATTTTTTATTTTTTTATTTTTGATTGCTTTTCATGTACGTACTAACATAGTTATTAAGTCTAAATTTGTTACTAACATACTATGGACCAGTGGTCTGAAATAAAGGTTTTTTTTTTTTTTTATTTATTTATGTGGGACTGCGGGAGATGAATAAAGCAAGCGAAATCGTTTACACTTAATTTATTAGAAAATACTCCAAAACTACATCTTATTACAGTCGGCCATTGCTAAAAAGTAAAAGTATCGGAAGCACGTCCATCTTAACCTAACTTCATTCTATCCCTTTCTCACTCACACGCATCACACTGTCCCTTTCTTACCATTCCGTTCCAAGCATACATCATCTTCCATCCCACATTCGGCCATTCTGATTATTTGTCTGCCCTCAGACAACACTTTCTGAGCTCCACTCTTCAGTGCACACTCTGGTAACATGCTACATAATATTGTATACCTACTGATAAGAGTGACATTATAACAACTACTAGTAACATCATGCTAAGCTATATATAACTGGAAGATGTATCCATGAAACAAAAAAACAAAATGTAAACTATAATAATACACGTTCTGTTCCAATTGTAGGATAAAAAATAAAAATACAACAGATTTGTACCACTGCACGTAGGTATATATAACGTAACAAAATAATGAGCTAATTTAACTCATTTATTAATACTGAAATACAGCTTATCTAATACAACAATACAACATTTTTATGCAATGAGTTTGTACTGTCACAACTTACACATTCATCACCTACATTCATCCACATACACTTAAAAAAAAACCTTACCAAGACTAGTCGCTGTCTCCAGCAATGTCTGGCCATTTCTTCATATGGTCTGCGCAGGTGGAGGTCTTGTGAGGCCCCTCAGCTTGCGGGTCTGCTTTCTCCACATCATATCGGTCAAGCCTCTTCACTTTCGTGACGCGATATGGTCCTAGGTATTTAGGTTTTAATTTCAAACCTGGTCCAAATTGGGTACGTTTTATTGCTACCATTTCGCCTTCACGGTACTTCGGACTGTCTTTCCTGTTGTTGTCATAGTTTCGTTTGTTTTCTTCCTGTACCTTCAGTATTTGTTGTTTAGCATTTATTCTCAGCTCTTCTCTGTCCTGTGCATACTGCTCTTTTTCTTCTTGTTGTAGTAAGCTATAGATTTCTATCTCGTCACGCCCTTTCATCTTACGTCCGATTAACATTTCGAATGGGGTAGTGCCTACACTCCTTTGGTAGGTGCTGTTTATTACCATCTGTACTTTACCTACGTGCCTATACCATAGTCCTGGATTCTCAATACATAGCTTGGTAAGCACAGAGGCTATAATCTTCTGTATTCGTTCCACCTGACATATTGTAGTTATATGTACACATTCAATGTTCTCCTCTTCACAATACTGGTGGAAGTCATGGCTCGTAAAAGCTGTACCCCGATCTGTAATAATCCTGTCTGGATTTCCAAATATTTGTTGGTGAACTCTGAGCTTATTCAACACTTCAGCCGTTGACGTACTCTTGCAAGGGAAAAGCCATACAAATTTTGTGAAAGCGTCGATCATGGTCAGAATATGATTGTATTGCTTCCTTGTCTCCGTCATGGGACCCACATGATCCAGATGTAACGTGCTCAGCGGAACATCTCCTTTGTCTATGGGATTCAAATATCCTTCCTTCTTTCCTTCTTTTCTACCAGCCAGAAGGCATGGTATGCACGTGTTTATATAGTCAACTACTTTCTTCTCCATCTTGTCAATGTAGTAGTCCTTGTTTACCAGTTCCAATGTCTTTTTCTTCGAGAAATGTCCATGGTCATGAGCTCTCTTAATGATCTCATTCTCCATCTTCATTGAAATGACAAGTCGTTGCTCTGTTCCTTTATAGAGTAAGCCATTGTGCAAATTATAGTCTTTGTAGGGCATTCCTTGATTTAAAATCTTTATTATTGCATTAAGGCCTTCGTCACTCTCCTGTGCGCGAAGAATATCGCTATGTAAGTCAGATCTGATAATCGCTACATATGGATTCCTGCTTAATGCATCTGCGTGTCTCATCCTTGTACCACTACGGTGTATAACTTTATATGTGTAATCCTGTAACAAGATTACCCATCGTGCCACTCGTGTAGACTGAACCAGGTCTTTCTTCTCTAGAGTTAACTCGAATGCTTTGCAATCAGTCACAATATAGAAGAATCTGCCAAACAAGTAGTGTCGGAACTTCGTCACGCCTTCTATTACAGCAAGCGCTTCCAGTTCATAGCTGGTGTAATGACTTTCAGGTGGTGTAGTCCGTCGGCTCATATAATGGATTGGATGGAGCTCACCATCATCTTGCTTCTGCATCAGAATTGCTGAGAGAGCTACAGCTGATGCGTCGGTGTGTAGCTCTGTCTGAGCTCTCGGGTTATAAATTCGTAATACTGGTGTTGTAGCCAACTTCATCTTCAGCACATTAAAAACTCTTCTGTGCTCCTCGTTAAAAATGACCTTGCTAATCTTGTTGTTATCCTGCTGTAGCATGTCCGTAAGGGGACTGGCAATCAGTGCATAGTTGGGAATGAACTTCCTGAAGTATGAGCAAAGTCCTAGGAAGCTGCGCAGTTGCTTCATATTCTGTGGCTCAGGAAATTTAGTGACAGCATCTGTCTTTCCTGGCGATGGCATGACTGCACCCGTCTTCTATCACGTGGCCTAGGTATTCCACTCTCCTCGTAAGCAGTTGGCACTTCCTCCAGTTAATCTGCAAGCCATACTCGGACGAGATCTTCAATACTTCAGCTAGGCGTTCCGCTGCCTGCTGCTCATTCTCTGCTGGAATTAAAACATCGTCTATAAATACAAGAACAACTCCTCGGGTGATAAGTTCCCTAAATATGATCGTGATGAACCTGGTGAAGACCTTCGGGCAGGGACTTAAACCAAAAGGAGCCCTAAGGAACTCGTATTGTGACTTCATCGTGACAAAACTCGTGTACTTTACTGAGTCTTCATGTACCTTTAGATGGAAAAAACCATTCTTAAGATCCAGTGCGCTAAATACCCTAGCGCCAGCAAGCTTGTCTATGTGATCTTCTATGAGAGGAAGTGGGTATGCATCTTTCGCTATCTTGCTATTTACTTTCCTGTAGTCAACACAGACCCTGAGACTACCGTCCTTCTTTCGAACTAGCACTATAGGACTAGAGTACTCGGAGAAACTCACCTGGATGATGCCATCGTCAAGCCACTCCTGTATTTGTCTGTCTACCTCATCTTGCTCCTTCAGTGACACGCGTCGTGGACGAAGAGCTACAGGTACCTCGTCCTTCAACACAATCTTCAGGTCAATCGGCGCCTCCTTCGTCTGGCAAGGTGAATAGTTTTCAACCAACCTCGTAACCTCTTCTTTAACTGCTGCGTCGTGCACGTGACCTAGACAATCGGCAGAACAAGAAAAACATATCACATCACGCAACCACTCAGCATTCGGATTCATCCACACAGAACCGCCTTTCATAATCGTAACAACATTTCGTAAAAACTCATTGCCTAAAATGATTTTAAATGGCATAAAGTCTTTAGGCACTAGATAAAACACCGTTCCGTCGTAAATATTGCCGTCGATTTCGATACACGTCGTTATTTTGCCAAGAGATTTCACCTTTGCAAGTCCAAAACCGGTCATCGTAATTGCGGAACTGTCATCGTAAGCCGGTAATTTCAGTTCATGGTAGCACTCAATAGATAAAAGGTTCACTTCGCTGCCGCTATCTATCAATGATGTTATTATTTCATCAGCTATTCGTACGTTCTTCACTGGTTTACTTCCATTTCCATTACATAAAAATGGTTTGTTTACATTCTGTGTGATCATGACATTTCGTTCCCGACTTCGCTGCGTGTCCGCCATCTTGCGCGTCTCGTCGGGGTACCCAATAGCAGCCGCGGTAGTGGTGTGACACATGTCGTCCGAACTAGTGATGCCCCGTTGGATTCCTGCATTTCCATATGAAGTGCTGCCCTCTCCCACCGAATTGAAGAAAACTTTCTTGGAGTGAAGTTCGCTTCTATTTCCGCCGCCGCCGAATATTGCACGTCGTGTTGATTGCCCAGCCGTCGTTTGCTGGTTTGAATCCGCCATCTTGCGCAGGTTGCAATCAGCTGACAAATGGCCAAATGCATTGCAATTAAAGCACTTACGACCTTGTGATTTATGAGGACATTCCGATGAGATATGATTTTTTTCTCCGCAGGCATAACACCGTACTTCGGGCGATCTTGTAGGTTTCGATGTACTGGGTTGAGATTTCATAACTGGTTTTTCACTTTGTTTTGACTTGGTCTTCATTTCTTCGTAAATAGCAAGCTTCTCTTTTAGATCTGGATAAGTTTTAACACCATAAAGCATCATTTTGTTCACTTCAGCATCTTGTATACCGTCGACTATATATTTTACAGCCACATAGTCTGCCATCTTGCCTTGCTTTCCAAGCGCTTTCATAGCAAACATGTAATCTAAACATGACTCACTGTCCTCCTTGCGTCTAGCGCTCATCAGCTCGTGGATAGTTTTGCTGTCTATAGAGTCTGGGAATTCTTTTCTGATGGCTTCTTTCAAATCATCCCATTTCGTATGCAATTTCTCCGACCGTAACCACAGAGCAGCAGTACCGATTAGAGACCGTCGTGCAACCAGTAGCCGTTGTGTTGGAGTCCAACCGAATATTTCACCATTTTCGTCAATGTCCTTCACCCATGTGGACACCGTGTAGGATTTATCTTGGCCGCTGTACCTCGGCACGAGAGCCTCGGTATACTGTAGCAATCCGCGTGCCGTCATTTCTTCCGTATCTTGATTCGCGTTTGACTTCGTCGCGTTCGCGCCGGAGCCTTCTTGCGGTTGCTTGCCCGGCGATACCATCGTTCATTCGTTTCTTCGTATCGTCGTATTATCGTCGTCGTCGTCACGCGTAGATTGTAGTCTTTGGCGTCGTCTTCTTTTATCTACGTGGACCGGCGCGGTAACCTCGTTCACGCACGGTCGGGTCGCGAAAATCTTGCATCCACTTACTTATTCCTCTACTCGCATCCCGGACGAGCCCCCAAAATGTGGGACTGCGGGAGATGAATAAAGCAAGCGAAATCGTTTACACTTAATTTATTAGAAAATACTCCAAAACTACATCTTATTACAGTCGGCCATTGCTAAAAAGTAAAAGTATCGGAAGCACGTCCATCTTAACCTAACTTCATTCTATCCCTTTCTCACTCACACGCATCACACTGTCCCTTTCTTACCATTCCGTTCCAAGCATACATCATCTTCCATCCCACATTTATTTATTATACCGAGATTTGAAATAAAAATTAGGTACTTTTTTTGCACGTATGTGTACGATGCGCAAACTCTCCCCCACCACCGCGCCTAGTGTTCAAGAAGTTTGACGGCATCTGTACCTTACTGTTAAGACTAAATTTCCAATTTCGGTTGACCTAAATAAAAAAACTATAATTTAGGTTTCATTTTCTGCTTAACGTGTCTCAAATGCAAAATAGAAAAAGAGCAAAAATATAATCGGTAAAACTGATTCATAATGTAATCTAGTAGACAGTTACATTTACGGGCATATTACCAGACAGAACCGGTACAAATATTCGTGTCTCCAATATTCTCGATTGGTACACCGCCAATTTGTGCCACTTTTGCTAGCATATTTAAAGTTGTACCGGTGGCCGGCATAAAGCAATACATCTTTACCTTTTTGTGACTTTATAAAGGTTAAATTACTGTCGTCACTTGCTGACGAGTGTGACGAGCTACTTGACCCCAACCCATTATCCATATTATGAAATTTTGATCTGAATATTTTACACCTTCCTAATGGCACGTCAAGTGAAATTAAAATGAAAGAAAGAAAGAAAGAAAACATTTATTCGTGGACAAAACAATGGGTGTAATAAACAAAACACAGAACGTAAAAAAAAAAAAACAGGGTCCACGAAAAGGCCCCGACTCAGCATAGTGCTAACCTAGAAGGCCAGCGCTGGTCTTCCGTCGGAGCCTTTACCTGAGTTATCTCCTGGAAGGCAACACAAAACAAATACCTACGCTAAACACAATATATCTTAAAACTATTACAAATCCGACGCCAGAGTGGCACGGCAAATTGCATCGTGCGAACGCAACTTTTATTTATATGCAGATGGGACATATCCCGACAGTAAGTACCTGACCGCAATCCTAAATCTTAATCTAAATCTTAATTTAAAATTATATTATTATATTAGGCATGGCAAAGCGGTAAACTAAGTTACAAAAGAGGCAGCTAATAAACACACAAGGATATGAGGAACAAAGATACAAAGACTAAGACAGGGCACTTAAAGGCAGCTAGTTTCAAGACATAAGGTTTCCTGACTAAATTGATGCTCTAGCAAATACTTTTTCAGCTTGATTCTAAAACTATATATGCTTCCCAGGTCCCTGGCTAAAGGCGGTGGAAGACAGTTCCAGCATCTAGTAGCTGCAAAGCGGAAATGACATTTTGCTTTTAGGTCATTCTGATTTCATGCCGTTTCGCTTTCGGGACGTTTTGCTAAAAGGGCAACCTGATAATAGGACGACTTGCTTTTAGGTAGTTTTGCGAAAGGGACGTTCTGCTTTCGGGTTATTTTGCTAATGGGACAATTTGCTTTTAGGTCATTATGCTAATAGGACTATTTGCTTTTGGGACGTTTCGATACGAAGGGAGAAAAATATTTATTTGATTCGAACATTTTTTCTCTGTAAACCTAATAATATTTCTTACCTTAACAAAATTCCCCAACTCGATAGTCACGATTGTGTGTTCGACCAAGGAGCACGGCATTTTTTTTTAAATAAATAAATAAAAATATTTGAGAGTTATGAACGTCCGATCCTCTATGGAGTATATCCAGGAGTGCGCCTTCAAAACCCCTATCTGCTCTGTGGTGAATAGTGATTACAACTATCGGACGGTTTTCCCGATGATTCATATTAATATTTATTAAATTAAACAGTGACCATATATGGCCGCTGATCTCGTGTTTACACGAATTGAGTCAGAATAGATAACAAGGAATGAATCATATAAACCGCTTCTGGATGCAGAATACCAGTACAAGTTCGTTCTTTGTTCGGCACACGTCAATCATAACGTATTTTTCTCCCAAAAAAATAAAACTAAAAAATTTCATATTGAAGAAAATCCTTTTCCTCATTGGTTGGACTAAGCTGACAAGAAAACTCAACGAGCACGCGCTACGGCAAGAGCACCGCAGTGTTAATGGACGACGTGTTCTATTCCTGCAGCGTGTCTTCGAGACCATTAAATCTTCTGAGAAATAGATTTTTGACACCCTGTTATGATTATAATAGGGTAGTTCTTCCAATGGAATTAGCTGAAAGCGATTTCATTAATGCTAGATTGATTGGTGGCCACAACTTTCAAAGGAAAATGGTGTGCTGTCAATCACCTCTGAAGGAAACTACTTACGACTTTCTACGCTTAGTATGGACCTGCAAGGCTCAGGTAATAGCCGTTATCACAAATATTTGCGAAAGAGACGAAGAAACGTGTTTCCAATATTGGAGCCCTGCAAGAAAAAGGACATTGACCTATGGCAAAATCACATTAGGACCGAAAAAATTAAAACCTACGCTTCTTAAGGGGGTGATAGACGGGCGAGCAAGTACGCGTACTTGTGGCTCGACGACCTTTTTCGCTCGTGTGTCACCGTAAGTACGCGTACTTTAAAACCGCCGAGTAAGTTCGTCGGCGATCCAACCGGTTTGAAATCTTACTCGTAGCTCGTCTTGGCTCGTACGTGTGGCAGCACTGCGAGCCGCGAGCCGCCATTTTGTTTCGCCAGTCCGTGGACGCGCACGCTTGTTTAAATTGCAATTTTTGTTCATTTTGATTCAGAAATTTCTCAAAATGTGTGATTTTCGAACTTATTCGCATGAACTGCTAACCGAATTTATAGAAGCTTTCCGAAATAACCCTTGTCTTTGGAAAATTAGAAGCAACGACTACAAAGACAAAAATTTGAAGCTTCAAGCATACAATAATTTATTAGAAATTATACGGAAGGTAGAAAGAGATGCTACGATTGAGAACGTCAAGAAAAAAATTAATTCATTAAGGGCTGGGTTCCGAAAAGAACATAAAAAAGTGCAAGATAGCAAGAAGACAGGTTCAGGAACTGACCAGGTATACGTGCCAAAATTATGGTATTACAGTCAGCTTGAATTTCTCAAAGATCAAGGCCAAGGTAAGTTTAATTATTTATTAAAGAATTTCTCTATACACTATTATATTATACGTGCGTATTCTTTGTTATGCCTGTGCCTAAATTAGGTAGGTACCTAAAATAGAGTACCTATTATAGCACTTTGTTTCATTACAATAATGACATTGTGATGTTGAACATTAAAACCAAAAGTTAATTTAGAGGGTTTTTATTTAATTACAGGTGAACAATCAACTGACAATATAGACAGCAGCGAACAGGAGACAGCTAATGATAATGAAAATACATTTGATGCTGAACATAGTGAAAATGATACCCAGGTAAAAATACTATTATTATATCATTCTTTGTTGCCATGACACTGCACCACTAGTATTAAAGTAGGTTTCATACTTTTCTCTGATAATTGTTACATTTTGAGTGGGGTTACGACGATGTGGTTGTTGTAGTGACTGTAATTCTCCATTTTGTGGTCTCAGCCCCAAATCAATAGTTCCATTTTCGTGATTTTCACTATCAAAGTGCTGATGTGGACTGTAAACTTGTCTTACTTTTTTCCTTAAAAAATTGTGCAATACACAACATGCCAAAACTATTTTGTTAATATTGTGCACACTGGTATTTATAGGCGATCGAAAAATGTGGAATCTTGCCGCCAGAATTCCAAAAACATTTTCTATAATTCTTCTAGCCCTGCATACTCTATAATTGTATATCCTCTTACTTGAGCTAGCCTGTGATTGCCTTTGTGGGTACGGTTTCATAAAATCTGTCCTCAAAGCAAAAGCCTCGTCGCCAATAAATACATAAGGCAATTCTTCTGAATGTCCGCTTGGTTTTCTGGGGCTAGGAAGATTTAAGCGCTTGGAATTCAATCTTTGAAAGAATGTAGTTTTTTGTAATACACCTCCATCAGAAATACGTCCATTTGTTCCAATATCTACATAAATAAATTCATAATTTGCATTTGCAATTCCCATAAGTACAATACTGTGATACCCTTTATAATTAAAAAAAAGTGAGCCGGCTCCGGCAGGAGGGACTATAGCTACATGTTTCCCATCGACGGCTCCTAAACAATTTGGAAATTGCCATGTACGCTCAAACTCTTCAGCAATTGCTAGCCAAATACATAAGGCAATTCTTCTGAATGTCCGCTTGGTTTTCTGGGGCTAGGAAGATTTAAGCGCTTGGAATTCAATCTTTGAAAGAATGTAGTTTTTTGTAATACACCTCCATCAGAAATACGTCCATTTGTTCCAATATCTACATAAATAAATTCATAATTTGCATTTGCAATTCCCATAAGTACAATACTGTGATACCCTTTATAATTAAAAAAAAGTGAGCCGGCTCCGGCAGGAGGGACTATAGCTACATGTTTCCCATCGACGGCTCCTAAACAATTTGGAAATTGCCATGTACGCTCAAACTCTTCAGCAATTGCTAGCCATTCTTCTTCTGAACTCGGGAACTGTAACAAAAAAACCCATAATTCAGTATAAATGATATTATTTTTATTTACAGAGTACCATTTGCAACGTGTCATCACCCGCGACACCTGCAACATCTGCTGCTTCAACTGCACGTCGTAAGCGACACGGCAATGCCGCCATTGAGTATACATAATCCAGTTCCAGTCCAGGTACCCCAAAGACCATTGATACACATGCCAGCTGTTCCAGTCCAGCTGCAAGAAACACAAGCATTTAACTTGACACAAGACTCGCAAACTATTAGTATCCCGGACACCCTGGTTGAATATTTAAACTTTAATAATAATAACTAAAAATAAATAAAATAGTACGTTACATTTGTATATGTTCAAGAGTAAATTTATTTGTTAAGCATTAATGTTAATGTGCCATTGCAAAATAAAGTCTGATTATTTGTACCTTCAAATATGTTTTCAGTGCAGAGTAGATTGCGTCACATGTCTCAGGAATTATGTACCCCAATGACTGTCTTGATATCGCTGACGAATACATTACATCTTTATATGTTCCACCAGTTATCAAAAATCGTAATGTTGCACTTAAACGTTCATGCGGTGAAATAGCTTCTCTCATGCAAGTATCCTGTTTAGCTATAATTGGTGTGACTAAACACAAAAGTTCTTCATACACAGGCTCAGGCATTCTGAAATAATTCTGAAAATCTTCCTTCTCTTCACGTAACTCTCTTACTAAATTCACATGTGATAAACGCTCTCTTTTTGTAAGCCAGTTCTTAACCCACACTTTTCGCCTTCGTCTATTGTTTTTAGTTTTTGAAATGTAATACGATATAATTCCTAAATAACACAAAGCTTCTTCAGTGGACGACATCGCGATACGGTATGCGTAACTTGGCGCGTGTATCGCCGACGTCGAGCCAAGTAAGTTCGCGATCTTAAAAACCGCAGACTTTAAGTTCGTACGTCTATCACCCACTTTAGTGTACAAACTCATAGTGTCCAATTGACGTGACGTCGGTTTTGATGGTATATTTTTATTATTTCAGAATGCCTAGAAGAAAGCAAAGCGTTTCTAGGAAACGAAAAGCAGCCCCAGCACCTCCTAGGTATCCAAAACGAGTTAGGCCTTTAAAAGATCAAGAGATAATCGAAAACTTAGTGACCGAGAGTGATGATGACTGCAGTAACTTTGATGACAGTGATGCCGATCCAAATTTTTTTATACAAAGTGATTGCGATACGAATTCAGAGCAATCTGATAACGAGGAAGATCTGAACACGTTGGGCACTGTAAATGCTCAAACAACGGGGGTTGTTCAACAAGCTAGCAGGTATGTATTATTTTTTTAAGGTTCTTTGAGTAAAAAAAACGTGTTTCGTACATTTCATCATACGTTTTTTATTTTGCAGCCCACACCTCGATATTGAAGAGCTTATAAGTGATTCTGGAGCTGAGAGAACGCAGAGCAGTGTCGATCAAAATCAGAGTCAGGGGCAGGAAAGTTCAACGGCAGAGCGGTTGCGGTACTTTTATGGGAAAAATCGTCATAAATGGTCATCGGCGGAACCATCTCGAACAACAAGAGTACGTTTACATAATATTGTCAATATAGACAGACAAGTAAGTCCTCCTGAATTTCATTCCTTTGGAGACGCATGGAAACTGTTCTTTACTGATGACATGCTTGACAGAATAATTGAACATACTAATGGGAAGCTGATTGAATATAGAGCTAAATTCAAAGATATGGATAGGTCCGAACTTGTACCTATGAGCAACATAGAACTAAAAGCTTTGATTGGATTAATGTTCTATTCATCTGTATTTCAATCCAACCATGAGAACGCGCAGTTTATATTTGCGACAGATGGCACTGGACGCGAAATTTTCCGTTGTGTCATGTCTAAAAACCGATTCTTGGTTTTATTGAATTGTTTGCGTTTTGATGATTCATCTACAAGAATCGAAAGGTTGAAAACTGATACGCTTGCTGCCATTTCAGAGTTATTCAATGAATTTATCAAAAACTGTGAACAAAATTTTACTCCGGGTACTAATGTTTGTATTGATGAGATGCTTGTGGGGTTTAGAGGCCGATGCAAGTTTAGAATGTACATGCCAAACAAGCCAACCAAATACGGACTCAAAGTGCTTTTGCTTGTCGACTGCGATACTTTTTATGTATATAATGCATATATTTACCATGGTAAGGGATCTGACGGTGGAGGTTTGAATGATGCTGAGAAAAAACTTGGGATTCCTTCACAATCTGTCATACGGCTGTGTAAAGGTATTGAAAACAGTAACCGTAATATTACTGCAGACAATTGGTTTTCCTCGATAGAATTATGCTTTGAAGGAACGCGGCCTAACATATTTAGGTACTATAAAGAAAAACAAAAGGGAAATTCCTCCAGAGTTTCAGGCTCATAAAAATAGGACTGTTGGTTCCTCATTGTTTGGGTTTACTGCAGATCATACCATTGTGTCTTATGTAACCAAGCCTAAGAAAGCTGTTATATTGGTATCGTCTATGCACCACAACAAGGATATTGATATCGATACCGGCAAACCAGTCATGATTATTGACTACAATAAAACCAAAGGAGGTGTTGATGAAGTGGACAAGAAATGTTCTATCTATTCATGCTCTCGAAGGACACGACGTTGGCCTATGGTGTTGTTCTATAGATTGCTGGATATGAGCGGCGTTAATGCTTACATTTTGCATAATAAATCCACAAACCAAAAAAGAATAACCCGCGGTCAGTTCCTTCTCGGACTTGCACGGGATTTAGTCCTACCGATAATGAAATTACGGGTATATAATGACAGAATGCCCCGTGAGTTACGACTCACTATAGAGCGAGTCATTGGACCCGCTGATATGCCCGAGCCTCCAGCCGAAATCGGCATAAATATGGAACCAGGGGTTCGCAAAACCTGTGCCATATGTCCAAGCCGCCTAAAAAGACGTACGAAGTACTCTTGCTGTAAATGCAATAAACCTATGTGCCTTACGTGCTGCCTTCAGATATGCAGTGACTGCAAATTGGGCCATTAAATGTGCCAAGTCTGACTGTTGTATTTTTTTTTATGTTTTAATTTAGAAGTGATTTTATGTTTTCAATCTGTTAATTAGTTCAAGAAGTAAGAGTTTATTTTGATTTTTTGTTAAATTTTTCCTAATTATAAGAAATATGGAGACTGAACAATGTACCTAAAATTTAGTGCTAAGATTATGGGATCTCATTAATAAAGGCTGTTAATTCGCAAAATAAAGCTGTAATTATTTATATTTATCCTTAAATAATTACCTGTAACAAGTATAAACGCAATAGGTAAAAACAAAAAAAAAATGCATGTAAAATGTATAATAATAAATAGTATAAATAATGCACGTCTCTCAGACACCACATCGGTGTAAGTGCTACATAAAAACCAGGTCGGTAGTTAAAGGTTAAGCAAAAAAATATTGGTATTACAGTGAAATATGGAACTGTGCTACAACTCAGAGTAACATTACACTAGATAGCTAGGTGGTTAAATGTGTTCATTAATGATGTTCCTGTTGAAAAATATAAAGATGTACTACTTGAAACTGTGACAGAGAAATATTCAAGGAATGCTAGTCCGTTTGATACGGATAAGAAACAAATTTGTGAGTTAATATCTCATAAACTGAATATTGAATTTGAAGAACTGTATGAAATATGTTTGATGAAATTGGTTAATGTAAATCGTGACATGTTTGTAATGTTCTTCCATGAAATTTTGAATCTTTATCGAAATGAGATCATTATGGTGATTTGGAATAAACGATTTGATAACATGAATCAAAAAATGAAAGAAATAATTTTAGAAAGTAATCAGAGACAGAAAGCGAAAACGGAAAATAAAATTGAGGCAATTGATATTGAAAAGTCTAACTTCATATAAGAAAAAAAGTCAATATAATATAATATAATTATTTTTAAGCAGGGTAATAATAAATAAATACATGTATGGTGCTAATGTAAAAATATTGAAAAAAAAAAAAAAAACAAGTTTCTCTTTTTACCGAAATCTGTCCACCAGAATGGATGGATAGTTTCTCAAATTTTAATGTCCACCGGAAAGGGGATGGATAGTTTCACAAATTTCGGGGCGATGTGCGAGCAAAGTTAATATCTCATAAACTGAATATTGAATTTGAAGAACTGTATGAAATATGTTTGATGAAATTGGTTAATGTAAATCGTGACATGTTTGTAATGTTCTTCCATGAAATTTTGAATCTTTATCGAAATGAGATCATTATGGTGATTTGGAATAAACGATTTGATAACATGAATCAAAAAATGAAAGAAATAATTTTAGAAAGTAATCAGAGACAGAAAGCGAAAACGGAAAATAAAATTGAGGCAATTGATATTGAAAAGTCTAACTTCATATAAGAAAAAAAGTCAATATAATATAATATAATTATTTTTAAGCAGGGTAATAATAAATAAATACATGTATGGTGCTAATGTAAAAATATTGAAAAAAAAAAAAAAAACAAGTTTCTCTTTTTACCGAAATCTGTCCACCAGAATGGATGGATAGTTTCTCAAATTTTAATGTCCACCGGAAAGGGGATGGATAGTTTCACAAATTTCGGGGCGATGTGCGAGCAAAGTTAATATCTCATAAACTGAATATTGAATTTGAAGAACTGTATGAAATATGTTTGATGAAATTGGTTAATGTAAATCGTGACATGTTTGTAATGTTCTTCCATGAAATTTTGAATCTTTATCGAAATGAGATCATTATGGTGATTTGGAATAAACGATTTGATAACATGAATCAAAAAATGAAAGAAATAATTTTAGAAAGTAATCAGAGACAGAAAGCGAAAACGGAAAATAAAATTGAGGCAATTGATATTGAAAAGTCTAACTTCATATAAGAAAAAAAGTCAATATAATATAATATAATTATTTTTAAGCAGGGTAATAATAAATAAATACATGTATGGTGCTAATGTAAAAATATTGAAAAAAAAAAAAAAACAAGTTTCTCTTTTTACCGAAATCTGTCCACCAGAATGGATGGATAGTTTCTCAAATTTCAATGTCCACCGGAAAGGGGATGGATAGTTTCACAAATTTCGGGGCGATGTGCGAGCAGCACTATAATACGCACGGATTAACACACATGTGCTGCAAATATTGGAAAAAGTTTCTCTTTTCACCAAAAACGAACCACCCAAAAGGAAGGATGTTTTTGACTTCCTGGATAATCTGTTAAACACAAGTGGAATGAAAATACTAGAAAATAAGTTTCTCTTTTTACCGAAATCTGTCTACCAGAATGTGCAAGCAACACTATAAGATGCATAAATAAATACGGTTCCATGATTTTTGATCCTCCGACAAAATATCCCCGACAAAATGTCCCCAAAACAAATATCCTCGGACAAAATATCCCCAAGACAAAATATTCTTGGACAAAAAATCCCCGACAATCAATCCCCAAGCCAGAAAATATTTTAATGAAATATATCAACAATACATTACGAAAATAATACAACAACAATTTATGAAAAACGTTATAAATTTATTTATTTAATTATAACCAGTCGTTAGACAACCAAAATTAACGCTTTTAACAACAGCTTACAAAAGTCATTATTTAGTCATCTAAAGTATTTGGAAGGGATATATTTTTACGTGAAGCGTTCCAGCATTCATCGTCATCCTAGGATAGGTAATGCGGAGAGGAGAGGAAAGGTAACGTCGCCAATATATACAAATAAAATTTACAAGAAATTGAAAAATATCCGGGACCGGGACTCGAACCCGGATCCCCCAGTTACGCGCCGGGTACTTTCCCATTTAAGCTATCCCGTCATTCCAATTTATAAAGTCAACATTACAGATGTTTGAAAATATGTGTGGGTCAATTTGAAATATATTTAGAAATTATTAAAGGGATTAATTGTCGGGGATTTTTCGTTAGAGCATATTTTGACTTGGGGATATTTTTTTTGGGGATATTTTGTCCGAGGATATTTTGGCGGGGATATTTTGTCGGGGATATTTTGTCGGAGGATCAAAACGCCTGATACCCTTTTATCGGGCCTACATGCCCGTAATCATCTAGGTTAGTTACCTTTTTTATTATGGCATCTTTATTGTATTGGTATGTTTTTTTTTACTCTTCATTAAATTATTTTCCATTTTGTCCTGTAGGTCAGACGCCACTCCATGTTGCGGTCGAAAACGGTCATCTTGAGGCGGTCAAACTACTGTTCAGCCTCGGTGTAGATATCGAAACGGTCGATATGAACGGAAGATCGCCGTTAAGGATCGCCGTTATGAAAGAATTTAAACCACTTACAGAATTCATTCTCAAATGCTATAAGAAAAACTGGAAAGATTCGATGCAGTATGGAATTTATTTAGGCTTAGATAAACACCTTAAACGTATGGAACTAGAAAATGAGTTTATCGATACTCTCAGAATCTCATTGTCTCGTTTGTATATATCTTCTGATCAATCTGATGACTCAAATTAATTCATATTTTAATCGATATATTCTTTCCAGTTATGTTTACGTCCAAGTCTTGGCAACCGTACCTTATTAGATCTTTTTATATATCATTATACCTCTTTTACCCGTTCGTTGCTGACAGTACTTGTCTTTACCTTTTGATACATTTTAGAATAGTTTTATTATCAGCACCGTCCATCTCTCAGCCATTATAAAGTATATACTGCAAACACGTCAGTAGAGGGTTAGTGGGGATTCTGGATCACTAGTAGCGGTCAACGCCGCTAGGAGGCGCTAGTTAACAATAGAGCAGGTCCCATTGTCTAGGGCCCCACGCAGGTGGCTTCATTGTCTAGGACCCCATTGTCTAGGACCCCCATTTTCTAGGACCCCACATGTGAGTTAAAAAATAGTAGGGGTAGGTCAGGGATGTTTGTTTACATAAACGGTTAAATTTTCAGACATTATTTTTTTCCCACGCCCTATATAAGCCTGTGCACCATTGAATATAAAGTCAGTTCATAACCGAACCTCGTGTTTAATTCCAATCCTTTACATGGCGACTTTGCCAGTGCGGCGGCCTCGTGCCGTGCTGGCGGCGCGCCGCGCCACCAGATTCAAAATAAAGTAATAATAACTATAATATAAAAATAAAAAAACTAAACATTTAACGTTCTACGTCATAGTACTTATAACTTTCTTCACATGTCGATAAAAAGCGATTTTCTCAATAGATATCAAAACATACAAAAAGAACTTTCCGAGCAAGTGAGGTGAAAATATTTTGTTCGTATAGTAGGTACATTTCTTTTTTTTTTTTTTAAAGAATTGAAAAATAAATATTTAATTCCGTAACACAGTGATATGCAGATTACAAGGTAGGGGCTTCCTATTAAGTAATATTTTAATATATCTAACTATATATTTATTTCATTCGTTACGAGCCCTTAGTTTCCTGATTGAGAAGTGACAGAATAGCCTAAGCGTCACGGAAAAGGAACGAACCACGTGTTCGCTGTACCCGCCTTCGGTTCGGACGGCGATGCATATGTAGTCCGTAATAGCCTATTTACCGCCCTCGGTACGTGATAAACTGTTAAAAAGGATAATTTTTAATAGCACATTAAATTATTCTAAAGGGTTCTGTGCTAGGAATAATTTTGCGCTTAACTTTAACGTCACAGTTTTAAAGGGTGGGCCATCCAGGAAAATACGCTTCTTATCAAACTTACCACCTGTAGTTTATGAGCTACTCTGGAAAATACTTAAAATTGTGATATGTGAAATTTCATCAGTTCAGTTTAACCTTTCAACGAGAAAGGATGGATCTTCTGGAAAAATTAGCAAGTGGGTATGACGCTGGGGGATTTAAATTAACGCGGTCGACAGCATATTTTGGTTTTTTTATGTTTATTAAGTTTATTATAGATATCTGGGCACCGCTTCCCTCTAATATAGTTGGGGGCCTTGCGGTTGCATTAGTATTGGTTTTATGCAGTTTAGAAGTGATTCGTGAAGTGGTTCCTAGTATTGGTTCTGATCTCGGACTATCAAGCGGCGGGTACCCGCCGCTTCCTTTTTTGCAAAACTGCATTGGCTGGATAATTAAGTTCTCAATTATTTGCTTACCGATAAAAACCCATTGTTTACAAATGTCTACGGACTTTTAATTATGAGTAAAAAAAAACATTCACTACTTTATATAAAAACATCATTTGCATGTGAAAACACAAACAGTATGTTACGGATATTCCTTAATTTTCTGGAGGAATTGCTAATTGCGGGTATTTGAATTATGCCCAACTTAATTTGCAAGTCTAATATGTTCGCTGATATTTACAGACATTTCGTCTTTAAGTCCTGCACTTTTAGCGCTGCTAGACATTTCTGAACCCATTTGCCCACCTGTAGTTTATGAGCTTCTGAAAAATAGTTGAAATTATGATATGTGAGATTTCATCAGTTCAGTTTAACCTTTCAACGAGAAAGGATGGATCTTCTGGAAAAATTAGCAAGTGGGTATGACGCTGGGGGATTTAAATTAACGCGGTCGACAGCATATTTTGGTTTTTTTATGTTTATTAAGTTTATTATAGATATCTGGGCACCGCTTCCCTCTAATATAGTTGGGGGCCTTGCGGTTGCATTAGTATTGGTTTTATGCAGTTTAGAAGTGATTCGTGAAGTGGTTCGTAGACATCGGTAAGTGCCTTATTTTGTATTTTTGTTTCTTTTAAATCAAGAAATAAATCGAATTTAATATTCTAATCACCCTCAAATGAAGCAAACTGCTTAGATTTTGGTGATTATCTATTTTTTTAATCGAACTAATCAGTTATATTAAATCAATTCTCATGTGCAAATGACTTTAAATGGCTCTATTTTATAGCAAATTTCAATGCTCAAATATAAAGCGATGAATTTCATTCACAATCCTGTCTCGCGTCTAGCTTGTTTTTCTATTGTATTTCTTTATTGTTCCAGGGAACGTTTACAAAGAACAGTAAACCCAAACAATCCTTCAATTGCGTAAAAAATATTATGTGGAGCAGGCCTACAAGGGGAAATCACATTAAAAAAAACGCGCCTTGCACTCTACCTCTTGGGTGGTGGGGAAAAGAGTGCGGAATAATCCATCTATCCAATCTTCCAGTAGGGAAGGTTTTGTTATGGCCTCGGAAATCAACTCCAAAATATATGTGATTGCGTTCGTGCATGTGTATGATTATGTATTTCCTTGTTTAAGTGTGCCTATGTGTTTGTGAGTATTAATCGAATTTCATATTTTTATCACCCAGAAATCAGGCAGATTAAGTTGTTTGTCGGTTCGTGCATCTAGCTAGTTACCATCAGTTGTATTAAATCAATCCTTATGTGGAATCGACTTTCAATGTTTTTATACTTGTACCGGAGTCGAGTGGCCAAACATTAAGCAGCAAATTTCATGAATAAAGCTGACTAGTATCTGGCTAATTTTTTTGCATTATTATTAGACACAATATAAAAGATGCGTAGCGATGTTTTTTAGTGGATTTCACATGACTAATTGTGGTTTTTTTTTTCAGGGAACGTAAGAGGAGGAACAGTGTTGACATGGATCCCGCATAAATAGTTTCATGTAGATCAATCCACTTTATCTCTTAGCAAGTTACTACATTCCCCCAAAAATAACGTGTAATATTAGTAACAATCAGCGCCAGTTTCCCCTACCATGACTTCGCACGGTCCCAATAGAGACCCTTTTCCATTGTTATTTACTTGTAAATATTTACTTTGTTTTAGAAATATGACTCAACTAGAACGTTTCTGAGAGTAGAGTCTTTCATATCTGCATGACATTAATGAGTATTAGAATGAAATTTATGGCCTAAGCTCGTAAAAATATTTAGTTATTTTCTATCGGAGGAACAAAAGCTTCTTATTTGAATTACATCATTAAATATAATTGGATTCTCACGAGCCAACCATATCACCAGCATAAACAGATCATCGTTCGCGGCTACGCTTATCGAGCTATTATGTTCATAGAAAAAATAACAAATAATTAGAGATTAAAAATTGTGTGCGATAATTAACAACATTAATTAAATAGTTTAATGTAGCTTGTAGCTCAATTATAATCACTATCTGTTGAGCAGAAAAAAACCGTAAAACGTATCGTTGACCCAGTCCCTCAAAAAGGATAAAGGACAATGTTACATTATATGAAAGTACATAGCTACTGAACGTACAATATTTTATAGGGCTGCCATGAGTTAAGTCAGCGGAAAAAAAAGTTTTGTCAGCCAGTCGCAATTTTTAAAGGAGTTTTTCTAGGATCACACTACCAATGATGTATATTTTTTCTTCACTTTAGATACTAGAATTGACTGCTTGAGATACAACGCATTAATGTTCTCAGAATAATAAAATTTATGACTGATAACAAATCGCAATAAAAATAAATACCACCTACAGTTTAACGTTTAATTAATTGAATAATTAATAATGATTAAGATTTTAATACTCAATTGATGATGCCGCGCTGCTTAACAAACATGATCGCGGGAGTTTACATACTCATGAAACAAAGTTGTGGTAACCCTAGCAGTAAAAAACCACAAAGTTTCCCTCTGCGTACAGAAGGGTTTAGGGTTATTGAAATTCATTTCATTTTGCGTTTGAATACCGGTCTAGACGGACACATCAAATTAATAAACGAGTTGAAGTCGAATTTTGACATGGCGCTTCCAGTAAGTAAACTTATATTTTTAATGATTAGTAATGTCAATTTTTAATTAATAACTTAGTCAATTTCATAGAGAGATGCAGTCTTTGTTTGTAGGACCAGAGCTAAAATTCAATCCTGATATGGGAAACAATAAAAACGCTGGCGAGATTGTTTTTTATAATTTTGTATGACGAGATTTCAGGAATATCTTCGTATTTTAATTTTTTGAGACCAGTGCAAGATTTTCAATAATTTCTTTTTTTGCAGGAGGAATCAAAAAAAAACGAAGAAGAGAAAGATAATAAGGAGATCCCCGTGTTTATCGGGAAAAAATACATTGACGAGGTTAGTTACTCAAACATACTAAACTTGCTCAGACAATTTTGCCGAAAATAACGCTTTAACGATTAGACCCCGATTGGATGTCTGCATTTAGACGCAAAAGGAAAATCTATCAAATTCTTGGTTTTAGTGGATTTTTCGTTAAATATTTATCATATTTTTACATCTTACACTGCGGCGCCAAATACCTGTTTCTACCAAATGCAAATGGTTGACTTGGCACTAGAAATTGATAAATTTTTACTGATTCCATTTTAAAGAGCATTGTTATTCGGAATGTATAATAAGCCTTCAGGAAGGTTTTGCAAGAGTCAATTAGGCACAAGATTAGCGCTGAGAGTCCATCAATATCCGCAAATATAGGAGGGTCGTTCTTCTTTTTTACTGACAGTAAACCGACATTTTTCTGTTCTTTAGGTTTTTTCACTATCGATAATTATGGTTTTAATATTTGATTTAAATAAACGTTGCATGGACTTTTTATAAGAACTGATTAATGTTCCTTTCTCTGCCGATAATTTTTTTTTCTTTATGGTGATTTTCCGTAAAATAATGTGACAGAGTGGCCGTTTCAGCAGAGACCACATTTTAAATTACCACTCTGTCACGACATTCTATAGAAAACAAACGTATAAAAAAAAATTTAACGGCTAGAGATAGTGAAATAGTATTTGGTACTAATAGATGAATGAATATATATACGTATATTCAAACACTGAAAACATAATAACCAATACTCTAATGAGACTAATAATAAGATGAGGACAGGTGATGGTCTACGGACTTTTAATTATGAGTAAAAAAAAAACATTCACTACTTTATATAAAAACATCATTTGCATGTGAAAACACAAACAGTATGTTACGGATATTCCTTAATTTTCTGGAGGAATTGCTAATTGCGGGTATTTGAATTATGCCCAACTTAATTTGCAAGTCTAATATGTTCGCTGATATTTACAGACATTTCGTCTTTAAGTCTTGCACTTTTAGCGCTGCTAGACATTTCTGAACCCATTTGCCCAACTGTAGTTTATGAGCTTCTGAAAAATAGTTGAAATTATGATATGTGACATTTCATCAGTTCAGTTTAACCTTTCAACGAGAAAGGATGGATCTTCTGGAAAAATTAGCAAGTGGGTATGACGCTGGGGGATTTAAATTAACGCGGTCGACAGCATATTTTGGTTTTTTTATGTTTATTAAGTTTATTATAGATATCTGGGCACCGCTTCCCTCTAATATAGTTGGGGGCCTTGCGGTTGCATTAGTATTGGTTTTATGCAGTTTAGAAGTGATTCGTGAAGTGGTTCGTAGACATCGGTAAGTGCCTTATTTTGTATTTTTGTTTCTTTTAAATCAAGAAATAAATCGAATTTAATATTCTAATCACCCTCAAATGAAGCAAACTGCTTAGATTTTGGTGATTATCTATTTTTTTAATCGAACTAATCAGTTATATTAAATCAATTCTCATGTGCAAATGACTTTAAATGGCTCTATTTTATAGCAAATTTCAATGCTCAAATATAAAGCGATGAATTTCATTCACAATCCTGTCTCGCGTCTAGCTTGTTTTTCTATTGTATTTCTTTATTGTTCCAGGGAACGTTTACAAAGAACAGTAAACCCAAACAATCCTTCAATTGCGTAAAAAATATTATGTGGAGCAGGCCTACAAGGGGAAACCACATTAAAAAAAACGCGCCTTGCACTCTACCTCTTGGGTGGTGGGGAAAAGAGTGCGGAATAATCCATCTATCCAATCTTCCAGTAGGGAAGGTTTTGTTATGGCCTCGGAAATCAACTCCAAAATATATGTGATTGCGTTCGTGCATGTGTATGATTATGTATTTCCTTGTTTAAGTGTGCCTATGTGTTTGTGAGTATTAATCGAATTTCATATTTTTATCACCCAGAAATCAGGCAGATTAAGTTGTTTGTCGGTTCGTGCATCTAGCTAGTTACCATCAGTTGTATTAAATCAATCCTTGTGTGGAATCGACTTTCAATGTTTTTATACTTGTACCGGATTCGAGTGGCCAAACATTAAGCAGCAAATTTCATGAATAAAGCTGACTAGTATCTGGCTAATTTTTTTGCATTATTATTAGACACAATATAAAAGATGCGTAGCGATGTTTTTTAGTGGATTTCACATGATTAATTGTGGTTTTTTTTTTCAGGGAACGTAAGAGGAGGAACAGTGTTGACATGGATCCCACATAAATAGTTTCATGTAGATCAAACCACTTTATCTCTAAGCAAGTTACTACATTCCCCCAAAAATAACGTGTAATATTAGTAACAATCAGCGCCAGTTTCCCCTACCATGACTTCGCACGGTCCCAATAGAGACCCTTTTCCATTGTTATTTACTTGTAAATATTTACTTTGTTTTAGAAATATGACTCAACTAGAACGTTTCTGAGAGTAGAGTCTTTCATATCTGCATGACATTAATGAGTATTAGAATGAAATTTATGGCCTAAGCTCGTAAAAATATTTAGTTATTTTCTATCGGAGGAACAAAAGCTTCTTATTTGAATTACATCATTAAATATAATTGGATTCTCACGAGCCAACCATATCACCAGCATAAACAGATCATCGTTCGCGGCTACGCTTATCGAGCTATTATGTTCATAGAAAAAATAACAAATTAACAACATTAATTAAATAGTTTAATGTAGCTTGTAGCTCAATTATAATCACTAACTGTTGAGCAGGAAAAAACCGTAAAGGTTAAAGGACAATGTTACATTATATGACAGTACATAGCTACTGAACGTACGAGATTTTATAGGGCTGTCATGAGTTAAGTCAGCGGAAAAAAAAGTTTTGTCAGCCAGTCGCAATTTTTAAAGGAGTTCTTCTAGGATCACACTGTAGCATGGTAGTATGTTTAGACTAGAGTAAGATACCTATGTATTGTTTGTTAATCACATATTGTTCGCACCCTATATAACCTCGCGCACTCTGAAATATATTGTCAGATCAAACCCGAACGTTGTGCTTATTTGCCGTACCTTTACATGGCGACCTTGCCAGTGCGGCTTCGTGCCGTGCTGGCGGCGCGCTGCGCCAGCCAGTATAAATAAATAAAGTGAAAGAAGTTTTGAAGTGAAAAAAAAATATGGTGAAGTATATGTAGGCAACAGACATTCTGCATATCGTAGCATAAGAACTAAATTAGTCTACAATGTAACTAATTTAATTCTTACAAAGACATTTTTTTTTTAAAACATATATTAAACAAATAAATAGTAATAACAATCGACTAAAAATATTCGCTGCGTTGGTTCCTGAGAGACGGCGTCCTACCGAGATGAAGGAATAGCAGCAGGGAGTTGTTGGAGTCAAGGTCACACGGCAGGTCGAGCTGTTCCTGCAGCTGTATGCTAACGTGTAGCGAAGACATCGTGCCCTCCACAAAAGTGAGTGAAGTGTTTACAAGTGAGTAACAATATACATTTATTTTTAAAACAACAATTAATGACAAAGACAAATGTTTGTTAAATAGTGTTTTTTTTTTATGCGAAAAACGCTTGGTGACGGAAGGTGTAGTAGTTTTGTTTTTGAGGACAGTAAAAACTAAAAATGGACAAAATGGAGACATTATTCTCGTTAAGTGGAAGTGAGATAGTGAAGGAACTATTAAGAAATAAGCCAAGGGATAGGCTTATTGTGTCACTATCACTTACGACAACAGAGGTAATGGACAGTGGACTACCAAGGACGTTTAAAATAAGTTTGATTAGGAAAATTCTAAGGACATTAAGAGAAATAGAGAGTAATGATAATTTAATGGACCAGTGCTTTTTAGAGAAAATTGAACATCCGGGATGTAGATTTAGATTCGCATTAGGGGAATTGTGGATGCTTCCCGATGAGGACGATTGGCTGTGTTGCGACTGCAACCAGCCATTGTATAAGGTTATATGGGAATGAAGGTAAGTATATTATATATATATATTTTTTTTATATACATATATTTTATTAATTTATATTTTCAAAGATAACGTAGCTTTGTGGTTTTTACTGCTAGGGTTACCAGAACTTTGTTTTATGAGTATGCTAATTCCCGCGATCATGTTTGTTAAGCAGCGCGGCATCATCAATCGAGTATTAAAATCTTAATCATTATTAATTATTTAATTAATAGAACGTTATACTGTAGGTGGTATTCATTTTTATTGCGATCTGTTATCAGTCATAAATGTTATTAAAATACCTAAAGTTAAGAAAATATATATATCATTAGTAGTGTGATCCTAGAAGAACTCCTTTGAAAATTGCGATTGGCTCACAAAACTTTATTTTTCCGCTAACTTAACTCACGACAGCCCTATGAAATCTCGTACGTTCAGTAGCTATACACTTCCATATAATGTAACATTGTCCTTAAAACTATTTGAAGGACTGAGTCAACGAAATGTTCTACGGTTTTTTCCTGTTGAACAGTTAGTGATGACTACTAAGCCACTAACTCGATAAAACTATTTAATTAACATTATTAATTATCACACACATTTTTTACTCTCTAATTATTTGTTATTTTTTCTATCGACATACTAGTCCAAAAAACGTAGCCACGAACGACGATTTGTTTATGTTGGTAATATGGTTGGTTCGTAAGAATCCAATAATATTTAATGATGTAATTCAAACAAGAAGCTTTTGTTCCTCCGATAGAAAATAACTAGATATTTTTACGGCTTGCAAGCGTAGGCCATAAATTTGATTTCAATATTCATTAATGTCATGCAGATCTAAAAGACTTTACTCTTAAAAACGTTCTAGTTGAGCCATATTCCTAAAACGAAATAGCCACGTTTGTTCATTGTTAATATCGATCTATTGTTATTATTAAGCTTATTTTTTTTTTCTTCTGAAACTTGATTGTGAGCAATTTCTTGGGACTAAAAAATAACAATGTCATAACTGTCTTATGCTTCAAATCAGCACTTTGGGAAATAAAATCTACTATTTGATTATTGTAGCACCTGAAAAATACCTTAGATCATTAACAAACTTGTCTGTGAACACTTACGTTACCAAGTACTTCAAACTTTTAACAAATAATCCGTATTAGTGACATGTCTTTATGCATAATCAAGCAGTTAACACGACTGATATGCAATTTTTTGTAATACAGTATCAAACAATGATGATGTCATCGGATTCCCTCTTATTCCTTTGTCCCAGCCCATGCAGAGGGTCCCATAGGGCCTGTCTTATTGCGTCGTGACTTTAACACCCTTCCGAGGGGTGAGTTGAGCTAGAAACAGTTTCTTCCTCTCAGCAGCCATTCATTCAGCCATTCATTCTCTGAGCAAAACATATGCAGTGTGTATGTTAAAAAATAGAACTATAATGGCAAAACCAAAACTAAAAACTTTAAAAGGAAGAAATAAATGGCAACAAAATCGGAGTTAACAGAAGACTTTCCCAATTCTTATTATTATCATCAAAAAACCCGTAGTATGAAGGACGTATTGATCTTAGGTTTGAAAAGTATTTCATCTATCAATTATCGATGGCTTGATTTATGATGCCTGGACTAAGTTTGTTGAACAAACTGTCAATCCATCGTTCCACTTCATTCTATTCAAGAGTGACTTAGAATCGTCATGTGAGATCAACTTGCCAATTGATACTACTAAACCGAATTGTTTACAGTAGCTGAATAGCTGACAAGTGTGCTAGCAGATATTTCAAGTATTCGCGATATCAACAATCACCAATGACTAAGTCGCGACTGAAGCTGAACGATTTTTGCTAAACAATAGATCCGTGCATCAATGCAAAAGTTCAATGCATTTATTTCTCTGAAAGCTTTGTTTATAGCATTTGTATATCAAACTTGTATTTCAGAACTAAAATTTATTTCATAGATTAATTTATTAATTACGCGATTATTTACGCGAAATGGAGACCAATATGTCACAGCAAAATAAGATGCCGGTCATAAAAGATTCTGTGACCTACATTTGATTTTTGGGCAGTATGGCCCAAAGTTCTTTAGTGTCTCCATTTAACCCTTAAATTGACAACGTTAATCACACTGTACACTCACATATTTTAAAATAGTGACAGAAATTGAGGGCATATTTGAAACTACCCTCATTACAAAATAACAACTAATGTATCTTTGTTGCGTAAAAAAATATGTATGCACTTGTTATACTTCAAATAACTTGTTAGTGTCAAAATGAAGTCGACACGGAAACACTTGTCGTCAGCTCTGGTAGATTTAAAACCTTTTTTGCAAGATTTTTGTTCTGACCTATTGCATGTTATGTATTTCTTCTCATAAACAAGAACAAGAGAAGAAAATGACATAGTTTATAGATATACATACTGCTAAATAAAAGTTTGACGGGCTGTAAAGTTACTATGTACATTGTGGTTACCGTTGCCAATTGTATTGTAAACTATTAGCGTCGGCGGACGGTAACCACAGTGTACATTGCCAAGTATACAGCATCTTTCTTGAAATATGTGTTGGTAATTACACTGTACGTTGCCGGCTCCATAGGCACACTCATATATCATTTTTCAGATGATTTTTCAGTTTTATTTATTTATAATATATTACATTTAGTCTTATTCTTGTGATTTTTCTGCGGTGCTTAAATCGAACGCGTTTACAATTTACATAAGACCTTGGCACCGTTATCCAATGCATGTTCCGATGATACGTCTGCATCCGAAGATGAACCTGACTTTTTGCAACCGCCTGATTTATCTGATTCTTTCATAAATTCAGATATACCTTCACTAGACTCATCATTTGAAAGGCTTATTTTGCTTGATAGCAGTGAAAGTTGCTTGATGGCTCCGTCAACGAGACACTTTTGTAAAAGGAGCTGTTGACAATAATACAGTGTTGTAATAACACTGTGTTGAAATTGTAAGTACTATTGAAGATATATCTCACTTACGCCAGTGCTTATTGAAGTTTCCCCGTCTACTTCGAAAACGAATTATGATGTTTTGCCTTTGATAGATTCTGTTCAAACCATGCCTACTACCCGCCCGGAGAATTTGCTTTACCCCAGCATAAACACGCCAGTGACAAGGCCCAGAATGGATAATATATGGATTCTCATCCCAAAGAAACTATTAAACGATTTTCCAAAGAAAGTAGATCCAAAATCGATGTTCCGTGCCCACAGGTCGTAAAACTATATAATAAACACATAGGTGGAATTGATTTGGCCGACAATGCCGACCTGTTCATATTGTATCACGCATACTTTTTAAAAGTAGGAGATGGTAGGTATTTAGTCATATTTTCACAGCTCATTGATATGTGTATTAATAATGCATGGATTTTGTATAGAAGAGAAGATGGGAAAAACAAAACTGCTCAAAAAACTTTCGATTTGAGATTAGTGAAGGGTTGTGCAGATTTAACAGAACCGTCGTGGATGAAAGGGTGAAAATTTATCGAAAAGGCAGGTTATAAGTTATAAATGAAGGCCCGTTTGACGGACTGTACTGCCGTACATAAGCTAAAAGGCCGCTAAAGGCTGTTACGACGTTTTGGAGTTAATGTCACAGCGCAATACAGTAAACAAATATCTATCTACCTATCTAGGTTTCATAGCTCTAAGTTGAAAAACCGCAAAGTTACACCGGTCCTGTGAGCGGCTAAATACGCTTTTTTGCCACTATTACTAGTAAAAAGGCAGTTTATCATTAGATAACTAACTAGAAGGCCGTTAAGAGCTTTTAACTGCTCCATTCTATTTGAGAGCGGGCATATCTTACAACTCTAAAAAGCAGTTATAACAACTTCCATAACTAAAAAGTGGCTACTGTACTTTAACTGCTTTCTAGTGTACAAATAGTACGCTCTAAGGAGGATTACTCCCAAACTAAAAAGCAGTTACGCTTTGAATACATATTTAAAAAGCCGTTAAAGTCACTTAGCCGCTTTTTTATTCGTTTAGATGAATAAATATGGACGCAAAAGCATGGCTATAAAGCCGTCACGGCTTTATAGTTTGGCAATGGTAGAACAAATAGTGAACAGTTCCATAACTATATCGTGGTAACTGGGCATTCCATATCTATAAGGCGGCTACTTGATCCTCGCTCGAAGGAACGAAATCAGTTGCGCGGGCGATCCCGTCGAGCGAGGGTGTGGACACGGAAGGCTTTGGCGCAGTTTCCCGCCAATTCTAATATGCAGCCGCGCAAACTCACTAGGTAAGATATTTTTTAAAGTGTTTTCTTATTCATTTGCGATAAGTATTATGTCCCGTTACGTAAACCCGCCTTTTTTTGTTAACACACCCGTCAGGTGTTGCCGCGTTTTAATTTCTTTAGTCACGTTTAGTACCTACTTAATTTAGATTTAACTTCATGATTTTCAATTCAATTGGGTTCTGAGTTGTATGTACCTATATTTGCTATACTTTGTGACGATATGATAAGCATGATACTATGAAGCTTGCCTGCTAATGGAGACATAAAATGGATATGTGGGTCTCTGTCTCTTATCTTGCTAAAATGGTCGCGCGCGCAACTATGTACCTACGGTCAAGAAAATTGATTAACGTACCTTTTTCACTCTTGTCACAATGACAATACAGGTCAAAAAGGTACGTAAATCAATTACCTTGACTGTACCTACTTAGTAAGACTAACCTGAACCGCACGCGCTGTGTGTTTACTGTTTAAATTTTGGTAATCTGAGGCTGCACTCGTATATTGGGTGATCTGTGCGCAACGTCTAATAACTAATATCCTACTAATATAACTAATATTTAATAGTGTTGTGTATGCATGTTTGTTACTCTTCCACCCTTAAACCGCTGAACCAATTTGGATGAAATTTGGTATGTAGTATGTAGAGAGTTTGTGTCTCAGAATAACACATTAGATAGTTTACATCATCATCATCATCATCTACGCAGGCGAAGTCGCGGGCAGAATCTGGACACATATTTTGTTGGCAATACTGTGACTGTAAGGTTGACTTATTTCATAATATGCTATGAAATGAAATACCTATCACTGTTAAAATAAGGTAAGCACCTGTAAATAATATAAATACCATTAATTGCTTCAGGTATGAACCGAAGACCTCTCGGTTAAAAACAATTTTAGAGAGATGTCAAAGTCCATCAAACCAAAGCCGAAACATTGAAGACATCAATTTGGTCAATTGCCATAACATCCAGTTGCCTGATAACTATGTAGAACCAACGTCATCACACGAAAATCCTTTGGAAAAAGGCTTACCTAAACATTGTGTTCAGGAGATGGTAAATGAAGTCAATCGCAGGGATTATTCACTTACATCTGATGTGTTTAATAATTTTAATGAGTACGCAACCACACAATCTGAATCCTCAAATTTTTTGTCGAATGCTGTAGATTTGCTTCAACAAGCGTTCCCAGAAATCAATACTGAAGAACAATTTGATTTAAGATGTAATGAAAATCTAAGCATAAGCAGCAAAAGTTCTTCATCGTCAGATGATGACTTTTCATCCGATGATACCGTACGCGACAAAAATTATATTCCAGAAACGAGTAGCGACGATTCTGAAAATGAAATTGCGGCCCCAGTATTAAATAATCATCAGAATAAGCGCTCCTATGTGTCTTTGTTTAATACAACTAATGTTATCAAGCGAAGAAATACCATTGACGTAGAAATCATATCCGATACCCAAATTAATAAAACCAGTGGAAGAGTACAAAAAAGAAGGAATACAACAGAGTTACATTTTATACATACGAGTGCAGTCAACAATAACGAAGAGATAAGTATTGATTTACCAGAGAGAAATGATCAAAGTGTACCTGCACCTAAGCGAAAAAAATACGATATAAGTCTGAGTGAAAGAAACGCTGATAAAAGAGAAGACAAGCGAATGGAATATCTGGTTAAGCCAGGATGTAATTCGAAATGTCAGAAAAAATGCACTGCCTTATTGACAGATGAAGAGAGACAGGACATTAATGACAGTTACTGGAATTTAACATGGAGAGAAAGAAGATTATTCATACAAAATAATGTGCCTGTAGTTGTACCTGAGAGACAAAAGACTGGACCACATGTCCGAGCGCCAAGGAGAACGTTTTTCCTGAAAAAACGTGATGATACAAAAGTGTCAGTTTGTAAGGTTTTTTTTTTAACTACACTTGGCTTCAATAAAAATAATGACAAGGTTTTGTACAACTCCGTAACTGATGATGATTTGACCGACTCACGTGGAAAACATACCAAAACATTAGCTTACGATCGTGAAATACTTAAAGAACACGTCGAATCGTTCCATCCTTTAGAGCCACATTATCGAAGATTACATGCTCCTAACCGTAGATATTTGCCGAGCGACGTAACTATCACTTTCATGCATGACCACTTTTGTAAAAAATATCCTCAAGATCCAGTTTCATACGAGTTATATAGGCAGATTGTTAAAGATATGAACATATCTTTTACCCTTTTAGGAAATGAGGAATGTGAGATGTGCGAAAGCTACCAAATACATAAAAAAGAAAGTTCTCATGATATTGTAGACAATATCCCAGCTAACTGCGAGGACTGCACATCATTCGAAATTCATCATAACAAGTATGTTGCAGCAAGACAACTGTACGAAGAACACAAAACTAAACAAGACCCGGATAATATATATTTTAGTGCTGATTTGCAAAAAGTTATAATGCTTCCAAGACTCGACACATTTAAGAAAATTATATTTTGTTTACGCCTTTCCACCTACAATCAAACCTTTGCACCAGTTGGAAATATAACACCGAGTAATAAACCTTACGCTGTTCTTTGGCACGACGCTACAGCTGGAAGGAAGCAAGAGGATATTATGAGTGCATTTTTTTCATTCTTAATGCAATATCGTGACGCTAAACATGTAAATATTTGGCTAGATAACTGTAGCGCCCAGAACAAGAACTGGCTTTTATATTTCATGCTAGCTCATATGGTTAACAGTGATTATATAGGCACAGAATCCATAACCTTATACTACTTCGAACCTGGCCACACCTTCATGAGCTGTGACCAGTTTCATCACCAAGTCGAGTTGTCCATGAAACGGAAAGGCAAAATTTACGACTTTGCAGATTTTACGGAATCAGTGGGATCGGCAAACAAGGGAAAAGTTACAGTGAAATCCATGGTACCTGAAGATTTCATAAACGTCCCTAACTGCATTTCAGATCGTAGAATTCAAAATTCAAATCCTCGTGCTTACCTTCGTAACATCACACAAGCATGTTTTACCAGAGGGTGTTATGATCTATCATACAAAACCGATTTTAAAAATGATTACCAGCAACTCCGCTTTCTAAATGACAAATACTTAAAGAATCCCAGCGCTATTACTTTCCCGAAGCGTGTCGAGCCCAAAGGTACCGATGTTGGTAGAAAAACGGACATAATAAACAAATGCTCACAAGTAATACCCTCACATAAGTTAAAATTTTGGCGTGATTTGCCAGAGTCGCGGTAGTATGTTGCTACAGTTATCTAAGTACCTAATGAATATGCTATTAAGTACCCTAGCTTAGTACTTCCTACTTGTAAGTATCGGTCAATTTGGGCATGTATTAGGTATGTCTCTACTCACTACGAGTATTCATATAAACAATGTAGATCACGGACTTAATAGTTACATTTAATTTTTAAGTAGTAATAAAGTTGATTGATCTCCATAAGTACAAATAATATTGCTTTTGTTATCTACTTCTTTAAGGAACCGTGATAATTATTATTAGCTGTATTAGATTTGTGACTGATATTACGTTTAAGTTAAAAAATATTCTGGATATTTCTGTGAGATGAGTAATAATGATAACTAAAAGTACTGATTTAGTAGAAATAAGTCGTAAGAAAATTGTAAGGGCTTATTTTCTTTAAATATTTTTTTTATTTCTCGTACCTATTTAAGACTGAGGTGTGTCTTTTCGTTAAATAAGAATTACATTGATTTGACGTAATGTGTCATAAGAATTTAATTATTAATAAATTAAACTGTGATTTTTAACATGTAAAAAGATCGCAAAGCGATTATAATTTAAGTGTGCTAACCTTGTTCTACATTAATAAATTATGATTAGCGGAGTTTAATGCTGAACTTCGAATTAATATTGTTATTGAGAATTATAAAAACACTAATTTCTTTGATTACACTTTATTTTTCAGTATAATTATGCTTTTTATTTGATTCCCTTTTGAACTTTTTACTGTAACTTCTTAGATTTGTTTCAAAAAAATTGAGCTATTTGTTAACTAAAAAGCAGTTATTAAATTTTGACCTGAACTTAACTGCCTTTTAATCTAGCTGAACTCACAAAAAATTATTATTGTTACAAATACTAATGGTTTTGTTAGATTAAAAGGCGTTTAAAGACTTTTTGCCACCTTTTACTCATGCATGTATTAAAAGTGTTGACTTATTATTCATACCTAAAAGGCGGCTTTGTCTGCTAGCCCCCTTTTAGCTAGGCTTTACCATTTAACTTCATGTGACTGGTACCACCTATTATACTTTAACCAAAATTACTAAGTTAAAAGGCCGCTAAACATACTTTAGCGGCCTTTTAGTTGTGTAAATTACGTCATTTGCTTTCACTTGTACAAAGCAAAAAAGGAAAATTTACGAATTTATGGTCTTGTTAACAGTTAATATTGAATTGAATATACTTATTACATAGTACTAATCAAAGACTATAATGTACCTTTTAAAATAATAGGTGTATATTGTACTGATTCCAAGAAAAATTAATTCGCGCGTTTTTCGTCATTTCTCAAAATAGTGCTTTTGCATTTAGCGGCCTTTTAGCTTATGTACGGCAGTGTATTCGTAATCATAACGTGGGCCATGTTCCCGAAATCAGAGAAAAAACAGTACGGTGTCGATATTGCAAGGAGGGCGACCATATTTTGCATAAAATGTGACATGCCTCTTTGTATTGTGGCAGGAAAACGTAAAAAAAGAAACTGCTTTAGGCAATTTCATACTAAATACATGTTGTTAGACTTTAAGTTTAATGTGTACCTATTTCTGGTATTAACTGTAGTAAAAATGTATTTGCTGTTATTTTGGCAACGTTAACCATAGTGTACGCTTCCGTTTGAGCCATTTTAATGATTCATTAGCAATGTGCATTGTGGTGCACATAGTTTTTCCGGAAAACGGAAAAACTTAGATTTTTTTAACTATTTTTTTAAGGTGTTAATAACCATAATAAAGCTTTTCAATCATCGATATAAATGTTTTTCTGTAATTTCATGTCCTGCCAATTTAAGGGTTAAAACGTCTTGTCTGGTGCTAAAGACAAGTCAAGTCAAGTTCATCAAACTAGTTGATTTGCTGAATATGGTTATGGAAAAATCAACACTTTAATGTCTGTTTAAAGCATGCTTATGACAGCATAAGACTACATGCTGAGATTTCATAAGAAAAAATTTTCAGGGTACCGTGATATCAGAGCTTGCTCAACCTTCGTATGTCTTGTCCCGTCAAATTTCTTTCGCGTGTGTTTACAAAAAATTTGCGTGTTTGGACATGGAAAACATGCATCATTCCTAACTATTAAACAGCTCGAAGACTAAAATTTCCTGGTTAAAAAGTGACAGAATAGCCTAAGCACCACGGATAAGGAAGTAAGCCATCACGAACCACGTGTTTGCACATTAAATTATTTTAAAGGGTTGTTTGCTATGTGATAAACTGTTATTGAGGATAATTGTTGATAGCACATTAAATTATTTTAAAGGGATAATTTTGCGCTTAACTTTGACGTCACAATTTTTATGAGTCGACCATCCCGGAAAATACGCTTCTAATCGAACCTAACACATGTAGTTGATAAGCTTTTAAAAAATAGTTGAATTTATGGCAAGTGATATTTGACCAGTCTTGTGGCTTATAACCGGGAAACACGGCATTCAGTGCCGATACATCAATGCCTTTTTACATCATGGTGACGGAAAGTTTCAAACGAGTCCTGAGCATATTAGGTCTAGCTAATGCAATTAAGTTAATATACGAATGCTGGCTACCTCTAAAATTTAGAGGTAGCCAGCATTCGTATATTAACTTAATGAATTTAGAGTCTAAATCCTCATATTTGGGGATGGTTCTTGGTGGCATTGGTAGCTGTCATAATCGCGTGTGAGATGACATGGAACATTGCTGAGAGAAGGAGGTAAGTGTTACACTCAGTTCAATTCTTTTGATGTTTCAAGGTCACCTTAGTAGGTTTCGACTCATTTGAAAAAAGAGTGTGTGTGTGTGTATGAAAAAAATCTGTGGCCGTACTCGAGTGTACCTGGGTATATCGCTCCTATACGTGTTTTCCTTATTATCTTTTGACTACTAAATTAGTTAATAAATAGTTTTTTTTATAAAATAATCCATTCATTTTAAATTTTAGACTTGTCGTCTCCATTATCGATGAGCTGCCGGAAGGCCGGGGTCTCGAAACCGCCTTGCATCCTAAAAGGATGCGCACGTGGCAACCGTAAGTAGTTCTGTTTAAGTATGTTATTTTTAGATGTTCTAGTTGACGAATACTTACTAGCTAGCTTTAACTTTTGTTTTAAAATAACCATCTAGATCAAATCCCGCACAACCACCACCACCATCACTCGTTGCACTGCCATCACCATCTTTATCTCCGGCGTGTTCAGTGCCTTCGCCAGCAATGTAAGTCGCTTACAGACTTTTCTATTTATCTCTAAATATGTATATAAGTACTACAACACTGCTTTTGTTCCAGATATGTGGAATGTGGGGATTTGGAGTCAGCCTCACGCTCGCTATCTCCGATGGACTTTTGTTCCAGGTATGCGGAATGTGGGGATTTGGAGTCAGCCTCACCTCCTCCACCTCCACCATAACCTCCTCCACCTCCTCGCTCTCGGCAACTGCGAGATGAGGATATCGCCAACCTTATAAATCATGGTAAGTAGGTACCTGCTGATTTTGTTTGGGGCCATGGATGGGTTAGGCTTCCCGGTTCCCACCAAATTTCAAACCAATCTATGGCTTGATTTATACAGAGAGGGCGTAAGATGAAGGCGCGGTGCAGGCGCAGCGCAGGCATGATGCCACTTCAAACGACCTTAATACAATGGAATAAGGTCTATTGGTAAATTACACTCAAGCGGCGCGGTGTTCGCGCCGCGCCGCTGGAGTGTAATTTACGTCACACATCGCCTACGTACATTTTGTATGAAAACGTTTTGAAGCGGCATCGTGCCTGCGCTGCGCCTGTGCCTTACGCCGATTGTGTGTATTTCACGCCTATGATTTGTTACAGGAAGCGACGAAGACTCTGACGAGGGCGACGAAAACGAGGAAAACATTGTGCTTCCAGTCATTCCAAGGGTGTTTCGGAGCACGATGGAAACATCCTTGGATTATGATAGTGCTGATGAGGACACTGCCGGAGACCCAGCGCGCGCCGCTGATATGGCGCCTGTCGCTGACACAGTGCCTGCCGAGGGACATGTGATCACCGATGTCCCTCTGACAACGACGGAGCAGCCTTGGGGTCTTGATAACTTTGACTGGAGAGCGTTTCCCAACCCTCAGATTCCACCTGAATCGAGGCGGGAAACGTTCTCAGAAATTAATATAGGCCCACAAACCACATGTACGGATCCGTATGAAATTTTCGTCCAAATATGGGATCGGCAGATAATGGAACATATTGCTTCCGAAACTAATAAATATGCTCAGCAGGTGGCATCCCAGATGCTCGAAAACCACAGTCTTTACCCCAGAAGCCGCATCAGTCGGTGGCATGACACCACGGCCGACGAATTATATGTTTATTTCGGCCTGATTCTGGCGATGGGGATTGTGGTTAAGACGAGGATGGAGGAGTACTGGGGTTCCACCCCTGACATATTTTATACTCCCGGTTTTAGCGCACATATGTCCATCGACCGATTTTTAATCTTAAGTAAATGCTTACATTTTAATGACAATAATGACATGTGTGCGCTAGAACTGGACTACCCTGAGGCTAGGTTATTTAAAATTCAACCAATACTGTCACACTTGAAAAAAAAATTTGAAGAATTGTATACACCGGCGCAGAACATTGCTTTAGACGAGAGTCTTTTAATGTGGAAAGGGTGGCTGGAATTCTGCCAGCTAATTCCAAATAAAGCTGCCAATCGAGGCATCAAAACATATGAGATATGTGAATCTCAAACCGGCTACCTATGGCGGTTTGAGGTTCACGCTCGCAAAAAATCGGCGAGGCAGCAATCTGATGATCCTCTAGAGGCGTCTACCCCGGCTATTGTTTTGCAGCTGACCCAAGGTCTGGAGCACAAGGGGTATACCCTTTGGATGGATAATTACTACCATTCACCATGTCTCGCTCGTCGCCTAAAATCCTTAGGTTTAGACTGTGTGGGAACCCTGCGGACCAATCGCAAGTTTGTTCCGCAGGCCCTGAACAGCCTCACTAAGCGTAACATGCGCCCGGGGCAGGTCGCCGGTCTTACCTCAGGGGACGTCGATGCCATAGTATGGAGAGATACTAATAGGGTGGCTATGATCTCTACATACCATGGCAACGGTCAACAAACAGTCCGAGGATCCACCAAACCCATCCTGATATTTGATTATAATATCATGATGGGTGGGGTCGATAAAAAAGACCAGCTCCTGGCGATGTACCCTCTTGAACGAAAACGTACCAAAGTATGGTACAAGAAAATTTTTAGGAGACTTCTAAACGTCTCCGTTTTAAACTCTTTCATTATTCATCACCACACTTCTTCATCGAAATTTCCGCATAAATCTTGTAAAATCTCTTTTAACAAACCACTCTACCTCTACTACAATTTCGCCTGCAATTACACTGAATAAACCAGACGTCACCCATCGCTTGACTGAGTTCCCGATGGGAAAACACCAGCGCATGAGGCGGGCGTGCACAACATGCAAAAAACAGGTGAGTACGTTCTGTGTCGGTTGCGGCAAAACTGTATGTATGGACCCCTGTTTCCTCTCTATCCATTCGTAATGTATGCAAAATATATTTAAAAATATTATTATTATTATATTTAATTATCATATATATATTTATCTATTAGGTATATATATTTTTTGTACCACACTTTTGTGCGTAGTCTTTTTTACGGGCTAATTTAGTAAACACTAGTATTTTAAAATTACCTCAATAATAATTACTGAAGTATTTATTTAACGTGCCGACCCTATTTGTAATAAAACAGGAAGATAAAAGCAATCAGGTAGCCTGCAAAACTTGTAATTTTAAAATACTAGTGTTTACTAAATTAGCCCGTATTAAAAAAAAAAATCTTAAAATCTTAAAAATTTAAAAATACTAAGTGGTTTTTTTGTTTATTGTAATATAATAAATTTTATTGTATTTTTTTATTTACTTATTCTCATTTTACATTTCAAATTCAAGTGTGACAGTATTGGTTGAAGTCGTATCCATACTTTTTTGACATGTACTTTTTTCCCCGTCTGTTGAGTGATCTTCAGGAGCGATTCTGTTCTGTGTGAGAGCGGTGAAATAGTTAACTTTTGTTGTTGATTTCTGAAATATTTTTGTAAGGAAACAGGCCTTTTTATTATGCTTATCATTTTGCAAAATTCATGAAATTATAGACTATCAAATTGTATTTAAAATAAATGCAACAGTATTTACCCTGTGTTCTAAGTTTGAGAAGACTTTTTTGTGAGTGTTATCAAGTACTTGGTTTAATGTTCGATTTCTAATAAGCTGAACACTTGTAACAGCTGGGACTCAGAATTTGATAA
Source organism: Epinotia brunnichana (assembly GCA_963854355.1). Classification (NCBI taxonomy): domain Eukaryota; kingdom Metazoa; phylum Arthropoda; class Insecta; order Lepidoptera; family Tortricidae; genus Epinotia; species Epinotia brunnichana. The sequence goes on from OY977944.1 coordinate 28,537,421, forward strand.
GTTTGTGGTCCGTACTAAGGTATAAAAGAATAACTCAAGCCATTTGTTATACAGTGTTCTTGGAATTGAAGAATAAACGTACCCTATTTTTATGTCGGGGCGTTCGGGTCGCCGTAATGAGGCGTTTTTGTAAAGCTTGTGGGGACAAAAAAAATGTATTGTAAAGTGTGTTTTTTTTTAAATAATCCATGTAAGATATAGTCTTTTTATGTAAACAAAATAAAAACATTTTGAAATATTGGTAAATTGTTTAAATTATACCGAGATTTGTACAGTAAACTGGCAAAAAATCTCTCACCTGGATTTCAAATTAGAATTAATAATATATTACACGGCCAAACTGGACTATTCCGTGTCTTAAATGTTAGCTTGTTTCATACAAATCTAACGACATAAGTTTTTTATACAGCTCAAATACAAAACTTTAGAGTTATCGTCATTTTTATCACACGCGCCGATGTCGCACATGACCACACAGAATTAGCGACACAGATGCGCAGATTCGCGCAAAACGGCCGCCACAGTGGAAGGGTTATCTTAGTCAGTTTCATAGAGAGATGCAGTCTTTGTTAGTGGGACCAGAGCTAAAATCTTATCCTGATGTGGGAAATAATAAAAACGCCGGCACAATTGTTTTTTCTAATTCTGTATAATGAGATTTCAGGAATATCTTCGTATTTTAATTTTTTTAGACCTATTTGCGTTATGATTATTTAGTATCTAGTTCCAAAAAAAAATTCTCAATATTTTTTGTTTCCGCAGAAGAAATCAAGCAAGAAAGAGGAAGAGAAACCCAGTAAGAAGATCCCCGTATTCCTTGGGACGAAAGCTAAAATCTAATCCTGATATGGGAAATAATAAAAACGCCGGCACAATTGTTTTTTCTAATTCTGTATAATGAGATTTCAGGAATATCTTCGTATTTTAATTTTTTTAGACCTATTTGCATTATGATTATTTAGTATCTAGTTCCAAAAAAAAATTCTCAATATTTTTTTTTTCCGCAGAAGAAATCAAGCAAGAAAGAGGAAGAGAAACCCAGTAAGAAGATCCCCGTATTCCTTGGGACGAAAGCTAAAATCTAATCCTGATATGGGAAATAATAAAAACGCCGGCACAATTGTTTTTTCTAATTCTGTATAATGAGATTTCAGGAATATCTTCGTATTTTAATTTTTTTAGACCTATTTGCGTTATGATAATTTAGTATCTAGTTACAAAAAAAAATTCTCAATATTTTTTTTTTCCGCAGAAGAAATCAAGCAAGAAAGAGGAAGAGAAACCCAGTAAGAAGATCCCCGTATTCCTTGGGACGAAATACAATGACGAGGTGAGTTTCGCAAACGTGCTAAGACAATTCTGCTGCAAATAGCACCGAAACGATTAGTCCCCTTTTGGATGTCTGCATTCAGACGCAAAAAACGAGTTTATCAATGTCTCTATTCAACGTGATTTGTCGTTAAATAATTATCGTATTATTACTTCAAACACTGTAGCGCTAAAAGTCTGTGTCCACCAAATGCATCGTCATTCGGAATGTATAATCGACCTCCAGGAACATTTTTCAAGAATCAATGCCCACATTTAGTGATAAGAATCCATAAATATCCGAAAATGTGGGTGCATTGACATGCATGCATTGCAATATAAGTTCTTTTGTTTAAGATGGAGAAGACACAAACGGTCATCATACAGCTAGACGATTAACTGCTGGAGGCGCTGGAGCTTAAACCCAAGACTGAAATCTCTAGTCTACAGATAGACTAGAGCAGGGTAGGCGAACCAATGGCACGCGTGCCATTGATGGCACGCGGCACAATATTTTGGGCACGTCGCCGATCATAAAACATGTGTAAAAAATGTGTGAAGTATTTTATGACGATCGAACGCGAGTGACACGGAGAAAAACGAAGCACAATATCTATCAAAAATTATTTGAATATCTAATAAATTTTATTTTTTATTTTATGTTTTTCCAGAAGAAATTTCGCTTTCCAATTCCGATGTGTTTGACTTTAGAAGAAAGATGATTAAACATCATGAAAATAATGAGCTGTTACACTACTGGGTGTATGAAGTGCCTATCAGTGTCATAATAACTAAGATGCATCATTATCTGCTGTTAATGTATCTCAGAAATAATGTAGCATGGAAATGTGTTTAGACTAGAGTAAGATAAGTATGTATTGTTAGTTAATCACGTATTGTTCACGCCCTATATAAGCCTGTGCACCATTGAATATAAAGTCAGTTCATAACCGAACCTCGTGTTTAATTCCAATCCTTTACATGGCGACTTTGCCAGTGCGGCGGCCTCGTGCCGTGCTGGCGGCGCGCCGCGCCACCAGATTCAAAATAAAGTAATAATAACTCATCATCCTCCTAGCGTTATTCCCGGTTGTGCCCTAAAGGAGTTCGGGGTCGGCTTTGACACCTAATCCCAAGATTTAGCATAGGCACTAGTTTTTACGAAAGCGACTGCCATCTGACCTTCCAACCCAGAGGGAAAACTAGACCTTATTGGGATTAGACCGGTTTCCTCACGATGTTTTCCTTCACCGAAAAGCTAACGGTAAATATTCCGTACATAAGTTGCGAAAAACTCATTGGTACGAGCCGGGATTCGAACCCACGACCGCCGCTTGACAGCCGCATGCCTGAACCACTAGGCTACCGTAGCTTAAGTATTAATAACTATAATAACTATAATATATAAAAGTAATAATAACTATAATATACAAAAAAAAAAACTAAACATTTAACGTTCTACGTCATAGGACTTATAACGTTCTACGTCTACTTTCTTCACATGTCGATAAAAAGCGATTTTCTCAATAGATATCAAACATACAAAAAGAACTTTCCGAGCAAGTGAGGTGAAAATATTTTGGTCGTATAGTAGGTACATATCTTTTTTTTTTTGAAAAAAGAAATGAAAAATAAATATTTAATTCCGTAACACAGTGATATGCAGATTACAAGGTAGGGGCTTCCTATTAAGTATATTTTAATATATCTAACTATATATTTATTTCATTCGTTACGAGCCCTTAGTTACCTTTACTGCCACTGAACTTTTAAATCTTAATGTTTTTTTCTATAGAAAGTTAGATTGTGTGTGCCATGATATAAAACTAATTAAATTGTATAACTACCCACCGGGAGTCTGATCCCATGAAACAGCAACGCGAGTACGATACGCGATACTCTATAACATGTTTAAACATAATGCGCAAATCACAATAAGCAGCTGATGATAAGGTTACCATAACCCAATGAAAACCCCAATTAAAAACCCCATCCCAATAGGGTTTGAGCTTAACTCAATTAGTAGTTACGGTTAACACTTCCGATAAGGTTACCGTAACAATCGGTTAACCGTATCATACGGTTAGCCCCATAACAGGTAACCGAATTGATTCGGTTACCGGATCGATACGGTTAACCTTAAAGAGGTGTTTTCCGGTCCCTGATCTCAACTGAGCCAATAGCTTCAGAGGACATGGCTAAGATTGCAGCATCCATTTTGGAAGAGCTTTGGGATAAACATTCTCTGTCAGGTAATGAGGGGCTCAACTTGTATCTTGAAATAATGGCGTATTTTTTCGGCCAAAAATCGCTCACCGACAACCAGAGGGCCATTCTACTTTTTGGTGACCATTATCATGTCTCCACACAATTCTTTGAAATTAAAAATAAACAAAATGACAACATGAAATAAATATTTTTTAAAAGGAATCTAAACTAATAGGTTGTTGTTACTGTGATTTTATGGGTTTGATGATATTAATTATAATTTCGACAAAAAATAGGTAACTCTATTGTCTATTTTGGTAACACCGCTGTTTTCCATAGAAAAAATACGTGTCTCAAGCGTGTGGTGCAAGATTTATTGCTAAATTACAAAAACGTTTTCCATTGAATAAAATAAATAAAAAATCTTTTAAGTTTCATCAATAAAGAAACCAATAAATGCTACCAGATATTTTTTTTTAACTCTAATTATTAAATATATTTTCGGTATTTTTACGTCTGTCCACCCTGACTAGCAAAAATAATACTACTTCATGTTACCGACAGTAATGTGCCGAAAACGGGCTTTATCACAAGAGCGCAAGGTTTATATTTAATAGACGTAGGTCCGTGACTTACGACGAGCGTTTGGAGTCGCGCCGACAAAACAAGTCGAAACCAGTTGCGCTTGAGCGGCCTGACGGAGTGCGTGTGTTTATTATGTGGCACCGGAGTTGACGCCAAAATAAGGTAAAATAATTCGTTTTTTAGTATTGTTTTATATTAATTGGATTATTTTTTGTAAAAACAACATAATTATAAAGGTATGGTGTTTGTTTTTGTGTTTGGTGTTAATTTATAAGTGAGGTTAGGTAAATTTAACAACTGCGTTACTCAACAACTGCGTAACTACCTTGTGGTAATGCAGTTGTATTGACAGTCACGCAGTTGTATCACTAGTAACGCAGTTGTATAATTTGTTCGTTTTCCTTGTTGTATTGACGTAAATTGAATACAAATCTACTTCTTTTATTGACAGACGAATAACAACACAATATGGCACTAACACCTGCCGAGAAACAACGGCGATACCGAGCCAAACTGAAAGCAGATCCGGCTCGTGAAGCCGAGGTGAAGAGGAAACATCGTGAGAGATATCATGATGCTACAAAGAAGTCAGTACGAGAAATGACAGAAAGAGAACACAGGACTATGAAAAAACGTTGGAGGAAAGCTAACAAGAAAAGGCGCGAACGTGAAAAGGCTCTCCAAAATATACTTTTGAACACTCCTGAATCCTCGCTGCCACCTACGCCACCGCCAGCTCCAGAGACAGCTAAACAAAGAGGGAGGAAACAAGTAAGAAGGGATAGGTCCGCGCTGTACAGGAAAAGTATCAAACTGCAAGAAGAATTAAGAAAGATGAAAAAAAAGGTACGCATGTATAAAAAAAGACTGCAAAGGGAGAAGCAATTAAAAACCAAATCGACCGATAGTACACTGTCAGTTTCAATCCACGACAAAACTGATAAATATAAAGTGTTGTCCAATTCAATTAAGGAGCGATTTTCTAAAATCAAATCCGTAAAAGAACGGATTCGCGCCGTAACGCTGTTGAGTGTCGATAGTTTGAATACCTGTAGATTAAAAACGGAAATTATAAAAGATTGCTTGGGTATTGAGCGGCTGCGATACAGAAAGCGCGTTTCAAAAAACAATGTCTTGATTGAAACAATCTATACATTTTTCAACAGAGATGACGTGTCAAGGGCGACAGCTGGAAAAAAAGAAACAGTAACGCAAAAGAAAAGAAAAATGCAAAAACGATATCTCTTGGAGTCTATGAAACAACCTGTTCAACACCTTCAAAAATGAAAATCCCGGCGTGAAGTGTTCATATAGCTATTTTGTTAAGAACAGACCATTTTACGTGAAACAGCCGTCCATTGATGCGAGAGAGACCTGCTTGTGCAAACTGCACACAAATGCACAATATATAGTGAACGCTTTACACAATAACAAAGCCATCCCGGAAAAACATTTGAGCAAGATCATAGAACAAACAGTATGTCAACCCGATTCTATAACTTGTATGAAAGGTACCTGTGATCACTGTAAATTTAAGAAGATTTACTATAACAACTGCGAAGATCAAAAAGTTGTGAAGTGGGTAGAATGGGTCAGAAAGTCAGAAATTATCGACAAATCAGGGAAAAAATTTAAACTCACGAAAAATGTAAAAGAAACCTTAACAGGTACAGTACTCGAACTAAAAATGAAGCTAGATAATATATTAAAACAACTAAAAAAGCACGTATTCAATATGAAAGTTCAGTACAAGGCGTACAGGGCTGCCATTGATGACTTGAAAAACGACGAAGTAGTCTTGCACATCGATTTTAGTGAGAACTATTCTTGCAAGCATTTTGAGGAGATACAGTCTCATCATTTCGGCGGTTCTCGTAACCAAGTCACACTTCACACTGGAGTTATGTATCACAAGTCCGATGATGACGTAAAACCTGTGATTAAATCGTTTTGTACTGTCTCCAGTAGCAATATGCACAATCCGGCAGCTATATGGGCACACCTTCATCCCATACTCTCTCAATTGTCTGACAAGCCACAAATAACAAAACTGCATATATTCTCTGACGGGCCAGCAACCCAGTATCGCCAGAAGCAGAATTTTTATCTGTTCTGCTCTAGACTTTTCGCCAAATATAACATCTCTAAAGCCACCTGGAACTTTTTTGAGGCTGGCCATGGAAAGGGAGCTGCAGATGGAGTTGGAGGCTGTCTTAAGCGAGCAGCTGACAGAAAAGTGGCCACTGGAACTGACATCTCTGACGCTGAAACCTTTTATACTGAGTTGAAGAGCTGTAGTAAAATTGAAATGCACTACATAACAGAAGACGAGATCTCGAACGTAGCCCATTCTCTCCCTGGTAATATAAAGCCACTGAAAGGAAGAAGATGTTTCCTGAACGGTGTGCCATTCTTGCAACGCTACTCTCAGACCTGACCTTGGCTCTGTTGCGACCTCGAACAGCTCCATATACAGAGAGGTTGTCTGCGATGCATTCATTTTTTAACTCAATTTCGATGGAATGTCCAAACCCAATGACTGGCTCAAATGAGCAAGCTAAATCATTCGTACGCTTTATGGCAATGGTATTTTGGATGATGGCACCTTGGGAGGTGATGAGAGCGAAGTTCTGGACGACCTGCGCATTTTGATTGAAGAATTTCGCAGTATTGGTTTAGAATTGAATTTTTCTAAATGTGAACTTTTCTTTACTGATACATATAAAGACAAAGAACTAGCTCTATCCAAATTCCGTTTCCTTGCCCCTAATATTAAAACTACAGAGAAAAACTCACTTCACCTCCTTGGAGCACCCGTTTTAGCAGAATCATTTTCTGATTTTGTAGACAGTAAAATTCAAAATTTAAACGAAATCTCGGACCGCTTATCCAACATAAATGCTCACGTAGCTTATACAATTATTAGATATTGTCTTTTCGTACCCAAATTTACGTACGTACTAAGGTGCAGCCATTTTTGGAGATTTCATACCCTTTTAGACAAAATTGACCAAATCATTTAAAACCTCTTAGAGACAATAATAAATATCCATTTGGACGACGGCTCATGGACCCAGGCTTCCCTTCCAATAAGGCACGGTGGCCTGGGTATCCGAACAATTTCCAGTGTTTCACTCCCCGCATATCTGTCCTCCGTACACAGCTCACTAGAACTTTCCTCCAAAATTTTAAAAACTCCGCTTCAACAACTCATAATACCTTTTATGTCTGAGGCCATAGAGGCCTGGACCACCGCTTGTCCGAGCACTGACCTGCCTAGACACCCAAGTTCTCAGCGACTGTGGGACGAGCCGCTCTGTAGACTGGTACGGGATAACTTGCATCAAACGGCAACCAGTCTCTCAGAGCGCGCTCGGCTCCTTGCCGTTGTTGAATGGGAATCCGGACAGTGGCTCCAAGCTCTGCCTTCCCCGCAAATTGGTACATTGATGGACAACTCCACATTCCGCTTTTCTGTCGCTCTTCGCCTGGGAGTGACCTGCGTTGCCCCACATCGCTGTTGCTGTGGTGACCGAGTCGACCAGCTCGGCAACCATGGTCCATCCTGCTGCAGAAGTTCAGGTCGTGCACCTCGACATGCTAGCCTGAACGATATCATCCGTCGGGCCCTAGCCAGCGCAGGAGCGCCTGCCATCTTCGAGCCATCCGGTCTTGCCCGAGATGATGGCAAAAGGCCCGACGGTATGACCCTCGTGCCATGGAAGATGGGACGACCTTTAGTATGGGACGCAACATGTGCCGACACCCTAGCGCTCTCCTATCTCCGTGGCACCTCCGTGAAGGCTGGCGCTGCAGCCAACTCGGCCGAGCTCCTCAAACGGCGCAAGTATGCAAACATTAACAGTGGTTGCATATTTGAGCCGTTTGGGGTTGAGACCTTAGGGCCCTGGGGGGAAAGTGCCCACAGGGTCTTTAAAGAGTGCTCGAAGCGACTCGCCGAAATAACGGGTGACCGGAGGGCTGGCTCATACCTCGCACAGAGGATAAGCATTGCCATCCAACGTGGCAATGCTGCCAGCCTTCTGGGCACGTTGCCCAGCGACGGCGAACTCGGTCAAATATTTTATTTGTAAGTAATTTTATTTTATAAGTAGTTTAGTTTTAGATATAAGTTATTTTATTTGATAAGTAGTTTAAAGACTGAGTTTAATTTTATACTTTTTTATAACTTCGTTTGTTTGTATAACAGTTACAATAAACTGTTGATTATGTTCGCTAAAAAACTTAAAGTATGCCTAGATGACCACAGCGTTACGTTTTCAACCACTGCGTTACTTTTCGTGTCTCTCTGTCTACACTGCTTCAAGACCTGTTATATTATTAGTTCAAGCATATTCGACTAATAATTTGTTATTAAATTGATAGCATACATTGTGTCGATCACTAGGCTAAAAAGCAACCAATTTTATTCTGTGTAATGCTGTAATTGGAATAGATTAGTGTTAAGATTACTTAAAAAAGCAACGCAGTGGTTTTATTAATGAAATATTTTAATGTTAAACTGATGTATATGATTACAAAGGCTCATTGTGTGATTGCTAGAGTCCCAAAGTTTAAAACGGTTGATTACTAAGTACACATTTTCAATTAACGTTTGGAAAGTGACGCAGTTGTTTATTTTTGTAGCCACATGTAACAGATACCCTAATTTCCCAAAAACTATGTGATACAGATCGCTGTTCGAGGTGCATTTACAAAATATAAACTTGTATACTTCAAAACACACACTGAAAATTTTAATAAGTAAAACTTTTTTCTATATTTTTTTTCTTAAAATCGACCCGCAAATGTACACGTAAAAGTAGAATGGCCCCAGATCAATAGTGAGCTGGCCACGAAAGAGTTTGTGGTAAAATTTCAGAAAATAGATCTCGGTACAGCCGACGGGAAGCTCAAGACCCACAAATTGGTGACCCCGACGTGATACCACCACCATGCTATGCGAACATAGAAGTAGTGAACTGTATTAATTACTTTTGATTGTCTGAGCCTTTTTAAAAACTATAAAGTGGATAATTCAAGGAAATCTAATCGGCTGCAAAAAAAAGATCCCGACCACAGCAAAAGCGATTTAGATCTTTTGTTGAAAACAAATAAAAAAGGCAAAAAAAAAAGCTGCTGCCCTCCTCCCAAACTGCGGTAAGAATAGATTCGCAAACTACCATTAGAAGGGAAAACATCATTATGTCTCAGACTTACACTTTTGACACAAGTGTTCTGGAAGCTACTTTCAAAGGAAGGGAATTCTATGACATGCATAGGACTGATACATTCTTAGTAGATCCGGAGATTGTAGAAGGTATTTTGTGCCAAGGGAAGAAAATCAGGGTCCAACTTAAGAACCTGCAGCCGGGACGGATGTTAACAATTGGTAATGCCATGGTGAATGCAACTAAACCTTTGATGATAAAGAAAGGAGGTGGCGATGTTAAGATTTTGGACGATGAGTACACTTTGAACCGCCTAACTGGGATGTGTGCTGCTTATCTGCTGGACAAGCTGCTTCTTTTTCACCAAAATGTGCTATGGCAATTTCCCTCGGATTGGATGTTTGGAGGGATCGCATACTGTACTATTCTGCAGCACCAGGGGCAGAGCACTTCACCGAGACCTTCACCTATCTACCACTGCTCTGTGCTTTGAAGCAATTGGAGAGTGGGAAGGTCTCAAAGGAGAATATAGCTAGAATAGCTGCAGTGAAGAATGCTAATGGACAAACTTTGGCTACTGTCCTAGCAAGCCAGAAGTCTAGTATTTGGCGGAGAGATTTCATCGCCAGCTTAAGTCTGCCATAATGTGCCACGCAGACGAGTGCTGGACTGAAACCCTTCCACTAGTACTTTTAGGTATTCCACTAGTACTTATAGGAAGGAGGATTTGTCTGCTTCGACCGCCGAGTTAGTTTACGGCGAGCCGCTAAGACTTCCCAGCGTTTTCTTGCAACCGACTGCTGACCGACTGACAGACTACACTGATTTCCTGTCACGTTTGCGTCTGCAAATGAGGAACCTGCAACCAGCGGCGGTTACTAGCCATGGATCCGCTAAAGTTTTTATTTTTAAAGATTTAGCCACTATTACGCATGTTTTTGTGCGGCAGGATTTAGTCCGTAGATCGCTTCAGCCGCCTTATGCCGGCCCCTATAAGATAGTGGAGAGGTCAGATAAATATTTTAAAATTGACGTTGCCGGAAGCGAAGTTTCTATCTCAATTGATAGGTTAAAACCAGCCTACATTTTGTCTGAAGCGCCGGGCACTACTAAAACGTCATTTGACCGTTCCGGTTACACCCGTTTCAGTTCCTTAGGAACCTGCACCCGTTTCAGTTTCTTCGGAACCCTCACCCGTTTTAGTTCCTTCAGAACATATTAAGGTATCACGTTCTGGTCGCCGGATACGTTTTCCTGATTTTTATCGACCCTAAAGGTCTCCGGGGGGGCTGATGTGGCGACAGCTTTTTACCATGATATAACCATTTGTAATCTAGTGTATATATCTATATCATGTGTTGATTGTTTATATTTTGTCTTGTAAAATATTATAAAAGTATATACCGTATGCTCAGCTGCGAGCGCGACGAGGTTATCCTTATCGTTCGGGTCGCGTCGCCGTAGATCGGCGAGCGGCTGGCGATGTTCGGGCGCGCTCGGAAATCCCGCACAGTCGGCTGTTAACCATTCTCGAGGCTGGACGCTGCGCTCGCGCCGCCCTGAGCTAACGGTTGATACTTACGCGTCGACGTTGCTTTTGCATGTTTGTTCGGTTTGCGCAGTGCACCGCTATTTGTTTAAGCTTTTGCTTTATGTATCGCTTGTGTATAACGTTGTGACTTTCTTCCGCGCTATATAAGTGTTTGCTTGTAAACTATTATTACTTCTCTTTGTGCTTGTGATCCGTGTTTCTATATTGTGCCGTGTTGACTTTAATACATATAATAATTAATGTGGAACTAGCTTGTTTTACTGAACTCGTTAGGCTAGTCACCCACAGCTCTAACATTATTGAGATACACCGAGATGGGGCATATATAGATCATATTCCAATATCTAATCTGTAAATTACTCAGAGATCCTCCAGTCCAGAATCCTGCAGGGAGAGAATACTGCCAACTTTGCTCAGGTCTTGGATTTCATTGCCACGGTCCCGGTGTCTGACAGACCTTTCATTAAGATCTTATACAGTTCTCAGGACACAAAAGTAATGCATAGGGAGCGTTTCCCTCTCATCATTGATGCGGCTTACGCTGTTGCATCTTTCATAAAACCCACATTCAAAAACTACAAGGGTTCATCGCACGACACCAGCACGCGGGTAGAGACAGAAGTGACGGCCTACCTGCAAGCGCTAAGCAACATGCAAACCTCTATAATGTTAGGTAAAACCTATTCCGGCATTTCAGAGAGGGTGATCTCTTCTGTGGACAAAGCCAGACTATTGTATTCTTTAAACATAGAGAGAGTGGAAGAGGACATACCCAATGAGAGAGCCTAATGCAATAAGAAAGATCGAAAGATTGTTCCAATACAAGCATGTTCCCCATTTGACAATAAGAATGACTTACGCCCGAAGAGCGGATTGCGATAACATTTAGATGCGAGTGGCACCTATTTGTCCGGCTGAAACATCTACTCAACAACTGATAGATCCTCTATTCATGATGGTTGTCCAACATGAATACGAGCAAATATTGCAACCCTTTCCAAGTGCCAGATTTCTTACTGAAGCACGTCTAAGAGATCTTGTGCCGTACGATAATATTCTAGAAGCAGTGCTGCGAATATATTCACGCTATCGGTAACTGAGCCATACAATTATCATACGTGCAGTAGAAATGTTTTAGTCTGCAACGATGGAAGGCACATACTAGCGTTCAAAATTAACTTTTTTCGTTTATAACAAATAAAGTTGTTATAAAGGTTAAAATATTTAAAAAAACTGACGTATGTTACTTCCAACAACCCTCTCTTTACGTCTTAATTCGTTATCCTTAAGTTTGTCTATTGTGCGATACTTCTGTGTCATAGTGTGCTGAACTAATAACATTGTATGATGCAGCACTTTGGTGTGAATGATAACTTTAATTAATCATAGTGGAAATTTGGACAGGTCATGTACCTTCTTTATCAAAAAGAGATTTATTTGATTTGTTTAAGAATTTAAGAAATGGTCTCGCATTGCCACCAGTGAACAAAACCGCTTTGCGTAGCTAGTAAGGGTACCACCATTGACATGGGTAGAATTGCAGCCTTCAATGTTCAGACCTCCCTGAAAATATATCAAAATCAAAGCTTGCTTACAACTGGATGCAGAAAGTCGGATCCGACAAGCTGTGGAAGACTTTTGAGAGCGAGGGCAGCCTGAGTGGTGATATAATTGTTGAAAATAATCTTTAATTTGCTTTGGTGGTATTGAAAAATTATCAATTTCCGCTGTTGTAAATGTGTAGCATGGTAGTATGTTTAGACTAGAGTAAGATACCTATGTATTGTTTGTTAATCACATATTGTTCACACCCTATATAAGCTTGTGCACTCTGAAATATATCGTCAGATCAAATCCTAACGTTGTGCTTATTTGCCGTCCTTTACATGGCGACCTTGCCAGTGCGGCTTCGTGCCGGCCAGTAAAAATAAATAAAATTGAAAGAACTTTGAAGTGAAAAGAAAAGAAAAAAAAATGCGGTGAAATGGCGAATAATTAAAGGCATATGTCGAATGCCTACATAGACATTCTAAGCTATCGTAGCATATAAACTACTAAATTAGTCTATAATTTAACTAATTTTAATCTTACAAGGACATTTTTTTTTTAATAAAAACATATATAAAACAAATAAGTTGTAATAACAAGCCAACTCGTGCAATTAAAAATAAATTCGCTGCGGTGGTTCCTGAGAGACGACGCCCTACCGAGATGAAGAAATAGCAGCAGGGAGTTGTTGGAGTCAAGGTCACATGGCAGGTCGAGCAGGAGCAGCTGTATGCTAACATGTAGCAAAGACATCGTGCCCTCCACAAGAGTGAGTGAAGTGTTTGCAAGTGAGTAACAATATACATTTTTTTTTATTGAGACTAATTAATGACAAAGACAAAATGTTTGTGAAATAGTGTTTTTTTTTATGCGGGAAAAACGCTTGGTGACGGAAGGTGTAATAGTTTTGTTTTTGAGGACAGTAAAAACTGAAAAAAGACAATATGGACACGCTATTTTCGTTAAGTGAAAGTGAAATAGTGAGAGGACTATTAAGAAATAAGCCGAGGCTTATTGTGTCACTATCACTTGCGACAACCGAGGTAATGAACAGCGGAATACCAAGGATTAGAATTTAATGGACCAGTGTTTTACAGAAGTAATCGATCATTCGGGATGTAGGTTTAGATTCCCATTAGGAGAATTGTGGGTTCTTCCTGATGACGATGATTGGCTGTGTTACGACTGTGACAAGTTTATATCCATTATATATATTTTTTTATTTTTTTAAAGATGCTTTGTTCAGTAATAAGTCGGAATAGAGACTTTTCAGGAGGAAATTAAGTTATTTTTGTATATTTTTGATGTCTGATTTATAGTTTTGATGTCAGATATATAATTGATAATATATCCGTTACATAAAAAAAACTGTTATTATGAAGTATTTACAAATTTGACATATTTTTTCCATACAAATATGGTCGCCCTCCTGCCTGCAAAATTTGCCAGCAGGTTAAAGTGCGCAGTTTTTCACCGACCAAGACACGAGCCGAGCATCATCCGAGCCAAGCATCATCAAAAAAGTAAAAATATGCATAATATATATTCAATTCGAAAATCGTAATTAAGGATGGAAGGATGGAAACTGAACATGTATTTACACAATTGTTGTTGTTCGCTGAGGACCATGGGCAGCGGCGAGGTGTACCTTGCGGCGTTCGAAGGGGTTCCCGGGCATCCCCTGATGTGCCCCATCTACACGGCGCCCTACATGGAGGCGACTCTCCACCAGGAGTTGCTCGTGGAGGATTCGGATTGTAGATTACACGCTCACTGAGTATGGGCGCTTTTGGGTGTTGCGGAGGCGCCGCCTGGCGTGGTTGTGGGTGACCGTCGACGCCGCCATTGACATCGATCGTTTTGACTTTGTGAGTGACTTATTAGTGGATGAGAGTGATGGTGGTAATTTGTCTTATATTTCGATACATTTGGCAAGAGCGTGGCGATGCAATTAAAATCTTTGTCATTTGATAGAAGTATGTTTGCCCAATCGAAAATACAAAATATTTTAACTAAGCGATCGATCGAAAACTTGTACTAATACCATTCTCTAACACCAATGTGTAGACGGCTACTTGCCACTTGTCACTCTGCAAAGAAGTCCTTAATCATTTTTATCGCATACGTCAATGATGTCTTGGACAACCTTAAGTCGAAAGACTAAGAAGACTGGTGGCTACATCAGAAGGCATGGATCCGGGAGGCGACGCTGTACTTCCGGTTCAGACGACCGGTACATTGTGACGACTTCCTTGCGGAATCGTTTTTTCAACGCTGTTGAGCTCCAGCAACAGCTTCGAGCAGCACGCAGAACGTCGGTGAGCGTCTCCACGATCAGACGAAGACTACGGGAGAGGAACTTGATGCCCCGCAGGGCCGCTACGGGCCCCCAGTTGACTGCGCAGCACCGGAATGCCAGAAGAGGATTTCGCACTAGCCATGAGAATTGGACGTTCACCCAATGGAGGAATGTCCTCTTTTCTGACGAGACGAGAGTGTGCCTTTACACCAACGATAGACGCAGAAGGGTGTACAGGAGGCAGGGGGAGCGGTATACAGAAGCCTGCACCGTAGAAACCGTCAGCTACGGGGGTGGATCCTGTATGTTCTGGGGCGGCATTTCCGTCGACGGGAAAACCGAACTTGTTTGCGTTTCCCGGACTGGAGGTGGCCGTGGCCAGGGATCCCTGACTGCTCAACGGTACATTGCGGAGATCCTGGATCCACATGTGGTCCCATATGCTGATGTAATTGGACCTGGGTTCCAATTTATGCACGATAACGCCCGCAGCCATACAGCGTTGATCGTTCGGGACTACCTGCATGCTGCTGGTATCAATGTTATGGACTGGCCAGCAAGGAGTCCCGACTTAAATCCCATCGAGCACCTCTGGGACCAGCTGAAAAGGCGGGTACCATCGCGTGATCCTCCTCCTGCCACACTTGATGAGCTTCATGATGCTGTCATTGAGGAGTGGAACAACATTCCTCAAGAGAACATCGTGACGCTGATCAGGTCCATGACCGACCGCATGGAAGAGCTTCGGAGGGCTAGAGGAGGCAACACTAGGTTTTAAGTTTAGTTTTAAGCTTTATTTTATTGTTATTGTTGTGTTTTATTTTTTTGTAATCAGAGACAAAGAAAAAATATAATATGAGTAGTATATTATAGTCACTTCTAGCTCACTTTCAAAAAAAGTGTAAAGTGAGTTAGTAGCGCCTTGTATGGAAGTCGCTACCAAACCATGCGATTTGGTAGCGCTTTGTATGGAGTTCGCTACCAACTCAACCTGATTTGGAAGCGCTTTGTATGGAGATAGTTCCCAGTTCAGTTTAAGAAAAAAGTGATGTGAGTTGGTGGCGCCTTCTATGGTAGGTATGTAATAATATGTAGAGCGCGATGAATGGTGTCGCGTGCGGCCTCGGCGGACGTCGGGGGCGAGGGTGTGTGCTCATGATGAGTGTTGGATGCGGATGTATATTTGGGGGGCTTGCGGTCGTTGACGAGACCGTTAACGGGGCCGTCGACGAGGTCGTCAACGGGGCCGTCGACGAGGTCGTCAACGGGGCCGTTGACGAGGTCGTCAACGATGTCGTTAATGAGACCGCGAGATGGGTTGTTGGATAGGTTGTTGGATAGGGGTGGGTGTGTGAGTACAAGACAGCTGCATCGGTATTACTTTAGGAAAATAAGTATGTAATTGGTTCAACAGGAAAACTGAATATATTATGCGTTGTTGCTACTCGATTTAATACTGCAATTAGCTAACGATATGGGTACCCGCATGAAGTCATCGTTCGGTATTTAAATGAAACGAGGAAAATATGGTAAATGATAACTACTTACTTGTTACTCACTTTTACACTACTAATTGATGCTTGTATAACCATACTGATAGCGATATCAAATTAGTAACAAGCATTTTTGTTTTTATTTATTTATTTATTTTTTTTTTTTTTTTCAACAATTAATTCGGACGAAACACAAATCGTGAATGGGCTAACGCGAGCTTCTAATCGTCAATTCTTTTATCGAACGTAGTTTGGCATCACATTCGTTATTGCTTACGTCAGAGTTAGCTAACATTTTAATCGATAGTAGGATGGTTGACCCTATAGTTGACCACGCACCGGTTGTTGACCACTTGTGACTTTGATTCTCAATAATAAGATTTACCGCTGTCAGCCGATGTTTTTAATGTTGGCTATAGGTTTTGACAACTATATCGAATCAACCAATCACATGAACCGTTCGAAAAATATCCACAGATTAGCCAATAACTTCGTTTTACTTTCACTTGTCGCTGTCAGTTGTAATTCAACCGCCATTGCAGTAACGAACGTGTTTTTACAGGTAAGACTATTTTAATTGAATTTATGTGTTTTTTGTCGAAATTTAGTTGTAATTGTTTATTTTCGAAGTTTTTTAATGATTGTATTTAACGATTTTAATGTAATTGCAAGTGTATATTATTATATTTCATTTTTTTAAAGGCTGGTTAACTATAGGTACATAATTCGTATGGATTTCCTAAGGTTGACCAGTTGGTCAACTATTGACACCTTGCACAACTTTTTTTTTCTTTTTCTTTTCTTTTTTTTTCATAGTTATGGCTTGTTTAGATACCCCACTCACTAATTTATGGTTGATATTGCCTAGTTTTCGGTAGTTGACCAGTGGTTTGACATTGGTACTGCATACAAAAAAGATTTTCCTAAGATTGACCAAACCCTTTAAAAATAAGTTCTGTTCTACCTACTTGTTATAGATTAACTATGCCGCCAAAGAAAGTATTTTTCAAATATAAAGAAGAAGATGTATATAAAGCACTCGATGAAATACAGTCGGGATGCAAAATTAGAGAAACATGTCGTAAATACAACATCCCACATTCTACTATAATTAATAAAATTAAAATGAGATATCCAGTACAACGAAAAATGGGACCGCCAACAATTTTAACACCGGAGGAGGAACAATTGCTATGCAGATGGATAAATGCAATGGCGAAAAAAGGAATCCCTATTAAAAAAGAGCAGTTAGTAGAGACAGTAACGAAAATAATTACAACAGACAATCGGCCGACGCCGTTCAAAGATGGTATGCCAGGAAGGAAATGGTTCGATAATTTCATGAAGAGAAACCCCGAAATTGCACAGCGACATGCAGAAGCTATAAACTCAGCAAGAAGTAGAGTAACAGAGGAAGGAATAAGAAAATGGCATTCAGAATTAAAGGAGTTTTTAAAGAATGAAAACGCGGAGGACATACTAGAACTAGACGATCCTGATAGGATTTTGAATGGTGACGAATCTGGTTTTCAGGTATCTCCTACGTCAGGCATTGTATTGGGACCTAGAGGCATGGAAAATCTTTATGAAATTAGAGACAAAGAAAAAGAAAGCATAACTGTTTTAGGGACGTTCGCTGCATCTGGTAGTCATGCCGGTGCTGGTTATTTACCCCTACGAAAGAATACCTGCCGAAATTGCTAGACATGTCCCTGAAGACTGGTGTCTCGGTAAATCGTCTAAAGGGTGGATGACATCTCGTGTATTCTATGGCTATTTAGGCAATTCATTACTGCCAGCTTTACGCAAGGCAAACGTGAAATTTCCTGTTCTTTTATTAATCGATGGTCACAAATCTCACATCACATATGAAGTTAGCCAGTTGTGCACTGAGAATCAAATTATTTTGTATGCCCTTCATCCCAATGCAACGCACATTATACAGCCTGCAGATGTCTCTGTATTTCGGCCACTTAAAAATTCATGGAAGAAATTAGTTCAGAATTGGAGAGTAACTACTGGAAATCGAGTAGTCACAAGAGCTCAATTTGCACCACTTTTAAAGAATGCTCTTGGTGCTGTTTCAGAAGAAATCATCAGAAATGGATTTCGTAAATGTGGTTTGTTTCCCTTTGATGCAAATGCGATTGACTACACGAAATGTATGAATCATGCTAGCAGACATACAATTGCTGACAAACCAACCGAAATCAGCACAGAACACTTACTGTACTTCGAGTCTCTGATGTCTCGAAATAGAGTCGTCGAATTTCGAAATATTGCACTTAACGAATCTTGGACTGGAGACGAATCGGCAAAAGAGCTTTTTTATGTCTGGCGTAAATTTTCTCAAAAAGTCGTTAACTCGTCAAACCACACAGAATTACGGATAGATGAACCTAATGAACGAAACGTTGATTCTGTAAATCAATGCACTGCACTTCTCGAGGAAGACAATATGCCTAACTTACCCATTTGCACTACGAACACTGATTCGAATCATCTACAAGTCGTGTCATCTGCAATTGAAGGTACCGGTCAACAATTATTACAAACTGCCACTTCACGAAATTCTAGTTTATTAGAGAACGTTGAAAAAGATCAGGAGGAAATTCTGACACCTCTTCCTAATAAACAAAATGGATCAGAGCAGTATGAAGCACATGAAAACTCAACGAACCTACCAGAGTTACCACATTTGAATTCACCGAGCTTAGTCACAAAAGAATGTTTAAACGAAGTGAATCAGATTGTAGCACCCGAGTCTCCGCAAACTATAGTTGATTCAAATTCCGCTTTAATTTCTCAACCAACAATATCTTTACCGCTGGAACTATCTGAACAAGAAAAAACATCCAGTGCAAATTTGCCAGGTTTTGATGCAGATAGTTGCACTAGTAATCGCCGAGAATCAACGCCTACTACATTTGATACAGTGCCAACATATCATTCACCTGAACCAGGACCATCCAGGGAACCAAATCACCAGGAAAGAACACCCATTAAGCCTGCAGAACTTTCAAAAGAGTCTGACAAACAAAAACCGACATGGTCAGCTCAAATTCCTATTAGCCCTTCCTTTGCATCTGCTTTGGTATGGCCTACAGAATCACCAGTAAAAAAAGACGGTAAGAGAAAGTTCACAAAAAAGCGATTGCCTGATGCAGTTACATCAGTACAGTGGATGAAGTACTGGGATGAGAAAAAAAAGGAACAAGAAGAGAAAGAATCTAAGAAATTAGCACGAGAAGAGAAAAAGAAGTTGCAAGAGTTAAAGAAAAGTGAGCAACCTAAAACAAAACGAATTAAAAAGAGAGCAGAAGAAGCGATAGAATCTGATCCAGATGAGGATGATTTACCTTTGGCTAGTTACAGAAAGAAGACTCGATCGGAAGATGATAGAATTGAATTAGGGTCATATGTAATAGTAAAATATGAGGGAGAATATTTTCCAGGGATAGTCAAAAACATTGACAAACAGGGCAAAGAAGTTAGTACGATGGTGTTATCTGGTCCAAATACTACTTTTAAATGGCCAGACAAAGAGGATAAGATATGGTATGCTAATGACAAGATAGTTGAGAAAATAAAGGCCCCCGTATCCTTAAATAATAGAGGCTCATTCAAAGTAGTGGAAATGGCAAAAAAATTTAATTGGATCTGAGTGATTGTGTTCTGTAAGAATTATAGGTGTAAGTGAGATTTTCGAAATATAAATGTATAAGTACCTTTTTCAATAGACATTTAGATGATTGTTTAACTTTTTTATGTAAGAGTTTACCTAGAAATGTTAAAGAGGTTTTGTAAAAACCCAAGTTGTGATTATATGTGCCAGCTTAAGCTCAGTATAAATATAGTTTTCCTAATGTGATTATTAAGACTGATATGAAACTTTGATTGATCTCAGTTAGTCTAGAAGTTTTCTTAGTTATTAATAAAGATGATTATATAAAAAAAACCCTTTTATTGTCTTATTTCTTATTTTGTCTTCTTATATCGGTCGTTTTGAAAATTGGTCAACTTTTGGTACAAACCCTAACAACAACTGGGGCCGGCTGGTCAATCTAGGGTACATTCCAGAATTTAAACTTTAAAAAAAAGATTAAAATTAACTATTAAGAATTAAGTGATTTCCTTTCGAAACATTACTTTTAATTACATAATGTAACAGATAAAAAATAAACTGGGAATATAGGTCAATACTACTTTGCGTAACAACACTTTAAAGTCAAAATTTCTCCTTAACTGGTTTGGGACCGGAGCACTCACCTACACGATTTATTTTAGATTCTAGGTCGCTTGTTCTTTATACAACAATGTAACGTTAGTAACGTTACTTTGTTGTATGAAGAACAAGCGCCCTAGAACATCTTATAACCTAGATTCTCTAATAATAAATATACGTAGTATCAATTACAATGTTAGATAACATCGACAACGACTATAATGAATGCGTTGCCAAATTTTGTTCGATATAAGCGATGGGCGATTTGACGCTTGTGTTAGTATCATTCTATTCGTGATTTATACATCGTCCGAAGTAACTAGTAAAAAAACGATATGTTTATTACTAATTTACTGCCGTTATCAGTGCTTCTAGTTATTGAGTCATCAATAAGTGGTGTTAAAAATAACATAACACTTTCACCATTATTACGTGATTATTACATACCGTTATGTGCTGTAAAAAACGAGTGGTTTATGACAAAAGCAATTGTGTTAGATAAAACAGATAGCACCATGCATGGTGATTGGTTTATTTAACTTCAAATGACGTCAAGAGGGGGTATTGACTCAGATAGATCTGTCTGGGTGAAACAATCGGAAATAACTAGAGTATCAATTTGTTCTAATGAAGAAGATGTGACCGTATTACGAGTGGAAATATCCCATGAAGAAATTAAATCACGTCATAAACGTGAAGTAACAATGAAACAGTCTTGGTCAGCAGATGCCTATTCGCAAGTCGTGAGGGATGATGTTGGTGTTGAATTCACTGTTAATGTGAGCAAGCAACCTGTGAACAACGCGTTACCGGTGAAAAATACTGTTGAGCATTCTACGAAACCAAATAAAAATGTGGTGAAACCTTCAATGTCTCTTGAGAATCGAAGTGATATGGATTCAGAAGAAAAAGAATATCCACAATTAAGCGAGGATTGTTTAACGTATAAACGCACCTTGAAAATATGGTTGTTTGGTCGATTTCAGAATTAAACAAATTAAAAAAAGGACAGGATGCGTTTTGTGAAAACGTATCTCATATGACGAGCTCGGGTTCTAAAGCAGATAATAAGCAAGAAGCTTCGCTATATCCCTAATGTTGTTAATGAACTTGTTTAAATACATATTTTTTATCAACCGCTAGCTTCATACTACTTCCTGTTTTGCTGTTATCGCTAGCTAGCGGCTAATTAGACCCATATTGTTAGCAAGTCAACGGGTAAAAATAAATTAGTCTGCATACCACTACCAAGTCGACATGTTTAAATATAGAAGCGTGCACTTCTCGGACACCACACGCCGCAGTCTTTAGTCAATCGCGATGCACCAACCACTTGCACCCCGACCTGAGTGTAAGCTCGTTTGTAAAGTGCTCCCACGTGTTGTGCAACCTCAAACTTCGCGGGTGGAACCGGAGCAGATCTCGGCGATGGATGGGGGACCAACCACCCCACGACTGCGTAAGCTCTGGTTACTAACCAGACACATAGTAGCACGGCAGAGTGCAACCACAAGCTTTGCGGGCGGAACCGGAGATCTCGGAGATGGGAGCGTCAACAGCAGAGAAGATGAATGGGATCCCATCCACCCCACGACTGTGTAGGCTCTGGTTGCTAACCAGACACGCAGTAGCACGACAGATGGACGCATAGGTTAGTTATTTCAATCTATGATCAATATGGAGAATAACATGTGTGTAAAAGAATGTTGTAATCGTCCTCCCCGCAACATTCTACTATGTTGCTCTTGGAGTATATAAGCGCGAGTAACATACTGATTTAATTACTAATATTGAAATATTTACCAGACTCACTCGTGTGAATTTCGTAAGTTCATTTTTATTTTATTAAATTCCTGGTTGAAAATGTCACTCGATACATTAAACGAAACCGGAGGTAAAATCATTACCTGGGTGAAGGTGAAGGACCTTCCGCTCAATACGCCTCTGCTCATCGAGTCCTGTGACAGGTGGGATTCAAAGTATCACACTAACGGTCATATTGTGGTTGTGATCAAAGACATTGGTCATGTCTCCCTACCGGGACGCTTCAGCGAGCTGGAAGCTTCAGCCATAGACATTATGAACAGTGGAAAAGTGCATATGATTGTGAAAGGTGCTGTTGGACGTTCGTTCAACATTCAGTTTCAGTAATTATGATTTAGCAAAGTGATTAATTTCATTTTTATTTTATGTCTTTCCAGAAAAATGTCGCTTTCAAATTCTGATGCGTTTGACTTTAGAAGAAAGATGATTAAACATCTTGAAAAGAATGAGCTGTTATACTACTGGGTGTATGAAGTGCCTATCAATGTAATAATAACTAAGATGCATCATTATCTGCTATCAATGTATCTCAGAAATGACTTTAATTATGAATATTATGTATTGATGAGCGTGTGGGACAGCATCTCGTCTCATTTCCAGGAGACAATAGGTAATGTAAATGTAAAATTCACATCTTTCATATCACATTTTTGCAATTTGCCGCTTGAATGTTTTAAAGTTTCTTTATTTAACACCAGTATCGGAGATAATTTTGTAATGTTATTGTTGTTTACTGTTTACGATTTTATTGTGATAGACGTATAATCTTTAAAAATATGTCTCTGCTAATTTGCGAATTTCAATACTTTACAGTTGCATGATGTTACTCGTCGTGTACTTTTTACATTACTAATTGATTATTCTTTAATCAAAAGCACTGATAACGGCATTAAATTAGTAACAAACATTTTTGTTTTTTGACAATTAATTCGAACGATGTATAAATAGCGAATACAATGATACTGCGTAAGTTTCCATTCATCCCATTCTTATATATTATTGATTTTATTGTAATAGACGTTTAATCTTTAAACAATTAACTATAATCATTTGCGAATTTTAATACTTTGCTGCTGTTTACTCCAAGCGAATTTTCTTTTAAAATATATCCTTTATTTTGCTGAATTAGCGAATTTTATTATATATTGTTCATTAGTATGTGTAATTTCAGTCAATTAATTGTTTTCTATTATATTAACGGTGTTTGTGAATGTTTTCTTTGATTTAATAAATTTTGCTTTATGTGTTTATCAATCGTTTTATTTATACGACATTAAGTACCTAGTAGGTGAAAGAAAAGAAAAAAAACATTAGTTTTTGAATATATATTTTTATTACATAAATTTAAATATATAGTCACAGTATAAATAATCATGTGATTACATTGTTCTTATCAATCCAAGTTTTTTCGTTTAAACCCATCCACTTTACATATACTTTATTTCCCTTACGTTTTAAAACCTTTTCAACGAGGTAAATGTCAGGATTCTTAACATTGAAAGGATCATCGCTTGTGTGAGTGCGAGTATAAAAAATTTAAACAAGATCAAGGAATCCTATGTAAACCGTTTCAATTTCTTTAAGAAAAATTTAAAAATTAAACTTCCTACAACAGTGGAGAAAGCATACATCCTAATTGATGGTTTGTGTGATGATAGCTCTATAGTAGACTGTGAGCTCAAGTGTTTAGCTATAGATATTTTGTTTCACACATCTCTGTTTAACTAATAAATATATGCAATGAGCACAACGAGTTATAATTTATGTTAAAATTACCTTACGTACTCAGTCCTCTCTCTAACTTTATAAGCGAGACACGCGTGCTTTGAATTTCAACAGCAGTAATGTCATTCTACCGCTGTCAATTCTGTAAAGAAGATGTGTCGTGTCACCCAACCAGCTGATAAAACATTCGAGGACAAAACGACACAAGCTGTTGTGTTCACAAGATCAATCTGACGGTGGTGCTTATGTAGTTAGTTCTGCATTTAAATGCAGAATCATCTCCTACAGAATCAACGGTGTGAAGAACTTGCTTAATCCTGAAGAATTTTTTTACGTCAAACTCTAGTAAGATAAAAAAACTTTTAAAAATGGAGGTGAAACAACACAAACAAATAAAAGCTAATGGAGAATTAATGTGTATGTATGTGAAGGTGATACTTGGTGCGAATGGTGACGAAGTTATACAAGACTTAAAATCATTTGTTACGAAAAACATATCTCTAGACTGCGGCTTCGACTTTGATTTCTTCTTCAATCAGTTGGTGACATCAATCACAAGCAAAATGGATGAGTTTCAAGAAAGAGATAGCGGATGGGCACTAGAAAAAATCATGTTTTTTGATTTAAATATCAACAAATATTGTCCGCTGAAAGCTAACAAATACATCCCTTTACCTCTGTGGATTAAAAAAAAAAAAAGCATGTGTTAATGTTCAAAACAATGATGACGCTTGCTTCATGTGGAGTGTGCTTGCAGCTCTATTCCCAACGGATTTGAATTCATCTCGAGTTAGTAAATATAAACAGTTTAAAGATCGGTTGAACTGGGAGGGAATCGCATTTCCTACTAAATTGAAAGAAATCAAACGCTTTGAGAAAAATAATACTATTCGCGTTAACGTTTATGGTATTGACAAAGATGAAAAAAAAACAAAAATCATTGTACCTCTATACATTTCAAGGTTGCCTCATGTGGAAAACAAGACTCGACATGTCAATCTGCTGTTTCATGAAGATAAAAACACATGTCATTACTCAACAATAAAACATTTATCTCGTCTGTTACACAAAGGAAAGGGTAATCGCAGAAAAAAATATTATTGCCATGGATGTCTTCATCATTTTTTATCTAATGAAAAATTAAATCTACATAGTAAAATGGGATGTGTTGAAAAAACCGTCTTGCTTCCGGCTGAATATAAAAAAACAATAAAGTTCACAAACTTTAATCATAAAATGAAGGTACCTTTTACTGTCTACGCAGATTTCGAGTGTATGTTATCTCCAATCAATAGAAAAAGCAGTGACGTTAAAAACACGTTTAATATTAACGAACACATTCCATACAGCTTTGCATACTACATCCATTGTGAATATGACGAAACGTTATCGAAATTTTTCACATATCGTGGTGAGGATTGTGTGATACAATTTATCAAAAATTTATATAGTGACGCAGAGAAGATAGGCATTATCCTGAAAACAGCTAACCACCCGATGGATATGAATAGTCTAATGGAAGTAGACTCTGATATATGTCATATTTGTGATAAACCGCTAGAAGATGATTGTGTTATTGATCATTGTCATCTGACTGGAAAAATACGATGTAAAGCCCACAACAGCTGTAACCTGAACTATACCATTCCTACGTTTTTACCCATATTATTCCACAACCTAAGTGGATACGACAGTCATTTGTTTATAAAAGAATTAGCTAAAGCTGATGGAAAGATTGGTTGTGTACCACATAATAAGGAAAAATACATTTCGTTTTACAAACAACTAGATAATATAACACTAAGGTTCATTGATTCTTTCAAATTCATGGCCAGCAGTCTCGACAAGCTTGCAAATAATCTCTCTCAAGATCAATATCAAATTCTGCCAAAACACCTTACATTTTACTCTGATATTGATAAAGCATTCACAATCAAACTATTATCACGCAAAAGTGTTTTTCCTTATGAGTATGTAAGCTGCTGGGAGAGACTTGAGGAAACTTCCCTACCTCCACCATCAGCCTTCTACAGTAAACTGAACGACTTAACAATTGATGAATCTGACTATAAACATGCACAGGAGGTGTGGTGTACATTCCAGATTAAAACTCTGGGGGAGTACTCAGATTTGTATTTAAAAACAGATGTATTGCTTCTAGCTGAAGTATTTGAAAATTTTCGTAAAGTTTGTTTGGAAACATATAAATTGGATCCGTGTCATTACTATACAGCTCCAGGTCTTTCATGGAGCGCTATGTTGAAATTTACGCGCGTTGAACTTGAGCTTCTAACGGATTACGAGATGATTCAATTTATAAAAGGAGGTATAAGGGGAGGTGTGAGTCATGTCATGAAGCGACAATCGATAGCAAATAATAAATTTATGAACAATTTCAATCCGCTTAATGAAAACAAATTTATTGCTTATCTCGACGTTAATAACCTCTATGGGTGGGCTATGTTGCAATACCTACCAATAAACGGCTTCAAATGGTTTACGGAAGAGGAAATTAATGCTTTTCAAATTGACTCTATACAACCACAATCAGCAGATGGATATATATTAGAAGTTGATCTTGAATATCCGAAATACTTACACGATACTCATAGTGATTATCCATTCTGCGCTGAAACGAAAACCCCTCCTAACTCGAGAACAAAAAAACTGCTGTTAACACTTGAAGACAAATCCAAGTACATCATTTACGGTGTCAACCTCAAACAATGTATGGAAAATGGTCTCATCTGTAAAAAAATTCATAGGATCCTGAGTTTTAACCAACAACCTTGGCTTAAGCCGTATGTCGATTTAAACTCTAGCAAAAGAGCACAAGCAACCTCTGCTTTTGAAAAAAACCTTTACAAGCTATTTGTAAACAGCATTTTTGGGAAAAGTATTGAAAACATAGAAAAAAGGAAAACAGTCCATTTTTGTAAGCATTGGGAGGACATTGAGACTATAACGAAACCTTCATACGGACTCGAGCGATATATTTCTAAACCAAACTTTCACAGCTGCATCATTTTCTCCCAAGACTTAGTAGCAGTCCAGCTGAATCCAATCAAAGTAACTTATAATAAACCTACTTATGTAGGTTTCACTATTTTGGAGCTATCCAAAACGCTGATGTATGAGTTCCACTACAACTATATGATGCCTAAATATGGTAACAATAGTAGCTTACTCTATACAGACACTGATTCGTTTATCTATGAAATTAAAACCAACAACTTCTTCGAGGATATAAAACCCGATTTGGTTACAAAATATGACACTTCTGATTTTCCACCCAACAACCTTTACGGGTTCCCCAGGGTGAACAAGAAGATTGTTGGTCTAATGAAGGATGAGAGTCAAGGACGTATAATTACTGAATTTATAGGACTTAGGTCTAAAATGTACGCATATACAGTTGAAGGAGACGCTGATAATGGAGCTAAATGTGTTAAAAAAAACAAGGGAGTTACAGCCGCGTCAGTCAGAAAAATCCATCTCGATAACTATCGAAAGTGTCTTAGTAGAACTAAGTCTTTTTACGATACCATGTACACCATCACCAGTGATAAACATTGTTTATTCACCAGAGAAACAAGGAAAAAAACATTATGTGGTTTAGATGATAAACGATATATTGCGAATGATCATATATTTACCTTGGGGACATTATTCTATAACAAATATGTAATATGTTTTGATTATTTAGAATTAACTAGTTTTTATAAATAAAGTAACATTATCATTTACTACATTTTTCCTAGTTTCATTTAAATACCTATATCATTAGCTAATACTTATTTTCCTAAAGTAATACCGATGCAGCTGTCTTGTACTCACACACCCACCCCTATCCAACAACCTATCCAACAACCCATCTCGCGGTCTCATTAACGACATCGTTGACGACCTCGTCAACGGCCCCGTTGACGACCTCGTCGACGGCCCCGTTAACGGTCTCGTCAACGACCGCAAGCCCCCCAAATATACATCCGCATCCAACACTCATCATGAGCACACACCCTCGCCCCCGACGTCCGCCGAGGCCGCACGCGACACCATTCATCGCGCTCTACATATTATTACATACCTACCATAGAAGGCGCCACCAACTCACATCACTTTTTTCTTAAACTGAACTGGGAACTATCTCCATACAAAGCGCTTCCAAATCAGGTTGAGTTGGTAGCGAACTCCATACAAAGCGCTACCAAATCGCATGGTTTGGTAGCGACTTCCATACAAGGCGCTACTAACTCACTTTACACTTTTTTTGAAAGTGAGCTAGAAGTGACTATAATATACTACTAATATGTACCTCATTTTACGTATAAATATTCTATTTCATTGCATTGTAAATTAAGAAATGTGATTAAGGAGTTTCGGGAGTTATTTGAAAATGCTACCATCGATCTGAAATTTATGTTAAACTATGACTGTCCGAATTTCAGATCAATTGTCCGCTTAGTATTAGAGAAATATTTTTTTTAATATCACGCTTATACATGTAAGTAAATGGGCAAATGCACTAAATTAACGAGAAAATAATAAAAAATGTTAAAGTATCGGCAGAACTTACGTAATAGATACATTAGATATATATCAATCGTATGAAACAAAATTCAGATCAGTCTACCACTTTATTTATTTGCTATTGCAATAAATTAACTGAAAAATTTGATGTCGACTCATGAACTATTGAAAATATGGTAAAATGTGGCAACATCGCAACATACAAAAAGAGCGCGCATTTCAAAAAGGTAAAAGTGTGGAACCGTCAATAAAACATCCGGGTCAAAAAATTTAGTCTGTTTCTAGTGTAATATGAAAAGTCTGTTTGTGGTCTAAAGTAAGCCCGAGTGAAAATTAAATTAATGTCACGGAACAATAGAAACATATTATCATTTTAACATGAGGTGAATTTTACTGAACAAGTATTTTAATAATTATTATTAATTATTTTGAAACTTATTAATTATTTAATTGATAATATTTTTTTTCAAGATAATTCCAGAGCCTGAGTTTTATTACAAAAATTTAAATTATTAAGATTATTTTTTTGTTTATAGATAATAGCTCATGTTTACCTAAAGCAGCTTTTGAATTTATATCAAATTTACTGAAATTTCCTGTGGCATCCCTATGACTTTTTCCAGTCGGAATGTCGTTCAGTAACAAACATCTAATTTTTAATATTGAGGCAAGTCCTTTCGGATTCTCTTTCTCTATATCCGATAAATGTAATGGTTTTTTACAAAACCTACATTCTAACGATTTGGCGATGTGCTCTAAATCAACAATCCGATAACCCTTGACAGGAAAACTTGGTAGATCTTCACTCCTAACCTCTTTCTTACGCTTCTTGCCACTTTCCACTTGTTTCAGACGTTTATTGTAAACTGCATTAGTAACCCACTTGCCCTTCCAGATTTTACGTTTTTCAACCTTGTTTTCCATTTTTGTTTTTTTAAATATGAAATTATAACTTTTTTACGGTTATATTATTATAACACATTACAGCCGATTGTCAGTCAGAAGCTAATGATGTCATAGCAACCAACTGTCCAGAAAAAAAATTCTAACTTCCCCCACAAGGCGCTGTTGCCACGTTTACAGCGTTTTTGAATTATGATTTATTTTTGATTTACAAATTTTTTTAATCAAAAAGCAAATTTTTTTCTCGCTTATGATTGTCTAGAATGAAGATTGTAATACTGCTATGTCTACAGTTTTGCGATTTGTAATTTTTATTAAATGATAAAATTTTAGATGGAGAAGTTGTCATCTTGCAATAATACAATAGATTTTATACAAGATCCCCTAGATAGATAAGACGTCTCGAAACTCCTTAAGTTATTTAGTGTAAGAATAGCATAAAACATGTAAGTTATTTCGAAAATGCAGATTTTTATAAAATTGTCAGAAATATTTACATAAATAACTTTTGAATCGTTGTTATCAATCTAGGTTAACGTACTACACTATCGAACCTTAAAGCTATAAGAAAGTTGTGAAAATGCAATAATGTGATTTTAATAACACATAACTCAGTGCTTCTACTTAACACGTAATGGTTGTGGTTCTATACAAATAAAATAAAATTCGGACCTCGATCAGAATATTGAATTTAAGCCGATGGTTATATGCACTAAAATTTTCGATACTAAAAGGCATTTATAACAGTAGAAGTAAGTTTTCTATTTTTATATAACTTTATCAATGTTAAATTAAAGTCGTTCAGGTACTGAGTCGATTTAACGTTAGAATTTAGAAATGTAAGGTGTCCCGTTTTGACAAAGCACAGCTGATAGCTTGAGTCATATGTAAAGCTATGGACAGGGTCGTTCAGATATTTTTTAAGTTAGTATTGAACTAAGGCTTAAATTGCTGATTTGATAAATTTGTTTTTTACATTCAGAAATCAAAACATTATATTTTCGAGTATCACGTCAATGTCAATTCAATATGCAGCAATATTTCGCTATGTGATTATATATTTTGATAAATAAAAGCATATTTATATAATTTTTTGTGATTGTTTTATTCTCTTTCCTTAGCAACCTCAGGTCAATTCGTACTCAACAAGATGTGCAATCGCTTTTTTTGGTCACTACTGAACCAGGGGGAAAAATATTCAAGAAAAATTACTATGCTGTTTCATAATTTGGATGCATTCGATGCTTCGGATGCTAATTTTTTTCTAATTTCACTCGTAAATTTCTTGTACTCTTTTTTTACGCTAACTTTATAGTGCAAGCATGGTAATTTTTTTTAGATCTTTTCTTCGTGTGCCCACTCATGCGCAGGCCTCTATTTTTTATGAATCCGGAATTATAAGAGGTACTATTTTCAGTGACTTTCTTATTTTCTGAGGCAATAATTTCTCACGTCAAAATCTTTCATCAATAACCTTTTGAGGTCGTATACTGCTACGTGTCTGTTTCAAATACGCCTTTATTACTTCCTTCATAGTTGTAACTGCGAGTATAATATATTTAAAATTTCATAATTTAAGCAAAATAGCTTTGTCACCCTTCCAGAAGCCAATCACAAACTCTTTGTGGCCCACTAACATAGGCAATAAAAGAGTGTTGAAAACGTATCAATGTTATGAAGAACTTAAAGAACCGGTTTTCTTAAAAGCTTGAGTTTTGAATCGTATTTTGCCGTCACATGATAGCACGGCTTGTGCCTTACTTTGCCCTTTCATACAATATGGTTGACCTAAATCGTCAGACAAACGATACGTTGTCCTGGCATACCTCCATATTATCCATGGAACACTTATTCCTAATTCGGTAGTAATAGCAGTTAAGGATAAGGGGATTCTTTGTGCCTCCACTAAATCGCCTCAGTGAACTAACCTAAGGGTTCTTGAATACCTGTAATGAGAAAATGGTTGAATCCCATAAAGAAAGTTATGAGATGGTCAGCCTCTACATCATTATAACAATCAGAACACTTAGGAGCAGAGACCTGTACTTCTTTGTAGCTCATAAGACGTGTTGCAAAATGGATGGAACCTGCAATACATAAGCTAGTGATATTCCACCTTATTCAAATATTTTCGTAATAAAAATAGAGCCTAATTAGTTCGTTCATCTAATACAATATTAGATAAGCTATTATAATTATCTACTTAACTGCAATAAATGACACATAAAAGTAGGCCTTGTTACGTATTAATTATATCTGATTATTCACGCAAATTTAAGAAAAATATTAGAGCAAAAGAAGATGCCACTATTTCATTAGCATCGCGCACTAGCATCGATTTATAGGAAGTATTAACCAAAGTTCTATATTGTCTTCCTTCAGAAAGTCAGGTTAATCGAACTAATCAATTCGCTTAACATGGTCGTAGCAGCTCTACCTCTTAGATAGTAGGATTAAAGGTGTTGATTGAACCATCTATTCAGCTTCCCGATGAGAACAGATTTGTAATGTCCGCAAAAATCGACTTCAAAAAATCCATGTTCGTCTGTTCGGTGGCTGTGTTTTGGTGTGCTTGTATGTTGGTATTTCAGTATGTATGAGTTGTTGTGTGTCTGTTTGCATGTGTGTGCGTGTCTTTGTGTCTGTATGCATGTGTGTCTGTAAGTATATGTGTGTGTGTGTGTGTCTGTTAGTATTCACGTGTGTGTACCTGTGTTTATGTGGGTATGCCTGTGAGCGTGTCTGTGTTTGAGTGAATTGGTATCCTTTAAAGATTCTGTGACCTACATTTGATTTTTGGGCAGTATGGCCCAAAGTTCTTTATTGTCTCCATTTAAAACGTCTTGCCTGGAGCTTGAGACAGGTAAAGTCAGGTTCATCAAACTAGTTGATTCACTAAATATAGTTATGGGAAAATTAATACTTTAATGTATATTTAACGCGTGTTTATGACAGCATAAGACTACATGCTGAGATTTCATAGAAAAAAGTTTTCAGGGTTCCGTGATATTAGAGGTTGGTCAACCTTCGTACGCCTTGTCCCGTCAAATTTTTTTCGCGTGTGTTTACAACAAATTTGCTTGTTTGAACATGGAAGACATGTATAATTTTTAACCATTAAACAGCTCGAAATATTTCCTGGTTGAGAAGTGACAGAATAGCCTAAGCGTCACGGAAAAGGAACGAACCACGTGTTCGCTGTACCCGCCTTCGGTTCGGACGGCGATGCATATGTAGTCCATAATAGCCTATTTACCGCCCTCGGTACGTGATAAACTGTTAATAAGGATAATTTTTAATAGCACATTAAATTATTCTAAAGGGTTCTGTGCTAGGAATAATTTTGCGCTTAACTTTAACGTCACAATTTTTAAGGCCGTGGTCGCTTTCACCCGCCGCACGCGGCCGACAGCGGCCCGCCGCCCGCAGCGTCTGAATGGTGTGTTCGGGAATGCTCGGGAGTGGTCGTTTTCGCCCGCCGCGTGCGGCGTCCCCCCACCGCCCGCGACTGCCGTCCGCTGGCCGCCGCGTCTTTAGTTCTTTTGAAGCATTGCGGCGGGTGGACGTTGGCTCAACATGGACAAATTTAACAAAGAAAAGGACGAATTATTGATCGAATTAGTAAAATGTAACAGCATATTGTATGATGCTCAGGATAAAAACTTTAAAAATAATAATTTAAAACATAAAGTGTGGGAAAACATAAGTGAAACTCTAAATATTTCAAGTAAGTATATTTAATTATGAATGATTACTGCCAAGACAAGCTTCCTTGAGGACTACACACGTATTCTTTTAATTCATCTCTCAAATTAGCCGCTGCAACGAGTGTTGTTCCTCCAGCTCGTCGAAATGGAATCATATTCTCTGTAGGTGGTGTGCTTATGGCTTCAGTGTATGCACTGTAATTCCTTTTATTTTCTATTAGCATATTGTGTAGGCAACAACATGCTAATATTACGTAGTCCACTGTACTTGGATCTAAGTATATAGGTGTGTAGAAAATCCTAAATACATTAGACAGAATGCCGAAAGCACTTTCAACTGTCCTTCTTGCTCGACTGAGACGATAGTTATACTGCCTTTTTTTCGTATCCGATTCACTTTGAGTATTTGGATATGGTTTCATTAGACGAGGTAAAAGTTTGAATCCTCCATCGCCTATCAAAAAGTATGGGAAATAAACATCGGTTCTAGGTAGATTGCAATCATTGGGAAATGGAAATGTTCCATTCTCAATCTGTTTACCCATGTTTGATTTTGAAAATATTCCACTATCACCTTCTTTTCCATATGATCCAATGTCGACGCATAAAAATTTACAGTCAGCGTCAACAATCGCCATAAGGACTATAGAAAAAAACTGCTTATAGTTGTAGTATAAAGATCCAGAATTTGACGGGCACCTTATTCGACAGTGTTTACCGTCAATCGCACCGGCAGTATTAGGAAAATTCCACTTTTCTAAAAACTGTTTGGCAACGATTTCTAGCTTTTCTTTTGTTAATTCTGGCAAATAAATTGGTAGTAAACTAGCGACAATTGCTTTTAACGTAGCTTTAAGTATCGGCGACAGATAGTTATGACAAATTCGGAATTGAAATGCCAGAGATCGTAGACTTTCCCCGGTTGCCAAATACCTGGAACAAAATTAAGTTTTACATATTAACCAGCTTTTTGTGATTTACGTATAAAATTAACCTCTCAAGTCCTAGGTTTTTTTCTTTTAAAAAGGAAGTTCGGTCATTATAAGTTAAATTTGTAAAGCCCGAGTCTAAGAAGGTTAATGTTTCAATTGCAAAATAGGGATTAATGGAAAGTATTTTTAGTTTCAGATTGTAAAAAGCGTTGGAAGAATTTACGAGATCACTTTGCGAAGAAAAAGAAAAATGATTCCAGTACAGGGCAAGCAAGAAGTTCTAAGAATAGTTGGGAATACATGACACAGTTATCTTTTCTATCAAACACCCCCTCGCAGAGATCCACTCTTACGAATGTGTTTGGTGAATCTACGCAGGAAACGTCAAACCTGGAATTTTCCGAAGATAATACTTTGGGATCGGGTAAAACAACAAATGACGTAGAGGGTCTAGACAGTGACATAACCCACCGTGCCAATGAGAGTGACATAGCCGGCTGTGCTAATGAAAGTGACATAGCCCGCAGTGTCACTGAGAATGACATTGCCCGCGGTGGCAAAGAGAATGATGTAGTTAGCCATGCCAGAAAGAAAAAGAAAGTTAATTCCGATTCTGCACTTATGGATTTTCTGAAAAACCGTGACGAAAATAGGAACCGAATATATGAGAAATTAATAAATACGCCAGAAGAAAATCCAACAAAAAAATTTTTTGAATCTATGGGGGAAATGGTTTCGAAATTTCCTCCTGATCTTATAGCTGAAACTCGGCTGAAGGTATGCCAAGTGGTGACAGAAATGGAGTTAAAAATGCACCAGAGAGCATCGCAGACCCCAATGCCCTTTGGAGAAGACAACTCTGAAAACACCTCTTGGTCGTTTTTACCAATGTGATTCTGTAATTATTCGCCATTTATAAATATTTTGGTATAGGTAGGTAATTAAGAAAGTTAATTATTGTAACTAGTCAAAATAAATCTTCTATTCGACTGTAATTATTTAGTGATTCTTATTAGTAAATTTGACTGATTAATTGTTGATTATTATAAGCACATTTTAAATGTTACTGTTGATAGGTTAATGCTCTGATTGTTTTTAATTACAACTAAGAAATTATTAAAAATAACGAAAGTTGCACTGATCTCGCTTTTACAAGACATTTACTTAATGTCGATTGTTGTAGTAGTCATAATAAATGTGATTTTTGGGCTGTAATTATTTTGTGATATGTGATTATTGTGATATTATAGAAATACCACGGGTAGCGTGTAATTTAAGTTGTTAGTAAATAAGACTAATTAATAACATAATTTTGAATGTTACTGTTGATTAGTTAATGTTATAATCATTTTTAATTATTATGTCACAAAAAGAAGAATCTGTAATTATTTAGTTTTTTTTTTTTAATTTGATTATTTTTCAATTTTATTCATAATTATGTCGTTAGCAACACATTTAGTTTAAACAATAAATACATAGTAAACAGTGTTAAATGAGTTTTATTCACTTACCTCAGGGTAAACGCCAATTTTTCCGCAGCAGAAATAGGGTTTGGATGGACGTGAGTAGGTGGAATCGTCAAATTTTGTTCAATCAACCTTAGTACTGTCGAAAACTCCGCCCGTGACAGTCGAAAATATTGCACAAATTTTATTTCATTGTCAATTAAATGCCTAGTAACCAAAATATTGTAGGCACCCTCCTTATGTCTAACTTTAAATATCATGTTTTCCTTTTTCTTTTGCTTCCTCAATATTATTAAGAAATCCTCATCCTCTTCCTCCTGAAGCAATAAATATGCTAGAGTTTTTTCCATTTCACGAACCTACACACACGTCCGTTCGCAAGCAAAAACTCGGAAACTGCTGCGACGGGCCGCCGCGGCTTCGTTCTCAAAACGACCAAACACCCGCTGTCGGCGGCGTCTAGATTCAGACGCTGCGGGCGGCGGGCCGCTGTCGGCCGCGTGCGGCGGGTGAAAGCGACCACGGCCTAAGGGTGGGCCATCCAGGAAAATACGCTTCTTATCAAACTTACCACCCGTAGTTTATGAGCTTCGGAAAAATAGTTTAAATTATAATATGTGACATTTCATCAGTCTCATGCCAAATTTTAACCGGGAACCATGTCAGCCAGTGCCGATACATCAATGCCTTTTTACATCATGGTGACGGAAAGTTTTAAACGATTCGCGAGTTGTTTCGCTGTAACTAGTGCAATTAAGTCAATATTTGAATGCTGGCTACCCCTAAATCCTCATATTTTGGGGGGTTTCTTGGTGGCATTGGTAGCTATCATAATCGCGTGTGAGATAACATGGAACTTTGCTGAGAGAAAGAGGTAAGTGTTACACTCAGTTCAATTCTTTTGATGTTTCAAGGTCACCTTAGTAGGTTTCGCCTAATTTGAGAAAAGAGTGTGTGTGTGCATGAGAAAAAATCTGTGGCCGTACTCAAGAGTACCTGGGTATATCGCTCCTATAGGGGTTTCCCAGTCGTATTCCCCTTCTAATCAACCAGACATTGCCTGACAAGCCAATAGTAGCCTTGGACTATAGTCATGTGGATTATACCTAAGTGCAAACCGGTCATCGCCCACCATCGATCCAATTATATTAGGAGATAAATTCAAGAAATACCCTGATAGGTTCCCTGTTAGTATCTACTCTATTCAAAGTAAACACTGCTGTAGGTGAGAACTACAGTTCTAGCCATTTATCCAGAGGAGTAGGACTTTAGGTGATGGATGATAAGTAATGTTACAGAATTTCATGATAAAAATTTAGGGGGTATTAACGATTTTATTTTTAATATTTGTGACTGGAAAGTTGACCACGTTTACCTTTAGAGTTGCACCCATAGTATTCCGTTTCCACCATGTCGCACTTACATCTAGTTTACAATGCAATTGTATTATTTGTCTTTTTCAGAAGACGTAGAAATCTGAATCCGCAGCTACCAGATGGAGAAGAAATCAGAATGCATCCAGTTTAAACGGTTTTTTGTCACTTCTGAGCGGAATGTTTTGATTTTTGTCCCTGTTCAACAGAAAAAGTGGTAATTTTCTTGCCAAAAACAAGTTATTTGTTTCCGGATGGCAAATATGTACTAAGCCTAACCACGAAACTGGGCAAAAGCCAAAATATTCTGGTAGGAAAGTGATAAAAAATAGTTCACGCACCACGGAGAAGAAAGTTGACAATCACTAACGACAAGTTTGCTACCCAAGCCTTCGGCTTGGATAGCCACACACACACGTGATCTGTAATAACTCACTTTTTTTTCTTGGTACTATTATGTGGAGTAGGCCTACAAGGGGAAACCACATTAAAAAAACGCGCCTTGCACTCTACCTCTCGGGTGGTGGGGAAAAGAGTGCGGAATAATCCATCTATCCAATCTTCCAGTAGGGAAGGTTTTGTTATGGCCTCGGAAATCAACTCCAAAATATATGTGATTGTGTGTGATTGCGTTCGTGCATGTGTATGATTCTGTATTTCCTTGTTTAAGTGTGCCTATGTGTCTATGAGTATTAATCGAATTTCATATTTTTATCACCCGGAAATCAGGCAGATTAAATTGTTTGTCAGTTCGTGCATCCAGCTAGTTACCATCAGTTGTATTAAATCAATCCTTATGTGAAATCGACTTTGAATGTTTTTATACTTGTATCGGAGTCGAGTGGCCAAACATTAAGCGGCAAATTTCATGAATAAAGCTGACTAGTATCTGGCTAATTTTTTTGCATTATTATTAGACACGATATAAAAGATGCGTAGCGACGTTTTTCAGTGGATTTCACATGAGCAATTGTGGTTTTTTTTTTTTCAGGGAACGTAGGAGGAGGAACAGTGTTGACATGGATCCCGCATAAATAGTTGCATGTAGATCGGGCCACTTTATCCCTAAGCAAGTTACTACATTCCCCCTGTGGGAGAACTATTCTAATAGTCTTCGACGAGCACGCGTGCCACAACTTGACTACGTTGTACCTGTCCAGTAACCAACTGACTGCAATTAACAACGGGACATTCTCAGCTTGTACGAAATTAGACACACTTTGAGTAAGAATCAGATTCATCCACCCTCCCGTTTTTACCACGTTGACTAATTTGAAGTATTTATCCTTGAACGGTAATAAGATCAGGTTTATACCGGATCAAATGTTTTTCAGCAACGGCAAGCTTGAAGAGTTTTCTCCAAGCGCCAACAGGATCGCCCTCCTGCCTGCAAAATTTGCCAGCAGGTTAAAGTGCGCAGTTTTTCACCGACCAA
Source organism: Epinotia brunnichana (assembly GCA_963854355.1). Lineage (NCBI taxonomy): Eukaryota > Metazoa > Arthropoda > Insecta > Lepidoptera > Tortricidae > Epinotia > Epinotia brunnichana. The sequence goes on from OY977944.1 coordinate 28,575,705, forward strand.
GACACGAGCCGAGCATCATCCGAGCCGAGCATCATCAAAAAAGTAAAAATATGCATAATATATATTCAATTCGAAAATCGTAATTAAGGATGGAAGGATGGAAACTGAAAGTGAAATAGTGAGAGGACTATTAAGAAATAAGCCGAGGCTTATTGTGTCACTATCACTTGCGACAACCGAGGTAATGAACAGCGGAATACCAAGGATTAGAATTTAATGGACCAGTGTTTTACAGAAGTAATCGATCATTCGGGATGTAGGTTTAGATTCCCATTAGGAGAATTGTGGGTTCTTCCTGATGACGATGATTGGCTGTGTTACGACTGTGACAAGTTTATATCCATTATATATATTTTTTTATTTTTTTAAAGATGCTTTGTTCAGTAATAAGTCGGAATAGAGACTTTTCAGGAGGAAATTAAGTTATTTTTGTATATTTTTGATGTCTGATTTATAGTTTTGATGTCAGATATATAATTGATAATATATCCGTTACATAAAAAAAACTGTTATTATGAAGTATTTACAAATTTGACATATTTTTTCCATACAAATATGATCGCCCTCCTGCCTGCAAAATTTGCCAGCAGGTTAAAGTGCGCAGTTTTTCACCGACCAAGACACGAGCCGAGCATCATCCGAGCCGAGCATCATCAAAAAAGTAAAAATATGCATAATATATATTCAATTCGAAAATCGTAATTAAGGATGGAAGGATGGAAACTGAACATGTATTTACACAAATACTTGTGAGATACACGAATTATTTCTATTCCTACTTTCATATTGGGTTGTTGTCATGATTTAATAAAAATAAAAAATTATTTTAATTACGCCAGTGTCGAATATTTGTCTATCCTGATGTCCGTGCATGGGGATATGCACAGCGTTTGGCGAAAATTACGGCGTTCCCTATTGTTGTTGTTCGCTGAGGACCATGGGCAGCGGCGAGGTGTACCTTGCGGCGTTCGAAGGGGTTCCCGGGCATCCCCTGATCTACACGGCGCCCTACATGGAGGCGACTCTCCACCAGGAGTTGCTCGTGGAGGATTCGGATTGTAGATTACACGCTCACTGAGTATGGGCGCTTTTGGGTGTTGCGGAGGCGCCGCCTGGCGTGGTTGTGGGTGGCCGTCGACGCCGCCATTGACATCGATCGTTTTGACTTTGTGAGTGACTTATTAGTGGATGAGAGTGATGGTGGTAATTTGTCTTATATTTCGATACATTTGGCAAGAGCGTGGCGATGCAATTAAAATCTTTGTCATTTGATAGAAGTATGATTGCCCAATCGAAAATACAAAATATTTTAACTAAGCGATCGATCGAAAACTTGTACTAATACCATTCTCTAACACCAATGTGTAGACGGCTACTTGCCACTTGTCACTCTGCAAAGAAGTCCCTAATCATTTTTATCGCATACGTCAATGATGTCTTGGACAACCTTAAGTCGAAAGACTAAGTTATGTGCTGCGACAAACTGCAACCGGCCGTGCAGGAAATATACTCCAATTTATCACAAGTACTGTGAGGAACATTACAAGTTACTGCAATTGTCGTGTGCTAAGTATCATTTCATGGAAAAGGGACTGGAAGCAGACAAGGTAACATTGGCTGAGGTCGAATTAAACATGAGAAGGGAATATGTAAGAAGATTCGCGATATTCCCCGACCTCCGCCATACTAAATTTGAGCAAAAATGTATGTTCGGTAAAAAATAAATATCCTCATGCGTCGGCTGTGCAGTAAGCATACATTTATTAATAGTAGTATAGTATCAGATAAGCTAGCAATACTGAGATCTAGGAAAGAAAGTGCCATAAAAAGTTGCACATCATGTGCTCCAAACTAAAAACCAGAGAGGCTAAACTAAAGTCGCATATCCGAGACTTGAAAATCAAGAAAAACCCAATTTAGGTAGGTAAAATGCAGAACAGACTTAACCAAAGACTTTCGAGTAGAGCCTTAAATAACACTCTCTACAAAATAGCCGTTTTACAGTCAGAGGCAATGAAAACTATTTACCTAAACGTCGCGATGGAAATACAAGTGGATCCCGTTTTGCGTGCGATTTTCGAGCAAAGCTCATCATTCAGCCAATCATTTGAAGTGAGGCTGTATTATAGTAGTTTTCGGGGTTCGGATTAGGTTAGTATATGAGTGTGTTCGCGGCCCCTGTAGGGCATCCTTTAATGTGTCTCGTGTAGCCGTCGGCCGCTTTGTTTTAGACAATATGTGTGTGGCATAAGCGGCGTTTAAACGGCGCGCAAACACGCGAGCCGAGCCTGGCTCCGCTCGTGGTTCGCCGCGCCACGCGCTGTGTAAACAACTGCGCTCGGCGCGGCTCGGCAAAGTTCGCACGATCCATCACTTGTCGGTTTTTTCGACACAGATCAAAGGCGCGCGCGCCATCTGCGGCTCGGCTTGTGTTAATACGCGCCGTCTAAACAGATGTCACAGAGCGCGCGACGAAGGAAGACCTATTTTGTTTTTTTAGCGAAGTTTTTAATTGGGGATTGGTTTTGTACGAGATGGAGTGGAGCAACGAGACGATTCAACTCTTCATTGAATTGTACGAAGAGGAACCGGCCATATGGAACCCAAAAGACCCAGGTCACAAAAGCCGCAACAATGTGCACGATGCTTGGACAAAAATAAAAACTAAGTTCTGTGAGGGGACCGGGGTAAGTATATCAGTGGAAGAATTAAAGAAAAAGAAGGAAAATTTAATGGCCACTTACGTCAGCCAGTGCCGATACATCAATGCCTTTTTACATCATGGTGACGGAAAGTTTTAAACGATTCGCGAGTTGTATCGCTGTAACTAGTGCAATTAAGTCAATATTTGAATGCTGGCTACCCCTAAATCCTCATATTTTGGGGGGTTTCTTGGTGGCATTGGTAGCTATCATAATCGCGTGTGAGATAACATGGAACTTTGCTGAGAGAAAGAGGTAAGTGTTACACTCAGTTCAATTCTTTTGATGTTTCAAGGTCACCTTAGTAGGTTTCGCCTAATTTGAGAAAAGAGTGTGTGTGTGCATGAGAAAAAATCTGTGGCCGTACTCAAGAGTACCTGGGTATATCGCTCCTATAGGGGTGTTCCGTACAGGAACACTATTTTTAGTATAGTTTTTTATATCGATACTTTCTATGACCGAAGACACAATCTCAAAGGTCAATTTATTTTGTTTTCTTACTATGTATGGTATCCCTACGAGCTTCTAGCGATTTGCTGCTTCTTGTCTTGAAGCCGTCATCCCTCCGGGATGGGAACACCAGCGCGCTAACAGCGCCACCTGCCGGAAGCGAATATAAACGTGTGTGCAATGACACGCACGACCTCTAGATCAGTTCGGTAATTAGCGGCGCCGCGAGAACAACATTTTTCTCCATATTATTCGTGTGTGCGTTGAGGACCTTTCCCCTTGGAAGAGTGCGCTTACCAGTGACCTTGGAACCCGTGTGCGTCATATTTCGCTGGACGACAACCCCTGGACCTTCAGCCTAGCCCTTGGGACCCTAGGCGGCGGATGGGCACAGTAGCGGTGAGTCGTTTGAAGCAGTAGGAATATCGTACATATATATAATTTGGTCCTTCGAACCGGATTGTACCTTCCAAGTTGTGTCTTCTTGTCTCGTCACATTAAGTTGAAATACCTAAGCATGCCGGATCCGGCAGCTTTGCAAAGTACACTGAGAAAAAAATCCACACCAGGAATTAAAAAACAGACTTGTAATTGGGGAAACAATGAAGTTATACTATTAAATACAGAAGTTTTACGGTTTTTATAGAATTTATCTATTTCTACAAACAGCCTAGTAATACTAAATCTGATTTCAACAAATAGACTTTGGTAAATGTAACATAAACAAAAGTTCATTATTTATTACTCATCACTGTAATTATTATTGTTGTTCTCTTAATTTTACGAATTATATTACCTATTTTTGGAAAAGCCATTTGTGATTCCAAGTTATGATTTTAGTAAATGACTGCATTACAAAGTTTGCCAATATTTAAAAAACAAGTTCGCTGGAATTACATTGACTCATTTGAAATAACAATCCAGTTGAGTATATGCCAACATTACAAAGTTTACTGGTATTTAGTAAAAAGATGTGTTGTGTTTATATTCGTTTCTGTAGGAATCACTAAATGCGTTTTGTAATGCCAACACAACCACGTTACTGTCATGTGCAAAATGTGTGTGTTGTGTATACATTTTATTTTTATTGAAATAACAAAACAAGTTCGCTGGAATTACATTGACTCATTTGAAAAACAAACCAATTGATTAAATGCTAACATTACAAAATTTACTGGTATTTAGTAAATAGATGAGTCGTGTTTATATTCGTTTCTGTAGGAATCACTAAACTCGTTTTGTAATGCCAACACAACCACGTTACTGCCATGTGCAAAATGGGTGTGTTGTGTTTACATTTTATTTTTATTGAAATAACAAAACAAGTTCGCTAGAATTACATTGACTCATTTGAAAAAACAATCCAGTTGAGTATATGCTAACATTACAAATCTTACTGGTATTTACTAAATAGATTTGTTGTGTTTATATTCGTTTCTGTAGGAATCACTAACGAGTTTTGTAATGCCAACACAACCACGTTGCTGCCATGTGCAAAATGTGTGTGTTGTGTTTACATTTTATTTTTATTGAAATAACAAAACAAGTTCGCTGGAATTACATTGACGAATTTGAAAAAAACAATCCAGTTGAGTATATGCTAATATTACAAAGTTTACTGGTATTTAGTAAATGGATTTGTTGTGTTTATGTTCGTTTCTGTGGGAATCACTAAAATACTCTCTCTTTTAAGAGATTAATTTTGATTGAAATAACCAAATGAGTTTATTAATCTGTAACGGTAATAGGGTATTGGCACCAATTGGCGGCCATTACACGGTGATTCAATATGTACTGATGATCCTGGTTTGTCAGTATCTGCAATACTTAGTAGGAAAGCAGTATTGAACGGCTCTTTAAACACTAATTATTTATCGGGTCAGTATTAAAAGGTGGCCAGACGGTAGTTCTGCTTCATCCATATCCCTATGCCTCTCTATCTTATAGCTGTGTATCGCTAATACCATCCATCAAGCAGAATCGTGTAGTGTGCGTTTTTGAACGAATGAACTAGCCGGATATTTTGCAATATATTGACAAACTGTGATACACGTTGTTTTATGATAAATAAAATCACAATTTAATTAATTAGAGAGCCGTGTAGGACACTTGACATGCGCCATAACAGGGCTGTCTGGTGTTGCCTACAAGCAACTCTTATCTTTATTTATTCAACTCCGGACAGATCATACAGCCACAACACGTTCTCTTTTTCTTTTAGAAAGATAATTCATAAAGAATTACTAGTGGAATAGAACATTAAAATGACAATGATGGTAACTTAATCTTAAAGATCAGTAGCATATAAAGATATTATCCAAATCAAAGTATTTTAAAAAAACACAATTACTTTTCACAAATATAATCACTTAAATAACTAGGAATCTATATTTTTCTCTTAGTTCTCAACATAGGGCTATTAATCGACTTTTCAGAATTGTTTGATACTGAAGGACTGGTTGGTATAATATTTTCATCTACACAATTTTCATTTTCCTGGTTACCGGGAATGTCTGAAGTATAATATTGTTGTTCAGATACATTTGGTTTTTCATGGTATTCTATGTGATTTTGATGTGTACTAAAGTACTAAAAAGTACTAAAAGAATTTTAGAAGTCGGTTCACAATTGACGGAGAAATCGGCGAACATGCATCACATCTTTGAGTAGTTCCATAAGTCATCTGTGGTCTTCATCATCAGTTTCAATTATCCAAAATTGCGATTTCTGAGGGTAAATACACGAGTTTTAATAAAAAATGCCAAAATCACTACATGCGTGCCTATCAAATTTGAGGGTTGCCCTCAATTTCCCTGGGTTCTCATCATCAGATCCTAAATTGGTGACAATGGGACCACCTCGGGAGTATATTCCTTCAAATAACAAAAGCATGACCGACTGAGAACCCATACCAGAGAATTGCATCTCGTTTTAATTAGGGTGGCCAAGTACAAAATCGGAAATCACGATTAAAGCAACAAAAAAAAAGTTGTGTAAAACCAGTGAGTGATGACCTGGTAAAGGTCTCGGGAGTCCGCTGGCTGCGGGAGGCGTAGGTCTGGTCACTTGGGCACTCTTTGGGCGAGGCCTATGTCCAGCGGTGGACGTCTTTCGGCTAATATTATGATGATGATGTAATTTCAGTAAGAAATAATCGAAATAGGGTAGGTACCTATTCTACTACATTCAAAATAAATTATTCTTGTATAACACAATAACACTCACGAATAAACTCGTAAAACATCATGCTCCTACATATTTTTGCTATTATTAATATTTTTTAATACATGCTTTCTATAGTGAAAATGCACTTACATCCAATATTTGACAGCAAATGATGACATAAATATAACTGGGATGACAGCTGTCAAATGTTGGATGAAAGGGCATTTCAATTATAACGTCGTATGCTCATGACTCCATGAAATTGTGACGTCATTTATTAGGATTAGGTAATATTTCCTACCAAAAGGTAATATTATAAATACTAACGGATTGTGTTGTAACGTAACATAAGTACTCTGCCGACTTAGCTACGAAACTGCATTCTTACCTATACATACATGGTCACATCGGCCCAAATCATAGTCACCCTAATAAGTTAGGCATATGGTTTTGTCGTTTTATCGTAAAATAGAGCAAAATGTTCCTCCTGAACTCACTCGTGTGATGTTATTATGAAACGAGCCGAATGAAACTCTCCTTCGGCTCGTTACATAAGCCCACACTCGTGTTTAATGCCCTTCATTATGTACATTCACATAAACTACTATAATACTTTCAATTATAATAAAATAAATTTCAATGTTTTTATTTTGGGGGTCTTACCCTGTCTATGACTACACAGTTTTTCCTGTAATTACTAAATACAAGTGTTTCAAGTACAACTTAAATATTTTCAACAAAATGCCGTAGTGATTCCCAGTGTTGTAATGTTGGCACCAGCCCACGCCACGCGAGAACGCGACTTCGACGCCATTTTGCGGTGTTCTTTCGTTCCTACTGGGAGTGTCGTCGTTTTGCATTGCGTAAAAACATTCAAAAAAATCAAGTGTTTTATGCCATGTGCAGCATCAAGTGCAGTGTGCAGCAAGAAAAAAATCCAGCTGTTAAAATGGACAATCCACGAGAAATCTTCTCTGTAGTTGGGGCCTCGCGGAGTACACCGACGGTTTCAACAGTGAGTTTAAAGAAATATTTTACTATACCTACTAGGTAAAAAATATAGCTTGTTCGTTGAGGATAGTGTTAGATTAGATAATTTATGTAGGTACATATACTCGTTCAGGCAAGACAGAAAAAACGAAGGATGAGGACGCGTCGTCGTCACGACTCTTCTGCCGTTTTCCATCGTGACTTCGTGATCCGTTTCTCCGTTTTCCATGTATCATGTAATTCATGTATGTAAGTGCGCCCTCCGCTCTTTTTAGCGTTAAATACGCAGCGCCCGGAACGCGCGTCTTGGGCCCGAGCTATGGTCAGTACCTTAAGGTACAAGATCATATAGCCGACCGCAGACAGCAGCAGCAGGCGACGTACGAACTTGTACCTTTATAATCCGTTTGAAGCGTTTGATAGCTGGTAGATATTTAGTTAATACATAATATTCTGTATTGTTTTAGAAGAAAAAGACGATGCTGGCATACTAAGACTCTTAGGAAATGATGAAATCAATCAACTTATTCCAATAGCTGGAGATAGAGTTCGATTCAAAGCAAAGCTAGAGAACTGGAAAACTGAATTAAAATCCTTGGAGTCTGAATACACTGGATTTCATAACAGAACAGCAAGCGTAAGTTCTTGTTTTTATTACTTACTAATGCCTGGTTATGTTAGTATAATTATTTTTATCAGTTTTATGTGCCTTGTATGTACTTTATTTATTTGTTTATTTTATCCATTCTGTTCCAGGTGCTGCAGACATTGAAATGCACTAACGATGGAAGAGCTATTTTGCTAGGGCAAAAATAAGGCATTTTAGAAGAATCTCAGAGGAACCTACTTGTGAATAAGTGATCAGTCCTCTTTTCAAAAAATATCCAATTATTATAATTTCTAAAAAAACTGCTCCTGGATTGGGCACAAGAGTCTGCTGCAACAATTAAAATTTACAATATCTTTTGATGCGAAACACAGAGTGTGAAGATGATCGAATTGAATATAAGTTTACATTGACCACATGTATACATTCTGAGTGTTGTTTTGTAGCTACTGGGAATGTCTACACACCATACATATATCTACATTAGTGCAAAATACAGCACGCAATGCTTCTGGAAAGTTATTACGTTATGCATATATAACAGGCGAAGACAGTTAAGAGAAAAAGCGATAATTGTAGGTTCCTCTCGTTCCCGGTCATCATCTGCTTCTTCAACTGTTTCAAAAGCGCAGTCACCTCTAACCAATTGAATAGATATAGGTAATATAGGTAATTGGATAGACACTATAATTATTGAATAATGTTTATTACCAATAAATGATTAATGACATTAGTACCAGTTTTAAATACAATTCACCTTAACCACTAAAACTTAATGTTTTATATAGATCAATAAGATAAAATAACAGATCGGAAGATTTCAAAAACAGTACCAATTTGCCTTTTATATCAAAATATCTTATTGATTTAATAATAAGACACCCGCTCTGGGTCATTGTGGAGGTGATAACATCATACATTTACATTCGTTATATAATAATGTTTGTATGGGTAAAAACTAAACTAATTCCAAGCGTTTTTCTTTGCCATCTTGCAGGTGACGACATTATTAGCTCATGAGTCATCACTTATATCGACCTATGATCGAGAATTACTGTGTACTGAAAGATCGTACTTCGAGATAGGTAATGATTTATGACCTATACGGTGTCATCAACTTCTAAATGACAAAGATAAGGCCGGCTCCATACGTTGATGCCAAACGCCAACGTTGGTGCTGAGCGGGACGCGGTTAAACGCTGGAATGAGATGGTTATATTATCCATCTCATTCTACCGTATAACCGCATCCGCCTAATTGCTGGGAGTTACAAAAAGTTCAGTTTTTGCCTGTGACGTTTATGACGTCCTCTGGAATAACAATAGCCAGCTCGGGATTGCAAAACAGTTAGTAAAACCTATGGTGCCATCACCTCCGATATTGCTAAAGCACTATCGAAATTACAAAGTGGTTAGTTCGGAATTGCAAAACATTTAGTAAGACCTACTGTGCATCACCCCCGATATTGCTAAAGCACTGTTGGAATTACAAAGTCGTTAGTTTTCACCCGTGACGTCATCACCTCCGATATTACTAAAGCACTGTTGGAATTACAAAGTCGTCAGTCTTCACCCGTGACGTCATCATCCCCGATATTGCTACAGCACTGTTGGAATTACAAAGTAGTTAGTTTTCACACGTGACGTCATCACCTCCGATATTACTAAAGCACTGTCAGAATTACAAAGTAGTTAGTTTTCACCCGTGACGTCATCACCTCCGATATAACTAAAGCACTGTGAGAATAACAAAGTAGTTAGTTTTTACCCGTGACGTCATCACCTCCGATATTGCTAAAGCACTGTCGGAATTACAAAGCTTGTAGTTGTGGGAATCACAAATGCAAACTTGTAATTACAAAACAGTTTGTGTTTATCTATGACGTCATCGTTTCGGATATTACTCTTGCACGCTTGGTATTACAAATATAACACATGTAAAATCTACTAATAGAATTTACTAAAGTCAACTTGTTGCTATTAGAACACCTTTCTCGTCCTCGGATTAAGTAATATTTTACTTATAATTACTCTATTTTAGTTAGTTTTTCTCTCAGTGTACGGGCGGGGAATCGCCATCTTTGCAAAACAAAATGTCCGACGGCGATAATCCGTGCGAACAAGATATTTTTGAAAGAGAACTCATCCTCGATGACCTCAAACGCACCATTCAGTTTGCAGCAACTGATCAAGAACAGTTTCGCTCGCGAACTACTGATTTAGTTTCTTATCAGAGAAAGTTCACTAAAGTCCAGACTAGAATTGAAAAAACGTTCATAAAATTAAAATGTTTTAACAAAGAGGAACAGATTAAGATCCGTAACGATTTTAACGATTTGTATTATGCAATAGTAACGCATTTATCGAATTTAAAGAAGGAGGAAGAAGAGTATAGGCGCATGAGCCGTCCTTCTGTGCCTTTCGTGGCTGCACAGCCGGAGATGTTTAAGAAACTTCCCACACTACCTTTACCCACTTTCAGTGGTGAACAAACTGATTGGCCGTCATTTTATGATTTATTTCGTTCGCTTGTACACGCCAACAACGCCTATACTGACGCCGAAAAGTTTAGGTATTTACTTCTCACGGTAAAAAACGAACCGCATAACCTCATAAAATCGATCCCAATAACTGACGATAATTACCCAATCGCGTTAGATATTTTAGTGTCCCGCTATGACAACAAAAGAGTTATCGCATCAAAACATCTCGACAAAATTCTAGATATCGAGTCCTGCTGCGATAAATCCACTCAGAGTATGCGAAATTTACTTAATATCTATCAAGAAAACATTAAAGCACTCGAGGTTATGGAGTTTCCCGTGAAACAGTGGAGTTTCATACTTCTAAATATTTTACTACGTAAAATTCCTCATACTACTCGCCGGTTATTCGAACGGTCAATAACAAAAACGTTCGACATTCCTGATGTAGACACATTCATTTCATTTCTCGAACGGGAAATTTCCGCGGAAGAAATAATTGTTTCTGTTCGCGGGCAGTCCGCTAAAAGCATAAATTCAGATGTGGGTAGCAGTCGCGGAAAATATTGGAACCGCGCGAGCAGCTCGGGCGCCGCGCCGTCGTCACCCGCCAAACGGTCGTTTGTTGCTAACGTCACTCCCGCGGCGGGCTCAGCTGAGAGTCAGATGAGTGACCAAGGTTCAAACAAAATCAAACCTAATTGCGTGTGTTGTGAAGCTCAACATTCGTTGACAAAATGTTCGAAGTTTTTAAACTTGTCACCACGCGATAGGTATTCGTTAGTACAAAAGAGAAACATTTGTTACAACTGTTTGAATATTGGACACGACGTTAGAAGTTGTAAGTCAAATTTTGTATGTCGGACATGTCATAAGAGGCATCATACGTTAATTCATTATTATTCCCCGTCAATGCCGGCGGAGTTAAGTGCAGCCGTGCAATCTACGGCCGTCTCGCTCCCTCCTACGGAGGAGCGCGCGCGCTCGGTCTCATTCTCTCCTACGGAGAAGTGCAACGCCGATATGGTCGCGGATCCGATGGCAATTAGCGAAGTTTTGCTGGGGAATTGTGCGGCCCGCGCGCCGATTAGAGCATCTAGCGCTCGAGCGGACACTATTTTATTGTCAACTGCACTGGTAGACGTTTGTTTAGGTGGTTCGAAGCTGTCAACTGTACGGTGCCTGGTTGACACGGGTAGTCAAGCGACGTTTATGAGCGAGGCCTGCGCACAACGATTACAATTACAACGTAATCACGCGAATATTCCGGTGTTCGGAATTGGTGATACGGAACCCGTACAACCTAAAGGCGTCGTTTCGTGTTTCATTACACCTAGGGGTAAACAGAATCCTGCGATACTCGTAGAGGCTTTAGTTTTACCTAACTTAACGATGCGTTTGCCGAGTGTACCATTGTCTCAAACGGGGTGGACACATTTAAATAATTTAACTCTGGCGGATCCAGATTTTGGTACTCCCCAGCCGGTGGAAATGTTGTTAGGAGCGGATATACTATCCCAAATTTTATTAAATAACGTAATAACAGGTACGCCGGGTTCGCCTATTGCTATGAATAGTATATTCGGGTACTTGTTATTGGGTAGGGTTGCCGTTAATAATCCGACGCCGACTGCACTCCAGGCCTGTTTTAGCTCATTCGACAATGACAATTTACAGAGGTTCTGGGAGCTGGAGTCGCTTCCTGAAAAACGCATTTACACTCCTGATGAAAAGATTTGCGAATCCTTTTTCCAAAAGACGCATACCCGAAACGAGACCGGGCGATACGTCGTCGCGCTTCCGTTCAAGCCCGCCGCGCCCCCTCTCGGTGAATCGCGACAGATCGCAATCGCACGATTTAGAAAACTTGAGTACCGACTTGAGCGTAATCCATAATTAAAAGCTGATTATCATGCGTGTCTTCAAGAGTATCTTGATTTAAATCACATGGAGGCCGTGGAGTGCGACACGCCAAGTCCGAAGTACTGGATTCCTCACCATGCCGTGGTTAAGGAATCGAGTGAGACAACACGTACCAGGGTCGTGTTCGACGCTGGATGCAAATCATCCAATGGATACTCACTGAACGATATTTTATTAACGGGTCCGAAACTTCATCAAGACATCGTTGACGTGCTTTTAAAATTCCGCGTAAATTCCATCGCGTTTACAGCAGACATTAAACAAATGTATCGCAACATATTAGTCAGAGAATGTGACCGCGATTATCAACGGATTGTTTGGCGCAAATCACCGGAGGAACCTTTACGTGATTATCGTCTGCGTTCCGTCGTATTCGGTATTAACGCCTCGCCTTTTCTCGCGTTGCGCACAATTCAACAATTAGCCCGTGACGAGGCAACACGTTTTAAGCTTGCTTCGCCAGTTCTGTTAGACTCGGTATTTGTTGATGACGTGGTATCAGGTGAAAGCACGGAGTCGAAAGCCCTAGCTTTACAACAGGAGCTGATCGATATTTGTCTTACCGCCGGATTCGAACTCCGCAAGTGGCACAGCAACTCGCAAGCGATACTCGCTGCGGTGCTGCCACCAGGTTCTCATGGTGAGCGGCCGGAGAATGTTCCGTTCGCAGAAATGGAGAGCGATAAAAGGACTAAGGTCCTCGGCCTCCAGTGGAACCCTAGTTCCGATACATTTAATTTCAAGGTGCAAGTAACTTCGGCTATATGCACAAAAAGGGTTATTCTCTCCGAGATAGCCAAATGGTACGACCCGTTAGGTCTCTTATCGCCTGTCACGTTGTACGGGAAGTATTTAATACAATTGTTATGGATAGCTAAGGTGGATTGGGATTCGGCCCCGCCGGCCGACATTGTTAACGCGTGGACGGCCTTTACAAACGAGTTACCACTCTTATCCAAAGCGTCTTTTCCTCGTCATATTTTCACACCTTCGCATTCCATTCAAATTCATGGGTACGGAGATGCCTCGGAACGCAGTTTTGCCGCATGCGTTTACATACGTCTGACAGATGGAGATGGTGACGTCACCACACATCTCGTCATTGCGAAAACCCGCGTTGCACCTTTACGTGTGCGTCTGACTGTACCTCGTCTCGAGCTTTTGGCCTCGACACTTTTATCCCGCCTTATAGACAAGGTTATGCAAACGTATGAGGGCCGCATAGATCGCGACCAGATTTATGCGTGGTCTGACTCTGCTATCGTGCTAGCATGGCTCCGTTCGCCGCCGCACGAGTGGAAAACGTTCGTATCAAACCGAACTAGCGAGATTTTATCCATAGTGCCCGCCGAGTGCTGGCGCCATGTGCCTTCGGCTGATAATCCGGCCGACTCGGCCTCGCGAGGCATGCTTCCCTCTGCCTTTCTACAGCACGACATGTGGTTTCACGGACCTGCTTGGCTCAAAAAGGACCAAGACGCCTGGCCCGTTTCAAAACATATTCCTACAACGGACGAAGAAAAACGCACGATCATACCGCTTTTATCGAACGCGTCTACTACTGATCAAGTACAGGATGTAGAAATTATTTCACGATATTCGACATTAGGTAAACTTGTTCGAGTTACGTCATACGTTTTCCGATTCTACAAACTTTCAAAAAGGGCTATAGTGTCGTTTCCAAACTATATTACTGTGCCCGAATATAATTTCGCATTGACGAGACTTATTTACATCGTTCAACATTCCGTTTTCGCGGACGATATAAAAAATATTTCACGAGGTAAATTAGCCTCACATTGCTTACAGCGTCTCACGCCTTTCATGGATAAATACAACTTTTTAAGAGTCGGCGGGAGAATTCATAAGTCGCTCTTACCGTTCGAATCGAAACACCAATTAATTCTCCCTAAGAAACATCCTTTAACTGATCTCATTATCGACGATGCTCACGTGAGTCATTTGCACGCCGGAGCTCAATCGGTGCAATATTTGCTGCGACAGCGGTTTTGGATTCTGTCGAGCCGAGACATCGTCCGTCAGCGCGTGCACCGCTGCGTGCCGTGCTTCCGCGCCCGGCCCGCTCGCCTGCAGCCGCGCATGGGCCCGCTGCCCGCGCCGCGCCTCCGGCCTGCGCGATGCTTTGTTAAGACTGCGATCGACTATGCCGGTCACTTTTACGTGCGCGCGAACAATGTGCGCAATGCTAAAATAGTTAAATGTTACGTCGCCGTATTTGTATGTATGAGCGTAAAGGCAATTCATCTCGAAATCGTTTCAGACCTTACCACTGAAGCGTTCCTCGCGGCCCTACGACGGTTCACATCCCGTCGAGGTTTATGTACTGACATTTATTCAGACTGCGGCCGAAATTTCGTCGGTTGTAGTAATTACCTAAAGGAATTATATACATTTTTGCGCAACGATGTCGTACAAAACGAATTACATAAACAAACCCTTCAACAGGGCATAACCTGGAGATTTCAGCCTCCCTATGCGAGCCACTTTGGTGGTCTATTCGAGTCTGGTGTAAAGAGTTTTAAACATCATTTACATCGGGTGGTTGGCACGCGTACTCAATCATACGATGAGATGCATACGCTGCTATGCCAGATCGAAGCCGTACTTAATTCACGGCCTCTGTGTTTAATGAGCGCGGATTCTGCGGATCCCCTCCCTTTATCCCCAGCTCACTTTCTCGTGGGAGAGCCGTTAACGGCCCTTCCAGACGTTCCCTTAACGGATGAAAATCCAAGTCGCCTTAGTCGCTGGCGTTGGGTACAACAATGTACTCAGCATTTCTGGAAGAGGTGGAGTCGGGAGTACCTTCACGAGCTCCAGCAAAGCCAGAAGTGGCTTCAGAGCCGCGGCTCCCCCGTGCGCGAGGGCGCCGTCGTCGTTGTGTGTGACGAGCAGCTCCCGCCTCTGCAGTGGCGGCTCGCGCGCATTCATGCTCTTCATCCTGGCTCAGATAACGTTACTCGGGTAGTCACTTTAAAATCAGGGAACTCGTTTTTTAAACGCCCTGTCGTTAAGATTTGCCCGCTTCCCTTGGAATAATTTGTAATCGTTACAACTTAATCGTAGTACTTAAGTTAGGTTTTAAAATATGTTAGCTTTAGTGTACTTTCTCGTTAAAAGCACCCTAGTCCTTTTAAGGTGAGCGGCATGTTCCGTACAGGAACACTATTTTTATTATAATTTTTTATATCGATACTTTCTATGACCGAAGACACAATCTCAAAGGTCAATTTATTTTGTTTTCTTACTATGTATGGTATCCCTACGAGCTTCTAGCGATTTGCTGCTTCTTGTCTTGAAGCCGTCATCCCTCCGGGATGGGAACACCAGCGCGCTAACAGCGCCACCTGCCGGAAGCGAATATAAACGTGTGTGCAATGACACGCACGACCTCTAGATCAGTTCGGTAATTAGCGGCGCCGCGAGAACAACATTTTTCTCCATATTATTCGTGTGTGCGTTGAGGACCTTTCCCCTTGGAAGAGTGCGCTTACCAGTGACCTTGGAACCCGTGTGCGTCATATTTCGCTGGACGACAACCCCTGGACCTTCAGCCTAGCCCTTGGGACCCTAGGCGGCGGATGGGCACAGTAGCGGTGAGTCGTTTGAAGCAGTAGGAATATCGTACAGGGGTTTCCCAGTCGTATTCCCCTTCTAATCAACCAGACATTGCCTGACAAGCCAATAGTAGCCTTGGACTATAGTCATGTGGATTATACCTAAGTGCAAACCGGTCATCGCCTACCATCGATCCAATAATATTAGGAGATAAATTCAAGAAATACCCTGATAGGTTCCCTGTTAGTATCTACTCTATTCAAAGTAAACACTGCTGTAGGTGAGAACTACAGTTCTAGCCATTTATCCAGAGAAGTAGGACTTTAGGTGATGGATGATAAGTAATGTTACAGAATTTCTTGATAAAAATTTAGGGGGTATTAACGATTTTATTTTTAATATTTGTGACTGGAAAGTTGACCACGTTTACCTTTAGAGTTGCACCCATAGTATTCCGTTTCCACCATGTCGCACTTACATCTAGTTTACAATGCAATTGTATTATTTGTTTTTTTCAGAAGACGTAGAAATCTGAATCTGCAGCTACCAGATAGAGAAGGAATAAGAATGAATCCAGTTTGAACGGTTTTTTGTCACTTCTGAGCGGAATGTTTTGATTTTTGTCCCTGTTCAACAGAAAAAGTGGTAATTTTCTTGCCAAAAACAAGTTATTTGTTTCCGGATGGCAAATATGTACTAAGCCTAACCACGAAACTGGGCAAAAGCCAAAATAGTCTGGTAGGAAAGTGATAAAAAATAGTTCACGCACCACGGAGAAGAAAGTTGACAATCACTAACGACAAGTTTGCTACCCAAGCCTTCGGCTTGGATAGCCACACACACACGTGATCTGTAATAACTCACTTTTTTTTCTTGGTACTATTATGTGGAGTAGGCCTACAAGGGGAAACCACATTAAAAAAAACGCGCCTTGCACTCTACCTCTCGGGTGGTGGGGAAAAGAGTGCGGAATAATCCATCTATCCAATCTTCCAGTAGGGAAGGTTTTGTTATGGCCTCGGAAATCAACTCCAAAATATATGTGATTGTGTGTGATTGCGTTCGTGCATGTGTATGATTATGTATTTCCTTGTTTAAGTGTGCCTATGTGTTTGTGAGTATTAATCGAATTTCATATTTTTATCACCCAGAAATCAGGCAGATTAAGTTGTTTGTCGGTTCGTGCATCTAGCTAGTTACCATCAGTTGTATTAAATCAATCTCGTTGAAGACGCGCGAGGACCCCCTCTTTTTTTTCAACCATGAGTGCATAAAATGGTTATACTTTAGCGACGTATTTTTTAAATTCGTCGTTATCATCATTTTCATCCCCCAAAATGGCGTTTTTCACCCCTCGAGCGGAGGGAAAAATTGCATGCTTCGTGTATAAAAAAATAATAATTGGATCTTCACGAAAATTGGTATCCCGGGGTTTTCGAGGTCGCTGATCACGATTCTGCACTCAAAATTCAAAAATTCAAAATGGCGGATCCAATATGGCCGACCCGAATCTAAAAACTTATTTGAATTGGACAAAATGTGGCACTCGGGGGTTTTCGAGGTCGCTGATCACGATTCTGCCCTCTAAATCTAAAAATTCAAAATGGTGGATCCAATATGGCCGACTTGAATCCAAAAACTTATTTGAATCGAACGAAATGTGGCACTCGGGGGTTTTCGAGGTCGCTGATCTCGATTCTGTCATTAGAATTTTTAGATTTAGAGGGCAGAATCGTGATCAGCGACCTCCAAAACCCCCGAGTGCCACATTTCGTCAAATTATTTTTAGAAAAGTTGTCAAACTTAACAAAAGCCATAGATACCGATTAGAGGCGCCTCGAGAATAACCAGAATCTTGGCCAAAGCGGCCGAGCCAAGCAGCAGAAGAGGAACCAACATATAGAACAACAACAAATAGCTCTTTCTACTGGACGGTACATAAACGTTATACATATATTAACTTGAAATAGTTAAAAATCTAATGGAAAACAGAATGACAATAAATGAACGCTTTATTTTATCAGGATAACCGTTGCGAAGTTTCTTTCAAACGTTAGGCCGAATTGGATGAAGTCAGCTGTAAAATATTATGCTCTTCGGGTACGAGGTAAAGACGATTCTTCTCAAGTAAAATACTATAGGAAGCATAGGATTTTTCTGAAATTGTCTCTATCAATTGTTTTTTTCCGCAGGTGACGTTCACATCAAAAAAGTTGTCCAACCCAAGAAAGCCTCCATTAAAAAAAAGCATAATTGAGACCGTGCTATTAGGAAAATAATCCCAGAGTAAAAACGTAAGGCTCTTGAAAGGGATGCTTTTATAGACGAAATTCATGGAAACAGGTCCTTCAATTGTAGAAGATTTCGATGGAGATTAAATAACCATTGAATGTGTGTATATGTTGATCAGTGGATTAGGCCCACTGGGGATACCTAGTGGAATCCTAAAATATCGATAAAAAACTGTTATAACCAAATTGCGAACCATAATTGTGTTTATGTTGGTATGCCTGTGAGCGTGTCTGTGTTTGAGTGAATTGGTATCCTTTAAAGATTATGTGGCCTACATTTGATTTTTGGGCAGTATGGCCCAAAGTTCTTTATTGTCTCCATTTAAAACGTCTTGCCTGGAGGAGCTTGAGACAGGTAAAGTCAGGTTCATCAAACTACACTCAGAAAAAAATGGCCTAACAAAGCCACAATAAAAACTTTGTTATTTTTTTCTTGTCACAGAAACAAAAAGCTTGGTGACTGCAAATAAATCCAGTTAGTTTCTGCGATCATATTTTTATTGTTCCGGGTTTATAGTGACTTGAACAACTCGCAATTAGTCACACCATCAAAGTTTATGTTTTGTTGTATTGGTAACAACAGTACGTTGCTTGCTTATTAAAATTGAATATATGTATAGTAACAAAGCCCAATCTAACAAAAAACAATTGTAACAGTATTTAAAATTAGGTTGTTAACTCAACAACGCGCCTTGTAACTTTTTTGAGATGACAACATTTATTTGCTTTGTGCGTGAAGCAAATTTTTTGTTGTTGAATTGTATAGTTCCACGAACAATTTTCGTTTTGTTAGTACAAATAAGTTGTATATATTGTAGTGATGACAAAATACCTTGTTGACTTGTACAAGTATAAAATAAATGCAGTAACAAAGTATATTCTGACAAAATTACAATTGCTATATTGCTTACATTTAGGTTGTTAATTAAACAACGCACTAATTAACTATTTTGTGATGACAACATTTGTTTTACTTTGTGCGTATGGCAATATTTTTCTTGTTGAATGGTTGGTTCCACGAACAATATGAATTTTGTTAGTTCAAATAAATTGTATATTTTAGTTGTGGTAACAATTATACTTTGTTGACCCGAAAAAGTATGAAATAAATGCAATTACAAAGTATAATCTGACAAAATAACATTTGTTACAGTATTAACATTTAGGTTGATAACTTAACAACGCCCCAATTAACAATGTTGTGACGACAACGTTTGATTTGCTTTGTGCTTATGGCAATATTTTTCGTGTTGCACTGTATGGTTCCACGAACAACATGCATTTTGTTAGTACAAATAAGCTGCATATTTTAGTTGTAGTAACAATTATACTTTGTTGACCCAAAAAAGTATGAAATAAATGCAATAACAAAGTATATTCTGACAAACTAATAATTGTTACAGTATTAACATTTAGGTTGATTACTTAACAACGCACCAATTAACAATGTTGTGACGACAACGTTTGATTTGCTTTGTGCTTTTAGCAATTTTTTTTTTGTTGAACTGTATGGTTCCACGAACAACATGCATTTTGTTAGTACAAATAAGCTGCATATTTTAGTTGTGGTTACAATTATACTTTGTTGACCCAAAAAAGTATGAACTAAATGCAATTACAAAGTATAATCTGACAAAATAACATTTGTTACAGTATGAACATTTAGGTTGATAACTTTACAACGCCCCAATTAACAATGTTGTGACGACAACGTTTGATTTGCTTAGTGCTTATGGCAATATTTTTCTTGTTGAACTGTATGGTTCCACGAACAACATGCATTTTGTTAGAACAAATAAGCTGCATATTTTAGTTGTGGTAACAATTATACTTTGTTGACCCAAAAAAGTATGAAATAAATGCAATTACAAAGTATAATCTGACAAAATAACATTTGTTACAGTATTAACATTTAGGTTGATAACTTAACAACGCACCAATTAACAATGTTGTGACGACAACGTTTGATTTGCTTAGTGCTTATGGCAATATTTTTCTTGTTGAACTGTATGGTTCCACGAACAACATGCATTTTGTTAGTACAAATAAGCTGCATATTTTAGTTGTGGTAACAATTATACTTTGTTGACCCAAAAAAGTATGAAATAAATGCAATTACAAAGTATAATCTGACAAAATAACATTTGTTACAGTATGAACATTTAGGTTGATAACTTAACAACGCACCAATTAACAATGTTGTGACGACAAAGTTTGATTTCCTTAGTGCTTATGGAAATATTTTTCTTGTTGAACTGTATGGTTCCACGAACAACATGCATTTTGGTAGTACAAATAAGCTGTATATTATAGTTGTGGTAACAATTATACTTTGTTGACCCAAAAAAGTATGAAATAAATGCAATTACAAAGTATAATCTGACAAAATAACATTTGTTACAGTATGAACATTTAGGTTGATAACTTTACAACGCCCCAATTAACAATGTTGTGACGACAACGTTTGATTTGCTTAGTGCTTATGGCAATATTTTTCTTGTTGAACTGTATGGTTCCACGAACAACATGCATTTTGTTAGAACAAATAAGCTGCATATTTTAGTTGTGGTAACAATTATACTTTGTTGACCCAAAAAAGTATGAAATAAATGCAATTACAAAGTATAATCTGACAAAATAACATTTGTTACAGTATTAACATTTAGGTTGGTAACTTAACAACGCACCAATTAACAATGTTGTGACGACAACGTTTGATTTGCTTAGTGCTTATGGCAATATTTTTCTTGTTGAACTGTATGGTTCCACGAACAACATGCATTTTGTTAGTACAAATAAGCTGCATATTTTAGTTGTGGTAACAATTATACTTTGTTGACCCAAAAAAGTATGAAATAAATGCAATTACAAAGTATAATCTGACAAAATAACATTTGTTACAGTATGAACATTTAGGTTGATAACTTTACAACGCCCCAATTAACAATGTTGTGACGACAACGTTTGATTTGCTTAGTGCTTATGGCAATATTTTTCTTGTTGAACTGTATGGTTCCACGAACAACATGCATTTTGTTAGAACAAATAAGCTGCATATTTTAGTTGTGGTAACAATTATACTTTGTTGACCCAAAAAAGTATGAAATAAATGCAATTACAAAGTATAATCTGACAAAATAACATTTGTTACAGTATTAACATTTAGGTTGATAACTTAACAACGCACCAATTAACAATGTTGTGACGACAACGTTTGATTTGCTTAGTGCTTATGGCAATATTTTTCTTGTTGAACTGTATGGTTCCACGAACAACATGCATTTTGTTATTACAAATAAGCTGCATATTTTAGTTGTGGTAACAATTATACTTTGTTGACCCGAAAAAGTATGAAATAAATGCAATTACAAAGTATAATCTGACAAAATAACATTTGTTACAGTATTAACATTTAGGTTGATAACTTAACAACGCACCAATTAACAATGTTGTGACGACAACGTTTGATTTGCTTAGTGCTTATGGCAATATTTTTCTTGTTGAACTGTATGGTTCCACGAACATCATGCATTTTGTTAGTACAAATAAGCTGCATATTTTAGTTGTGGTTACAATTATACTTTGTTAATCCGAAAAAGTATTAAATAAATCATCATCATCATGATATCAGCCAAAAGACGTCCACTGCTGGACATAGGCCTCCCCCAAAGAGTGCCAAAATGACCTGTCCTGCGCCACCCGCATCCAGCAGACTCCCGCGACCTTGACCAGGTCATCAGTCCACCTTGTGAAGGGCCTACCCACGCCGCGCCTTCCTCTACGTGGTCGCCACTCCAACTTTCCACCCCAACGGCCATCGGTTCTACGTGCAATGTGCCCCGTCCACTGCCACTTAAGTTTAGCGATTCGGAGGGCTATATATATATTAAATAAATGCAGTTACAATATTATTCTGACAAACTATAGAATGTAAAAGTATTATGCAGCCCACAAACGCATCTGAGAATCCTTACAATCAGACTGCACTGTTGGATCAGCTTAGATATTACCTTACAATTTATACAGTATAGTTAGGTATTACGTATAACATAAAGATGATTAGCCAGATTTCTTGTATGTAAAAACTAGCCAAGTCAAGTATAAGTTGCCGCCATCTTGAAATTCTTTAAATACCGCGGACCCTCAGATATCGATTTTGAACCAAATCGGATTGTATTTAAAGAATTTCAAGATGGCGGCAACTATTTTACAATCCAAGCTCAGATTCATATTAAGAGGTTCTGCGGACCCCGAGATATCGATTTGGAACCAAATCGGACTGTATTTTAAGAATTTCAAGATGGTGGCATTTTTTTTACAATCCAAGTTCGGATTTATATTAAGAGGCCCCGCGGACTCTTAGATATCGATTTTGAACCAAATCGGACTTTATTTAAAGAATTTCAAGATGGCCGCAACTACTTTACAATCCAAGCTCGGATTAATATTAAGAGGCCCCGCGGACCTTTAGATATCGATTTTGAACCAAATCGGACTTTATTTAAAGAATTTCAAGATGGCCATTTTACAATCCAAGCTCGGATTAATATTAAGAGGCCCCACGGACCCTCAGATATCGATTTTGAACCAAATCGAACTTTATTTAAAGAATTTCAAGACGGCCGCAACTATTTTACAATCCAATCTCGGATTCATATTAAGAGGCCCCGCGGACCTTCAGATATCGATTTTGAACCAAATCGAACTTTCACTAAAGAATTTCAAGATGGTGGCAACTATTTTACAATTCAAGCTCGGATTAATATTAAGAGGCCCCGCGGACCTTCAGATATCGATTTTGAAACAAATCGAACTTTATTTAAAGAATTTTAAAATGGCCGCAACTATTTTACAATCCAAGCTCAGATTCATATTCAGAGGCCCCGCGGACCTTCAGATATCGATTTTGAACCAAATCGAACTTTATTTAAAGAATTTCAAGATGGCGGCAACTATTTTACAATTCAAGCTCGGATTCATATTAAGGGACCCCGCGGACCCTCCGATATCGATTTCTAAAGAATGGCGGCCTTTTTTACTTTCCCACGGATTTATATTAAAAGACCTCGAGCCCTCAGATGATATCAATTTGGAACACAATTTAAGTGATATAATAAAAATATACCTAAACCTTACCGATATTTAAAGTCTGTTTCATAAAGGCAAACTTGACACCCCTTCAGAATAGTTCAGAAACTTCCTCGTCTCCCGATTCCCCGCGTTCCCCCCCTGTCGTAAGCCCGCGTGGCCCTGAGCTTGCAGACTGTATGTAGGTAGACTGTGGTATAATAGTAGTTTATGTGACTGTACATAATGAAGGGCATTAAACACGAGTGTGGGTTTATGAAAAGAGCCGAAGGCGAGTTTCATAATAACATCACACGAGTGTCTTAATGCCTAATTATGTACAGTTACATACACTACTTTATCTATCCACATATCATAAGCCTCCATGATGCATTCAGGAGCCGCATATTATGAACGGCATCGCGGCGTTGTTTTCTGGCAGCTGTCATAGTTTTTTTCTTAATTCAGAGACAAACTAGAGTCGGATTCAAATATCATATCATTCGATATCTTACTTACGTGCGAAATTTGACAAATTTGTATGCAAATTGACAATTCATTTCGAACTAAACGTCATCTCGACTGATATGAGAATAGAGGTCAAATCAAATTTCTTTGATTTCAGAGATGTTCGAAATTTGAATGAAATAATACTATCGAAATCGATGTTAATTTTTAGCAATAATAACATTTACACAGATAAGAAATTTGTTCTTACAAAACAGTCTATTTTTATGGTGGTCATAATGTGCGGTTCTTGAACGCATCATGGAGGGTTTATGATATTTGGATAGATAAAGCTTGTAAAAATGCCGATTTTTGCACGTTAATATCTCAATAACTGACAAAGTGTGCACGCAATTTCTCAGTACAACTCGTTTGACAGTTGAATCAGCAGCGCAATATTATGTCTCCAGCGGCCTATCGCACAAAACTTTACAAGTGTACAATTCGACATCTTTGTTGAATTGTAGCCAAAATATCGTAACACAAAGTATACATTCCATTGTAAACCTTACAGATTTGTAGTATGTTATTTGTCAATTGTAATTGTTACTTTTGTGGTATTGGGTGCAGAGATATTATAGCAATTAGTCAGCTTCTGATAAATTGAGGCTGACAAATCACTACATGTATAAACCCCAACATCTGTACGGCACACCCAATTATGACATCGACATGTTGTAATGTCAAACTGTGGTAATGGGGTATTTACATGTCATGATTTGTCAGCCCCAATTTGTCAGAAGCTGACTAATTGCTATCGTCTGGAGGCACGTTGCGCTGCTGATCCAACTGCCAAACGAGTTGTACTGAGAAATTGCATACACATGTGGTCGGATTGTTACATCTCTACGACACATCCAATTCTGACTTCGACATGTTGTACTGACAAAATGTGGTGAAATCATCTAATCTGTAGATCCCATAAAGCGTTCTATATGTACACCTCTTAGCACAGCAACCGCCTTCAACTTGAATGAAATGAACGTTTGCTGTCCTCTTTCTTTCTTATAGTTGCGTCTCGAGGTTGCTGTGACAAATTGCTAGGTGTTGATATATATAATCTGTAGACTCTTTTGCCTCACACCGTGGACAATATTATTTTGCTAATACAAATAAGTAAACTGTTGTTGAGCGCCAAACATAAAAATAAACACAGTATTCATATTAAAAACAAATATAACAAAAAAGAGTTGCCGCTTTGACGATGTCCAATATTATGTTGTTACATTAAAAACGTTTAAGGGTATGAAGTGAGGAGGGGTTATGACAATGACAAAAGTAACAAAGTTGCTTTGTCGTGTTAGCCAACTTAGCCAAAACGCGTCGCATCCCGTATACCATTGCTTCCATTTGTAATTCGGCCATCTGCGTGCGTGCCTGCGTGGGTGCGTGCATGGACAATGGAAGATTACATGGAAAACAATTTAAAAAGCTTCTTGGAAGAAGCAGGAGTTCGACAAGGACCGCTTGACAAAATGCTTGGTATGTATTTTTAATTTTAGTTTTGCCTCTTATTTGGTTTTAACTGATTTTATAGGGCGTCCGTTATAACACGCGCCGGTGCACGCCTGGGGGGTCTGTCTTTATTGAAAAATATGACGAGCAGCGCAAACTGGCCGTGCGCGTGCGATTTATTTATGTGTAAAGTGTAAACTTCCGAAGTCCTGGCCGTTCCGTACTCCCGCACGTGTTTTTGTGCCGAGGCCCCCCCGCCTTGCCCAGCCTTACTTATCACATGGCGTAATCCCAGTAGATAGGTACCTATTTAGTAACTCAATTCTTGCAATTTAATATTGTATAGAACCTATACGAGTGGGTCAAGTCTTATTAAAAGTATGTACTAGGTTGGTACCTATTTTGTAAATCTTATTTCCCAGACATACGTTCCAATATGTTTATTTATTTATTAGGTTACTCCAGCAAGCCAAACTTTGCGCGCCATAAAAGTACCTACGCAAGGCACCATGGAATGGAGTCACATCGCAAGCACTCAACAATCCAACATGGCGGCGGCACTAGTTTCACTCGTTCAGTGTCTGTGACGCCGCGCGCGTTAACCTTATTCGTAGTGTATTAGCTCAATAGTAACTGCATTTGTTATAAGTACTAGGCTGTGGTGGTTAAAGTGTGTGTTAAATCATATTGTACCTATTATTGTTTCAAGTTCGGTATCGCATCACCTAGTTACCTTTTCGTACTTTAAATTGAAGTTGATACCTATAAAAATAACACGGCTGCCGGCTTTCACCTGACCCGGAAACAGCTACTTAATTTGAACATCAAGCGCTTGTTCCTGATGCTAAGAAAGCTTCTATACTCCAATATTTAGTCAATATCACTCTTTCGATCATGTTTATGCAAGTTCTATTATGAAAAAGTGAAGAGTGAATCCTTGAACAATGGAAATTAGACTTCTGATCCGCCATTATTAGTTTAGTGTTCAAGTAAGCTTTGACCTGGTGGCAAATTCGTTGACCTAGATGGTTATCGTAACCGGCGCACGCGCGGCGCCCCTATGAAGCCAGCTTATTTATCTCATAGCTTCACCATTTTAACTGTCACTTGGACTTCATTTCCTTAACAACTGACGATCGTAAGTGTTTACTTTTTGTGTTCTTTGTGTGTTGTGTTTGTGTATTTTACTAACCGTTTTTGTGGTTTAATAACTTGAAATCCGTGGTAAAGGTTTTAAAACTGCTCGAATGTTTTATGGTGCTGATTTTGTGTTGTTTATGTGTTGCACATTGCATGGTTGTTTAAGTCTACTAACCTCTGCCCGCGACTTCGTCCACGTTGACTACCCCCGGGAATAGTGGCTTTATTCGGGATAAAAGGGTATCCTATGTGTTAAATAAATAAGCTATCTATTTTTATTCTAAATTTCATTCAAATCCATCCAGCCATTTTAACACGAAAGAGTTACAAACATTGTATGTATGTTACTCACTAAACTTGGAAGGATCCGGATGTATAACTAACTAGTTTCTGCCCGCGACTCTACTATAAGTTTTCTGGGCCCGCTGAAATATTAATGGGCAATGATTTTTCCATAGCACTTTTAATTTTTAACACACTTGCTTATTTCAGAGGATGGAATGACTCTTGACATACTGCTGGCGGCAAATGATAATGAATTAGCAGTTATAGCTCCAAACATTGTAGACAGAATTAAAATAAGAACAGCACTTGACAAACAGCGACAACATGTAAGTTCAATTTCTTAACCCCACTTTTCGCTCATTTTATTAGAATGTGTAATCTGCATAAGTGATGTTAGTGATATGTACAGGTTTTAATTTTAATATGCTTTGTTTTTAGATTACTAATATACAAACTGAAGTAAAGCCTGTCACCTTACCTGAAAGGGAAGGTGTTATTTTAATACCACAAGAACAATCATTAGTTGAGGTAACTAATAAACTACTACTAACTTTACTACTACTAAATTTATTTATATATTATTATATATTTAAACTTTATTGCACGATCTATAATGTATTTACAATACACATTTTTTGTTGTAGGAAATTTCATTAACACTTGGAGATGACGTGGAACTTGAGCTATTAAAAAACTTCGGTTTACACCGTCAAGAAACCAGCAAAAACTTACGTTCCCTCTTAAGCTCTGAAACCTATGGAAAAAAATTGTTGGAGACTTCGGAAAAACACCCTTTGACTCCTGCCGATCGCGCCTACATTGTTAAACGTGTAGTGGAGACAGAGCTAAAAAGTTTAGATAAAGTAAATAGCACAATTAGAAAAGACGTCTGGAAGCAGTGGACCGATGAAATTACTCAACTGTTCAAAGGGGAAAACAGTAACTTATACTACGTGCCTTACAACGTTGTTGACGGAAAAGTTATTCAAGCCAGCGGGCTCTTGCATAATAGGCTCATAACACACCGAAGATCATTGGCACCTGAGGGTGTTAAAAGAAAAGGCGGCAGCAGCAGTGAAACCGACAGCAACAGTAGTAATAGCAGTAGCCATAGCGGGATTAAACGTCTTCGACCTCTCCCAGACGACTTCAAAGTCAACTCTGCAAATGCTGATGATACGGCTGATGATATAGAACATTCAAGTCTGGAGGACAATCTAGATTGGCTACGAAATTCTTCTTCTCCGCCTGATGTACTGATTGCTAAGTGGCAAGCCACATTGGATCAACGAATCAAGCTACTGGAGAGTGTTTCATGTGTGGAGTATTTTAAATCATTTCCTGCTCTACATTTACCAAACGGATATAAATTGGTGAGTTGCTTTCTTAGTATCTATGATTTAGGGTATGCAATAATTGCATACATTGCTTGTAGTTTATTCATGTCATGTAACTGATACACAGTAAAGCCTTAGTCAGACACAGGGCGCGACGCAGCGCCGCGGTCGCGCGGCGCGACCGCGGCGCGATATCTCCGTACAAACCGCTAGCGTGGTCAAACAGGCCATGTATGGAAATATAGCGCCGCGGTCGCGCCGCGCGACCGCGGCGCTGCGTCGCGCCCTGTGTCTGACCAAGGCTTTAGAGGCCTTAAAAGACGAGTGTGGTTTTGAAATAAGCCGAAGAAAAGTTTGATAATAAAATCACAGGAGTGTTTTGTATGATCTGGGGGCACTACCGTGCCCCCGCCAAGTCGAGCAAAATAAAGAGGCACGGCCGTTACCATCCTTTTCTCGAAGCCATTCAAGCCATTTTCAACATCCTGTAAATTTGTGCTGGCTAAAGCTAGAACCCTGAATTTTCGGGAAAATGTAGGGCATAATATGGCTAACATATAATATCGATAACATTCAATTTGAACTTTTAGTTTATTGTCCGTCAAAGTTCGTTAGTTTTGTCACTGACATACTCACTGATAATGATCAAGCTAATTCTAAGGTACTTCTAGCAGACCTACGAGCTCCAAATTTCAAACGTAATTAGTTTTAGCCTAATAACAGTCATAAAAAACCTAAAAATATTGCAATTTCAGTCACATTTCAGAGAAATGCAAACTGTATAAGTAAGTTTGTAATCTTGTACAAATACATGCGATTACAAAGTTACTTTTGCAGTTCCTTCCTGCAAAACTATACAAACGTTATTTTCGGTTGGTAAAATAACATTCCCATACAAAGTCTACAAAAAGAAATGAGATCCCATAAAAAACATTCCATGTAAAAAATAGGCCAAACCTCGAAACTCGTTCACAGTAAAAAGTGGTGAGATACTTCGTAGAGCCAAGTCAGGCATTCTTATTAATCTTTATTTGCTTGCTAAATAAAATTTTGTGACTTGGCAATCACACTTACATAGTTTTGGTACCTATACAAAAATTAGTAGGTAAATGCAGTAAAGTTGTGTGATTCCCAAGTTGCAGAATTTCATTTAACAAGCAAATAAAGATTAATAAGAATGCCTGACTTGGCTCTACGAAATATCTCACCACTTTTTACTGTGAACGAGTCTCGAGACTTGGCCTATTTTTTACATGGAATGTTTGTTATGTAGTTATTATGGCAAATGAATATTCTGTCAAGTAAAATCATTGCATTTAAATTATGGCAACTAATGTGAATGACATATGAATGATTCTGGCATACAACACTAAGGAAAATGAAACGTTCTGGAATATAAAATTATGGCAAATGAAATTATAGTATATGAAATTCTGGCAAACGACAGACAACCAAATAAACTAGGTACTGTAAATCAATATGTATAACTATTTTATATTTCAGCTGACGGGCGACTTTGAAGATGTACATCCAAATGCAAACAACACTTTTACGGAGAGGTTCCCCATAATAAAATCTAAACTTTTGCAACTGCTTGCCGCAAAGGGTGGATCGTCAAAAGTCGACCAATCGACATTCGATTTGTTGGAATTGGCGTCTGGTGAGTTCAAAAACATTTATAGCTCAAGAAAATTTGCTGAAAATTTGGCCAAATTAATGGAGAACTTTTATCTATCAGGATATGTAGGGTATCGAGCAAAGTTAAATTTTATCTACTCTCCCCTACCCTCCGGGGTGAGCTTCACCCCCCCCCCCCCCCTCGAAAGTTTCCCCGAGCGCGGTATTTTCCATTTTAACAGAAAACCGTACACAATTATAAAAAAGTGTGTAAAAACGAAAAACCCTTGATAAATTTACTATAAACCTTTAATATACAAAAGCGATATCACTTATAGTTTTAGCGCAATCTGCCACCAAATACGAACGTACGTTTTAATTTTTTTCAGCTGTATGTTTAGTTTTCTCAAAAACTTCACACTTTATCGCGAAGAAATGTATGTATGACTGAAATAAATAATAGAATATGCTATTTTAAAAAAGGTATTATTTATTTCTTAACTCTTTAATTTACCGTTGCTTTGCTTTTTTAACCGACTTCAAAAAAAGGAGGAGGTTCTCAATTCGGATGTATTTTATTTTTAATTTATTTTTTATTTTTAATGTCTGTTACCTCAGAACTCCGTCATTTATGAACCGATTCATACAATTCTTTTTTTAATTTATAGTATATGCTTCCAGATTGGTCCCATTGTTTCCAAAGCCCCAGTTGGATGATGGGAACCATGAGAAATTGAGGGAACTCCTCAAATATATTAGGCACGCGTGTAGTAATTTCGATATTTTCTATTATAACTCGTGTATTCTATTACGTCTGACACAGCCAATTTACTATAAATTTAACTTTGCTCTATAACCTATCAATCAATCAAATAATTTATTTGCAGAAAAAGGGTAGTTTACATGTCTTAGAGTAAATACGTTATTGTTTCACATATCCTGATAGATAAAGTTCTCCATTAATTTTGCCAAATTTTTCACACATTTGAATCTAGTTTTCTTGAGCTATTAAGGCTTCCACACGTTTGTTGTATGGGAGCCCCCTTAAATATTTGTTTATTTCTGTTTTTAAGTATGTTGTTTTAGTGGCAACAAAAATACATCATCTGTGAAAATTTCAACTGTCTAACTATCACGGTTCATGAGATACAGCCTGGTGACAGACGGACAGACAGATGGACAGCGGAGTCTTAGTAATAGGGTCCCGTTTTACCCTTTGGGTACGGAAACCTAAAAAATGACTGTATTAGTTTTATCTCACGTTAAAATGACGGTTTTTTTTTCCATTAAATAGGGAACTTGCATCTTTTTATTTTATTACGAAAATCGAAAGTATAATCCAGCATTAAAACAACTGTAGCATTAAAACTTTCTTATGATTTATTTTTGTGATGTTATATGCATTTGAAATCTGCACGCACCGGTACCCCCCGAAAACGCTCTATATTAAACGGGCTTATGCTATGACGTCACATTATATATAAAAGTTACGTATAGCTCCAGAAGCGTAAAACAATACACGTTAACATTTTTTGAAGATTTTTATTTTTTCAAATAAATCCACGAGGAAATAATTGTTCACAAGCTTAATAATCTACCGTTTAATTTATTGCTCCTACACTCAAGAGCAAAAGTTTCGGGTCACCCTAAATTAAATAAACCGCAATAGATTTTTTTATAGTAGTTTATGTGAGTGTTCATTAATGAAGTGCATTAAACACGAGTGTGGGTTTATGAAACGAGCCGCAGGCGAGTTTCATAAAATTATCACACGAGTGTGTTAATGCCTAATTATGTACAGTTACATACACTACTTTATCTATCCACATATCATAAGCCTCCATGATGCATCCAGGAGCCGCATATTATGACCGGCATGGCGGCGTTGTTTTCTGGCAGCTGTCATAGTATTTTTTTTATTCAGATACAAACTAGAGTTGGCGCCAACTGTCATATCGTTCGATATCTTACTTACGTGCGACGTTTGTCAAATTTGTATGAAATTGACAATTCATTTCGAACTAAACGTCATCTCGACTGCTATTAGAATAGAGTTCAAATCAAATTGCTTTGTTTTTCAGAGGTGTTCGAAATGTGAATGTAATAATAGCATCGAAATCGATGTTATTATTTAGCAATAATAAAATTTTTACAGATAAGAAATTAGTTCTAACAAAACAGTCTGTTTTTATGGTGGTCATAATGTGCGGTTCTTGGATGCATCGTGGAGGGTTTATGATATTTGGATAGATAAAATATTTTACAATGGTCTTATTTACATAATATACTATTCTTCGTAATACCTAAATGTATCAGCAATTTCTGGGATCCTATCATAAAAATATCAACATCCAAAAATGACGATTTTTGCGATATCTCGCTCCGTTAACGTTGTTTTTTTCATGGGTTTTTACGAGTCCGATTTAAACCTGGTAACGTGTTGTTTTTTTACTGTTATTTCTGCAGTTTAGATGTAAAATTTAATAAAGATCATGACAGGATTAAAAAACTGTACAACCTTGCACTATTTTAGGAAATATGACGGTATTTCACCGACCCGAAACTTTTGCTCTTGAGTGTATTACCGGCTACATCCTGTATATTAAATTAGATTTTCGTAATAAAATAAAAAAATGCAAGTTCCATATTAATATTCTCTTTGATTTCCACGATTGTTCATTTAAATAAAACGTTCCATTCTTAAAAATAATAAGAGTAATATAAAAACCTTATTACTTATTATTACGTTTAGCACACGAATGGTTCAAGTCCCATGTACTTAATTATATAATTTTATTTTCCAGTTGGCGAGGAACAGGCTAATGTTGCTATTTTCTTAGCAATAATTAATCTCTTACGACAAATGCCGACTGTCTGCATGCCGCGCAAAAAAGTGTGGAGACTTTCAAGAGAAGAAGTTCGATCCAGTTTCCTTGGGCGTGTTTCAACTGCTTCAGACATCGAACGATTCTGCATTGACAGGGAAGTGATAGTTGCTGCAAAAGGTATACCACACCAGCCGTATATACTTGCTGTAGGATCATCTTGGGCCACTGTGACTCATTACGAAATTGTTATACATAAAGGATTGCGCTATCAACTCTTTGATATTTGTTCAGCAATCAAACACACATTTAATATCTATTGGGCCTTAGATTGCGCGTACCCCAAAGACTCCGCACCATGTTGGATGTTCATACAGCGAACAATGTTCAAAATGACATCTAAATACGACACGGAGGGGATTCCGCTTCGTGAGTTGCTTACTAAGATAAATGCTTAATAATTATTTAATAATCATATTGTTAATAATAAAATGGTACCTTGTGCACTCTGCAAACACTCCTTTTCCGATTTTAGGAAATTACGATGTCACATTGACTTTTATCACAAAGCTGTTACTTCTTATTCTTGTGCAAGTACAGGATGCTTCAGAACTTTTCAGATATTTAATTCGTATAGGAGACATTACTTAAAAAACCATTCAATTTTAAATGAACCATTGCTACAGAGTAACAGCGAAGAAATAGGCGAGACTTCTCAAAATGTAATTGGTCCTGTTCAAAATTACACTGCAGTTAGTTCAAATTGCACTGATAATTCAACCATACCTGTGGATGTTAGTTTAGCACAGTTTATTTCTGTTCTTTATGCCAATCCCCAAGTGCCTCTGAACGTTGTAGATACAGTTTTTAATGGCGTTAAAGATATATTCGACAAATCAATATTGCCGCAATTAGAGGATCGACACAGTACTGCATTAATAGAAAGTATAGGTTCAACTTTTTCAAACCTCGACAGTGATTACAAAAGACTCAAGTATTTTAAAGAACATGGGTCTTTCATTGAACCTGAAGCGTATACAGTAGGAACAAGATATGACTTTGCGAAAAGTATTGGCATAAGAACATATAAGGCCGTAGAATGTAAGGCTCACTTTATTCCTTTAAGAATAGTATTGAAAAAGTTCTTTTCTTTGTCACATGTTTTGAAGGAAACTTTACAGTATATGAGTAACTTAGTAAAACACAATTCAACCGAAAGTATAGAACATTTTATGCATGGTTCTTTTTGGAAATCACGACAGTCACATCATGGAAATAAATTGGTGATGCCCTTGTTTTTGCAAGTTGACGACTTCGAGCCTCTTAATGCTTTGGGCAGTCACAGTTCTATTCATAAATTAGGAGCCGCTTATATTTCACTACCTTGTTTACCACCGCGTTATGCATCGCATCTTTCGAACATTTTCTTGGTAATCATTTATCATTCCTCAGATCGGGTAAATTTCGGAAATAGAGTAGTCTTTCAACCTTTGATTGATGAATTAAATTTTTTAATTAAAGAAGGAATATATTTTGATCTTCCAGACTTTAAGGGAAAAATTTATTTTGACTTAGGACTTATTCTTGGAGATAACTTAGGTCTCCACAGTATTACTGGTTTCGTTGAAAGCTTTTCTAGTAATATGTCTTGCAGAAGTTGCAAAGTTACCAAATCTAATATGGTGCGACTTTTTCAAGAAGATAGCAACCTTTTAAGAAACATGGATAATTACAGGGAAGACTTAATAACAAAAAATGTGTCACTTACTGGTGTGAAAGAGGAGTGTATTTGGCTGCACGTTACTAACTTTGACTTATTTTCTCAAGTTGGCGTAGATGTAATGCACGATTTGAATGAAGGTGTAATGAAATACATAATGAGTGAGGTTATTGTTGCTCTTGTGGACCGAGCTAAGTATTTTTCTATGCCACTAGTTAACAACAAACTTGCTTCATTCGACTACGGGCCTGACAAAGCAGACGTTCCTGTGTCCCTCTCAATCGTAAACTTACGTAAGGGTAACTTGCGCTTGAGTTCCTCAGAAATGGCAACTTTTTGTAGATATTTCGGCATAATGTTTGGAGATTTAGTCCCTCGTGGTGATAAATATTGGGCATTATATATACATCTTATGTATTTGTTGGATATTATCATGTCTTCAGCGTTTCGTCCCGAAATAACGACATACTTACAATATATGATTTCCGTAATTTGCGAAATGTACACTTCGTTATTTGGCCAGAACATTAAACCAAAATTTCACCATTTGATACACTACCATTCAGCAATGCTTAAATTTGGACCACTACGTTATCTTTCGTCAATGCGTTTTGAAGCAAAGCATCGTCCTAATAAGCTTAGTGCAAAATCTTCACAAAACAGGATAAACATGACACTGACTATTGCCAAAAGACATCAATTAATTTTAAATGATATTTTCCTAAAAGGTGAATTAAGAACAAATATTATTTTTGGGCATCATAATAGTATTCCAATTAAAGAAGCATCCGTACTTGCACAAGAATTTGGCTGGAAAAATATCGAAAAAATTAAATCGGTTTCTTGGGCTAACATATCATCTTCACGTTACTGCAAAGATTGTGTTATAGTTTGTCGAATAGAACCAAATAACATAAATTTCGCCACAATAACTGATGTTTATGTATACGATAACCGTAAAGTTGTATTTAAAACGTTGCCCATGAATACAATTGCTTTTGATGAACATTATTTTGCGTACATCGTCGAAAATGCTCTCCCAGATACTAAGTCATTGTATGTTGATTATAACACCATGCAATATTCATACCCATGCAATCTCACCATTGTGGGCTATGGTGTGGCACCATTGCAATATGTAATTTTACGTAAGCCTCTGTAACCTTTCTTTGCGATAATAAAAACTTGTAACTGTTCTTAAGGGTGCCTTTCCACCAGCGATGTGCTATGCTGTGCTATTTCATATATTTGAAACGTAGCTGTAGCTGGAGCTACGTGTCAAATGTATGAAAACATAGCATAGAACATGTCTGGTGGAAAGGCACCCTAAGTCTTCAGAGATGTCCGCGTGGCGTGAGCGGGGCGCGCCACGGTTACAAAGAACGCGTCATGCGCACGCCACTCCATACTCGGGGCCAGGCTCCAACACCGCGCACAGAGGAGTATTTCAACAAAAAAAATCTTCAAATGATCGTCGCACCGCAGTGTTGGGGCCTGGGCCTCACGACCTTCCCGCGCCGCGCGTGCTGATTCCAATGCACAATAAAAGATTCCATGTAGTGAAACATCCGTACTTGCACAAAAATAATTTGGCCTCCATATCATCATCACGTTACTGCAAAGATTGTGTTGTAGTTTGTCGAATAGAACCAAATAACGTAAATTTCGCCACAATAACTGATGTACTCGTATGTTAAGTATATACGGCTGCTGTTATGGTATATGTTAGATATCTCCGTTGCTTATAAAAAAATGTTATAGGCGCCACCTTCTACAGAGCAATAGGGTACTTTACTGTCGTCTTCAGGAAAAACGCAATGACTAAAATGTGATATGAGCTTCATATATAGTTACTGTATATTTCATCAGGACGGCAGTTTTGTGTAGTAAATTTTTTATAGCACAATTGCTTGTAGGGAGGAGGCCACCTTTAGAGTTTTTACATATAGTGTATTTGATATTATTATATATTTTGTTAGAGCCAGCCAAATTAGGACTGAGCACAAACTAAATAAGATTCAATGAAAGATTAGGCTTAAGGTGTTATCCTTTCTTCATTTCTTGAATAATTTTTGATAATTCTTATAGGCAACACTTTCTACAGAGCAAATAGGGTAAAGTCAGCATCAAAGGTAGCTACGCAAACGAAGACGTCAAAAGTATTATATTAAATGGAAATTCTTAGAGTTTTCGATGTCTGCGATTGCGTAGCTACTTTTGATGCTGACTGTACTTTTCTGTCATCTTAAGGAAAAAGTGTTTTATGTAGTATTTTTTATAGCACATAGATTTATTACATATAGTGTATTTGATAATATTATATATTTTGTTAGAGCCAGCCATGTTGGCACTGAGGAAATACTAAATAAGATTGTAGAAATGAAAGATTAGGCTTTGTCCATTTTATGTGTAATTTTTGATAATCTTATAGACGTTACTTTTTACAGAGCAATAGGGTACAGTCAGCATCAAAAGTAGCTACACAAACGGAGACGTCTAAAGTCTATATTAAATTGGAATAAGAGCTTTTGATGTCTGCGACTGCGTATTTACTTTTTATGCTGACTGTACTTTTCTGTCATCTTAAGGTAAAACGTTACTGCGTATTTCATCAGGACGGCAGTTTTGTGTAGTATTTTTATAGCACATAGAGTCAGCCATTACATAGGTATAGTGTATTTGATAATATTATATATTATGTTAGAGCCAGCCATGTTGGCACTGAGGAAATACTAAATAAGATTGTAGAAATGAAAGATTAGGCTTTGTCCATTTTATGTGTAATTTTTGATAATCTTATAGACGCCACTTTTTACAGAGCAATAGGGTACAGTCAGCATCAAAAGTAGCTACACAAACGGAGACGTCTAAAGTCTATATTAAATTAGAATAAGAGCTTTTGATGTCTGCGATTGCGTATTTACTTTTTATGCTGACTGTACTTTTCTGTCATCTTAAGGTAAAACGTTACTGCGTATTTCATCAGGACGGCAGTTTTGTGTAGTATTTTTATAGCACATAGAGTCAGTCATTACATAGGTATAGTGTATTTGATAATATTATATATTTTGTTAGAGCCAGCCATGTTGGCACTGAGGAAATACTAAATAAGATTGTAGAAATGAAAGATTAGGCTTTGTCCATTTTATGTGTAATTTTTGATAATCTTATAGACGCCACTTTTTACATAGCAATAGGGTACAGTCAGCATCAAAAGTAGCTACACAAACGGAGACGTCTAAAGTCTATATTAAATTAGAATAAGAGCTTTTGATGTCTGCGATTGCGTATTTACTTTTTATGCTGACTGTACTTTTCTGTCATCTTAAGGTAAAACGTTACTGCGTATTTCATCAGGACGGCAGTTTTGTGTAGTATTTTTATAGCACATAGAGTCAGTCATTACAAAGGTATAGTGTATTTGATAATATTATATATTTTGTTAGAGCCAGCCATGTTGGCACTGAGGAAATACTAAATAAGATTGTAGAAATGAAAGATTAGGCTTTGTCCATTTTATGTGTAATTTTTGATAATCTTATAGACGTTACTTTTTACAGAGCTATAGGGTACAGTCAGCATCAAAAGTAGCTACACAAACGGAGACGTCTAAATTCTATAATAAATCGGAATAAGTGCTTTTGATGTCTGCGATTACGTATTTACTTTTGATGCTGACTGTACTTTTCTGTCATCTTAAGAGAAAACGTTACTGCGTGTTTCATCAGGACGGCAGATTTGTGTAGTATTTTTATATAGCACATAGTGTCATTAAATATTAGTGTATTTGATAATATTATATATTTTGTTGTTGTGATTTTTTTTAGATTAGGCTTAAGGTGTTATCATTTCTCCGTTTCTTGTACTTATACGTTTTGATACTTCTTATAGGCGCCACTTTCTACAGAGCAAATAGGGTACAGTCAGCATCAAAAGTAGCTACGCAAGCGACGACATCAAAAGTCTATATTAAGAATCCGCAGTAATCTCGGCTGAATTTCACGTTCCCATACAAACGGAATTTCGTTCTCATTTTAAAACTACGTACTGGATTGTAACGAAAATTTGCTTATACAATGACATGAGGTATATCTAGGTCTATAATTAATTATGGCTTCAGTTTATAAAACAAACGAAATACAGCAAAAATAAGTTGTATTTTTTTACTGTGGTCTCTGAAGCTACATAAACTAATTACAGACCTGGATATACCTTAACCTATTCTAAGTACAAAGTTTCAGAGCAAACTAGCTAGTCGTTTGAAAATGAGAGCGTAACTACGTTTGTATGGAGAATCGAGCTTACTGTGGACTCTTAAGCCTTGGCCAAATACACGGCGCGACGCAGCGGCACGATATTTCCATACATGGCCTGTTTGACCATGCTAGCGGTTTGTACGGAGATATCGCGCCGCACGACCGCGGCGCTGCGTCGCGCCGTGTGTTTGGCCAAGGCTTTAAATGGGAATAAGAGTTTTTGATGTCTCCGATTGCATACCTACTTTTGATGCTGACTGTACTTTTCTGTCAGGAAAACGTCACTGCTTATTTCATCAGGACGGCAGTTTTGTGTAGTATTTTTTAATAGTAGAATTGCTTGTAGATGTTCCTAGGCTACCTAATACAGTCTAAAGACATAGAGTGTATTTAATATTATTAGATATTTTGTTAAGTGGTGAATAAATAAACATATCGTACCAAGTAAAGTTTAATTTTTATTTTATGAATAGATAATAACAATTTAACTATTGCCGTAGCAAATTAACTTTGTACCTATATAATTCTAGCAAATGTTCTGTCTTCTTGTTAATGTTTTTTCTCTTGCCAGCACTGTAATAAATTAAAATCTTTACGTTGCCATTCTAGCAAATGTTGTTGTGAATGTTTTTCTTTTGCCACAGTAACAAATTTTAATTATTGCCGTAGCAAATTGACTTTGTACATTACTCTTACGTTTTCATTCTAGCAAATGTACTTTGTTGTGGTAAGTGTTTTCCCCTTGCCACCAACAAATTAAAGTTATTGCTTTAGCAAATTTACTTTGCATATGCATTTACTCTTCTTTTGCCATTATAGCAAATGTACTTTGTTTTGGTAAGTGTTTTTCTCTAGCCAGCACAGTAGAAAAACATTTCCCACAACAAAGTACATTTGCTATAATGGCAAAGGAAGAGTAGATGCATAGACAAAGTAAGTTTGCTATACCAATGACTTTAATTTGTTGCTGTCGCAATAGGAAAACACTTACCACAACAAAGTACATTTGCTATAATGGCAAAGGAAGAGTATATGCATATGCAAAGTTAATTTGCTAAAGCTATAACTTAAATTTGTTGCTGTGACAAGGGGAAAACACTTACCACAACAAAGTACATTTGCTATAATGGCAAAAGAAGAGTAAATGCATATGCAAAGTAAATTTGCTAAAGCAATAACTTCAATTTGTTCCTGTGGCAAGGGGAAAACAGTTAGTACAACAAAGTACATTTGCTATTATGGCAAAGGAAGAGTAGATGCATATACAAAGTTAATTTGCTAAAGCAATAACTTCAATTTGTTCCTGTGGCAAGGGGAAAACTGTTACCACAACAAAATACATTTGCTTTAATGGCAAAGGAAGAGTAGATGCATATACAAAGTTAATTTGCTAAAGCAATAACTAAAATTTGTTCCTGTGGCAAGGGGAAAACACTTACCACAACAAAATACATTTGCTATAATAGCAAAGGAAGAGTAGATGCATATACAAAGTTAATTTGCTAAAGCAATAACT
This sequence comes from Epinotia brunnichana, assembly GCA_963854355.1. Taxonomy (NCBI): domain Eukaryota; kingdom Metazoa; phylum Arthropoda; class Insecta; order Lepidoptera; family Tortricidae; genus Epinotia; species Epinotia brunnichana. The sequence goes on from OY977944.1 coordinate 28,615,619, forward strand.
TCAATTTGTTCCTGTGGCAAGGGTAAAACACTGACCACAACAAAAAACATTTGCTATAATGGCAAAGGAAGAGTAGATGCATATACAAAGTTAATTTGCTAAAGCAATAACTTAAGTTTGTTGCTGAGACAAGGGGAAAACACTTGCCACAACAAAGTACATTTGCTATAATGGCAAAGGAAGAGTAGATGCATATGCAAGGTTAATTTGCTAAAGCAATAACTTAAATTTGTTGCTGAGACAAGGGGAAAACATTTACCAAAACTAAGTACTGTTGCTAGACTGGCAAAATAAGAGTAGTTGCATATACAAAGTTAATTTGTTACTGATTTGAAATAGATTTTGATCCTGGGACAAAGTACGAGAACAACTGAATATTGCCAATTAAACAATTCTATACGTTGTCAAAAATATGTTGCTACTGTAACAATTTTCAGTCTGCAACTCTAATATTGTTAGATTGACAATTCTATACGTTGTCAAAAAATTTTGCTTCTACAACAATTTTTAGTTAACAATTTAGATATTGTCAATTTGACAATTCCATACGTTGTCAAAAAAAAATTTGCTACTATGACAATTTTCAGTCTACAACTTTAATGTTGTCAGATTGACAAATTGGACGTTATCAAAAAATGTTGCTACTACAACAATTTTTAGTTAACAATTTAAATATTGCCAATTTGACAATTCTATACTAAAACCAAAAAGGTTGCTACTTTAACAACAATCAGCCGACAATTTTTACTTTGCCAGTTTAACAATTCTATACGAGGTTGTTAGTTTAACAATAAAAAGTTAATAGCTTTAATATAGCCAATCTGACAATTCCATAAGTTGACCATAAAGTTGTTATTTTAACAATAATCGGCTAACAATAAAAATGTTGTTGCAGCAGCTACTTAGCTTAGACGGCTGTGTGGGATTAAAGTTTTATTGTTCCATCAACAATATTTTTTTCTCAGTGATAGTTGATTCACTAAATATAGTTATGGGAAAAGCAATACTTTAATGTCTATTTAACGCGTGTTTATGACAGCATAAGACTACATGCTGAGATTTCATAGAAAAAAGTTTTCAGGGTTCCGTGATATTAGAGGTTGGTCAACCTTCGTATGCCTTGTCCCGTCAAATTTTTTTCGCGTGTGTTTACAACAAATTTGCTTGTTTGAACATGGAAGACATGTATAATTTTTAACCGTTAAACAGCTCGAAATATTTCCTGGTTGAGAAGTGACAGAATAGCCTAAGCGTCATGGAATAGGAACGAACCACGTGTTCGCTGTACCCGTTTTCGGTTCGGACGGCGATGCATATGTAGTCCGTAATAGCCTATTTATCGCCCTCGGTACGTAATAAACTGTTAATAAGGATAATTTTTAAGGGTGGAAAATACGCTTCTTATCAAACTTACCACCCGTAGTTTATGAGCTTCGGAAAAATAGTTTAAATTATAATATGTGACATTTCATCAGTTCAGTTTAACCTTTCAACGAGAAAGGATGGATCTTCTCAAAAAATTAGCAAGTGGGTATGACGCTGGGGGAGTTCAATTAACGCGGTGCACAGCATATTTTGGTTCTTTTATGATTCTTAGGTTAATTATAGATATCTGGGCACCGCTTCCCTCTAATATAGTTGGGGGCCTTACGGTTGGATTTGTATCAATTTTATGCAGTTTAGAAGTAATTAGTGAAGTGGTTCGTCGACATCGGTAAGTGCCTTATTTTGTATTTTTGTTTCTTTTAAATCAAGAAATAAATCGAATTTAATATTCTAATCACCCTCAAATGAAGCAAACTGCTTAGATTTTGGTGATTATCTATTTTTTTAATCGAACTAATCAGTTATATTAAATCAATTCTCATGTGCAAATGACTTTAAATGGCTCTATTTTATAGCAAATTTCAATGCTCAAATATAAAGCGATGAATTTCATTCACAATCCTGTCTCGCGTCTAGCTTGTTTTTCTATTGTATTTCTTTATTGTTTTAGGGAACGTTTACAAAGAACAGTAGTTTGGATTGCGTAAATAATATTATGTGGAGTAGGCCTACAAGGGGAAACCACATAAAAAAAAACGCGCCTTGCACTCTACCTCTCGGGTGGTGGGGAAAAGAGTGCGGAATAATCCATCTATCCAATCTTCCAGTAGGGAAGGTTTTGTTATGGCCTCGGAAATCAACTCCAAAATATATGTGATTGTGTGTGATTGCGTTCGTGCATGTGTATGATTATGTATTTCCTTGTTTAAGTGTGCCTATGTGTTTGTGAGTATTAATCGAATTTCATATTTTTATCACCCAGAAATCAGGCAGATTAAGTTGTTTGTCGGTTCGTGCATCTAGCTAGTTACCATCAGTTGTATTAAATCAATCTCGTTGAAGACGCGCGAGGACCCCCTCTTTTTTTCAACCATGAGTGCATAAAATGGTTATACTTTAGCGACGTATTTTTTAAATTCGTCGTTATCATCATTTTCATCCCCCAAAATGGCGTTTTTCACCCCTCGAGCGGAGGGAAAAATTGCATGCTTCGTGTATAAAAAAATAATAATTGGATCTTCACGAAAATTGGTATCCCGGGGTTTTCGAGGTCGCTGATCACGATTCTGCACTCAAAATTCAAAAATTCAAAATGGCGGATCCAATATGGCCGACCCGAATCTAAAAACTTATTTGAATTGGACAAAATGTGGCACTCGGGGGTTTTCGAGGTCGCTGATCACGATTCTGCCCTCTAAATCTAAAAATTCAAAATGGTGGATCCAATATGGCCGACTTGAATCCAAAAACTTATTTGAATCGAACGAAATGTGGCACTCGGGGGTTTTCGAGGTCGCTGATCTCGATTCTGTCATTAGAATTTTTAGATTTAGAGGGCAGAATCGTGATCAGCGACCTCCAAAACCCCCGAGTGCCACATTTCGTCAAATTATTTTTAGAAAAGTTGTCAAACTTAACAAAAGCCATAGATACCGATTAGAGGCGCCTCGAGAATAACCAGAATCTTGGCCAAAGCGGCCGAGCCAAGCAGCAGAAGAGGAACCAACATATAGAACAACAACAAATAGCTCTTTCTACTGGACGGTACATAAACGTTATACATATATTAACTTGAAATAGTTAAAAATCTAATGGAAAACAGAATGACAATAAATGAACGCTTTATTTTATCAGGATAACCGTTGCGAAGTTTCTTTCAAACGTTAGGCCGAATTGGATGAAGTCAGCTGTAAAATATTATGCTCTTCGGGTACGAGGTAAAGACGATTCTTCTCAAGTAAAATACTATAGGAAGCATAGGATTTTTCTGAAATTGTCTCTATCAATTGTTTTTTTCCGCAGGTGACGTTCACATCAAAAAAGTTGTCCAACCCAAGAAAGCCTCCATTAAAAAAAAGCATAATTAAGACCGTGCTATTAGGAAAATAATCCCAGAGTAAAAACGTAAGGCTCTTGAAAGGGATGCTTTTATAGACGAAATTCATGGAAACAGGTCCTTCAATTGTAGAAGATTTCGATGGAGATTAAATAACCATTGAATGTGTGTATATGTTGATCAGTGGATTAGGCCCACTGGGGATACCTAGTGGAATCCTAAAATATCGATAAAAAACTGTTATAACCAAATTGCGAACCATAATTGTGTTTATGTTGGTATGCCTGTGAGCGTGTCTGTGTTTGAGTGAATTAGTATCCTTTAAAGATTCTGTGGCCTACATTTGATTTTTGGGCAGTATGGCTTAAAGTTCTTTATTGTCTCCATTTAAAACGTCTTGCCTGGAGCTTGAGACAGGTAAAGTCAGGTTCATCAAACTAGTTGATTCACTAAATATAGTTATGGGAAAATCAATACTTTAATGTCTATTTAACGCGTGTTTATGACAGCATAAGACTACATGCTGAGATTTCATAGAAAAAAGTTTTCAGGGTTCCGTGATATTAGAGGTTGGTCAACCTTCGTATGCCTTGTCCCGTCAAATTTTTTTCGCGTGTGTTTACAACAAATTTGCTTGTTTGAACATGGAAGACATGTATAATTTTTAACCGTTAATAGGATATAAATACCACGAACGCTTGAGTGATAACTGAAGAAGCTATTAATTGTATGCCTATTATGCTAATTGAAAAAAAACGTGTGTACTTACTTGCACTGCCATGTTGATCTGTGTGCGCTAACCGTTCCACTTGGTATTTCCGAAGCGAATGAGGTCCGATCAAACGATCGCGTACCTCTTGCAAACAGGAATGCAAACATAATTATGCATGCATATGAACGTATCCGTTGTATCCCTAACGGGTTCATTTATATCGCCGATAAATATAAAAGCAAACAAGGAAAACTTGTTTTTTAAGTACGTCGCGTTTGTTTAGTATCATAAAGGATAAGAAAAATTGTCACATTCGAATACTTCATCACACACTATACCGCTATTTAGGGTACAGTATAGTGGGACTCCTTGGCAGGAAAAATGCACCTACCAGATTTTAGCATAAAAAAAAATTACTATATAATACAATAAAAATTGAAATTTTTGAAAAAATATGGCAGCTGTCCTTACTTACCCCAATTGTCTTAAAATGTATCAAAAACACAATGAGAAATAAGATAATATATTATCAGTAAAACTGATTCATAATGTAAGCTAGTGGACAGTTAAATTTTCGGATATATTATTAGACAGAACCGGTGCAAATATTCGTGTCTCATAAATATATACTGACTTTATATAAAAATATAAACTTACGTTTTGCGACTCTTATACAATGACACCATCCACCACCGTCTTTTTCGTCTTTCTTTTGTTTTTAAATATTCACCACCGAGCAAAATAACAGTAGCTGCTGCTGCAGCAAGGCGTTTTCTTTTATCCATATTGAAGAACGAACAAGCGGACAGCTCGGTTCAACAGCGCGATGTGTAGCCGCCACGGACGGCTCGGCTGGCGTAGGATCGTGCTACCCCGCGTCGTTTAAACGAGCAGGCTTGCGTCCGTATTAAGCCGAGCCGCATCTCCACGGACGGCTCGGCTCGCGTAGGATCGGGCTAGCCCGCGTCGTTTAAACGAGCAGGCTTGCGTCCGTATTTAGCCGAGCCGCATCTCCACGGACGGCTCGGCTCGCGTAGGATCGGGCTAGCCCGCGTCGTTTAATCGCGCCTTTAGTGTTGCGTTGCCAGACGGCGAAATGCTTTACAGTGACTAAGGCTCCCCGAACCAACTATTTTGGCAACTAACTTGGAGGCTGGTACGTCGGGTCACTTTGTATAGGAATATCCATAGAAAGTGACTCATTTACAATGCCTCTGGGGTGTATATACTGAGAACCATTTAGAATTTTCATAAAATAATTATATTGAAGTCCACTTTATGTCCTCATTAATACGTTTTGTTCTCGTACTAATTTCCAGAACAACTCATGTAAGGCCCGACAAGCCGCTATTTGTCCCTAAAATAGTGTGGCTGTGTACAGTCAGCCAAGAAAGTGGTCTACCACTTTTCGACTTTATTGCATACAAAATAAGGTCCAAAAGTGGTAGACCGCTTTTTTGGCTGATGGTACGTGGCTAAGGTCAAAACAACTTGTCGGGCTATAAATACTTTATCGAACATTGATCTGCATTTTTTTAAATTTTCATAACCTACAGATAACATTTGAATTTTGTTTATCGATCTAATATTGGTATCATGGGCAAAACGAATATGGGCAAGACGGATAACCAAATTATTATACAAGTAATCAAAAGACTAAAATATCTGAATTAGCCGGTCCATACGTGATTTCTTTTGTTTGGCGTCTGCCGAGAAATACACCGCCAAGTGAAGATTGGGATTGGATTCAGAGTACAGCCAATGCCAAAATTGGGTGCATTAACACATTCAGTGCCGCGAATTCCTACGCGCTACGTTCGTAGGCTACGATCCCGTGGTGTTCCTTATGTAGCGGAAAGCGCCTACGACGTAGGCACACGATAGCCGTGTTTCCGGTACTTAGTGTGTTAAATATTCCACATCATAATTATGCAGATCGGTAGCTACGTTTGTGACGAATGCCAAGAATGATTTGCCCTAGTGGCATATCCGTTTTGCCCGACCCCTTCGGGCAAAAAGGATAATTGATACTTTTTGATTTTAGTGGTATTACTTAAAGGTAATAGAAGAAGTTTATGTTAGTTTTTATTTTTGTTATTAGTAGCTGTTTCAAAGTTTATGAAACAAACTACAAATTAAAAGTAAAAAAAGTTATATTAATTACATACTTCTCATTTATTTATCACTTTCCCTTAACATATGCGTATTGTCCTATTTAATGCTCGCCAACATACTTCTCTTACCAACCATCTACGTCAGGTAAGGGATGCTGATGGATTTGCCAGCAATAACGCTAACACGCTTTATATATTGCGTACAACTGTGGAGTAGCTACATATTCTTTGATGTAAAAACTTTTTATATGTTACATACTGCGGAGTAGCTGCATATTCTTAGATATAAAAACTTTTTATACGTTACATACCTACATACGAGAAACCAAGTTAAGTTTTATTACTTAAGATAAGTTGCCATGGTAAAACACGTTCTACTCAGGTATCACCGTACGGACATTCGATAAGCGCTCTAGTTCGAGGAACGCGACACGCGGCGAACATGCCGAGTTCGCGGAACGTGACCGGGCTGGGCACCCCGGGCGGGCGCTATCCGTACCGAGTATTGAATGTAATTTGAGCCGCGCAGACACTTGTTAATTATTTCTTAAGTTGAGCATAGGTACAACAAGCCATGTAGCTAAATTAGTCATGAATTAGTTTTGTTTTTAGAATCATTCCCTACAGTAATATTCACCACTTAAAAAGTTTCGTTCACTAGGCATTCACGGGAGCTCGGACCTAGCAAGTGACGCGGCAACCCATGCAGTTTTGTATTGAAAACTTGCTAATAAAAGTATATTCCACACTCAGGCCTTTCACAGTCTCGAGGACATACCTGACTCTAAGAATCGCATCTACCACTCTAAATGAACCCTAACATCACAAAATTCACCACTATCGGCATCAACAACAGCGATAGACCAGTTATATTTATATCCCTACAAAACCCATGACCAGCCTACAAAAAACAGTTCAAGATGAAAAAAGAAAAGTATCACCCATACTCCTCAGCACCTGGTGCAGTGCTGCCACTACAGTACTAAGTCTAAAAAGATAAAACAAGAATACTTGCTATAGTATTAACAGAGTAAATACATATAATATACCTTCACATTAGAGAAGTATATTGTATATTACCCTATTAACAGTATAGCTTAGATTATTTGACTAAAGATGACACACCCAAGAACCACAGGCATGCGGCAATCTGGACCAGGTTCCCGGGCTGTTCTTGAGATGGCAGCATTTTTGCCCCAGCATCTTAAGTCTGAATTGGCCTCTGATCATATGTATTTGATGTCAAATGCTACGGGATTAGATCCACAGTCTATGTCAGCGCAAGGAAAACTGCAGGTTGCAACTGACGTGGTTCAACTGAAACCAGTATTAGTGAGACTGTTTTGCAACAAGCAATATTCTGAAGCACAACATGTAGCACTAATGTGTAACACAATAAAGGACATATTCTTGGATGAGACCTTAAATGATGATGATACAGTGAGGATTTACCTCCAGGCAATGATTCATATAGTTGGAACTAGTCTTGCTGGGTCTAATGTAGTGAAAAATGCCTTAGAGAAAGCAGGCTTTGAACTCCAAGTAGATCAGATAGATCAAGACAACTTACAGCAAATGAATATTCTCCGTGCTGATCCAGATACACAGGCATGTAAGGATTTAGTAGGATTAGGAGAAGTAGGCAATCCAAGAATCAAAATGTTAGCATACTGTGGAGCCATCGTCCTTCTAGCAGGAAAGCAGTTGAATGAGCTTTCTGCAGATACCTGGACAAAAAGAAGGGTTCGTGGTTTGTCTGCATCTATGGGTTCTACTATAGATCCAAGTCGGATTGCTGCCTTCCAACCGAACACTGCTGTAAAATTGTATCAGAAATTAAGCTTACTACACTCGCGAGCAAAAAAATCGACTCACGCCACATTTTTTGGTTTAGGGCAAATTTTTCGCAACTGGGAAATGTTACAGGAAAAATGAGTATACCACGTTGTTATAAATTTATTCAGCTTTAAAAAACGCAACAATCATGAAAATCAGACGCATAACTTTCAGGATATGCTCGTTTGAACGGGAATTGAAATTTAACCGCCTTGAACTACCCACGAGTTGAGCGCCTTCAGGATGCATAAAAACAGGTGTTAACCTGTTTTTCTTATCAGTCGCTTATCACAAGTTGACCTGTGTACATCTCTCGCAATTGGACCACTGAAACCACCTGGAAAAAATGGACACCACCGAAAATGAAGCCGCCCAAGTCGTCGCCTTGCTGAATCAAGGACTTTCTCAGCGTTCAGTTGCCGAACAGCTGAATTTAAGTCAGTCTGCTGTCTCCAGGGTTTATCGTCGATTTGCTGAGACCGGAACCCTTACTCGGAGACCGGGATCCGGCCGTCGAAGATGCACATCCGAGAGAGAGGACCATTTCATCGTGACGACCAGTCTTCGGAATCGCCACCTGACCGGCGTTGACGTCCAGCAGCAGCTGATGCGGACCCGTGAGGTGCCCGTGAGCTCTTGGACAGTTCGCCGAAGACTTAAGCAAGCAAACCTCACCCCAAGAAGGCCAGCTACGGGGCCCAAATTGACGCAGAGACATCGGGACCTACGCAAGGATTTCGTAGCACGCTACGAAAATTGGAGCTACGAGCAATGGAGCCGGGTACTCTTCACTGATGACTGCAGAGTTTGTCTCCATGGCAGCGACAGAAGAGGACGGGTGTACCGAAGACCTGAAGAGCGGTTTGCACAATGCTGCTTCTCAGAAACAGTCGCCTACGGCGGCGGCTCCGTCATGATGTGGGCGGGCATTTCAATGGAGGCGAGGACTGAGCTGGTTTTCATCCCTGGTGGCGGCTGAGGAGGTGGATTGACCGCGGATAGGTACATCACTGACATCCTGCAGGACCATGTTGTCCCATACGCAGGTTTTTTTGACGAGGGGTTTCATTTGATGCAAGATAACGCCCCTTGTCACACCGCTGGAGTGACCAAAGCGTACCTGGCGGCGGTCGGCATTCCCACCCTTACCTGGCCACCGCTGAGTCCGGACTTGAATCCCATCGAGCACATGTGGGATTACCTGAAGAGGAAGGTTCGAGCGCGGGATCCAGCCCCGGAGACGATTTTGGCCCTTCAAGCTGCTTTGGTCGAGGAATGGGACGTTTGCCCGCAGGACACCATCAGAAAGCTGATAAGATCCATGAGGAACCGTATCGAGTGTGTAAGAAACGCCTATGGTGGCAATACGCGGTATTAAAATGAAAAATAAACGGTTTTTCCTCCATAAAATTTGTTTTCTTTCAATGTTGTGGTTATGAAATTAACCAGTTTTCCCCCACTTTGTGAAAAATCACGTTTTTTTTCAGAACCTGAAAAAAATATGACTTGCATTTGATATTTTCTGAAAGCTTACATTTCCAGCTTTCAGAAAATGCTACTATGCTACGAATACCTATATTAGTTTTAGAGATATTGCACATTGAAATTCAAAAAAATGTTGAGTCGATTTTTTTGCTCGCGAGTGTACATCCCTTAAAAAGTGCAATGGTAAGACTGCTATTTGGGCTAGCAAGACCTGGGACCGTAACTGGGAATCTATCCATGCTGACACTTTTGGCTTGGTCAGATATAAATCATATTCGTATGGTTCAAGAGTATATTTTTGAAAGATATCCAGAATTACTATCCATAAAGCAAATACAAGGCTCTTGTTTAGGAGTTCTTAAGGAATCTTGGGAATATTTGAAGACTCTGCCTGAACATGAGATACCATATGCCAAAATGCTATATAGCCCAATGCAAACAAAGTCATTACAGAGATACAGGTTTGTGTTGTTGATAGATGCCTCAAACGCTGTGGGAGAGTATCTACATTAATCCTTCAAGAACTATCAAGGGGCCACAGAAGGATCAGCAGGCCAGGCAATTAAGAAGACTGTCAGTGAGTACTTGGAGGCTCTGACCAAGACAGGACAGTCGTTCGCCCAGGCAGCTACTGTGGCTACTACTAGCCAAGAGCTACTCACCAATATTGTAGCGTGTAATCTCGCTACAACTCCTGCTTACCGATTTTCACATTCTTTTTCGATACTAATTAAGTAATTTCATTCCATTTACTGAAATTTAACTTCGCTAGAAAGATTTCTCCAAGAGTGACATCTGTCACTTAGGTTTGTTTGAGACAACTATAATATCCTTTAAATTCTAAATTTTGATGTTTGTTTAGGCTATCTTGCAAGCGTTTTTTCAATAAAACGAAACGCAGGTGACGAGGTTGTTGTCAGTGGTTTGTTTTTCCTGTCTTTTCGATCTGCCATCGGGACATGTAGATATCGTTTCGTGGTGATTGCATTTAATTTGTTTCCATCTGCGAAGAAAATATGGTTTTCGAGTTGAAAAGTGGGCGCGATGATTCCCTGCGCTGAAAGGAGATCGCTCTCGTAAGTATTTTACAGAAATCGTTGTGCTAAACTCAGTCATGGCATTAACCTATGACGATTCTTGATGGTAATGTTTTTCTCGTTGTTTACAGTTTTGAGAAGTCACATTTGCTGCTTTTAGCGATGCCGCGTCCTACAATTGAAAAGGCGTAAGTAGTTTTGTGATTCTTTAAAGTTATTAGGTCGAAATACGCAATTAACACTTCCGTTTTTTGACACCATTTTTCTGTTTGTTCACAGATCCTAGACATAAATTAGGATGCTTTTTTTATGGAAGCTTAGTTTTCTATTAGGCTTATTTCTAGCCTTAAGCTTTCTTAGGCATACTTTTTGAACCCTTCCTGGTTCACTTTATAATGTCTCAAGAGACTACAATGTTGGTACTGCTATGTCCAATTTTCTTTTGATGCCTTTTTAGTAAGTTTAACTTGCCACCCTCCCCGGGTTAAGGGCTGTATTCGTCCGGTTAGGAGGAACACACTTCATTCTTTCCAAGGCTCTGCTAACATCCTGCACCCTTTTATAACTATAATTCAGTTGTTAATAGCGTTCGCTTTGTTCTGGACTCTTTACTCATTTGCCTCCTTTAATAAGGCTAATTATTTCCTAAATTTTGAACAAATTAATATCCCACTCGACTGCGAGGAGATTCATCGACTGCATCTTCTTTGACGGCGTGTGAGCCTCGGCTACTCTACAGCCAGTGCGGAGCTGCATCCCTGAGACTGTGAAAGACCATTGGAGAGCCCGGAGTGAACCAAGCCTTTAGCTACTTAACTTTAATTAGTGGTAACCCCACTAAACAGGTCGGTGACATCTTTTTACCAGTATCAAGTGCCTTAGAACCTTAGAAAATAGAAACCGTATTTCCTAACTTGGGATTTAATGTCTAACTTTAAGACCTAGCTTAATTTTAGCTTATGTTCTAGCCTCTTAAGGTCCGGTACATAGAGACAATATACAAGTTCATTTGATAATTCTCTTGTTTGATTTATAAGTTAACTTTGATACCCTTTCCGCTGTCCTATATTCTTAAGCACTGGACTTGAGATTAAAAGCTCCAGCGTTCTACTTTAGACTCTGCTTTTCCGGCATTATTGAAAGAAAGAAAGAAAGAAAGAAAACATTTATTCGTGGACAAAACAATGGGTGTAAAAAACAAAACACAGAACGTAAAAAAAAATACATGGTCCACGAAAAGGCCCCGACTCAGCATGGTGCTAACCTAGAAGGCCAGCGCTGGTCTTCCGTCGGAGCCTATTGGACTGGAGGCCTGGCGCCCGTTGTTTTGTATGGATAGTAGTACCTCCTAGAGGAGCTTATCTTTTAGTTTATTTGTTTTTTGGCAACCAGTCTTGTTCCCAGTAGCTCCCTCTGACGCCATCAGGTGTAAATTTCATTTTTTTCCTTTTACATGTGTGTAGCTCACCCGAGATTACATGACAATATACAAACAGGAGAAGATTTATTCAATAGGTGTATGGCCAATCTAGAAATACAAGTATCAGGTTTTTTTTACTGTGTTTTTTTTCAACACAGACATAACAATGTTTATTATAAGATTCAAAGCACTGCTACAGAGAAACATTTTTTATAAGATATATATTAAAGTAACAATTGCCAGTACATGCTACCCATTTATTTCGATTTTTAGACTCAGGTCAGGACACCTTTTACAGGCCATTTTTAGACAACACAACACATTTAATATTGCCAATTGATATGGTAAAAATTAAGTTCCATTTTTGAATTCAACATCAATATAATTGTTAGCAATGGAGTGGAATAAAGATAAGACGCTGTATTTTATTTAATTGGGAGTAGCCCATAATTTTGGACGTGCTGCCTAATAATCATAAGGACAAGCTTTTAAGACAAAGTGGGATGCAAGACATCAAAATATATTACCAGTTGATATTACTAGCAAATTATTTTTATTTTAAGTCGCAGAACAGTGACAAAACACCATAACTTCTCTATGCCATATTGTGTGCAAGCACTGCTACAGAAAAACATTTTTTATAAAATATATATTAAAGTAACAATTGCCAGTACATGCTACCCATTTATTTCGATTTTAAGACTCAGGTCAGGACACCTTTTACAGGCCATTTTTAGACAATACAATACATTTAATATTGCCAATTGATATGGTAAAAATTAAGTTCCCATTTTAATACACAGGACACCAGATTACAGACAGATCATTTTTAAATTCAACATCAATATAATTGTTTGCAATGGAGTGGAATAAAGATAAGACGCTGTATTTTATTTCATTGGGAGCGGCCCTAAATTAGGGATGTGCTGCCTAATAATCATAAGGACAAGCTTTTAAGACAAAGTGGGATGCAAGAAATCAAAATATATTACCAGTTGATATTACTAGCAAATTATTTTCATTTTAAGTCGCAGAACAGTGACAAAACACCATAACTTCTCTATGCCATATTGTGTGCAAGCACTGCTACAGAAAAACATTTTTTATAAAATATATATTAAAGTAACAATTGCCAGTACATGCTACCCATTTATTTCGATTTTAAGACTCAGGTCAGGACACCTTTTACAGGCCATTTTTAGACAATACAATACATTTAATATTGCCAATTGATATGGTAAAAACTAAGTTCCATTTTAATACACAGGACACCAGATTACAGAAAGATCATTTTTAAATTCAACATCAATATAATTGTTTGCAATGGAGTGGAATAAAGATAAGACGCTGTATTTTATTTAATTGGGAGCGGCCCATAATTAGGGATGTGCTGCCTAATAATCATAAGGACAAGCTTTTAAGACAAAGTGGGATGCAAGAAATCAAAATATATTACCAGTTGATATTACTAGCAAATTATTTTCATTTTAAGTCGCAGAACAGTGACAAAACACCATAACTTCTCTATGCCATATTGTGTGCAAGCACTGCTACAGAAAAACATTTTTTATAAAATATATATTAAAGTAACAATTGCCAGTACATGCTACCCATTTATTTCGATTTTAAGACTCAGGTCAGGACAACTTTTACAGGCCATTTTTAGACAATACAATATAATATATAATGATATTACTAGCAAATTATTTTCATTTTAAGTCGCAGAACAGTGACAAAACACCATAACTTCTCTATGCCATATTATGTGCAAGCACTGCTACAGAAAAGCATTTTTTATAAAATATATATTAAAGTAACAATTGCCAGTACATGCTACCCATTTATTTCGATTTAAACCTTTTACAGGCCATTTTTAGACAATACAATACATTTAATATTGCCAATTGATATGGTAAAAATTAAGTTCCATTTTATACACAGGACACCAGATTACAGAAAGATCATTTTTGAATTCAACATCAATATAATTGTTTGCAATGGAGTGGAATAAAGATAAGACGCTGTATTTTATTTAATTGGGAGCGGCCCATAATTAGGGATGTGCTGCCTAATAATCATAAGGACAAGCTTTTAAGACAAAGTGGGATGCAAGAAATCAAAATATATTACCAGTTGATATTACTAGCAAATTATTTTCATTTTAAGTCGCAGAACAGTGACAAAACACCATAACTTCTCTATGCCATATTGTGTGCAAGCACTGCTACAGAAAAACATTTTTTATAAAATATATATTAAAGTAACAATTGCCAGTACATGCTACCCATTTATTTCGATTTTAAGACTCAGGTCAGGACACCTTTTACAGGCCATTTTTAGACAATACAATACATTTAATATTGCCAATTGATATGGTAAAAACTAAGTTCCATTTTAATACACAGGACACCAGATTACAGAAAGATCATTTTTAAATTCAACATCAATATAATTGTTTGCAATGGAGTGGAATAAAGATAAGACGCTGTATTTTATTTAATTGGGAGCGGCCCATAATTAGGGATGTGCTGCCTAATAATCATAAGGACAAGCTTTTAAGACAAAGTGTGATGCAAGAAATCAAAATATATTACCAGTTGATATTACTAGCAAATTATTTTCATTTTAAGTCGCAGAACAGTGACAAAACACCATAACTTCTCTATGCCATATTGTGTGCAAGCACTGCTACAGAAAAACATTTTTTATAGAATATATATTAAAGTAACAATTGCCAGTACATGCTACCCATTTATTTCGATTTTAAGACTCAGGTCAGGACAACTTTTACAGGCCATTTTTAGACAATACAATATAATATATAATGATATTACTAGCAAATTATTTTCATTTTAAGTCGCAGAACAGTGACAAAACACCATAACTTCTCTATGCCATATTATGTGCAAGCACTGCTACAGAAAAGCATTTTTTATAAAATATATATTAAAGTAACAATTGCCAGTACATGCTACCCATTTATTTCGATTTAAACCTTTTACAGGCCATTTTTAGACAATACAATACATTTAATATTGCCAATTGATATGGTAAAAATTAAGTTCCATTTTATACACAGGACACCAGATTACAGAAAGATCATTTTTGAATTCAACATCAATATAATTGTTTGCAATGGAGTGGAATAAAGATAAGACGCTGTATTTTATTTAATTGGGAGCGGCCCATAATTAGGGATGTGCTGCCTAATAATCATAAGGACAAGCTTTTAAGACAAAGTGGGATGCAAGAAATCAAAATATATTACCAGTTGATATTACTAGCAAATTATTTTCATTTTAAGTCGCAGAACAGTGACAAAACACCATAACTTCTCTATGCCATATTGTGTGCAAGCACTGCTACAGAAAAACATTTTTTATAAAATATATATTAAAGTAACAATTGCCAGTACATGCTACCCATTTATTTCGATTTTAAGACTCAGGTCAGGACACCTTTTACAGGCCATTTTTAGACAATACAATACATTTAATATTGCCAATTGATATGGTAAAAACTAAGTTCCATTTTAATACACAGGACACCAGATTACAGAAAGATCATTTTTAAATTCAACATCAATATAATTGTTTGCAATGGAGTGGAATAAAGATAAGACGCTGTATTTTATTTAATTGGGAGCGGCCCATAATTAGGGATGTGCTGCCTAATAATCATAAGGACAAGCTTTTAAGACAAAGTGTGATGCAAGAAATCAAAATATATTACCAGTTGATATTACTAGCAAATTATTTTCATTTTAAGTCGCAGAACAGTGACAAAACACCATAACTTCTCTATGCCATATTGTGTGCAAGCACTGCTACAGAAAAACATTTTTTATAAAATATATATTAAAGTAACAATTGCCAGTACATGCTACCCATTTATTTCGATTTTAAGACTCAGGTCAGGACACCTTTTACAGGCCATTTTTAGACAATACAATACATTTAATATTGCCAATTGATATGGTAAAAACTAAGTTCCATTTTAATACACAGGACACCAGATTACAGAAAGATCATTTTTAAATTCAACATCAATATAATTGTTTGCAATGGAGTGGAATAAAGATAAGACGCTGTATTTTATTTAATTGGGAGCGGCCCATAATTAGGGATGTGCTGCCTAATAATCATAAGGACAAGCTTTTAAGACAAAGTGGGATGCAAGAAATCAAAATATATTACCAGTTGATATTACTAGCAAATTATTTTTATTTTAAGTCGCAGAACAGTGACAAAACACCATAACTTCCCTATGCCATATTGTGTGCAAACACTGCTACAGAAAAACTTTTTTTATAAGATATATATTAAAGTAACAATTGCCAGTACATGCTACCCATTTATTTCGATTTTAAGACTCAGGTCAGGACACCTTTTACAGGCCATTTTTAGACAATACAATACATTTAATATTGCCAATTGATATGGTAAAAATTAAGTTCCATTTTAATACACAGGACACCAGATTACAGACAGATCATTTTTAAATTCAACATCAATATAACTGTTTGCAATGGAGTGGAATAAAGATAAGACGCTGTATTTTATTTAATTGGGAGCGGCCCATAATTAGGGACGTGCTGCCTAATAATCATAAGGACAAGCTTTTAAGACAAAGTGGGATGCAAGAAATCAAAATATATTACCAGTTGATATTACTAGCAAATTATTTTCATTTTAAGTCGCAGAACAGTGACAAAACACCATAACTTCTCTATGCCATATTGTGTGCAAGTACTGCTACAGAAAAGCATTTTTTATAAAATATATATTAAAGTAACAATTGCCAGTACATGCTACCCATTTATTTCGATTTTAAGACTCAGGTCAGGACACCTTTTACAGGCCATTTTTAGACAATACAATACATTTAATATTGCCAATTGATATGGTAAAAATTAAGTTCCATTTTAATACACAGGACACCAGATTACAGACAGATCATTTTTAAATTCAACATCAATATAATTGTTTGCAATGGAGTGGAATAAAGATAAGACGCTGTATTTTATTTAATTGGGAGCGGCCCATAATTAGGGACGTGCTGCCTAATAATCATAAGGACAAGCTTTTAAGACAAAGTGGGATGCAAGAAATCAAAATATATTACCAGTTGATATTACTAGCAAATTATTTTCATTTTAAGTCGCAGAACAGTGACAAAACACCATAACTTCTCTATGCCATATTGTGTGCAAGTACTGCTACAGAAAAGCATTTTTTATAAAATATATATTAAAGTAACAATTGCCAGTACATGCTACCCATTTATTTCGATTTAAACCTTTTACAGGCCATTTTTAGACAATACAATACATTTAATATTGCCAATTGATATGGTAAAAATTAAGTTCCATTTTATACACAGGACACCAGATTACAGAAATATCATTTTTGAATTCAACATCAATATAATTGTTTGCAATGGAGTGGAATAAACATAAGACGCTGTATTTTATTTAATTGGGAGCGGCCCATAATTAGGGATGTGCTGCCTAATAATCATAAGGACAAGCTTTTAAGACAAAGTGTGATGCAAGAAATCAAAATATATTACCAGTTGATATTACTAGCAAATTATTTTCATTTTAAGTCGCAGAACAGTGACAAAACACCATAACTTCTCTATGCCATATTGTGTGCAAGCACTGCTACAGAAAAACATTTTTTATAAAATATATATTAAAGTAACAATTGCCAGTACATGCTACCCATTTATTTCGATTTTAAGACTCAGGTCAGGACACCTTTTACAGGCCATTTTTAGACAATACAATACATTTAATATTGCCAATTGATATGGTAAAAACTAAGTTCCATTTTAATACACAGGACACCAGATTACAGACAGATCATTTTTAAATTCAACATCAATATAATTGTTTGCAATGGAGTGGAATAAAGATAAGACGCTGTATTTTATTTAATTGGGAGCGGCCCATAATTAGGGACGTGCTGCCTAATAATCATAAGGACAAGCTTTTAAGACAAAGTGGGATGCAAGAAATCAAAATATATTACCAGTTGATATTACTAGCAAATTATTTTCATTTTAAGTCGCAGAACAGTGACAAAACACCATAACTTCTCTATGCCATATTGTGTGCAAGCACTGCTACAGAAAAACATTTTTTATAAAATATATATTAAAGTAACAATTGCCAGTACATGCTACCCATTTATTTCGATTTTAAGACTCAGGTCAGGACACCTTTTACAGGCCATTTTTAGACAATACAATACATTTAATATTGCCAATTGATATGGTAAAAACTAAGTTCCATTTTAATACACAGGACACCAGATTACAGAAAGATCATTTTTAAATTCAACATCAATATAATTGTTTGCAATGGAGTGGAATAAAGATAAGACGCTGTATTTTATTTAATTGGGAGCGGCCCATAATTAGGGATGTGCTGCCTAATAATCATAAGGACAAGCTTTTAAGACAAAGTGGGATGCAAGAAATCAAAATATATTACCAGTTGATATTACTAGCAAATTATTTTTATTTTAAGTCGCAGAACAGTGACAAAACACCATAACTTCCCTATGCCATATTGTGTGCAAACACTGCTACAGAAAAACATTTTTTATAAGATATATATTAAAGTAACAATTGCCAGTACATGCTACCCATTTATTTCGATTTTAAGACTCAGGTCAGGACACCTTTTACAGGCCATTTTTAGACAATACAATACATTTAATATTGCCAATTGATATGGTAAAAATTAAGTTCCATTTTAATACACAGGACACCAGATTACAGACAGATCATTTTTAAATTCAACATCAATATAATTGTTTGCAATGGAGTGGAATAAAGATAAGACGCTGTATTTTATTTAATTGGGAGCGGCCCATAATTAGGGACGTGCTGCCTAATAATCATAAGGACAAGCTTTTAAGACAAAGTGGGATGCAAGAAATCAAAATATATTACCAGTTGATATTACTAGCAAATTATTTTCATTTTAAGTCGCAGAACAGTGACAAAACACCATAACTTCTCTATGCCATATTGTGTGCAAGCACTGCTACAGAAAAACATTTTTTATAAAATATATATTAAAGTAACAATTGCCAGTACATGCTACCCATTTATTTCGATTTTAAGACTCAGGTCAGGACACCTTTTACAGGCCATTTTTAGACAATACAATACATTTAATATTGCCAATTGATATGGTAAAAATTAAGTTCCATTTTAATACACAGGACACCAGATTACAGACAGATCATTTTTAAATTCAACATCAATATAATTGTTTGCAATGGAGTGGAATAAAGATAAGACGCTGTATTTTATTTAATTGGGAGCGGCCCATAATTAGGGACGTGCTGCCTAATAATCATAAGGACAAGCTTTTAAGACAAAGTGGGATGCAAGAAATCAAAATATATTACCAGTTGATATTACTAGCAAATTATTTTCATTTTAAGTCGCAGAACAGTGACAAAACACCATAACTTCTCTATGCCATATTGTGTGCAAGCACTGCTACAGAAAAACATTTTTTATAAAATATATATTAAAGTAACAATTGCCAGTACATGCTACCCATTTATTTCGATTTTAAGACTCAGGTCAGGACACCTTTTACAGGCCATTTTTAGACAATACAATACATTTAATATTGCCAATTGATATGGTAAAAACTAAGTTCCATTTTAATACACAGGACACCAGATTACAGAAAGATCATTTTTAAATTCAACATCAATATAATTGTTTGCAATGGAGTGGAATAAAGATAAGACGCTGTATTTTATTTAATTGGGAGCGGCCCATAATTAGGGATGTGCTGCCTAATAATCATAAGGACAAGCTTTTAAGACAAAGTGTGATGCAAGAAATCAAAATATATTACCAGTTGATATTACTAGCAAATTATTTTCATTTTAAGTCGCAGAACAGTGACAAAACACCATAACTTCTCTATGCCATATTGTGTGCAAGCACTGCTACAGAAAAACATTTTTTATAGAATATATATTAAAGTAACAATTGCCAGTACATGCTACCCATTTATTTCGATTTTAAGACTCAGGTCAGGACAACTTTTACAGGCCATTTTTAGACAATACAATATAATATATAATGATATTACTAGCAAATTATTTTCATTTTAAGTCGCAGAACAGTGACAAAACACCATAACTTCTCTATGCCATATTATGTGCAAGCACTGCTACATAAAAGCATTTTTTATAAAATATATATTAAAGTAACAATTGCCAGTACATGCTACCCATTTATTTCGATTTAAACCTTTTACAGGCCATTTTTAGACAATACAATACATTTAATATTGCCAATTGATATGGTAAAAATTAAGTTCCATTTTATACACAGGACACCAGATTACAGAAAGATCATTTTTGAATTCAACATCAATATAATTGTTTGCAATGGAGTGGAATAAAGATAAGACGCTGTATTTTATTTAATTGGGAGCGGCCCATAATTAGGGATGTGCTGCCTAATAATCATAAGGACAAGCTTTTAAGACAAAGTGGGATGCAAGAAATCAAAATATATTACCAGTTGATATTACTAGCAAATTATTTTCATTTTAAGTCGCAGAACAGTGACAAAACACCATAACTTCTCTATGCCATATTGTGTGCAAGCACTGCTACAGAAAAACATTTTTTATAAAATATATATTAAAGTAACAATTGCCAGTACATGCTACCCATTTATTTCGATTTTAAGACTCAGGTCAGGACACCTTTTACAGGCCATTTTTAGACAATACAATACATTTAATATTGCCAATTGATATGGTAAAAACTAAGTTCCATTTTAATACACAGGACACCAGATTACAGAAAGATCATTTTTAAATTCAACATCAATATAATTGTTTGCAATGGAGTGGAATAAAGATAAGACGCTGTATTTTATTTAATTGGGAGCGGCCCATAATTAGGGATGTGCTGCCTAATAATCATAAGGACAAGCTTTTAAGACAAAGTGTGATGCAAGAAATCAAAATATATTACCAGTTGATATTACTAGCAAATTATTTTCATTTTAAGTCGCAGAACAGTGACAAAACACCATAACTTCTCTATGCCATATTGTGTGCAAGCACTGCTACAGAAAAACATTTTTTATAAAATATATATTAAAGTAACAATTGCCAGTACATGCTACCCATTTATTTCGATTTTAAGACTCAGGTCAGGACACCTTTTACAGGCCATTTTTAGACAATACAATACATTTAATATTGCCAATTGATATGGTAAAAACTAAGTTCCATTTTAATACACAGGACACCAGATTACAGAAAGATCATTTTTAAATTCAACATCAATATAATTGTTTGCAATGGAGTGGAATAAAGATAAGACGCTGTATTTTATTTAATTGGGAGCGGCCCATAATTAGGGATGTGCTGCCTAATAATCATAAGGACAAGCTTTTAAGACAAAGTGGGATGCAAGAAATCAAAATATATTACCAGTTGATATTACTAGCAAATTATTTTTATTTTAAGTCGCAGAACAGTGACAAAACACCATAACTTCCCTATGCCATATTGTGTGCAAACACTGCTACAGAAAAACTTTTTTTATAAGATATATATTAAAGTAACAATTGCCAGTACATGCTACCCATTTATTTCGATTTTAAGACTCAGGTCAGGACACCTTTTACAGGCCATTTTTAGACAATACAATACATTTAATATTGCCAATTGATATGGTAAAAATTAAGTTCCATTTTAATACACAGGACACCAGATTACAGACAGATCATTTTTAAATTCAACATCAATATAACTGTTTGCAATGGAGTGGAATAAAGATAAGACGCTGTATTTTATTTAATTGGGAGCGGCCCATAATTAGGGACGTGCTGCCTAATAATCATAAGGACAAGCTTTTAAGACAAAGTGGGATGCAAGAAATCAAAATATATTACCAGTTGATATTACTAGCAAATTATTTTCATTTTAAGTCGCAGAACAGTGACAAAACACCATAACTTCTCTATGCCATATTGTGTGCAAGTACTGCTACAGAAAAGCATTTTTTATAAAATATATATTAAAGTAACAATTGCCAGTACATGCTACCCATTTATTTCGATTTTAAGACTCAGGTCAGGACACCTTTTACAGGCCATTTTTAGACAATACAATACATTTAATATTGCCAATTGATATGGTAAAAATTAAGTTCCATTTTAATACACAGGACACCAGATTACAGACAGATCATTTTTAAATTCAACATCAATATAATTGTTTGCAATGGAGTGGAATAAAGATAAGACGCTGTATTTTATTTAATTGGGAGCGGCCCATAATTAGGGACGTGCTGCCTAATAATCATAAGGACAAGCTTTTAAGACAAAGTGGGATGCAAGAAATCAAAATATATTACCAGTTGATATTACTAGCAAATTATTTTCATTTTAAGTCGCAGAACAGTGACAAAACACCATAACTTCTCTATGCCATATTGTGTGCAAGTACTGCTACAGAAAAGCATTTTTTATAAAATATATATTAAAGTAACAATTGCCAGTACATGCTACCCATTTATTTCGATTTAAACCTTTTACAGGCCATTTTTAGACAATACAATACATTTAATATTGCCAATTGATATGGTAAAAATTAAGTTCCATTTTATACACAGGACACCAGATTACAGAAATATCATTTTTGAATTCAACATCAATATAATTGTTTGCAATGGAGTGGAATAAACATAAGACGCTGTATTTTATTTAATTGGGAGCGGCCCATAATTAGGGATGTGCTGCCTAATAATCATAAGGACAAGCTTTTAAGACAAAGTGTGATGCAAGAAATCAAAATATATTACCAGTTGATATTACTAGCAAATTATTTTCATTTTAAGTCGCAGAACAGTGACAAAACACCATAACTTCTCTATGCCATATTGTGTGCAAGCACTGCTACAGAAAAACATTTTTTATAAAATATATATTAAAGTAACAATTGCCAGTACATGCTACCCATTTATTTCGATTTTAAGACTCAGGTCAGGACACCTTTTACAGGCCATTTTTAGACAATACAATACATTTAATATTGCCAATTGATATGGTAAAAACTAAGTTCCATTTTAATACACAGGACACCAGATTACAGACAGATCATTTTTAAATTCAACATCAATATAATTGTTTGCAATGGAGTGGAATAAAGATAAGACGCTGTATTTTATTTAATTGGGAGCGGCCCATAATTAGGGACGTGCTGCCTAATAATCATAAGGACAAGCTTTTAAGACAAAGTGGGATGCAAGAAATCAAAATATATTACCAGTTGATATTACTAGCAAATTATTTTCATTTTAAGTCGCAGAACAGTGACAAAACACCATAACTTCTCTATGCCATATTGTGTGCAAGCACTGCTACAGAAAAACATTTTTTATAAAATATATATTAAAGTAACAATTGCCAGTACATGCTACCCATTTATTTCGATTTTAAGACTCAGGTCAGGACACCTTTTACAGGCCATTTTTAGACAATACAATACATTTAATATTGCCAATTGATATGGTAAAAACTAAGTTCCATTTTAATACACAGGACACCAGATTACAGAAAGATCATTTTTAAATTCAACATCAATATAATTGTTTGCAATGGAGTGGAATAAAGATAAGACGCTGTATTTTATTTAATTGGGAGCGGCCCATAATTAGGGATGTGCTGCCTAATAATCATAAGGACAAGCTTTTAAGACAAAGTGGGATGCAAGAAATCAAAATATATTACCAGTTGATATTACTAGCAAATTATTTTTATTTTAAGTCGCAGAACAGTGACAAAACACCATAACTTCCCTATGCCATATTGTGTGCAAACACTGCTACAGAAAAACATTTTTTATAAGATATATATTAAAGTAACAATTGCCAGTACATGCTACCCATTTATTTCGATTTTAAGACTCAGGTCAGGACACCTTTTACAGGCCATTTTTAGACAATACAATACATTTAATATTGCCAATTGATATGGTAAAAATTAAGTTCCATTTTAATACACAGGACACCAGATTACAGACAGATCATTTTTAAATTCAACATCAATATAATTGTTTGCAATGGAGTGGAATAAAGATAAGACGCTGTATTTTATTTAATTGGGAGCGGCCCATAATTAGGGACGTGCTGCCTAATAATCATAAGGACAAGCTTTTAAGACAAAGTGGGATGCAAGAAATCAAAATATATTACCAGTTGATATTACTAGCAAATTATTTTCATTTTAAGTCGCAGAACAGTGACAAAACACCATAACTTCTCTATGCCATATTGTGTGCAAGCACTGCTACAGAAAAACATTTTTTATAAAATATATATTAAAGTAACAATTGCCAGTACATGCTACCCATTTATTTCGATTTTAAGACTCAGGTCAGGACACCTTTTACAGGCCATTTTTAGACAATACAATACATTTAATATTGCCAATTGATATGGTAAAAGTTAAGTTCCATTTTAATACACAGGACACCAGATTACAGAAAGATCATTTTTAAATTCAACATCAATATAATTGTTTGCAATGGAGTGGAATAAAGATAAGACGCTGTATTTTATTTAATTGGGAGCGGCCCATAATTAGGGACGTGCTGCCTAATAATCATAAGGCCAAGCTTTTAAGACAAAGTGGGATGCAAGAAATCAAAATATATTACCAGTTGATATTACTAGCAAATTATTTTCATTTTAAGTCGCAGAACAGTGACAAAACACCATAACTTCTCTATGCCATATTGTGTGCAAGCACTGCTACAGAAAAACATTTTTTATAAAATATATATTAAAGTAACAATTGCCAGTACATGCTACCCATTTATTTCGATTTTAAGACTCAGGTCAGGACACCTTTTACAGGACATTTTTAGACAATACAATACATTTAATATTGCCAATTGATATGGTAAAAATTAAGTTCCATTTTAATACACAGGACACCAGATTACAGAAAGATCATTTTTAAATTCAACATCAATATAATTGTTTGCAATGGAGTGGAATAAAGATAAGACGCTGTATTTTATTTAATTGGGAGCGGCCCATAATTAGGGATGTGCTGCCTAATAATCATAAGGACAAGCTTTTAAGACAAAGTGGGATGCAAGAAATCAAAATATATTACCAGTTGATATTACTAGCAAATTATTTTCATTTTAAGTCGCAGAACAGCGACAAAACACCATAACTTCTCTATGCCATATTGTGTGCAAGCACTGCTACAGAAAAACACTTTTTATAAAATATATATTAAAGTAACAATTGCCAGTATATGCTACCCATTTATTTCGATTTTAAGACTCGGGTCAGGACACCTTTTACAGGCCATTTTTAGACAATACAATACATTTAATATTGCCAATTGATATGGTAAAAATTAAGTTCCATTTTATACACAGGACACCAGATTACAGAAAGATCATTTTTGAATTCAACATCAATATAATTGTTTGCAATGGAGTGGAATAAAGATAAGACGCTGTATTTTATTTAATTGGGAGCGGCCCATAATTAGGGATGTGCTGCCTAATAATCATAAGGACAAGCTTTTAAGACAAAGTGGGATGCAAGAAATCAAAATATATTACCAGTTGATATTACTAGCAAATTATTTTCATTTTAAGTCGCAGAACAGTGACAAAACACCATAACTTCTCTATGCCATATTGTGTGCAAGTACTGCTACAGAAAAGCATTTTTTATAAAATATATATTAAAGTAACAATTGCCAGTACATGCTACCCATTTATTTCGATTTAAACCTTTTACAGGCCATTTTTAGACAATACAATACATTTAATATTGCCAATTGATATGGTAAAAATTAAGTTCCATTTTATACACAGGACACCAGATTATTTGAATTCAACATCAATATAATTGTTTGCAATGGAGTGGAATAAAGATAAGACGCTGTATTTAATTTAATTGGGAGCGGCCCATAATTAGGGATGTGCTGCCTAATAATCATAAGGACAAGCTTTTAAGACAAAGTGGGATGCAAGAAATCAAAATATATTACCAGTTGATATTACTAGCAAATTATTTTCATTTTAAGTCGCAGAACAGTTACAAAACACCATAACTTCTCTATGCCATATTGTGTGCAAGAACTGCTACAGAAAAACATTTTTTATAAAATATATATTAAAGTAACAATTGCCAGTACATGCTACCCATTTATTTCGATTTTAAGACTCAGGTCAGGACACCTTTTACAGGCCATTTTTAGACAATACAATACATTTAATATTGCCAATTGATATGGTAAAAATTAAGTTCCATTTTATACACAGGACACCAGATTACAGAAAGATCATTTTTGAATTCAACATCAATATAATTGTTTGCAATGGAGTGGGATAAAGATAAGACTCTGTATTTTATTCAATTGGGAGCGGCCTATAATTTGGGACATGCTGTCTAATAATCATAAGGACAAGTTTTTAAGACAAAGCGGGATGCAAGGCATCAAAATTGTATATTACCAATTGATATTACTAACAATTAATTTATATTTTTAGCCGCAGAACAGTGACAAAACACCATAACTTATCTATGCCATATTGTGTGCAGGTTTAAATATTGTAATGCTCATTTTGTCAGTTCCTATTTACAATAATTAATTTTGCATTTTAAGACCCCAAAAACCAGACTACAGAAGGATAATTTCTAGACAAGACCGTTAATATTGCCAATTGATATTGTAATTTTCGTTGGGCAGTCGTATAAAAATTAAGTTCCATTTTAATATACAGGACACCAGACTAAAGAAACATTTTAATTTTTTTTTATCAACATTATTATTATATTGACAGTTGGTATTATAAATAAATAAGCTCATTTCATTATTAACAAATAATTGTCATTGTATGCCGCAGGACAGTGACAAAACACCATATATTCAGCAGGTTTGAATATTGTAAAGCTCATTCGGTCAAGACCTGGTTTTCCATCCTAAAATGTAACAACTATAAATACCCGAAGTTTGTAGTTAATCGAATCCGTGAGATGACACAAAAAGTGTCCGACACCAGAGCCGGATCAATTGGAGACTATATAAAGAATAAATTTACATATTAAAAGCCAACAGTAGTACTAATTACTTCTGAAAAAAAAATCCTATTTTCAATAATTAATTTGCATTACAAGACTCCGAAAACCAAACTACAGAAAGATCATTTTTAGACAACACTATATAATATTGCCAATTGATATTGTAAAAATTAAGTTTCATATTAATTCACAGGACACTAGACTTGAAGACACCATTTTTGAATTTAAAATCAAAATATATTGGCTGTTGAAATTATTAACAAATAATTTTCATTTTAAGCCGCAGCAGGACAGTGAAAAAACACAATAACTTATCTACGTCATAGTGCATGCAGCTTTAAATATTGTGAAGCTCATTTTGCCAGTTCATAGCGTCAATTATTACTTGCATGTCAAGACTCCGAACACCCAAACTACAGAAAGATCATTTTTAGACAAAATCATTTCATATTCTTAGTTGTTCTATATCAGTTGTCAACCATTTTATTTTAATTATGCCCCATTGCATTTAGTTTAGCACCATATCATTCAATATCACATTTTACACAGGTAGTATTAAACTTAATCAATTTCCAATCGGTGACTGGAAGACCAAGAAACCCAAATTAGGACATAAAACGCAGGACGGACCAAAAAACCAAGGACTAGAGCAAGTAAGTACATCCTTAAAACATTTTCTCTGACAAAATAGAGCCTAAAACCAACAAGTCTCATTTGTAGAGCAAATAATAACAGCTTTTTTTCTATAATTGGATAGGATATAAGAAAATACCTACCATTGAAATGAATAAGATACGGAGTTTTGTCATCAACATAAACACACCCAACCACCACACAATTTTTTTCTTATCATTGTTGTAGACAAGACCGAGATAAAACCAATTTAGTATATAAGATGCAGAACAGACCAAAACCCATAACTCTAGTGAGTAGAGCCGGAAACCATCCGGTATAGCAAATAATATTAGCCCTCTATAACAAGTATTGTTCGAAGGAAACAAGCTCTATCATCAAACTGGCCGTCCCATTAATTATTTCCATAGCGCTCTTTTGACATTCACTTGATGACCTCTTTATTACATTTAAATTTCATATCCCTATTTCGACCCAAAAAACCCCAGATACATATTGCGATGGAATTCATGACCTTTTCCAGAACAATTAATTAAAACACATTATCGAGCATTGATCTCAAAAAGAACAAAAGGACGCGTTGAGTCCAAAGAGATGGCGTAACCGCTCCAGAAAACGCGAACAAGATTTCGTTTCAGTTAACGAGTAAGACAGGCCACTTTATAACAACCAAACAATTGAATCCAAGAAGATTATTTCACTCACACAACAACTTTGTACTAAGTAAAATTGGAATCGATCGGACTGCCCTAAAATGGCGGCGAGCTGCCATGTAATGTAATTGCTTTTATGCACTTTACACGAGAGTGAACTGCACTGGACGGCGGCGAAGCGAAAATGGCCGAGCAGTGAGCACGCCGCGCCGAGCACCAACCAAAGAGAATGCAAGTTTGATTGCGCTGCGCTTGCAATATGTTATGGTCGGGTCATGCCACACTTGGCGGTGTTTGCGCAAATATTCGTGTTGCATCTTTTTTCTTCCTACGGCAAATGAAAGAGAGGCAGCGACGCAACGCGAACACGAACCCCCAAGTGTGGTACGACCATTATACGTTGACAATTGCGACACCATAGAGATAGAATCCTCTATCTACGTGCGACACCGACGGTTGACAGTTGATGGTTTTTTTTTTAATTCGTCCATTCGGACAGGCTAAGGCCATGGGCCATACTGCCTCGTCTTTAGTATGTTTGATTTCAATTAGTCAAATCCAGTAGTAACGTCCGCAGTAATTTCCTCATCAGTGCGTCCAGTCCAAAAAAATGTCTTCAGTCATCTCCAATTCACTTCACCAAATCTAGCCGATTCGCTAAGTCAAATCCAGTAACAAAATCCTCAGTACGTTCCAATAAAAGCGTCCAATCCAGTTTTCAACTCTTCAGCGAGCCTGACAGTTGATGGGCTCTACAAACCATACAATTATCACTTCTGATTTGTCGTATCCAATTTCTGACAAATTGTGGCAATTTAGGGATACCATTTCGTAAAAATAATATTGCCATAACAAAGCACTGTGTCATGATTGTGTTATTACTTATTTTTCTTAAGGTATCGCTATTCGCAGTAAGATGCTAACGTGATGATAAAAAAAATATAAAGCTATCAAAGCGTGGCTCAAATCGACTGTAAAATGTGTTTCTATAGCACTATAGCACCTTTAAAATACAAACTTTATAATAAATGCGTGTAAAATTTGTAGAAAGACTAATTACAATAAATTCAATAATATTTTAAATAGTTTACTTCAAAATTTGGCTGATCATAAATTCTTTCCATGGTGATATTGTGTTAGTTGTCCACATGCATACAATTTGTCAGTACAACTCGTTTGACACTTTTGACAATTGCATCAGCAGCGCAACATGCCTCCAGACGATAGCAATGGGGCTGGCAACTGTCAAACTGACAGCACCAATAATGGTCCCTAAAAAAGCTAAATTTGTATGGCGGGAAGTAGTTTTTATTTATTTTTGCGAAAATAACTTTATGTTTCGTCCCGCATTGCTCCGAAGTGGTAATCCACCGTTTTCCGAAAAAGGCTAAAAATAAAAGGCTACGGATTAAAGCTATGGGGAAGATTTTTGCCTAAGAACTGTATATGGTTTCCATACAAGTTAGGGACCATCGATCATCTGTCTCTCTCTCTCATCGTATGGAATCTAGAAGAGCGCCATCTACAATTAGCTTTCACCGGCCAACCCCATTAGTCAGATTCTGATAAATTGGGGCTGACATTGGCAGAACGCGAGGAAACGTTCAGAGGGCCTACCGCGAAAGGCATACGAAGTTTCCCCTCCCTGTCATACTTACAAGTTCGTACGTAAGTGCGACAGAGAGGGAAAACTTCGAATGCCGTTCGCGGTAGGCCCTCAGATATTTCCCAGGAAGGTATCAGAAAACGGTTAAAGTTGAGTAAGTAAGTTTGATTTATCAACGTGTAGAAATTTAAATCAACCAAAAAAATAATCTATTTCTAGCATCGACTACATAATATTGTATAACCTGATTTCTAGCGCGTAGGTGCGAGAGGGAGGACAGTTATCTTGGCGTTCGCCATTAACAGTACATCATAATCATCATCATATCAGCCGAAAGACGTCCACTGCTGGACATAGGCCTCCCCCAAAGAGTGCCACAATGGCCGGTCTTGGGCCACCCGCATCCAGCGGACTCCCGCGACCTTTACCAGGTCATCAGTCCACCTTGCGGGGGGCCTACCCACGCCGCGCCTTCCGGTACGTGGTCGCCACTCGAGAACCTTTCCACCCCAACGGCCATCGGTTCTAAGTGCAATGTGCCCCGCCCACTGCCACTTAAGTTTAGCTATTCGGAGGGCTATATCGGTTACCTTGGTTCTGCTGCGGATAGCCTCATTTCTGATGTGATCGCGCAGAGAAACCCCCAGCATAGCCCTCTCCATTGCCCTTTGAGTGACTTTGAGCCTTCTTATGAGGCCCATAGTAAGCGACCACGTTTCCGTGCCATATGTCATCACTGGCAACACACACTGGTCAAAGACTTTCGTCTTGAGACACTGCGGAATATTGGACGAAAAGATGTGCCGTAGCTTCCCGAATGCTGCCCAGCCGAGTCGGATTCGACGATTGACCTCTTTCTCAAAGTTGGACCTACCTAACTGGACAGTCTGTCCTAGGTATACATAATCGTCTATAACTTCGAGTGTAAAGTGTCCGATTGAAATGGGAGTTGGTACTACATGGACGTTTGACATGATCTTCGTCTTATCCATGTTCATCCTTAGACCAACTCGCTCGGAAGCTTTACTGAGATCATCGAGCATAGTACTCAAGTCCTCCATGGTCTCAGCCAAGACTACTATATTACAGCCAAGACTACGACATTAACAGTACATTACGGACTAATTAACTAATGATAGTAGCAATGTACTAGGAACCAGACCAGACCAGTCAAGTTGTTTAATTAACTATTAGATTATATTGTTAGCCGTAAGGAATTCAAACACAATCCAGAGGGCCTACCGCGAAAGGCATTCGAAGTTGTCCCTCTCTGTCATACTTACGTGTTCGTACGTAAGTGCAACAGAGAGGGAAAATGTCGAATGCCGTTCTGTATTGTTTAATGAATAAATATGTCTATGTCTATGGTCGCACCACACTTGGCGGTGTTTGCCAAATATTCGTGTTGCATCTTTTTCCTTCTTACATCAAATGAAAGAGAGGCAACGACGCAACGCGAACACGCAACCCCAAGTGTCGTGCGACCATAATGGTCGCACCACACTTGGCGGTGTTTGCCCAAATATTCGTGTTGCATCTTTTTCCTTCCTACGGCTAATGAAAGAGAGGCAACGACTCAACGCGAACACGAACCCCCAAGTTTGGTGCGACCATAACACTAACTTCGAAAAGTCATGCGAGCTATCAATTAGCGACTTTTGTTCCATGCGTAATCACTTGTGATTAGTTTAGGTAATCTCGTTTTCTTTTCGGTTTTTCACGTCCACCTATAAATCCTATAATATAATGTTCGGTACCTTCGGTTATGTAAAGGTATCCGAACGCTCTTGAAATGCACAAGAAAAATGCCATCTATGAGTATTTGAGCGAACTAGTTGAAACAGGTACATTCGGCAGTACCTTTGTTATTCTCAGTTGGCAACAGATGGCGCGACGATGCGTGTCGCGATCCGGGTACATTACATTAAACATTATTGTCAAATTGACGTTGCTGTTTTCTATGGCCAACCTCATTGGTTGAAATTCTGGTGTAAGGCCTTGAAGGAGCAGAGCTGCCAGTAGCTCATCATCAATCATAAATAAGAGTGTATATAACTGTCATCAATCTCCTTCCCTAAGTCCAACAGCTCCTGTGACGTTGTCAATACAGACGTCACATACGCGCGAATCGTCGCAAATTGTTCGAGCCTCATGCTCACTAGCTTTGTCAATAGCCGGCAACGGTTGTTCAAACCTTTATCTTCGAACGCAATTTTTAAAGCTTCCCAAGCGTCCTTAGCCGTCTTACTGTTCCTTACGTGCACTAAGCAGTGGGGTTTCACCATTAAACAGATTTTCGCTCGTGCTCTTTGGTCACGCTTCGTCCCAGAAACGTCACTCGCCGCAGGATTGATACTTGTAAATTCCCACAAATCATCATGGATGAGGTACATTTCCATGAGAAATTTCCATGTCGCGTAATTACTATTGCCATCCAGCTTCTCTAGTGAAGGCAAGCCACTGCTGCCAGCACTGCTAGACGGTGCACTTTCTCCGCTTCCACTATCCGCCATAATTTACGTGTCGGGCCTATTACCTATTAGTGTCTAACTCTTTAGCACTAATTGCATATTTGGTGCAGTGGAAATGTGAGGATATTAACTGATAATATAGATTAATTTGCTGTAATTAATCTTTATTTCACATAGGAGAAAAACATGACAGCACAAATGTATCAACAACAGTGACAAGCAAGACATATAGGATTTGAAATTATTAAGAATATAAAACTGTTTATGGCCTGTCAGAATAGTATACCTAAGGCGTAACCTCTTTTATTCTAACACTTAGAATAGAATAATAACCATTAAACCGACTTAAAGAAAGGATAGGTACCTACGGAACAGTCACGAGCTTTAATTTAGGACCCAATTCCTTCAAATGTTGTTAGAACATTTACAATGCAATAAGGTCGAAAGTTTCAGTTCAATAATAGCTCTGAAGTGTCAAGATATGACAATTAAATGTCTTATCGAATTGGCCCCTGAATTGATAACCTCTTTGCAAATTTACGGTTTTCTAATGGGCTTGTGACCTTTAATTTATTTACGATGCCATTCGAACCTGTTTTTGTAGAGGAACAAATGTTTGTATGGAAGCAACTACATTTAAAGAACATTAATACCCAAAAAAAACGAGTTAAAGAAGGACCTCGCTAACAGTTAGCTGAAACGCATCATACTGATGATTGCCTTTAAACTTAAAGTATGACGTCACACGTTGCAATTTGTACTAACTAACCGTTGCATGGAAAATGAAGTAAATTGCTGTTTCGTTCGCGAAATACTGCGTTTAGGTCCATAGTTGTCGTACAATTTTGTTTCTATAAACGCGTGAGTATTTTTATTTTAAATTTACTCTTGGACAATATATAAAAAAACTTTTTTTTCTGAACTATCAAGGTTCATAATTATCTTTTTATGATTTTAATTATATTTTTAACCGACTTCAAAAAAGGAGGATATTCTCAATTCGTCTGTATGTTTTTTTTTATGTGTGTATGTTACGCGATAACTCCGTAATTTATGAACCGATTTGAAAAATTATTTCTTTGTTTGAAAGCATATACCTACCTACTTCCAGATTGGTTCCGTTGCTTGTCACCAAAATCCAGTTCTGATGTTGGGATCCTGGAGATATCGAGGGAACTCTTCAAATTTTATAGGCAGACTTGAAGCTATATTTGGCTACTGATTTGAAGTCGGATAAAACTTTGTTAAGGCTAAGGCTAAGTGCGAATCCGACTCGCGCACGAAAAACCTATAAAAACGTCAAAAAAATCACGTTCGTTGTATGAGAGCTCCCTTAAGATTTTGTTTTATTCTGTTGTTTTAGTACTTATTTGTTGTTATAGCGGCAACAGAAATACGTTACATCATCTGTGAAAATTTCAACTGTCTAACTATCACGGTTCTTGAGATACAGCCTGTTGACAGACTGCCCTAATAATAATAATATTGTAATGTGATTTATGCAATAAACAATTTTGATTTGAGACGGACAGACAGACGGACGGACAGCGGAGTCTTAGTGCGAGTAATAGGGTCCCGTTTTACCCTTTGGGTAAGGCACCCCAAAAAACAGATGGAATTTAATTTAATCTAATAGTAAACGAAAAAACAACACAAATGAAGTTCTCTTCCTTTAAAATTTGACTATGCCTTCTTTCCCTTTTTTGTATACTTATATTTGGTGTACGTGTCACAAACGAGGCTTGAACTCACTTTTTTTTTTGCGCAGTAGGTACGATATGGCAGTGCTTGTGACTCCCAGAGCTATAACCACGAACTTCGAATCTCGAACTTCGTATATCTCCGTCTCTGTCACTCGAGTACCATACAATAAGTGCGATAGAGATGGAGATATACGAAGTTCGAGATTCGAAGTTCGTGGTTATAGCTCAGCGGGGCTAGCACATCTTACCGCGAGTCACGCGCGAGTAGACAAATCGGCGCGACTTGGAGCTTTGTCGCGCATCGGTAGCATAACTCGCGCGAGAAAAGAGATATACTCGCGGACAAATGTCATTGCGAAAAATTGACAGCGGCTCGCGACTTTGAACTGAATTTCGTAGCACAACTGCCCATTTCGCGACAAAATTATCTCTCGTCTTTACATTAAGCGGCGAGATAAAGTCGCCTAGCATAGAGCCCGCGACTTGCCCGCGACTCGTACTCGCATGTTGTTTTTTGTTGATTTAATGCAAATATCACAAGGAAATTGAAAAGTAAGTGAAAATTAAATAGGTATTAAATACATTACAGATTTCATACTTGAGAATGAGATGAGTCCCCCATTTAAAAAAAAAGGTACGTTGCAAAAGGTGGTGTATAAGATTTTATTTTTTTATATCGTTTATACCGACAAAATCGAGCATATATCAAAAATGGTTACACTAGATATCTCGGGACAACATTTGGCAGCTACAAATCCTCGATATTTTGGGACTTTTTTTTGTTTTTCACTCGTAGCTTCTTCTATACGGTGTATCGTAGCGAAAAGTTATTGACTAGGAAATTAAAGAACATGAAATTATGCGTCTTATGAGTGCATAATTGGTTCAAGCGATATAACCACCTTTTGCAACAAAGAAATTACTCTACTGACTGGCGTAATAGATGTACCTAAAATCATAAAATAAAAGCACATTCATATTAAAATGTCTGAGGTTTGTGCCTCTAACTAAATTATTGATATATTAGGTTTTTGTAAGTGTTCGACGAGCTATTCTGTTTTATTACATTGTCTTTTAACAATAACTATTTTTTTTAAATTGACTTGTGTTTTAAGCAGTTAGAAGATATTTACCACTTTAGTCCATTTTAGATTTTTTCAAATTTTATTATGTTGATTAGACTGCCAAATACACGTTAACAATGAAGACTGATTATCAAAGAAAATTATAAGAATAAAACAAATTAATATGTAAAACTCATTACGGTCAATTTAATTTACCATCAAACCTTAAGGACCCCGTCTTACCCCTCTCTGAGTCTCTCCCATACACGCCATGAACAATTTTCAAGATGGAAAGTTGGAAAGCATATACCTAATTGTCATACAAGTACAAGAATATTTTCTCACAAGTCATAAGATAGTATATTAAATAAAAGATGATTGAAATGACACACATAATGTTTAATTCAGGTGTTGCCCATAGAAGTGTTAGTAAGTTACAAAAACATAAAACTATTGTTAGTTAGTACATTGTGGATAGTAATTCTATGAATTAATTAATAACAATATAAAAAGATAGGTATTTGGCATGACAATCTTTAATATCAAAACTAAAAGTCAAGCTCAAAATTACATTTCAATTAATTAATAACAATATAATATAATAATAAAATAGTAGGGATTCGGCATGTCAAATCATTAATATCAATATTAAATAAATGGGTTTCTAACAGTCAAAATTTACAAAGGTAGAGTGCATACAAGTCCATCTTTGGAACATCAGCGAGTCCCACCTCTCTCAGACTCCCCTTCAACCTGCTGAGCAGGGAGGCACAGCGCTTTCTCAAAATAGAATGAGTCAACTCCGGCCTCTGCATACATGCCTGATGCACTGCATCTCCGATGAACCACCTTGAAGGTGATGTTGTATTGCACTCGCAAAGAGCTATACATCCTCTGCAAGTGATTGACCCATAGGTTGCATGTACAATACACTGGCAGTATGCCCTAAATAGCCTCTTTCGCCCTGCAAACCTACGGGTCAACATATGACAGCAGACGGGCAGTGCCCTGCATTCCCTATCCAAATCCATATTATCACAGGTCTTCGGTGACCCAGATACTTGAAATACTTTACTCTATTTAAATATGTTCCACACAAGGCTATAGGCGGCACCTCCTCATGAGTCTTCGCACCAGCCTTGAAGAGAAGAACTTATAGTGTGTGGTATCAGTGAGATAACTAAGTTTTAAATTAAAAACACTTGGCCAGCGTCAACTCCAATTTGAGCTCCGGTTCCTTAATGATTCCCGTGGAGCATTTTCACCAATATTCAAGTAGTATATTATTATAACCATTTTCTTTTTGTATTCTTTTGCCATGGTAAGGGACGAGTACTAGGTACTTTTGCGTCGACTCTTTGGGTAAGGCTGGCCTTAGTCTGAAAAATAATTAAAATCCACATATATCTGAAACGCTGAACATATATAATGTACCATCTTGTATTTACCTATGAAAGCAATAAAGATACTGATTACTGATAAAAAGGGTGTGAAGAAAGATTTAACTTTTTATTTACAAAACAAGTACAACCTAAATGTTACATCGTCGATGTGAGATTGTGAGACATAATTTGTTGGAAAAACGAAAATAGTGAAACAAGGCTGTAAAGTTATTGCAAATATTAAAATATAAGTACTATACTTACATGTTTTGTGTTAAAATGAGACAATTTAATAGAATTGAAAGTTCCTAGAACGCTGACGACGTTGACTTTATTTGCACAGACTACTAAGAATATATATATATTTTTTTTTTTTTTTTTTTTTTTTTTTTTTTAATGGACTTTCGGGCGTGTGCCCATAGCCATTCTCAAGTGAATAAAGGGAAGGAAATAATATCTAGTTCGGAACGGATATCGGATTATCGGAATTTGGAAAGGATGATCAAGGCAGAAAAAATGGAATGGAAATATACATAAATATAAATTATATTATAGTTTGATATTATTTTCACAGATAAACTTAGCCAGAATATTATAAATATCTAGGTTAATAAGCAAAGAGGAAATGTCAGTGGGAAAGGGAACATGTTTAGATTGAAGGGCTTCCCAGAAAACAGTACGATCGTATAACGGGCAAGACAACATAATATGATTGACGTCAGCTTCCTGAGCACCACAGTCACATTTAGGCTCACTTATAATATTAAATTTAGCCAGATGAGAAGGAGCACACGTGTGGCCCAATCTCATACGAGATAAGCACGATATTTCACGTCTATTGAAAGTTTTTTGATTAAAAAACCAAGGCTTCAAGGGGATATCACTTTGGATCCTATGGTAATAGGCCCCTGTTTCCAGGCTGCTCCAAAACCAGAAAAACTCCCATGACAACTGAAGATACCTTTTGGGAAGTAAGAGCAGATCATGGCAGTAATTTTTATATGGTGATACATCGCCAGAAACAACAGCATCCACAGCCAAACTATCAGCCCTTTCGTTACCAGAGATGCCACAATGGCTTGGCAACCAGACAAAATTCACAATGAACCCCTTTAATTTACATTGTAACAACATGGCTCGGATCTCATATAATAATGGACAATTATTAGTCATTCTAAAAGGTGATTTAATTAAAAGTTGCAGACTGCTTTTAGAATCTGAAAAAATTACAGAGTTTTTTAAATTGAACATATAAACATATTCCACCGCTTTGAAAATGCCAAATAATTCCCCAGTAAAGACTGAAGACTCTGGAGGGAGTTTAATTTTAAGTACAGCATTAAACTGTTGGTGGAATACACCAACTCCAACACAGCTCAATGCTGAACTTTTAGATGCATCTGAATATATGTGATGCCAATCAGACCAATTTTCACCAACCAAATTGTTAAATACTGGCTTTGCGCTTACTCTGTCTTTAACGACACCAGAATCCAGAAAAACTTGCGGAGCAATGGTCAATGCATCAAAATCTTTTTCATAGATGGGAAGAGAGAGATATGTGACAGTAGGTGAAGTTAAACTCTGGTACTTAAGGTAGCTATTTATTATGCAAGGAGGACTTCTATTACGCCAATACGAAGATGTCTGTATGTGATTGTGAAGTAAAGATAATTTACTGATTAGAGGGTGATTAGAGAATTGCATGGACCTAAAAATAAATCTATCAGCTAGAAATTGACGTCTTAAGTGAATAGGCGGATCCACACACTCCACTTGCATTGCATTGGCAGGACTGGTCCTCATCGCACCAAGAACTGTCCTGAGAGCCTTGTTTTGGATAACATTTAACATGTTAAAGGCATCTTCAGTACCAGGAGTAAGAAGGAAAGAGCCATAATCTAAAACGCTCCTTATGACAGCATTATAAATTAGTTTTAAATAGAATGGGTGGCTCCCCCACCAAACACCAGCCAAGCATCTCAATATATTTAATGAACGTTCGCATCTGTTCCTCACGTAATTACAATGATCTTTGGCTGAAAGTTTGTAGTCTAAAACAATTCCCAAATATTTAACTTCCTTGCAGAAAGAAATTGTAGATCCATCGTACTTTAAATTGACATCTACGGATTTTCTTCTAGGAGAAAATAAAATTGCTGAAGATTTTGGAACTGACAGATCCAAGCCATTCTTATCCAAATACATTTTCAAATGTTGTAAATTGCAGTTCATAATCTCACAGGCATTATGAATAGATTTATTATTACAATATAATACTATATCATCAGCATATTGAATAACGGATATAGAATCAGTCAAATGAGGAAGTAAGTCGTACGTGTAAACGTTAAAAAGTAAAGGACTAAGGACAGACCCTTGCGGTAGCCCTTTCCAAACTGTTCTATATAAAACTTCGGAATCTAAATTTAATCTGATAAAGCGTTCAGAGAACATAGCGGAAATCAAAACACACAAGCGACTTGGAACTCCCAATAACAACAGCTTATTAACTAAAATTGAAATATTTACATTATCATAAGCCGAATTGATATCTACAAAACAAGCCACCACAGACTCATGTTCGGAGAATGCCAGAAGTACATCAGCTACTAACAAACTAACACAATCTAAAGTGCTTCTGGACTTCCGAAAGCCATATTGAATATTTGGTAATAAGCGTTTACTTTCAATAAACCACTCCAATCGATTTTTAACCAAGTGTTCCATGACTTTGATTAAAACCGATGACAAAGCAATAGGACGATAGGAATTTGGATCAGAACGGGATTTATTTGGTTTAACAAGTGGTAACACTAATTGTATTTTCCATTTGGCAGGAATATCACCTGTCAAAAAGACAACATTGATAAGGTCCAGATAATAACCTAAAACATTATCACTGGCATGTACCAAAAACGAATATGGAATACCGTCGCACCCCGGGGCGGAATCTACGACATACATGAGCACACTCTTCAACTCTAGCATTGAGAACGGACTGTTAAATCGCTGTATATCATTGTTATCAAAATCGGAAAAGTTAAAAAATTCGACACTTATAGGAAAAGGCAATGGTACAAAAGGAGGAGCTAATTTATTTAAGAATTGTTCAGCTACGGAAGGATCAATTTGGCCACTTGTTTCAACAAAGGCCCCCCTAAACATCCGAATCTTTTTCCAAACTTCGGAAGGGTGAGTACTAGGGCATATAGATGCACAAAATGACCGCCAACCCTCAAGCTTCTTTTTCTTTAAAAATTGTTTTGTTTCCTTCATGACAGCTAATAGGCTATTAAAATTTTCCTCATTCATATTATCATTATACAATAACTCACTCAGTTTTCTTTTTTTAACAGCTTCTGTACATTCAGAATCCCACCAAGGCGGGCTGAGGATATCAAACTGAGAGGACTTCTTTCTAGACGGAAATACTTCATCTGCTACTTCAATCAGAAGCTTAGCAAAAGCATCAGATGATTGCAAAACTTGATTTTGGGACACCTCGGGCAAATGTGCCAACTTTTCATCCAAATGTTCTCTAAAATGTTGCCATTTGTCTTCCTGGAGCTTATAACCCAAAAGCGGTGATCTTTTAATCAGTGGTTTGTTTTTGAAAGGGAAAGAGATTAAGATCGGAAAATGATCGCTACCATAAGAAAATGGAAGGACCTCCCAAAATACTGAGACTGCAATTGATGCACTACAAATTGACAAATCTATGGCACTAGGATTCTCATTTGGAGCAGATCGACGCGTGGGGGCTCCAGAGTTTAAGATACACAAATTAAAATGATGAACCATATCAATTATTTCTTCTCCTAAATTACTCGAATTGATGCATCCCCATGTAGGATGATGGCAATTAAAATCACCTAAAATTATGAAAGGGGAAGGAAGGGATGATATTATGCTTCTAATTTCTCTAAGAATGACTAATGAAGGATGAGGAATATACACTGAAACTATGCAGATGTTATTTACAATGGCTGAAATAATGGAATAATCATTACTATGTGATAATGAATGATATGAAAAATTAAATGATTTTTTAATAAGAATGGCTACACCACCATATCCATCCGATCTATCTTCACGGAGACATGAATAGCCAGGAATTCTGAAACATGACTCAGATCGGAGCCACGTTTCTGAAAGTGTAATAACAAATGGATCATATTTCCTAATTAAATGAAGTAAATCTGATTTCTTATTATTGATACTATGACAATTCCACTGGAGAACTTTGGATTTGTTCGCCATTATTGAAATTGAAGACTTTAGATAATAAACTAATTAACTGTGCAATGATGTTCGGTTCTGAATTCATATTACTATTACTATTGGAAAATATCTTAAGGATTTCTAGAATGATATCCTTAGTAGATTGTTCTTTTGGTTGACTTAATAATGCACTACCATTCCCTGAAGCTGATTGCATATTGTAGTCTTTTGACAAATTATGATGTGCCTGAGAGTCATAACCCTTTTGAGGCTTAGGTATATTTCTAGGTTTGAGAAAAACTGTCTTTTTATAAGACTGTGAAGCTGTGTGTGTCTGTGTGTGAGATGGACTATTTATTACAGTCTGGAAGGATGGAGGAGTAGCCATGACTACATCAGCATAAGGTTTAGTTACTGAAGGATGTAATTTTGATGCTTCTGCATAAGATATTGCACTTTGGGCCATAGTTAGTTTAATATTCTTTTGGCGTTCAAACTCGGGACAGTGTTTATTTATTGCAAAATGAAGACCAGAGCACAAGCAACAAGATGCACAATCCTCCTCAATGTTACATGAAGAGCC
This sequence comes from Epinotia brunnichana, assembly GCA_963854355.1. Classification (NCBI taxonomy): domain Eukaryota; kingdom Metazoa; phylum Arthropoda; class Insecta; order Lepidoptera; family Tortricidae; genus Epinotia; species Epinotia brunnichana. Next base: position 28,657,043 of record OY977944.1, read on the forward strand.
AGTGTGCCCTTGCCCACATTTATAACAGCGCGGCTTTGATCTGCATTGCATCTGCGTGTGTCCAAAACGGCAGCAATTGAAACATTGGATGGTGGGAAAGACATATAAATCTACAAGGAGAGAATTGTAACACATAAATATACGTTTTGGGAGAACCTGTCCATCAAATGTAAGAACTACAGATTGAGATGGCTTCCACACGGGGGAACCATCCACCATGACTTTATAATTAAGTCTTCTCAACTTTATAACATCACCACAACCGACAGGTACACTGATGTTTTCTTTAACCTCGTCTAAAGACCACTCTGCTGGTACGCCCTTTATTACTCCCATTCTTATCACATGAAATGATGGAATAAACGATTTGTATTTGTTGTCAGTAAGTCTTTTGTCATTGAGAAAATCGTTTGCATCCTGGTATTTCGTAAATGAAAGGGTGACTCTATTCCGTCCAATGCGTTTGACACTGCCATTAACAATGTTTTTAAAGTTAAGTTTTTTTAGTAGGTTCCCAAAAGCCATGGAGTGAATAGAAGCGCCATCATTGGGCGACTCTTGCTGTTTCTGGATATGAATTACATAAGGAGAACAATCCGAAGGAATGAACTGCTTCCTAAACATGTCTGTGGGCTGGGAAACTGTGTCTGTACCTGTAACTGGGAGCTGAGCCTGTACTGATGAAACTGGAGCTGACGCTGGAGGAGGGAGAGGGACTTGAATTTGAATGCTTTCCGGTTTAATGGAAGAATCCTGACAATTACAATCATCTCGGAGCGAATCTCTATCTCTATTTGTTTCTGCATTTTTGCTACGCTTCTTTTTATTACAATGACGGCATATTTTTCTAGTTACTGACTTACGTTTCCTAAAGCCAGAAGATTTGGAACTAGCATCAGTGTCCATACCATCAGATTTCTTATCATGGTCACTATAAATAGTGACCGTATGTGAAACATCAGGGACCAAGTGGCCTCCCCCTGGGTCAACAGGGGGATCCATGGTGAAAATATATACAAAAACTTACCAAATCTATGAAGTTATATACACAAATACATAAAAACTAACTACTGATAATATTTACAAATGAATTATCCTGCGTTGACCACTATAAATATAAAAAAATTTGTAACTCGAGAAAAACACGCGCGTTCACCTCGAAGTTTCCCGCCCTTTTTTTTCTACTAAGAATATAGTTATTTGTGACAGAAAAACTGAAGCATAGACAACATTTTAACATTTTTAACCCTAAAAGAATGAATGAAATAGCGCAACCGTAGCGCAACCCTATCACCGATTCAGTGTTGTCATACGTAAATATCTTAATTTTTATACTTTGGAATCAGAAGGCAACACCGACGAGTCGCGGCGCGACTTTGAGTTCTCGCCGTGACTGACTCTGTCGCGGTGGCAAGTTGTGCTGCGGAAAGCGACATATTGACAGCTTCGAGATACTCATCTCGAGTCGCGATCCGAGTCGCGGGTGTAAGTTATGCTAGCCCCGCAGAGGGCCTACCGCGAAAGGCATTCGAAGTTTTCCCTCTCTGTCATACTTACGAGTTCGTACAGAAGTGCGACAGAGAGGGCAAACTTCGAATGCCGTTCGCGGTAGGCCCTGTTACAACGCGGGCTGAGCCGCGGGCACTGCTTGTCTTAAATAAAACTCCACTGTTCACAACACACTTTATTGCTACAATTTTTACACAGGCGCTTACGCACAATTTTTATTGAGTTATGGCTAATTTAATAACTATGATATAGTAAAATGAGAGTAACAACCCTGAGACAGGCAAGTACCTACGGTAGGCAATAATTATATCGCGGATTGGGCCGGAGATAGCCTACTGCCCTGTTTCCTTATACTATGACTATGATGGCTAGGGTTTGAAACATTTGTAAATTCAACAATAATGTAAGGTTGACATGACGTTAACTAACCGCGTCCTGACAATGTTTTATCATTATTGAATCTCTGAGACCGGACCCCATTGTAAATTGTATCGTTCGTAACTGCAGGCCTTTAAAACGTTATAAAAATATCGATATTATAACTTATAATATAAGAAAGAAAGAAAGAAAGAAAGATACATTTATTCACTAACACACAGGACACATATATTAAGCAAAAATAAATAAAAATAACATGTAACAAGTGTGTCTCTGCGGCCGTGAACCGGACACTGGCTCAGCATTATGCTGAGGTGTCAGTCAGACACCTACAGCGCTGATTTTCAGCCAGCACCGTTGGTGACTCACGGAAACGTCATACAATTATAATTACACAACTATACATATAATTAATTGTGCAAGGCGAGAGAGAAATAAACATAAATAAATACATAGTGAGATAATACATACAGCACTACCTACATGCAGCTTTAATAAAATAATAACTACGTTACACATTAAAGTAAATTTTACTATTAAACTAAAAACAAAAACTAGATAAAAATGTGCAATTGGCATATTTTTGCTGTCAAAAGTGCAGGATTAGGATTAGGATTTTTGGAGCGTCAACAAATAGCCTTTAAGCTTACGCTTAAAGGTGTATCTGCTAAGCGCCCCTTGGATAGGGGGAGGGATATCATTCCAGCACTTAGACGCCGCGAACTTGAAGCTACCTCGGAAAGCAGCGGTTCGGTGCATAGGAGTTATGGCCATTGCCTTGAATCTGCGCGCACTCTTTGACCATACCAGTTTATTGAAAAGGTAAGATGGGGTTTCGTGCCTTACCACCCCGAAAAGCAGAGTGGCAAGGTGCAGGCGTCGGCGTGCAGACATGTTAAGCAAGTTAGCGGCGTTCAAGTATGGAGTGATGTGGGACCGGGGAGGGACTCGGAAACAAAAACGAACGCTATAATTCCGTTATTTGCCGAGATTTGTATAGACATTTTAAACATATCGTTATTTATAACGTCATAATATCACTATTTTCATTACGTTTTAAAGGCCTGAGGGCCTACCGCGAACGGCATTCGAAGTTTTCCCTCTCTGTCGTACTTATGTACGAACTCGTAAGTATGACAGAGAGGGGAAACTTCGAATGCCTTTTGCGGTAGGCCCTCTGTTCGTAACATATAACTTGGAAAAGTTGAAAAACCCCTGACATTTTCATTTAAAAGTTGAAAAACCCCTGACATTTTCATTTAAAAGTTGAAAAACCCCTGACATTTTCATTTAAAAGTTGAAAAACCCCTGACATTTTCATTTAAAAGCTCAATCACTACATGCACATAGTACAAAACCAAGTCGCTTCCCGCTGTCTGTCCCTATGTATGCTGAGATCTTCAAATATAACGCATCGGATTATGATGCGTTTTTTAAAAACAGATAGTGATTCAAGGGGAAGATTTATAAGTATATATATATTATCATATCGAGCCCGTTATGTCCCACTGCTGAGCAAAGGCCTCCCATCACCCCTTCCATTCATCGCGGTCTTGAGCAATAACTGGCCAGTCTTTTAAAAAGGAGTCCAATAGTTATCCCGCCATCGCTGACGAGGTCTACCGCGTCTCCGTTTTGAGTGTTGGGGCTTCCACTCCGTGGTCCCTTTGGCCCACAGCTCATTCGGCATGCGGTAGACGTGACCAGCCCAGCCCCACTTTAACTTGGCTGCCTTCCGAGCTACATCTTCTATTTGGGTTTTGGAGCGCAGCGTGGTGTTCCGTGTATATATATATTATATATATATATATATATATATATATATATATATATAAAGTATCAGCATTGCACCCGTGCGAAGCCGGGGCGGGTCGCTAGTATCTCGTAAACGACTGAACCGATTTTGTTGAAACGTAGCTAAGAACCATCTCGATGAAGTCAGCTTTCGGATAAAAAAAGGCATTAAAATCAGTCCATTCGTTTAGGAGCTACGATGCCACAGACATACACACATACACGTGAAACTTAGTAAACCCCTCTTTTTGCGTCGGGGGTAAAAAATGATATGTACGCTAAGTCGACGTCACTAATGTACTTACGCTAAGTCGACGTCACTAATGTACGCTAAGTCGACGTCACTAATGTACGACTTGTAATTGTGTCGTTATGGAAGTAGCGCCTTATTACCACCGCCTTTGGCTAATAGGAATGGCACAATTGTCCATGGTATGGGTACTTAAAGTCAGGGACTGATTTCGGTTACGGTTATACCGGTATTAAACCGGTATTCCATTACGGTACCGTTATGTTATGGTTATGCGCGCCGCGCGAACATAATGGTACCGTAACCGTTTTGAAATAAGGGTTACGATACCGTTATGTTAATGATACCGAAACCTTTATAATACCGGTATTATAAAGGAAATCGAAAAAAATAAACGTGCTGGCACTCTACAAAGGAAGCTTTGGCTACTAAACATTTAAAGACAAAACGGCAGTGCCTTTTTGCCGGCGGTTTTGCAACAACGCCAGGCCTAAGTCGATATACCGGTATGTTTAAAAAGCGGTTACGGTACCGGAAAAAATAAAGGTACCTTTATATTTCGATAGCGAAATATAAAGGTTCCACTACCGAAATCGCTATTTGACAACCGATATGACGTCATACCGTTAAATAGAATACCGGTATTTTTCGGTTATGCAGTCCCTGCTTAAAGTTCATCTTTAACTAGTTTCAGTATTTCGTCATCCTCCTCAGTCCAGACGTCAGGGTTCGACGTCATCTGACCCAGTGCCTCCATTCTCCTCTCCATCGTCATCCTATCCAGGATATGCTCCATCTTCATATGCATACAGTCATTAAAAACCGACGCGTATTCACATATCTCAAATATCCCTTCGACAGCTTTCAAACACTCCTTTATAGCCATTCTCAAGCGCGTCATCACTTCACTGTCTTCCCCGTAAACCGCTTTATTCGCTTCCAGAAGATTCTGGGGGACTATTTTGTTCTTCACTATGATTGAGTTACGTTTTAAAATGCAGGCGACGAAGCATTTTCCCTGTAACGTGGATTGGGGTACCCTTTTCAGAAACGTCTCAACATCTGTCATTGAGGCTTTTACTTGCCGCGCGCATTCGCTCAAGTTCTTCCTAAAAGGTTCCACTTCGGCGTCCATCTTCTCGAATTGCTCAATATGCTCTTCTTTAGACTTCGGCGTGAAGGATAGAACTAGATAGCACGAGAGTAGTATTAAAAATATCATTATTGTGACGAAATTCGTGGAAGTCCCGCGCATTTTCGTGTCGTGGGTCGGATTCGGTCGGTTCGCTCTGCTTGGCTTCATGCTTTTGTTCATTGTGTGTATTTTTATTGTGTTTTAGTCGGTTAATTGGTCGTTAGCGGCACGAGATACGTGTGCCTGTGAGCGGGTTACACATAGTTACCTTACACGAGTGCTTAGATTGGAAATGGCCAATAAAGATCGGGTTCTGATAACGACCAGGGGGTCAATATGGTACTCGCATTTCGCATTCTAATTGATTGAAATGTGTTTCTCGCACGCAATGTGCCAGAACGAGTAGTCGCAACATGTTCATGTATCAAGTTGGAATGTGAAATGTCGGTGTCACATTGTACACAGGATTTGATTGGTGCTCGACGCTTTAACCAATATCCTTAAGTGAAATTTAATTGAGTTTTGCATGTACCTACATACATATTAGATTCTTATATGTATAACAATTGCCTATTCCCGTTTTTAATGAGTTTATGGCTTATAAACGGGTGAACATAGATGCTTCCCCCGAATCAAAGAGTGCCACAAATGGCCAGTTCGTACCTCCACAATAACTTATAGCACAATTAATGGTGCAAAATGTATGATTTTTAAAACAGGAGTTGCAAGCGTCCAGGCTCCAGGGTAAGCAACGGTGCCCGTTTGTTTGATATTAAAAGGTGCATTTTGGCACCAATGTGATGATGAGGAGGGAAGGTAAACAGACGTCAATGATGCCGATTTCAAAATGCATAAGTAGATAGATAGGGTAAATCTTCAATAACTGTCCGCTTAACACATTAGCTGCCAACGATTTCGTAACGCTACTCTCGAAGCTGAGGTGCTACCGCAAAACGAAAACGAACTTCGTTCGTGTATCTCCATCTCTGTCGCTCGAACCGACAAGTGTGACAGAGACACAGAGTAGACCAATCAAATTAGCTTACCCTGGACATAATTCGTAAACTCGTTGTTTTTATTGTTTTATCGGATTTTACTATTCAGTATCAAATATTAATGAAATATATTAAGTAAAAAATACGCGATCGTAACCGTAGTTAAAAAAAACACGAGTTAACGTACACTACCTAACTTTTTCCTAAAAGTAAAAAAGGTAACCAAGTACCTTGTTAGTATAACTTTGAGGTGCATTCAAATTCGATCACTTAATAGCAAAATTAAACTGAAATCAAATTCGCATATACGTTTTTTTTCACAGTTTTCCTCTGATCTCATTATCTAGACAAGCCAAAATGGTAACTATGATGTTTTTATCTGTTTAAGCTATATTGCGTCTTTTTAGACATTTAAGACAATATTTAAACATTTATTTGTAACGTTTTAATAATAATGTATTTCTCAGTAATTATAAATAGTAACTATGATTTTTTTGTTTACTAATAGCCTTTTGTGATCGATAATCATGATTTCATCAAAATCAAGCATGTTAATTTCACGCTTAAGAAATTGAAAATTTAATTGAAAATACTCGCGACCTTGTCGTGGAGCCAGATGCATGCGGTGGGTGCGAGGCGGGGAGAGAGTGGGGCGCCAGCGGGCGAGCGCACGGCGAACCCGTCTTAACGAGTTTATTTCAATTACGTGTTTTGCACCGACCGCTCCGTGTACAAATAAAACAAATATAACGGAATATCCTAATTGTAGGATTTTTAGCTCTAATGAAAAAAATCACAGTTTGTCCCTTACGCCCTTTGAAAACTCTGGTCCAAAGGGCGTAAGGAACGATTGATTTGCTTTTATCATCGAAAACATAAGTAAACTCTTAACTGTTAAGTAAATGAAAGAGATGATGTCATGATCGTGGTTAGCATAAAAAAAAACCGGTCAAGTGTTCCGGACCACCCCGTACAATAGAAACAGGTCCACTATAAACTGACACTCACTAAGTATGTATTTACATACTTAGTGCGTGTCAGTTTATACTGGACAATACATTTTCAGTGATGTAACTAAAAATTTACGGTTTTCGCAATTTTTCCTTTATTTGTGCTATAAATACTTCGTACCAAATTTCAAGATTGAGAGTTCACGGGATATTGGCATGGGCATTTCGTCCCTTACGCCCTTTGAGCCTACGGTAGTCGATATCCTTATTGGCAAAATTGAGCCGACAGGCCAGAACGCCAAAAAAAAGAGAAGATATGCTTATTGTCACCCACCCAGAGATGGGATAAATTTATTCGAATACGAATAACGTTTAAGAATAAATAGGATTATTTGCGAATGACGAATAAATATTTCGAATAATTATTCGCCAATATTTATTCGCGAATAACTTCTTCATTCGCATAATCATTCGTAATGCTTTTCGGGAATAATATTTTGAACGAATATTGTAGGAATGCTTTTTAATGGAATATATCTCAAAAACGTAATCATTTCCTACAGACAGAACAGAGATACCAAGTTTCTAAATTTGTTAGAAAAAGGTTACCGCTTCATCAAGGGTACCAATTAACATCGCCGTGCATGGTGAAACGGATATTAATTGTAATTATTTCACCTGTTTTATTTTTACTATTTCGGCTTTACCACGGGTGAAAAAAAAAACCGGTCAAGTGCGAGTCAGACTCGCGCACCGAGGGTTCCGGACCACCCCGTACAATAAAACCAAGTCCACTATAAACTGACACTCACTAACACATACTTAGTACGTGTCAGTATATACTGGACATACAATTTTCAGTGATGTAACTAAAAATTTACGGTTTTTGCTATTTTTCCTTTATATGTGCTATAGGGCGTTGCTTCGCACCAAATTTCAAGTTTCTGAGTGCACGGGAAGTAGGTTTTGATTCCCTTGCGGGTTTCGAAAACTTGCGGAAATTTGCGGCATAAACGGCTGTATCTTTTGATTGCGTTGGCTTAGAAGTTTGATTTTTTCACAGCTCCAAAAGACAGTAAACCTGAGTATTTGATATAAATTTCAGCTTAATTCATTTATTTGTTGCAGTATGGGTCTTACAAGATGTTACATATAAATACAGTTCCAGCATAACCATGTTAGGGCACAGCAACATTTATATAAAAAATATTTATTCTAAAATAATGTATGCACACACTATGCACAGAAATTCAAACGTTTAATGATTGATACCTCCAAGCGTTCCTGAGAAAAAGGGTATTGACAGACGGACGGACGGACAACAAAGTGATCCTATAAGGGTTCCGTTTTTCTATTTCGAGGCACGGAACCCTAAAAACACACAGATCAGAATATAACATGATTAAGTACATACAATGTACAATTACAGGTATATAGTTGAACAATCTTACATGCGTAATCGCCTCTAATAACATAACATTGATCCAATTACAGACAGTGGCTGTCCATAAATTACGTCATTTCAAAACAGGGGGGGGGGGGTCTATTGGATGACGGTAGTCATTTTATGAGGCGGGTAGTGTCCATTTAGGAATTAACAGGATGATGATAGGAGGGGGGGTCAAGAATTGACAAAAAACAACCGGCCAAGTCCTGAGTCATGGATGTTTTCTGTGTATTTAGGTATTTATTTATCTATATAAGTATGTTTATCGTTCGTCTAGTACCCATAATACAAGCTTTGCTTAGTTTGGGACTAAGCCGATTTATGTGAGATTGTAAAAGAAAAAAAAAACTGGTTTTTAGTATTTGTTGTTATAGCGGCAACAGAAATACATCATCTGTGAAAATTTCAGCTGTCAAACTATCACTGTTGTTGAGACACAGCCTGGTGACAGACGGACAGACAGACAGACTGACAGACAGCGGAGTATTAGTAATAGTGTCCCGTTTTACTCCTTGAGTACGGAACCCTAACAAAACAATGGTTCAGTTTCAATTGTTTTCTCGAGTTGTTGAGTTGCCGCTGAAGATGGAATTGTCCCGTAAAAATTTATTACAACTTTCAAAGTGGATGAACACAAAAACAATGTGGAGACCGGATGATTGCTGCTTTTAGTAATGAAACACTTTCAAAGACGACAATATACAGGTGGTATTCAGAATTTCAACGTGGCCGAGTATCCCTCACGGACGACGCGCGTGAAGGTCGACCAAAATCGGCAGTTACGCAAGAAAACGTCCACATTGTGAGTCAGCTGATAAAAGAAGACAGGTATGTGACATATCGGGAAATTCAGGAGTCTTTGGGGATTGGAATGAGTCAGATACAAGTTATTTTACAGGAAGAACTAGGCGTGCGAAAGTTGTTTTCCCGTTGGATCCCGCACTTATTGTCTGACGAGCAGAAAACGACTCGTGTCAATTGGTGCCGCAAAACATTGAATAAATTCAACGGAGGAAGCTCAAATGCAGTTTTTAGGGTCGTATCAGGTGACGAGTCGTGGATATACGCATATGAGCCTGAAACTAAAAACCAATCTCGAGTATGGGGTAACGAAGACGAGCTTCAAGCCAACAAAAGTTATTCGCTCTCGCAGCAAGGCCAAGAAGATGGTGGCTATGTTTGTCTCCAAATCGGGTCACGTGGCTACTGTTCCACTTGAAGATCGTAGAACGGTCAAAGCCGATTGGTATACAAGTATTGGTTTGCCGAGTGTCTTTGCTGAACTTAGGAAAAAAGGCCTAGTCGCCGCATCATCCTTCACCACGACAATGCCAGCCCTCACACCGCTCGTAAAACAAATGAGTACCTGGAAGGTGAAAAAGTCGAACTACTGGACCATCCTCCATACAGCCCTGACCTAAGTCCCAACGATTTTTTCACATTCCCCAAAATCAAGGATAAGTTGCGTGGTGGGCGCGGTGTTTCAGACACCGGCAGAAGCAGTGGAGGCTTTTAAAATGGCCATTTTGTCGACTCTTTTTCAGCGTTCAGTAAGTGTTTTAACGACTGGTTTGAACGCATGGAAAAGTGCATAAAATATAAAAGAGAATACTTTGAAAAACAATAAAAATACTTAAATCAATGTTACTGCATATTTTTTTTTATTCCCGAAACTTTCAGTTTGACCCTCGTAGTGACCCTGCCTGCGTAGCCGGAGGTCCCGGGTTCGAATCCCGGTAAGGGCATTTATTTGTGTGATGAGCACAAATATGTGCTCCTGAGTCATGGATGTTTTCTATGTATTTATTTATCTATATAAGTATGTTTATCGTCGTCTAGTACCCATAGTAGTTTGCTTAGTTTGGGACTAGATCGATTTGTGTAAGATTGTATAAGAAAAAAAAAGAAAATAAAAAATCTGTTTTTTAGTATTTGTTGTTATAGCCGCAACAGAAATACATCACCTGTGAAAATTTCAACTGTCTACCTATCACGGTTCGTGAGATACAGCCTGGTGACAGACGGACAGACAGACAGACAGACAGACGGACAGCGGAATCTTAGTAATAGGGTCCCGTTTTACTCTTTGAGTACGGAACCTTAAAAAACGACGACGTAATACTATATGGACAAGCCCACACACATGACATATTGAAACAAACCTGTTAAATGCCCCATGAAGTGACTCATTTAACTCACAAAAATATTGTTAATTAGTAGAAAAGGCTATTAATACTTGAAAATAGGTACACTTGTAGTGATCGTGTTAAATTCGTGTACGTGTTACAACGAGCAACCGCATCCTTAAATATTATTCGTGGATTTATTGGAATGAAATGAGAATAAATCATTCGTCATTCGAAAGTGTAGACGAATAAATTATTCGCGAATAAATGTTTATTCGAATAAGAATCATTCCAATAATGCCCCTTTCTGCACCCACATAAGTAACATATTTTATTTAAATAATTCTATACAGAAGACTGAGTGCTTATAAATAGGTAATCGACATTCCACGACAATTATGTCTCATGCTGAACAACTTAGTTATTATCGATCTAATGAACACAATATTTCAATAAATCTCCACCCTAGCCGAACCGTGGTAAACGCCACGTTCGTGTTTATAAATGTTTGACAATCATTGACCTATCCATATTAAATGAAGGCCGAAACGCATTGACAGCGGTGGCGAAGCGGCGGCGCGGCGCAGTGTGGAGGTGGTACCGGCTGTAATGTTCGATCTAATACGAATGGGTCCGCACAGAATACCGGCCGGGAAAAAAGCGTTCGGATCCTTTCATATTAGCTCGAACATTACAAGTACCGCCTCCGCGCCACCCCGCGCCGCTTCGCCACCGCTGTCAGTGCGTTTCGGCCTTGAATGCCTGCGACTCGCGACAGCACGGTCGGTAGTTGAGGAGCAAAGCAATGACGGCCTTATTCTGCAAGAGATAAGGTTCATATTAAAACTTAAGTACGAAAAAATATGAATTAATTAATAATCGTGGATATTTTTTGTTTAATTTGTTTCTTATAGTACTAATAATATGTTGACCTCATAAATCAAACACTTTCCAAGTAGTTATGTATTTTGGTTTTCCAAAAACTACCAATATTTGTGATTTTAGAAATCCGCAAAGAGAATCTGTTTAATTTTTAATAATTTATCAACACACATAATATACTATTCAGAATAATTTGTTAAATTGCAGTTATCTATAATTTCTGGTAAGATAAGCCAGAAAATGTGTAACTTACTGAACTTTCTTTATTATTGATAGTCCCGGTTGATTAATTAGATTAATTTTGATTTCTTTAACTGGAATGCAAGCGTTATATCATAATAGAGGCACTTTTACAAAGTTACATATTATGCTGCACTTATGAAATCAGAATTAGTTAAAAATTTAGATTTTTGGTTTTTTTACAATGACGCGGAACCCTAAAATGTTTAATTCTTTTTATTTTAACTATAACTAACAATACTTTACATCATAGAAAAAGAAAATTACAGTTATCGAATTATGTCCGGGTTTAGCTAATTTGATTGGTCTAGAGGGCCTACCGCGAACGGCATTCGAAGTTTTCCCTCTCTGTTGCACTTACGTACGAACTCGTAAGTATGACATAATACAGAATACAGATATTTATTGGTAAAAGTACATTTTACAAGTCATAATTTTTAAAACACAATTAAATTAAATTAAGTTAGGTACACACAGTCACACATTACGGTGCTGGATCCTTGAGTGTGCAAAACTCGTCAATTGAGTAACATGCCTGTTCCATAAGCAATGATTTAAGCTTGTTCTTGAATATACTGTTGCAGAGAGGGACAACTTCGAATGCCTTTCGCGGTAGGCCCTCTGATAACATGCGAAAAATCGTATAGACGTAATCGAGTAGAACTTCACCTAGCGGGTTCGTGGCAATGACGTGTAAAATGTATATTTTATTATTAAACAAATTAAATTGAATGAAACAGTTTTTAGTTACTGGCTACCTGGGGTGGTTTAGGTGTTGTAACATGTATGTAACAACACCTGTATATTGAATTGAATTGAATGAAACAGTTTTTAGTTACGGGCTACCTGGGCTGGCTGGCTGGGGTGGGTAAGGTGTTGTAACATGTAATGTACCTAACAACACCTGTATATTGAATTGAATTGAATGAAACAGTTTTTGTTACTGGCTACCTAGGCTGGTTGGCGGGGGTGGTGTAGGTGTTGTAACATATAATGTAACAACACATGTATCTCCACATATTCAGGAAATAAAATAGCGTTACATTTGGTTTCATTGCATTATCAATTTTGTATCCTGATATTGCTTTCGGTGAAGGAAAACATCTTGAGGAAACCGATCTAATTCCAATAAGATCTAGTTTTCCGTCAGGGTTAGAAGGCCAGATGGCAGTCGCTTTCGTAAAACTAGTGCCTACGCCATATCTTACGATTAGGTGCCAAAGCGGACCCCGGGCTCCCTTAGGGCACAACCAGGAACAACGCTAACAGGATGGGGCCATTGCTGATGCATTTAAGAATCTTTATTTTCTTTCTTTGACAATGCTCTAAATTCCACTGCGTAAATTTTTTATAGAATCTTTGCATTCTCCAATTTATCGGCAATTTACTCTGTCAAAATAAACTCAACACTTTAGTAACTGTATTTGTTTATTAAATTACTTCTAGACAATACTATCTGTATAAAACAATCACACATCATGTATCACATTAATGTTCTCTATTAACAAAATAGAAAAACAACTGACAATATCCAAGTAAATATGTATTCACTAGTATCTAAGTAGGTACATGACCCGTTTTGGCCGTTAGGAATTGACAATAGAGGTATTCAGGAACAAAGTGAAATAAATATAGGTTTTAAAATAGGAGCACACTTTTTAATTTTCACATTCTGAGTACAGATCATTAGAGACACATCATTCATGAGTGTGAGAACACATCATTAGAGACATTGGAATACATTTGTCTCTCTCGCACTGCATCAGTATAATGATATCGTTTACCGTGTATTAGGCATGGATGAAAATTTTAGAAGTGCCTGATTTTTTTTGGTGATAGGAATAACCGTCCTTGAACCCAAAAAAATGTTTTAGACTTTTCAGCGGCTTCAATTATTCTTGAAAAATATAAACACCGTTTAGGACGGCGAATAAGACACTTTGCTTGATCCGTCTCATATTACAAAAAAATCTCTTAAAAATCCGTGGTAAACTGACACTGGCAATGATATAGGTCAGATATGTAAAATATTTTTTGTAATATGAGTCGGAAAGTATCTCAATCGCCGTCCTAAACCCAAAACGTAAGTGAGGAAACTGTTTATATTTTTCAAAAATAATTGACGCAGCTAAAAAGTCTGAAACTTTTTTCTTGTGCTAAGGATGGTTATTCCTATCTATCACCAAAAAAAGAATCAGGCACTTCTAAAATTTTCATCCATTCCCCATTGTCACCCTGTTGTTTGTCTTTATTTCTATGCATGAAAATTCAAGGTGTCAATTATTGGGCTGGTGTTGCCACCATTGGGACGTTTAAAGTGCGGTTTATATTAAGAACGTCATGTAGATTAAAACAACTATTACATTAATTCCATCGAGATCTTTGCTTGTTTGTCATTTCGAGTTTCGACTGCTTTATTAGTTAAGTACACTTCTTTTTAATATTTGGAAACTGAAAAGAAGAGAGTATAAGAAATTATATCCTCTTAGATTTAGATCGCCTATTGAAATAAATTATTTATAAGTATGACTATATTTTTCAAACTTTGGCAATTATTTAGGTACTACTAAAAATATATTGACTGTTGAAAAATAGTAACATAGGTACATGTTGTCTAAGTATTGGTTCAAGGAGTTAACTCCTAAGCTCTTTACAATGACTTATCAAGACTAAGCATATACCTAATTATTCTGCCTTTACGATTTACGTTTAGTTCATTTACCCATAAGAGTCTACAATTTAACAAGAATATTCAGACACTACACTATCAAGCTCTTCAGCAACACTGTTTTATTTTTAAATATTACAAAATATACGGAAATATAAATTGCACATCATGCGATATTATTTTGTTGTGGTCTCCGTTTGTAGCTTTACATGTAGGTGTATCTAAATGAGCTCTCAAAGTTGATTGTACAACGTTGCAAAATATTTTACCGACAATCAGACCCGTGAGTCATGTGCGGTCGCGAGTACACGATGATTTAGTCGGCACTTTCATACGCTCGCAAAAAACGAGCTTTCACTTTCGATCCCATTGCAAAACAAACATAACCTCGTTCCGACGGCTAGTGCTAAACATTATCCGTCACAAAACGAAAATTATCCATTGGATAATCGATGTTGTCGTGATGCAATGCGAGCGCGATTCGGTCTGCCGCCGCAGCGGTATGAAGTTACCAACAACACAGTATAGTCTCATGTTCAGTTGTCGAAGCTCTCCTCCTCTACAAGCACCGGCAGGCTGGTCTGATGCTGACAAGTAGCCGACACTCTCGCACTGAGGGCCGTTATCCACGAGTCCACGTCTCGTTCAGCGCACAGGAACTTCGCGGAAATGGCATTGTCGTACCCCTTCTGTCGCACCACTAAACCCATCTCCGACTCCGCTCGCTCCACCGACGTGTTCCTCAGGTTAACGACTCCTATCGGCTTCGACAGACGCTTCCTTGGATAGATAACAGCGAAGTGCTCTAAAGATGTCCTGTACACCACCACTCGCACATCCTGACGTATCCTGCCAAGCCCCGAGAGGACCACGAATCCTGACTTAACCTCCGCGTCGCATGATCTTTTGGTGTAACTCTGTCCGAAGCGTTCGGCGCGGCATGAGGCTGACATAATATCAGTCGGCATTTCACTAGTTTGACCACAAAGCACAGTTCACATAACAAACGTTGCACGTTGTTTGCCTTGGTTGTCGTTGCCGGCGGGGATTAACACGGGACGCGCGCTCTAGTCAAAAGTCTGAGCGGACTGAAGGGAGGTGTCCCGCTGCACTCATATTTATAACCTCGCGTGTTCGGAGGTTCTCGGCCGAGATCGTTACTTTGCATTCACTGAAGCCGCGGAGGCTCGCCGGCTGCTGCGATGGATGGGGTCACACTAGGGAATGCAATTACCGGGCAAATTTCATTACCGGTAAATTACCGACTTGAGTGAGGCAAAACCGGTTAACCGGTAAATTACCGGTAAATTCAATTTGGCTAATAAGTATCGTTATTTGACGTTTATTTATCGTAAAAATAAGCTATGATATAATATAAAGAGTTTTCATGTGCCGTAAATGCCGTAATTATCAGATTCTTTCATATTTAAAACTTGCTCAGTAGTATGAGGGCAAAAAACACAACTGAAAACGTTCCTTGGGGATTAGCAGGTAGGTTGGAATTGTCCCCAGTTCTACAGAAACTAACTACAAGCCCACTTAGTATTCTAAAATAATAATTCACTAAATAGATGTTTCTACGGGCTTCAAGAGATGTGTATATAACCAACAATTCCTAGGTCAAAAAGAGTTGGATAGAGAAAAGGTTAGTAATAGTAACAGTTCATTTTACCTACGAGCGTTCGCAAAAATGGTTTTATAACTTTTTCTAGGAGTGGAGCTCATGGGGGTTCCAAATTGTGGTATTGGTTTAGCGATTCATAAGGCTTTATCTGTTACCTTAGTTCTGCTGCGGATAGCCACATTTCTAATGCGATCACGCAGATAAACTCCCAGCATAGCCATCTTCATTGCTCTTTGGATGACTTCTAGCCTTCTATTGAGGCCCATAGTGAGCGACTACATTTCAGATGCCATATATTATGTCATCACTGGCAACACACACTGGTCAAACCGAGCCGACAGAACTCGAACTGGACAGTCTCGTCGTTTACAACTCTGAGCGTAAAGCGTCCGATTGTAATGGGAGTTGGCACTACATCGGCATTTGACATGATCTTCGTCTTATCCATGTTCATCTTTAGACCGACTCGCTCGGAGATTTTACTGAGGTCATCGAGCATCGTACTGAAGTCCTCCATGGTCTCAGCCAAGACTACTAAATCTTCAGAAATCCGAAGGTGAGTGATGTACTCGTCGTTAATGTCTGCCTTCTCCAGTCCAGAGTCTTGAAAAAATCCTCCAGTGCAGCGGTTAACAGGTTGGGGAAATAACATCTCCTTGACTGACTCCCCGCTGCGGCAGAATAGGTTTTGCGTTCAAATCATGGAGTCAGACTGACAAAGTGCGTTTTCGTACAAACACTTCGATACTTCGATAAAGCGGTAGTCAACCGCGCCGGCGGGCGGGTTGGCGCCACTGGAGCGACTAGTACAGCCCAGGTTTCGATCAAATCGAAGGCTTTGTCGTGGTTCGTGAACGCTAAACAGAGGGGCAGGTTATACTCCTCAGTCTTCAGTCTTCTGTATAACCTGACGGAGTGTATGGATGTGGTCTAAGGTGCTAAAGCCTCTCCGGGAACCGGCTTGTCCGGGAGGCTTGAAGTCATCTAGCTTGCGTACGAGACGATTTGTAATTACTCTCGAAAACGGTTTATAGACATGGCTCAGAAGTCAGATGGGTTGGTAGTTCTTCAGCAGGGTGTTGTCACCCTTTTTGAAGAAAAGCACCACCACACCTCTGTTCCTTGCCTTTTTCTCCCTCCCAGTAAGACGAAGAGAGGTATTTCTTTGGATTGTTTTGATAAGTATACCTCTAAAGTATGTTAAATAAGGCGTCTCTATTGTACTTATTCAAACTGATCATTATTCATATTTTATAGAACGGCACCGGGAACGTGTTTATATTTTAAGAAGCTTCTACAAACGATTGCATTAATTTGATCCTACATGAGCTAAGCTAAATAACACTAACAAATTTATTCAATTTACATTTTTACATGATAAAAGGAGGGTTATTGAGGTAAAAACATGACGATGAAGCATTAACAATCGTTGAAATGTTGTATTTTACTTATAATTTGTGTTCCGGTAAATTACCGGTTTTGATTTTAATTTACCGGTAATTTACCGGCCTCATATTTAGTCAATTTACCGGTTAACCGGTTAACCGGTTAACCGGTTTGCATTCCCTAGGTCACACTTGATCTTGCAACTTTTGCTCTCGGTTAGACAGTGGTTGTATTGTTATTAATTTCCCCAGTGGTAGAGCCTTCTGAGCGAGGAAAAGTTATGGTTAATATTGACTATTCTAGGACAATATGAAGGGTACACGGAAATAACATGTCTAGTCACTTTTTTTTAAATGATAGTTAATGTCACCTAAACCTAATAGTTCATTTCGAGCTCTAAATGTTGATATAAACCTACTATCTAGACCTAACTGACTAGATCTGTGCTTTCCGTGTACGGCCGTGACGTGGTACATAAAAGAACATAGAAATTGTTTAACTACAACTACATAGTACATATACTTTTTGCCTCATACGGAACAATCGGTGTTGTCGGTGCGACGGCGGTGTCAGTCCGTTCTCATAACTCACGGCAAGCTGCACGCACAATGGCCGAACACAATAACCCATGAGAACCCACGTGCCCTTTCGGTAAATGCCAGGTTACGATAGAGCATTGTCAAGGGCACAGTCACGCAGAGTAATGTAACTGGGAGGAATTGAAAACAAATACATTTTATGCTATTTACGCGCGATTCTTTTAAAATGCTGTGCCGGGAGATATTGTGCCTGTCTACTGTTATATATTCTGATGTTGAATTACACTTTTCGTACTTCTTGTTAATAATTGTAATCCTACTAATACACTCAAGAGCAAAAGTTTCGGGTCACCCTAAATTAAATAACCGCAATAGGATTTTTTTAATATTTTACACTAGTCTTATTGACATAATAAACTATTCTTCGTAATACCCAAATGTATTAGCAATTTCCGGGATCCTATCATAAAAATATCAACATCCAAAAATGACGATTTTTGCGATATCTCGCTCCGTTAACGTTGTTTTTTTCATGGGTTTTTAAGAGTCCGATTTAAATCTGGTAACGTGTTTTTTTTTAAATGTTATTTCTGCAGATTAGATGTAAAATTTAATAAAAATCATGACAAGGTTAAAAATCTATACAACCCTGCATTATTTTAGGAAATATGACGGTATTTCATCGACCCGAAACTTATGCTCTTGAGTGATTATAAATGCGAAAGTTTAGATGTTCGGATGTTTGTTCCTCAATCACGCAAAAACCGCTAAAAGAATTAAGACAAATTTTGGTATATTGTTTTTTTTGACGGAGTGCAAATGCACTTACGCATGCTATAATGGGGGGTATGTGGGACTCACACCCTCGATGCATCTCTATTTTAAGAGAAGGGGGAAGGAAGTCTACCCACTAAAACCACTCCGGCGTTTCCGTCTCTGACGTTAATGTCACCACAACGCCCGTGTGTAGCCTGTGCTTGTTTATGTTTGGGGGGGGGGGGGGGGGGGGATGCGTACGCATACCATCCGGGCGCAGGGGTGACCCGAGTGGATCTCGTTGCGAGCCGGACCGACTGCACGTTTGGCATTCGATCCCAATTTAAAGATTTTTTTATTGCTTTCCCTGTCGTGTAAAAGCCTAGTTTATTTAATAAATGTATTTTAAAGTGTTAGTGTTGACCATTTGTTTTTTGTGGGACCCCAAAACCCCTAAGTACAAAGTTCCGTACAAACTTTCATACACCGTAGGTACCTGTCATGTCAGCACCCCATTCATTCTTGAACAATCTTAAACAGCTCAAATCAGAAGTTACCTGCATTTTGGTACTAACAACTTACAACCTAGTTATGTTAGTTTATCAGCGATATTTTTTATCACGCGTACCAATTTCGATT
Organism: Epinotia brunnichana; assembly: GCA_963854355.1. Lineage (NCBI taxonomy): Eukaryota > Metazoa > Arthropoda > Insecta > Lepidoptera > Tortricidae > Epinotia > Epinotia brunnichana. Next base: position 28,676,361 of record OY977944.1, read on the forward strand.
ATTATTTGTTGGGGGGGGGGGGGGGGGGGGTTTATTTTTTCTAGATTTTCCTTAATAAATCAAACTTTACCACTGTAGAAAAAAAAACGGTTTAAAAAAGTGCAACACAAGCCCTTTCAAATGATACCCCTCTTGAACTATTTACTAGACTTTGAATTTTTAACCCCCATCATATTCGATATTTACACAGAAAATGAAAATGCATATTATTTTATTTCATTTTCCTTACACGTGTAGTTGTTCCAAATTTCAAATTGATAGCTTAAGTAGTTCCTGAGATATTTAACGATGTGACAGACGGACAGACACACAGAGTCGCAGCATAAGGGCTTCCTTTTTTACCTTTTTGGTACGGAACCCTAAAAAGGTAAAGCCACAAGTACTTTGGAGTTTCATAAATTGTGACTTATAAAATAATCGTAAATAACTTCTCTGCGTCAAGCTCGTGTCAGTTTTGGCCGAAAATCATGAATTTTGTCAGGACTTTTGAAATTTGTATCTGGTAACTCTATTCTCATATATGGCTACTTTCACTGATTCTTGGTTAAAGTCGAGTACCTAAGCGAAACGGTTGTAACATTATTCCTACGACCTTACTAATTATTATCACATTTCGATTAAATGCTAAAGTTCTCACAGATACCACGAGCATCGAACCAAGTAATGAGGTTCATTAAAATTAGTAAGGGCGACCTTTTAACTTCTAACCCCCGGTCTGCCCCCACAGCTCGCTACGACGGTTAAAACTTGTCTTAAAGAATGCGAGTAAATTCCTCTCTCATAAGGGATCGTCCTAATCTATATATGTATACATATACATAAAAGGCAAAGTCCTGACTGACTCACTTAAATCAACACCCATCCCAAACAGTTCAACCTAGAAAGCAGTTTTTTTTTCAAAATACATAGTTTATATAACGAAAGTAGCCACTAAGGAGGGACTTAGGGTCTGGCCTGTAATGATAATTGTATGTATGGAATTTTTTTTTTTTTTTTTCGAAAATTCCACCCTTAAGGGGAAAAAAGGGGTTTGAAAGGTTGTATGGGGATGGAGTAAAATTTTAAGTTAGAGGGTTGAAACTTTGTGTATGTGACTCCTTATTACAATATTTACAATACAAGAAATTTGATTTTAGGGTGTTGATAAAACCCACCCCTAGGAGGGTTAAATAGGGGTGCAATTTTTGTATGGGGGAAACTCTTTTTTTGAGCTACAAAATTAAAACTCTATGAAAAGATTCCTAATCATCAGGATACAAAAAAAATGTCGCGGGCTGGAGCTAGTACAATATATGTCGCGCGATTGTCAATTAGGACTCCTATTCGAGTCCAATATGTTTGATCGCGCGTTCGGTCGAACTTGCGACAATCGCGTAGTCGCGTTAGGACGAGTCCTAAGGGATTTCATTATCTAAGTTCAAATAATTGAACGAGCGAGCGGAGCGAAGTTCTCCGTTTTAACTTGGGCCAAAATTCTTTCGCATGTCAGGCTGTCCGGCTGTTCTCCTCTACAAAGTCGCATTTCTCAACCAATCCTCGTGAAATTTCGTGAGCAGGTTCGATAATTATGTTTTTAGGGTTCCGTATTCAAAGAGTAAAACGGGACCCCATTACTAAGACTCTGCTGTCCGTCTGTATGTCTCTGTCTGTCTGTCTGTCTGTCTGTCCGTTTGTCAACAGGCTGTATCTCATCAACCGTGATAGGTAGTTGGACAGTTGACATTTTCACAGATGATGTATTTCTGTTGCCGTTATAACAACAATTAAGTAAGTACTTTTACTAAAAAACAGAATAAATATATATTTTTTTCGTTTACTATCTTACACAAATCGACTTAGTCCCAAATACGAACTGTGAAGTGCTCCCACAATTTCTTATAAAAGCCCCACAAGTTAAACCGGTCGGTCGTCAAAACCTTAAATCCGTTGCTTTGAGCCGAAATAATTTTATATCTCCTGGCTGTTTCCTTATAAATAGATACTTACTTCTAAAGTCCTTCGTTTTCAACCTAGCGATATGACTGGATAAGTGAAATAAGTAAAGGCTCGGTAAAAAATGGTCTTGAATCGATTTTCGATCTAAAAACAACCATGGTTCCTTTTAAAACATCCTGCCATTCAAAACTACAAAAAAAAACAGTTGTTACTACCAAGGCCGCCTCACGATCTCAATACGCAATAGGGAACATTACTGCAATGTTCTGCCGCCAGAGGCAGCACTACCACTAATAGTAAACCAGTATAGGAAATATAGGATTCACACACACATGCACAATTGATTGTCAAATGAGTGACAAGGATGCTTGCATAGACAATACCGCAAGTGGGAACGAGATACAATGTCAACGCTGCTAGTGTCGCCACCTACGAAGAGTTTTGCGTAATGTTCCCTATTGTAAGTTTACAACTTCGATAGGTCTTAAGGCGCTGTCAACACCATAAACGCGCACACTGTCTATTTGTATCGGAGTAAACGAGAGCGAGTGTTACTTGAGCGGCCACAGGTTTTAGACGAAAATAATGAATAAAAATTAAAAAAAAAAAATGTGGATATTTTGCGAAATATGGCTCGTCTACGGTTTAGGTATGAATATGTGGACTTCATGTTTTTAATTGCAGACCCATACGTCAAAAAAATAAGGACATAGAACCGTTTACGGTGGTTCGATTGCCATACAAAACGTTATTTGACATTCGTAGGCTAACGGCGTGATTTTTTAAGAAACTTATGTAACAAACTTTCATAAATTGGCTTCCCATTTGCGCCAAATTCCCCCTTTCCTAGAATAAACTTGTATAAACTAGATTAATTTGAGAAAGTGGTTTGTCACGTGATATTTTGGGAAAACTATTTTTCTCAAATTAATCTAGTTTATACAAGTTTATTCTAGGAAAGGGGGAATTTGGCGCAAATGGGAAGCCAATTGATGAAAGTTTGTTACATAAGTTTCTTAAAATATCACGCCGTTAGCCTGTGAATGTCAAATAACGCTTTGTATGGCAATCGAACCACCTTAAGATGATTTTAAGATCAATCTTTGCAATTATTTTCTATCGAGCCGATTTCATTCAATTATGTTTCGAGCCCGTCTACGGTCTTGGAAATATGATGAATATTAACATATATTTGTTTGATGTGCTAGAACAAATAGTTTTTCTTAAACAACTGCTTAAATAATATCAATTTCAACAAATTTGGTCTTGTCAGCCTCTTAAATCAGTTATTTTTTAACTATAGGACTGTCTCAAGGCTTGCAGTTGCAGACCTCACTCGGATGGACCAGTGTAAGTGTGACCTCCGAACACGTATAGTTTTCATGACTGTTAGTGTCAAGATATACTAGGCATTGGTGCGACGGGATTGAGGATATAACGCAGGTAAGAAGAGAAACGTGATATGTGAAGTCTTTATTACATTGTTACAAGGTTTAATTTCGTCTGTATCTCACTGATACCGTGATAGTTCCAGTGGAAATATCACAGATGATGTATTTCTGTTGCCGCTATAACAATAAATAAGTAGGTACTAAAAACAGAATAAAATAAATATTTTTATAGATAATGGTACCCTCCGTGCGCGAGTCCGACTCGCACTTGGCCGGTTTTTCAAATTGTATTGTGTCTCAGCCCCATCTTTCATCCCTCCTTATTAGACTTGCAGAATTTTAGATAGGTATGTGATGACATTGGGAGACTTTGTCTCATTTTATAGTGATGTGATACCTATAACCTCAGAATATAGGAAACTGTTTATATTTTTGAAAAATAATTGACTCAGCTGAAAAGTCTGCAACTTTTTTCTGGTGCTAAAGAAGGATATTCCGAACACCAAAAAAAAATCAGGCACTTCTAAAATTTTCATCCATTCCCCATAGTGTTATAAATTGTTTCCAATAAGATTGTAGGTAAGTACCATGGGATTAGGTGTCAAAGCGGACCCCGGGCTGAAGGATTTATCTCTGCCATCTCCACAAAAGGGTTATTAAATGTTATCAGTATCTGCAAAATCCAGTACCTACCATAACACATTGCTGTGTCAATAAATACTTAAATGCGAACACAAACAAAACAACTATGTACCTAATTGTATAAGTACTGTACCTAATGTACCTAATTGCATCACAATAGTCCATTCAAAAGCAACTCTACTGTCCAATATAGAAGATTCCAATTCTAATGTTTTATAAAAAGATGGCGACATTAAACAATCTCAAGCGTAATTATATTATAATTATGCAACATTTCATAAATAAAAATGCTAAATTACATTGTATGTTGGCCTTGTTAATCCTGTTTCTTATAATATTATATAACATTATTCATAAAATAATTAGTCTGCCTGTAACGATTCTAACTAGGTACATTAGTGCTAGAACTAAACAATATAAATATCTGAACAATAACATGCTAATTTGTCTCGCTTCCGCGATAGTGACTGTGTATTTTTAAACGTCCTTGCTGTCAGTTCGCTTCCCTGTACGCCCCGTAGCATGGATGGCCTTATCACGCGACAAGTGACAGGATAGAGCATCCGTCCCTGGCTGACACCGTTCGATAGAACGAGACGACGCGCTTATCCTATCACTTATCGCGTGATATCGCCATCCATGCTACGGGGCCTGGTGATCGACCATTGGAACATTTGGAACTGGTCTCTTATTTTGGCAAGCCATATAGTAACTTCACCTGTTACTTAACACTTTCGTGGACAGTACGTCGACAGGCGGGCCATATGTAGGCTTAACAACGGTTAATTGATGGTACTGTCAACGAAAGTGTTAATAAGTGTGTTTGTTATATTTTTAGGGTTCCGTACCCAAAGTTTGTACGACTACGTTTGTAAATTGTTAGATTTTGTCGCTAGGTAACTATTTAATTGATAATATATCCATTACATAGCAATAATCAGCTATTAAAAATTATTTCCAAATTTTACATTTTTTCCATACATGTTGTCAGTTCATTGCCTGGACTATGTGTCAAGGCGGTCCAGTCCAAAGAGGCGGGGCATTGTTCCCGCTGCAGCGATCGATGAGCAAGGTGAATGTCGGCGGCAAGGACGGCAACAGCTAGGGGCGAAACACAAAGTATGCTGTTGTCGATGTTTACCCACCTGGATAAGAACTATACCTTTACTTTGTATTGATAAATTTATGCGATATTAAGGCGGTCCAGTCAGAGAGGCGGGGCATTGAAGACCTCTGTAGCCTTTGCTGTTATTCATTTAATACAACAATGACATTAAAAAAATACACAAAACGTATTACTTATATCTAAAACTACTTATAAAATAAAATAACTTACAAATAAAATATTTGCCCCAGTTCGCCGTCGCTGGGCAACGTGCCCAGAATGCCACGTTGGATGGCAATGCTTATCATCTGTGCGAGGTATGAGCCAGCCCTCCGGTCACGCGCTTTGCTTAGTTTGGGTCTAGGTCGATTTGTGTAAGATTGTCCCCACATATTTATTTATTTATTATTGTTCCCGCCGCGCTGCAGCGATCGATCAAGGTGAATGTTGGCGGCAAGGACGCCAACGTCTAGGGACGAGCCACGTATGCTGTTGTCGATGTTTACCCACCTGGATAGGAACTACTCACCTCTACTTTGTATTTATAAGTGCGATCATCAGATCATATAGCCTGTTTGGCGAAGCTACAAATTACAATTTTACAATTCTAAACAAGTAACCCAGGTCAATTGGCCTGTCGGTATTTATTGCAATTTGAAGCACCGTGAAATTGGCCACCGGATAGAAAAAAAAAAGATGGGGTGGTTGGACAGTCAAAGGTACCACAATAATACACTACACAGTCTCAAAAATATGTACACAGACCTTATTTCTGCAACAATAAGGTTGTGTTGTTGTATACATATTTATGAAACTTTGAGTTAATACATATTGGTGCCCTTGACGGACCCTAACAAGGTTCGATAGTAATTTAACCCATAATATATAACACATATGTATATATAACACCCATATAATATAATATAACCCTTTCTCAAATTTGTTGTGTCTAATACCACGACCATTTATGAATAGAACATTTTATATGGAGTAGTCGTAGTCGTGGCAATTAGACGATAAGACACAAATCTGGAGAATGGCCGAGAATGCAAGATAGAGAGCTCACGTAGAAATTGACCATAAGATCAATTAGAATTTAAATGTTCATATCTGGGGGCACGGTAGTGCCCCCGCCAAGACGAGCCAAGCAAAGGGCAGGCACTACCTATCTTTTCTCGAAGCGCTTCGTCGTTTTTTTGAACCCTCATAACTTGTGTTTGGATTATACCAGATAAACAAAATTCTCGGGATATGATGTCAATAGTAAACTTATTAAACATATAAAGTTTCAATTGCATAGCTCTTATACTTTAGATTCTATTGATATCTAAAAAACGCCGATTTCGTCACTGACTCACTCAACTCATCAAAACCTCTAGGGTACTTCCTGAAGTCCTAGAAAGCTGAAATTTGGTATGTAAGCTAGTATTAGTACACAATCAACAAAACAATTAAAAAAAAATTGAACTTTTACCCCCCAAGCCCTTAAACTAGGGGATGCAATTTTGTATGAGACTTCCGCAAATTTTGATGCTAGAGGTCTGAAAATGTAAATTGGGACTCCTTAATATAAATAATAAAATACGTATTTCAGGATTTTTAGTAAATCACTCCCCTACAGCTACCCTTTAAATTAGGGGAAGGAAGTTTGTATGGGTTTTGCTATACACTTCTTTAGAAATTACCTTACAAAAAGGAATGAGATCCCACCAAAAACATTATAATTATGTAAAGTGACTACCAAGACTCGCTAGCTCATATATAGCTTTCAGCGTTAAAAAGATATCAGATCATAAGGAGCGCCAAGCTTCCTACTCCACATGGCGTAACCTACCACTATCAGCCACGCTCTAAAAATTCTATGTATATCTTGGCTAAAAAGTATAGACCCGTCGCTAATAAATTCATTCAGCGCGAGAGTCTATGCGGCGACTGGGATGTGCCCGACAAAGCTATACAATACATACCTACCTACAGTGGAACCTATAACCTCCACCTTTTTTGAAGTCGGTTACAAAAGAACAGGATACTCTTTATCCCTAAAACATATTAAATCGGGAATGGAACTTGAAACGCGAATTTGATTTATAACGTTTAGGTATGTACTTTAATGTCAAGCTGCATCATCATTATCATATCAGCCGAAAGACGTCCACTGCTGGACATATGCCTCCCCCAAAGAGTGCCACACCCACAATGACCGGTCCTGCGCCACCCGCATCCAGCGGACTCCCGCGACCTTTACCAGGTCATCAGTCCACGCTGCGTCTTCCGGTACGTGGTCGCCATTCGAGAACCTTTCCGCCCGAACGGCCATCGATTCTACGTCAAGCTAATATAATAAGCAAATTATTTAGGTACATATGTTATTGGTACGGCGATTGTAGGCGGGTCGTAATCACGGTAAGATGATTATCGGCTATAGGTAAGTAGTCGTGTCCGCGCCGATCGGATATTAGTGAAAGTGGTTATAGTAAGTATATTAATACTGTTTTGGATTTTGCAACGCACACTTTCATATTTTTTGCATGCAAACTATGATTGTAACCGATACCTAATTATCTGTGTAAGTAATCTTACTCATCATATCTCATCTCATCTCATCTGAGAGCTGTCCATGAACATGATGACTATTTATCTAACTAGGTACCTACCTAGTTAAAACTTATACTAGAGCCTCTGTACGATATTTATAAGCGAGTTTATGGGACAAAATCGTTGGCAAAAACTAGTATAGGCACCTGCCTATGTATCATGTATGTATACCTACGTATCATCCATCGTATGGATACATCTCTTTGTAGTCGACTGTAGGTACAACCTTTTTTTTTTTTTTTGATGAAAATGGGCTTGTCGCCAGGCGAACATACCGCCCCGTAAGGGCAACAAAATATCTCCAAAAAATAGAAACTTATGTTCTAGATTTAAACGCTACTTCCGTTAAATAGTACAAAATCTCAGCTTCAACCGATATAGGAAGAGACAAAATACTGTCAATATATCCAGTGTCTAACAGTTTCGTGTCGAACCAAGCTGCTCTCACCTCGCTCCGGACACACTCCAGCAGAGGGCCTACCGCGAACGGCATTCGAAGCTTTCCCTCTCTGTTGCACTTACGTACGAACTCGTAAGTATGACAGAGAGGGAGAACTTCGAATGCCTTTCGCGGTAGGCCCTCAGTATATGCACAACATCTTCAACAGTTCCACACTCATTACAATTTGGAGAGGGGACTTTTCTCATCAAATACGCAAACTTATTTGATGGAATGTGGCCAGAACGTAACCTGAGCGCAGTTTTTAATCGATTTCTGTTATATGGGGCCTGGTCAATCCATGGATAGTAAGATACTTGAGGCTGGATAGTTCTAAACCAAATACCTCTCTCTCAGGTACAACCTTATGTTCCATTTAATTCACTCCTTTAGGGAATGATTTGCGGGACAAAAACGATCCTAAGTTTGTCCTTCCTCGATATTCTAACTAAGTAGGTACTTCATACCAAATTTCACCTGTCGGATCAACAGTTAGGTACTTTCGCATTTATAATAGAACGAGCGAGCGAAACAAATGTTATTCGTTGCAGCTTGGGCAAAAAATATTTCGTATGTCCGGCAGTCCGGCTGTTCTTCTCTAAAGGTCGCATTTCTCAACCAGTGTCCGGTTCACGGCCGCAGAGACACACTTGTTACATGTTATTTTTATTTATTTTTGCTTAATATATGTGTCTATGTATTTATTTTTGCTTAATATATGTGTCTCTCGGGGTAGCCTCATTCCCTAGAGAGCGCGTCCCCAGGTGGCGGATAGGGGGATGCTCACTGAGTTGGACTCACCAGCTCAGAGGGTAGGAGGGAAATTAAATACCTCCCGCGGACCACAAGGCCGGAGATGGAAACTCCGATATCAAACCCCACCGGCGGGCTTCTCTGACATATTCGGAGCAGAGGTCGTGGGTGTGCTGGAAATACAGGTTGGTATTTTCAGTAGGGAAGGCGGCGAAAGAACCATAGAGTCACCGGCGGCTCCCAAGCCCTCCAGGAGAGCTACAACCTTGGCGTCAGGTGGTAACCGGCCGTAAAATACAAACCAAAAAAAACCTACTCCTAATTATGAAAAAAGCTAAAGACATTAAGGGTATAAATGCTAGGGCGTACCCCGTAAGCGACGTGAAGGCTTTAAATGCGAAGAATAATAGGGCGTGCCCCCCAAGCGACGATACTTATGACAAGAATAAGAAAGTTTCGCAATCTACACAAAAACTTAGAATAGCGACGTGGAATCTGGGGTCTCTTACCGGTCGCAGTCAAGAACTGGCAGAAACACTAAAGCGTCGGAACATAAATATATGCTGCTTACAGGAAACGCGCTGGAAGGGATCAAAGTCCAGAGACTTAGGCTTAGGGTATCAACTGGTCTATTATGGTACGGATAACAAACAAAACGGAGTCGGCATTGTACTTGATCATCACCTCAAAAACAGAATTGTGAGCATAGACAGAAAAACTGACCGTATTATTGCTGTCAAGCTAGCGTTAGACAATCAACCAATAGTCAACATCATCTGTGTCTATACGCCACAAGTAGGTTGTCAAGACCAGGTCAAGGATGCTTTCTGGGACGACTTGGACGATATGATAGTGAACATCCCATCCGAGGAAACAAAGTTCATCATGGGAGATCTCAACGGCCACGTGGGAAGTTCGTCCTTAACCTATAGAAAAGCTCATGGCGGTTTTGGTTATGGAAGTGTTAACAAAGAGGGAGAACAAATACTTGAATTTGCCTCTAGGCATAATATGATTATTGCCAACACACACTTCCAAAAGAAAGCGGATCACTTGATCACCTACAGCAGCGGTGGGAAAAAGACCCAAATAGATTTTATCCTAGCAGACAGCAAACTGAAGAAGGGCTTTAAGGACTGTAAGGTGATCCCTGGAGAGGCTCTTACCGCTCAGCATAGGATCCTGGTAGGAGTATACGTATTGCCCAAGCCAATCAAGAACACAATAGACAAAACACCCCGAATTAAATGGAAAGAACTAACAGTTTCAAAAGGCGAGGCACTCATTGAAGACCTAAATGATTACTTGGAAAAGGACATGAATAAAACATATAGCAGTACAGAAAAAATGTGGGAAAATTTTGAAAATTATTGCCGAAGCCAAGCAGCGATACGACTAGGAGTTGCCAAAGGTGGTCTAATTACAGGAAAAGATCCCTCTTGGTGGAACCAAGAAGTCAAAACGAGCATTGCGGACAAGAAAAACTGGTTTAAAACGTGGCAAGATACAGACCTAGATGAGGACCGAAACAAGTACAAAGAGGCAAAATCAAAGGCAAAGAAAACGGTGGCACAGGCTAGGGCAAATGCAAGGGAAGTATTTTATAATAAATTAGAAAAAGCAGAAACAGACAACGAGATTTTTAAAATAGCAAACACCAGACACAAGTCGACACAGGATATAAAAAAAGGTAAATTTATAAGAGACAAAGATAAATCATTATTAACTACAAACAAGGATATAACGAAGAGATGGTATGAATATTACAAGCAACTAATGAACGAAGAATTCCCTAGCCAAACTATAGATCCCTTGCCACCGACTCTAGGACCTATACAGGAGATCAGCATCGAGGAAGTTAAACGTACCGTCAGAAAGATGAAGAAACATAAAGCCACCGGACCAGATGAAATTCCCTCAGAGGTGTGGAAGTTACTCGGGCCTCAAGGATTTGAATGGCTATGTAGACTTTTTAATCTCATCCTTAAAACTAAATTGATACCGAACTCGTGGCGGCTCAGTCACTTGATCCCCTTCTACAAAAATAAGGGAGATGTAACAGAATGTGGCAACTATAGAGGCATCAAACTTACCTCACATACATTCAAAATTTGGGAACGTATTATAAATCACCGCATACAGTTGCTGTCAAAAATATCACCCAACCAATTTGGCTTCACACCGTCAAAATCCACTACCGATGCCATTCAGGCAGTCCGAATAATAACTGACAAATACCGTCTGAACAAAGAAGATCTGCATCTTGTATTTATTGATTTAGAAAAAGCGTTCGACCGGGTACCTCGGAGGCTCGTATGGCGAGCCCTTAGAGCACAACACCTGCCAGAAACGTACGTACAGCTCATACAAGATATGTACTTCAAAGCTTCCACCAAAGTGAAAAGTCCAGCAGGCCTCAGCGAAGCATTTGGGGTGGAAGTAGGGGTTCACCAAGGTTCAGCTCTTAGTCCGCTACTATTTAACCTCGTAATGGAACTTATCACTAAAGAAATTCAAGCCCCGCTCCCAATCAACCTCCTGTATGCGGACGATATAGTGCTCATTGCTAACACAGCAAGTGAACTGCAAGACACTTTACACCTTTGGGTCAACACTCTTGAAAAATCAGGTCTGAAAGTGAGCAGATCCAAAACAGAATATCTGCAGTGTAGATTCAGCAAGAACAGCCAGCCCTCTGCTGTGTGCTACCCTGACTCGAAACCGGTGCCAAAAGTCACACGTTTTAAGTACCTGGGATCAGTCATCACAGAGGACGGAAATATAGAGGAAGATGTAGCGCAAAGACTTAAAGTGGGCTGGCAAAAGTGGCGTTCATTGACTGGAGTTTTGTGCGACACTCGTATGCCAGTGCGCACAAAAGGAAAGGTCTACAGAATGGCGATTAGACCAGCGCTACTCTACGGTTCTGAGTGCTGGCCTGTCAAAGAAAACAACGTGCAAAAACTCCACACGGCCGAAATGAAGATGCTTCGTTGGTCGGGAGGGGTTACAAGGCTGGACAAAATTAAAAATGAGCACATTCGTGGTAGTTTTAAGGTGGCCCCTATACCCGAAAAGCTAACAGAACACCGCCTAAGGTGGTACGGCCACGTGATGCGTAGGGATGAAGAGTACGTGGTCAAAAAAGCTCTAAACCTGCCGGAGAAAAAGAGAGGCAGAGGACGACCGCCGTCAACATGGTGGACCAGCATCACAAAACTAGCAAGTAGGCATAATTTACCCGACCCGACAACCCTCGACAGAGTGTCGTGGCGCAAAATAATTAGGAGAGCCGACCCTGCCTAAAGCGGGATAGAGCAAGGAAGAAGAAGAAGCTTAATATATGTGTCCTGTGTGTTAGTGAATAAATGTATCTTTCTTTCTTTCTTCTTTCTTTCTTTCTTTCTATTCTCTTGCAACCCTGTGAGCAGGTTCGACCAGAATTTGGAATAAAATATAACTAGGTACAACTTAGCAAAGTTGAAAAAACCCCCGACATTTTCATTTCAAAGTTCAATATCTCAAAAACGGCTGAACCGATTTCGTTGAAACGTAGCTTAGAACTATCTCGATCACGTCAGTTTTCGGATAAAAAAACCGCATTCAAATCGGTCCATTTGTTTAGGAGCTACGATGCCACAGACAGACACACGCACATACACACAGACATGTCAAACTTATAAAGGATGACTCACGCTAGAACGGGCTGTGTCCGGCCCGGGCCGTTTTCTAAAAAAAACGACAGCGTTTTTGCGCGGCCGAGCCATACCCAAGCCCGGCCCATCCACGGCCGAGGCTCGGAAGCGGCTAATAGGTGTCGGCACGGCCCGGCCGTGGCTCAGCCGGACTTCAGTATGGCTCGGGCGCGCAAAAACGCCGTCGTTTTATTTAGAAAACGGCCCGGGCCGGACACGGCTCGTTCTAGCGTGAGTCATCCTTAACACCCCTCTTTTTCCGTCTGGGGTTAAAAAAATAAGTACCTACACAGATTCTTTTCTACTGCTCGCTAAACCAATAGTATTTATATTTTTATCTATCCAAATATCATAAACCCTGCATGATGCGTTCAAGAACCGCACATTATGACCACCATAAAAACAAACTGTTTCGTTACAACAAATTTCTTATCTGTGAAAATGTTATTATTGCTAAATAATAACATCGATTTCGATAATATTATTTCATTCAAATTTCGAACATCTCTGAAAACAAAGAAATTTGATTTGACCTCTATTCTAATATCAGTCGAGATGACGTTTAGTTCGTAATTAATTGTCAGTTTGCATCAGGGACCCGCCCGGTATCCCCTTCGAGGGTTTTTGAAGGGGTTTTCCGTAAGGCTTTGCTTACCAAAGCCGTTGCTCCGCAATACCCATTCATTTGGCTTTTTAAGCGCTATAAATACGGGTAAGCGGTTCCATAAACGAATATTAGATACCCTTTCCAAGCGCTTAAAAATACCCTTTCGAAAGGGTTTTCTATCAACGCTCTTGAAGAGGTTTTCTTTTCAACGCTCATGCAATTTTTATCCTTTTGCTAATGACAATAAGAGCAATATATATTGCAAATTAGACGTTAGAGTCCAGAGGTGTCGGCACAGGGGCCAAAGCCAAAGCGGACGCCTTTAACAATGCCGCCTACTTACTAAAAATACTTATCACATTGTAATATGGTTTCCTTTTGTATGGCGAAGAGCCGGAACAAGTTGGTGCGCGTGCGACGCATTGTACTATTATTTAGCCATGTTTATATCGCCATATGATTTTGGGATGTTTGATGGTAATCATTAACTATAATAGATATTTCGACATGTGATACAAATCACGACGGGTTTTTTAGACCTATTTCCCCTTTTTGTCTAAAAATAAACAAAAGGTCAACGAACTGTGAACATATGGTATGTTGTTACGTAATCTGTTTTGGTCTGTTCAGTCCGCGTCAAACCGCCGAAACGATCGGGAGTACTCGCGTGTGTGTGTGTAAGTGCAGAAACGAATTTTGTTAAGGATTTTACAAGTAATGGGTAAGCATTTTCATTATAAATTGCTTCAATCATTGTGTAGAATTTAATAACAAACTGAATAAATGAATTTTCATGAAAATTCAGTTCGTATTTAGTAAATTACGGTCGATTTTCTAATTGCCGCAATTACATACATCAAAAACCAACCTTGTCCCGAAAAGCGTCAAAATTACGCAGTTGACGAAAATAAAGGAATTGTGTTTTGCCGGGAATTCAGATAAGAGAGTCGAGCAAACTTTGCCGTTACGAGCGTGATGTTTGCCATACTTTCATAATAAAATCAAATTACGTATTATAATTTTGTGGACCATTGTTATGGAAAAAGGTGTCTAAAGTTATCAATTTTGCCTACTTCGTAAAAAGTTACCACAAGAATTCCACATGCTAAATAGTCGAATTATACTGCTACAGTCCAATATTTTAATATACTTAATGGCATATCTACTAATCTGAATACATTGCTATAGAATTTAAGTAATTTCAGGATGCGGAAAAGACGTAGGTACTTCTTAAAAACATCTGCTTTTCTGACTTCCGCAATTCCCTACAATGTTTTTGGCTGTTATAATAATTTTAATTATAAATTATTTCAATCATTGTGTAGAGTTTTATAACAAACTGAATAAATAAATTTTCATGAAAATTCAGTTCGTATTTAGTAAAAGTAAGGGCTACTTATGTACTAATTGCCGCAATTACATACGTCAAAAACCAACCTTGTCCCGAAAAGCGTCAAAATTACGCAATTGAAGAAAGTAAAGGGATTTCGTTTTTTTGTGTTTTGCCGGGAATTCAGATAAGAAAGTCAAACCAACTATGCCGTTACGAGCGTGATGTTTGCCATACTTTCATGTACTTAATCAAATTACGTATTACGAGTTTGTGGATAATTGTTATGAAAAAAGGTGTCTAAAGTAACTAAAATTGTCTGGACGGGATCTCCTCACCCCATGTCCTCTAATAATAAAAATAACTTTCTGTCAAAATTTTCATTTTTGGTACAAGCTTTTATTGCCGACTGTACTTTTCTGTATACCATCATCAACTACTCATTGAGACGATTCTAACGAGCCCAAACTCAACGGGGTTACGTCGGTTAAATACTGAATTCCCATGGCCTTGGCCACCTTCTGTCTCCATCATCAGATCAGCTCGATGGTACCATAGTATTGAATTGTCAGCCAAACTATACTAATAGCCAAAATTTCAACTCAATCGGATAACGGCAAGTGACTGAAAAATGGATTGCAAATTTAAACGGACAACTTACTTCCATACATACGAACAGCGGCGCTACTACGAACTTCGAATCTCGAACTTCGTATATCTCCGTCTCTATCGCATTTATGGTTCATAAACCATAGTACTCGAGCGACTGATACGGAGATATACGAAGTTCGAGGTCAAGTTAATATAAAGCTTGTAATAAATCTTATTTTTGTCAAATATGTACCTAATCTCCACTTATAATAAATCTCTAAATTAAAAAAAGAATCAGCCAGTTTGAAACTAAGCTTTGCGCGGTTCGAATGTTCTCAGCATCCCATGAACGGAAAAATATGAAACATTTTATATAGGTACATTATTATTCTAGCTGCAACTTAGGATAGTTTTTATCCGACTGCGACAGTTAATTAATTTTCCGAAATATACGACTTCATTTAATTTTTCATTTATTTTTATTGAAATCAAACGCTGCTCCAACTGTCAGCTATAAGAACCGTCAAATTTTCGTCAAAATGGCGGAATTGCTTTGCCTTTCACTTATTAATAATTTAAATCCCGTCTACGATAGACCTTTACGAGACAAATGCTAAAATATAAACCATAAAAAAATATTCGATTCTGATATGAGAACTTATATGCGCAAATGTCGTTTTATGTCGTAATTTCAATAAATGAAATCAACAAATTTGAACAATATAATTAACACGAATTTGTTTTTTTTGAATGACAATGGCACGCGCTCGGCGCATTCAGCCAAAGTACCTGCGGGTAGCCAAGGTACCACGAAAACCGATACTCAATGTTCATATTTTTGCATCCCGGTCACTCGAGTATGGTTGGTGCGATAGAGATAGAGATACCCGAATATTTTCGAATTCCGAAGTTCGTGGTTATAGCTCAGGAATCGAAAATATGGTAAATAATCATAATGTATTTTCTCGAAAAAGAATTTAAAATAAATATAGTCAAATGGAGAAAAAAACAAAGCAAGAGGTTACGAGTATATAGGTAATGATTAAGTTATAAGAGTCCAAAGTTTTAAGAGGGGGTATGTTCTGTCCCTTTTCCGCAAAACGCACCTTCATATGAAACGATTGTTTTTTACTATGACGCTCGAGTATATTGACGTCACAGTCTCTCATCGTTTTCTCACTCTAACAAGCGACATTAAAACGGATGTAGCTTCATAATTTTTTGAGATATTTGAATGGGAGTTTCATTATCTTCTATCTATTTATCTCCACTTATAATAAATCTCTAAATTAAAAAAAGAATCAGCCAGTTTGAAACTAAGCTTTCTGTGGTACGAATGTTCTCAGCATCCCATGGACGGAAAAATATGAAACATTTTATATAGGTACATTATTATTCCAGCTGCAACTTAGGATAGTTTTTATCCGACTGCGACAGTTAATTTATTTTCCGTAATATACGACTTCATTTAATTTTTCATTTATTATTCTTAAAGTATATCGCCGCCACATCTGTCAGCTAAAAGAAACGTCAAAATCACAGTAATAAGAAATACTACGGACAAAATGGCGGAATTGCTTTGCCTTTCTTTCGCCTATTAATAATTTTAATCCCGTCTACGATATACATTGACGAGACACATAGGTACCAAAAGCAAATATAAAATTAATCGATTTTGATATGCGAACTTATATGCGCAAATGTCGAATTAAGGCGTAATTTGTACAAATTCGAACAATATAAACTTGGTTTTTTTGAATGGCACGCGCGCGCGCTCTTTGCGTAGGTAAGTATTCAGCCAAACTACGAAAACCGAAACTCGAAGTTCGTATATCTGAGGGCCTACCGCGAACGGCATTCGAAGTTTTCCCTCTCTGTCGCACTTATGTACGAACTTGTAAGTATGACAGAGAGGGGAAACTTCGAATGCCTTTCGCGGTAGGCCCTCTGCATTCCTGTCATTTGTTAGTGCGATAGAGATAGAGATACCCGAATATTTTCGAATTCCGAAGTCCGTGGTTTAAAAGAAAATACGGATGTCGGATAGATCTAAATTAATATTTTATGTGTGAATATGGTTAAAATTATTTGGAAATACTATTGTTGTTATTGTTTTAGTATATTTGACTAGCTTTAAGTTTAATATTGTACGTCCGAAATGGGCAAGCTGTTGGACTTTATTTTACCCAAAACAACTAAATGTACACAGTTCTGACAATAAAGAAATCTTATTTTATCTTATCTTATCGAAAATAGGGATGTAGACACTAAACAAAATAATCATAATGTTGTATTATCTCGAAAAAAAACAACGCAAGAGGCTATACTCGTATAGGTAATCACTAAGTTATAAGTGTATAAAGTTTGAAGAGGGGGTTTGTTGCGTCTCTTTTCCGCAAAACGCACCTTTATAATGAAACGATTGTTTTTTACTATGAAGCTCGAGGATCGTGACGTCACGGTCCCTGATCGTTTTCTCACTCTAACAAGCGACATTAAAACGGTTGTAGCTTCGTAATTTTTTGAGATATTTGAATGAGTTTTTCGTTTCTTCTTTCTTTTGAAGTGAGTCTACAGCTACACCTCTATTTGGAAGACAAGCGGAAATAATCCATACTAATATTATAAATGCGAAAGTGTGTCTGTCTGTGATCTCTTCACGCCTAAACCGCTAAACCGATTTAGATGAAATGAGTCCCGGGGAAGGACAAAGGGTAGTTTTTATATCTGAGGGGCTGAAATTGGGGGTGGAAATTTGTATGGAGCTACTTAAACCGCTGCACCGATTTAGATGAAATTTGGTATATAAATAGTTTGAGTCCCGGGGAAGGACATATAAAATGGTGGTATCCTCGTTTCTGGCCTCGGGGAGGCAATTTTGATAATAACTTCATCTAGATAAGTTTTTTTTTTTTAATTTTTAAATATTATAAAGTGACACAGTTCTACTTCAATACCTATTTGACGTGACTTATGGAACTGTAGTACAGATACAGTACATACCTATTAATCATAAAATTATACGTAGTATTCATATATCCAACGGGAAATACCTCTTTAACCCTTTAACTGCGCCTTTTCATCAGCTGGTATAGTTTGTTTAGTTTTTGACACATTATGTTAAATCTGCTTTGTAATAATGAAAAATGTTGAAAAGGATACTATGAAGTTATTTTCAAAATTGCTTTTTTGAGGTTGGAAGTGGGGATGTCACGTGTTATTTGTGGTGTGTTAAGGAACCCAAACTTAGTAGGTATGTTTCGAGAATTGATTTTGTGATGATTGGAAAAAAAATTGCTGAAATGTAATGATGTGGTATAAGTACTTTTAAAATCGCTCAAAATGCCCTTTCATTAAACACCACACACGTTAGGTTTCTGAAAAAAAAATAAATAATAAAAGGTTTTATCCCGGAAATCATCCCCTAAGGGGGTGAAAAGGAGGGGGGGGGGGGTGAAATTTGGATGTAATCTATTTTGATGAAATTTGGTGTAGATATAGGTTAAGTCCTGGGAAAGGACATGGGATAGTTTTTACCCCAGAAATCATTCCCTAAGGGTATGAAATAGGGGGTGAAAGTTTGGATAAAATCCATGTACCTAGATGAAATTTGGTATAGAGATAATTTGAGACCCTTCAAAGGATATAGAATAGTTTTTGCCTCGGAAATCATCCCTTAAGATGGTAGAAGTTTGTTTGCATTATATTTTCTAAGTATTAAGTTCTACGCGGACGAAGTCGCGGGCAACAGCTAGTATTATATAATTGCTATATACCATTCTATAATCTGAAAGCCAGTCTTTACTAGTGAACCGATTTCAATTAGCTAAGATTTCAGGTTTTACTGGATTTAGCTTACAAAGTCAAAAATGCCTTAACACTCCGTAATTCCCGTACCTTATGCTCGAAATTCGGATATCTCCATCTCTAACGCACTCACTTTTCTCGAGTGACAGGGATGCATACGATGTATACGAATTTCGAGTTTCGATTTTCGTGGTAGCGCCGCTGGTTATTTTAGTCTACGTACAAAGACAAAAGGTTTTAGAGGAAATATTCCTCTCCCGAACGGCGCACGCTCCGGCTGTGGAACAAGCTTCAAGAAATACTAGCTGGGCTGCGCCCGTGGACAGGTAACCCAAAATCATACACGTGTGTAACTCAAGTTGTGTAAGTAGCTACGTATACGTCTTAGGGCTTGTGCACAAATCACGCGAGGTTTTTTCGGCTACTTTTTGACCCCCCCCCTCCCCCTTGGTGATACTTGGTGAGGTTCTTGGCTACACCCCCCCCCCCCCCCCCCTCCCCCACATAACCTCACGTATATTTTTTTTCATTCAACCTAATTGTAAGATAAATTGTATTTTACATAGTAAATCTAGTTTATTTTTCTATCTTAGTAAAATAGACTCGCTACTTTGAAGTGCTGAGTAAAGATTTATGTTAAACGGAATGTAAGTACATATATTGATGTAAACTAACATACCTACTTAAATAGTAAATAGTTAGACCGTACTATAGCTGTAAATAAGCCACTAATGGCTTTAGCACCTAATTATGAAACTCTGCGATAAGTATGAATTATTTGGAACTTTAAATAAAAAAATAAAAAAAGAAAAAGTATCTACTCGTGTGGTAGATATTTTTTCTTAGTTTCGTTCTCTGTATAAAATACGCGTGAGGTATCCTTATACCCCCCCCCCCCCCCCAACGTGATCTTTCGTGATTTTTTCCTGACCCCCCCCTCCCCTATCGAACCTCGCGTGATTTGTGCACAAGCCCTTAGAAGCCTAGGGCAATAGGGCTCTGTGTTGGGGTTTCATCTGGGGACTAATACTTCGAGCCCACAGCTCTCAAGTGAGTGCCACTTATCCTGTGCCGAAACAACCGGTCTCCGACCTTTAGAAACATTTACAAATACCTAGCAATCATTCGTTTATGTTGGCAGGGTGTGTAAGTGGGTCCTATAAATACAAATGTCAGCCGTAACCGTCTTAGCACACCTGTTAATATAATTTAACATAGCTGCACACGACTTCCGCTATTCCACCCCCTAATGATTCCCAGGTAAAAAGTATACAGTGCCCTTCTCCGGGATACTTATATATGTAGGTACCTATTTCTAATATTTGCAAACGGGCTAGCAGAACCCTAGGTTTCGTCATGAGAGCGTCGAAACAATTCCATGTCGGAGTCGCCATGGTTTTGTACGGTGCCTATGTCCGTAGTAGGTTGGAGTATGGGGCTGTTATTTGGGATCCCTACGAGGATAAATACTCACTGTTGGCGGAAAGAGTACAGCGTAAATTCGCCCGCTGGTTGTACCGCAAATCCTACGGGTATTACCCATACATGTACCCTTCATTGTTTGTCTCCGGGATGGTCGGGCTAGACACGCTTCGGATGAGGCGGAAGTTGTTGTTGTTAGTCCACTATCTGTCTGTTGTCCATCACAGAGTGGACAGCCCGGCTGTGCTCGAGAGGATTGGGTTGGTGGTACCGAGGATCCTCCAGAATTTGGATGGCGTGGCGGTAGCGCCTCGCCGCCGGCCGCGCCTGCTGCAGCATGTGTCCGCTCGCACGTGCTACGCTCGACACGCTCCTACCGCGCGCGCAATTTCCTTGTTACACCAAATGCTCACTCAGCACGAGGAGGCTGACATGTTTGCTGATCGCTTTTCTAGATTATGCCGTATTGCTAAGCAGTTTCTTGACAATTTAAATTTTAATGAATAATTATTTATTATTTGAATGTATATCTATCATTTTTAATGTACCTATTTCATCATTTCGAATGTTCTACTTATATAATTGACGACTTTTCTTTTTGACATTGTGTATTGTATTCTGTTATATGTAATAATTTATCGTGTAAGTGTTTTGGTGTTAATATGCTGTAAACTTACATTGTATTGGTTCCGTACAAACGTTCATACACCATACCCGTCACGTCACGATCCCATTCATTCTTGAACAATCTTAACAGCTCATAGTAGAAGTTACTGTTTGTACAGCGCCATATTGTAATATTGTAGTATGTAAGTGTTTTGGTTTTGTACTGTGTACTTGCATATGTTTGGGATAATAATAAATATGCATATTGGGACTAGTCTCACGAGTAGTATCTTTAATATAAGCCTAGCTATGGATTTAAATCAAATTAGGCAATCTCCAATACCTTATCTATCAACATCTGAAATAAAATAAGATATGCGACAGCTAGGTACTTATATTATGTGAGCGCTGGTAATGTCGTGCCGTGTCAGTTTGATTTTATTTTGGACTAGGTACAATAAGTGCACAAAGCCTTTCTTTGATGCAATCGTGATAGCTTTGTTAGTGATTAGAAAAAGACACGAACACTTACCTAATGTACAGACTCCATTAGTGAACCTTTTCACGATGACTTAAGGTCTATATATAATTCGTTAAGTTTGTGTCCTTTGATACTGCAGCCAAGTGACCAAAAAGAAGCGGGTTGTGTCGGAGATACAACCGTTAATTAAGTTTAAGTGGATACTTCTTTGTTGGGTATGGAACTATGGAACCCTAATATATCTGAATCGGTATATATGGCAACATTGACTGACGTAGCTCATTTGACTCGCGACACATTGAAAATGGCGGTCATTTCAGCATTATTTTCATGTCCGCTACATAAACTAAATAACATTTTGTGATTAACGACTAATGGCAAATACTCGTACAGAAGGATAACATTGTAACTAACAATAATTTGAAATCAGATTAGGCTTCTCTACAAGAAGTTATTCCGGAAGTCACGATACATTTAGAATTTGTACCCCTATACAAGAACACGAGCAAAAAAGTATCCACTTCAAAAATAATTAAACTTTTAATGAGATTTTACGAAAAGCGTAGGATTACATTAAGCTAAGCAGCTTGGAGGGGGAGCACAAATAACATCTACGTGCTCCGGCTATCTCGCCTGCTCGTGGTCCTCCTGCTGATCAACGGAAGAGGTGGTAACAGAGAAGGCAAACTTGAAACAAACCCGGCTCGGTGCCAGCCGTTACGCACCTGCAACCGAACCGACTCCACACGTACTGACTTTGTCATTCCTGTGGGCCGAGTCGGTAAGGTCGAGAGAGTGATATGGGTTTTGGGCATGCCTGTATTATCTTATTGGCGTCCCAGGCGATGCAGCGTCCGTGAAGAGGTCACTTCACCCACTTCAGCCTGCTGAGTAGAAAACAACACGGAGAGTGGCTGTTACCGGTGCTAAGTCCAAGCAGATAGACTTGTCAATTATGCGGTCGGGCCTGTCACTCCCGTATCGGCCTTACGAGTCATGTGCGTAAGTGCCGCACCACCTTGACATAGACGCTGTTTAAATCATCTTATCATAGATGTACAAGGCCAATGATGATGACATTAAGCTAAGCGTATATTGCTTAATTTCGCCTAGTTATTCAAGTCTTCGGTAGTATAGTGGTAAGTATCCCCGCCTGTCACGCGGGAGACCGGGGTTCGATTCCCCGCCGGAGAGAATCTTTTTGCATTTTTTAAGTAACTTTTTATTTATTCCATGCAAATTTTTGGTTAATTGGGTCAATCAACTATTTCTTGTCGCTCGTTGCCATGGTTACGTCTCCTGGGTCACTCTTTAAAACTATTATTTTATGGGGTTTAAATCCACTAAAAACGTGTTTTTGTTATATTGGTAAACCCATTCCATGGTGGCGCATCTCCTTAGCATGATAGGAGTCCAGTTTATAGTATTTTTTATAAGAAAGCCTGTTACTGTTGTCTCTTGGCTTACCGGGACAGAATAACAACAAGAAAAAGTTGATTGACCCAATTTTAACAAATACTGGAATGGGGAATGGATGAAAATTTTAGAAGTGACTGATATTTTTTTGGTGATAGGAATAACCCTCCTTAGTGCCAGAAATAAGTTTGATTACTTTTCAGCTGCGTTAATTATTTTTGAAAAATATAAACAGTTTCCTCACTTACGTTTTGGGTTTAGGCCGGCGAATAAGACACTTTCCTTGATCTGTCCCATATTACAACAAATATTTTAAATATCTGACCCTGGCAATGACAAATATAGCTGCCGCAGCTGTCAATATCATTGACAGTGTCAGTTTACCACAGATATTTTCTTGTAATATGAGACGGATCAAGCAAAGTGTCTCATTCGCCGGCCTAAACCCAAAACCTAAATGAGGAAACAGTTTATATTTTTCAAAAATAATTGACGCAGCTGAAAAGTCGGCAACTTTTTTCTGGTGCTATATATTGAGCTAAGGTTTATATCCATTTGTAAGTGTACAGTTAACAGTGTCTTCGATGGTACAACATAATAAATATTTCCAATGGCGTTGCTTAGGATAGGTAATAATTTGGCTATGTTCTTGACCGATTTCCCTGTGATTATCTCAAAAAGCCCTTAATGAGTTTGTGAAGTTATTTCTTTCATACTTTTATAGAAACATATTTTAAAGCTGTTATAATAGTATTTTATGCAATAGTTATATAATGTATGCTTTTTCAGTCGAGTACCGCGTTTAGGCCACAAAGCTTGCTTTATTATATAACTATTGCATACAATACTTTTTATACGAGTCAAATTGAAATAATTAAACAAACTAGGTACCGAAACGAAGTGCTGGTCCAACGGTTCAGCGTTCAAAGATTTTGAGATCCTTTTGTTTCGCGACCGCGGCGTCCGCAGACGACTGATCGCGGACGACCAGTGCTGTGATTGGTCAAATTCATTTTATTCGTCTACAGCGTAATATAATGAAATATTTTAGTTGAGTCGAGACCATCATAGAAAAAGTATGTGATTACAGTTTGGTCTACAAGTCTTAATTCAAACATTAAAGTCGACGAGTATAAAAACATATAGGTAGGTAGGCTGTCAATTTTCCCCGGCGTTGCATGAGACACTTAAAATAAAATGCACAGGTCTATTTATATCACCCATTTCAAGAAATTATTTTTTGCAGTGGCAACACCACGAAAATTACAAGAAAGACACTTATGTTTAATGTTACGTTTAAGATCTAAACGTTTTAGATGGAGTATTATTTTTTTATTTAAATATCTGGAATTTTCAATGTAGTTTGTAGAACATCAAACCAAGAATTACTAAAAATCAAAGCAAGAATGTATAAAATCTTAACGTAAAACCGTGTCTTTTTTTATCTAAACTTGTTGATTCCCGAATAGAGCTTGTAAACATCAAAATCAAGAATTCGTAAATCAAGCCAAGAATGGGTAACTCTTGACGTAAGTCCGTTTTATTTTTTGATTGAAGACCTTATAGAATATCGAATGGAGTTTATAAACATTAAACCAAGAATTATTAAAATCAAGTCAAGAACGGACCAAATCTTGAAATAAATCAGTGTAATTTTTTGATTTAAACTCGTTGATTCTCGAATGGAGTTTATAAACGTCAAACCAAGATTTTTTTAAATCAAGCCAAGAATTTACTGAATCTTGATGTAAAACCGTATATATTTTTAATTTGAAATCCTATATCTCGACTGTAGCTTGTAAATATCAAACCAAGAAGTAATGGTTTTACTCTTAAAATATTTCCAATCTTATAGGCAAATTTTGATGGATCTTCTTTTAATTTGGGTACATCTTTGGTTGTATAAAGTTTACTTGAAACAAATACGTGTTTTAAGAACTACCATATTCGTACTAAAACTGTATAATATTTTGTTGCGAATAAATATAATATTAACTCAATTCTGTCCTATTTGCTGCAATGATATATAAATATGGAACTGAACAATTTTGATTCTTCCTTGAAAAAGTGTGATCCCTTTAGCTAAAGACCTATTTATTAGACGAAGCATTATATTATTCTATGTGAAAAACAGTGTTTGAGAGGGTTTTCGGTCTTAAACTAAAATATCTTTTCTATCTGTGTAGAAGGTTATTCCTATCACCAAAAAAATAATCAGGCACTTCTAAAATTTTCATCCATTCCCAATTAGTTAAAACCTCTTAGACATTCACACCAACGGTCTTTTGCCATTTCTGAATGAGCATATGCATATTCAAGTATAGATATAGGTATGATTGCAATGTTTTTAGCTTGGCTTGGAACACGAAGGAGTGAAACGAGACGAGTAAAACACAATTTTAAGAAGAAATCTTTATTTCATTTCAAAATTACCCAATCAACTCTTCGATATGATTTTCTCAATTAAACTAGCGGCGCTACCACGAACTTCGAACTTCGTATATCTCCGTATCTATCGCACTTATGGTTTATGGTACTCGAGCGACAGAGACGGAGATATACGAAGTTCGAAGTTCGTGGTAGCGCCGTAGAAGCGAATTATGTCTAAACATTTCGGAACAGGATCGGCATCTTGAAGTTTAGGCAATGGGGAGGAACAAAATAAGTTACATGAAGTGAAATTGGGCACTTAAAGGCACAACGATAAGGTCGGTTTTTGGACACTAAATTATATTATAAAATAATAATTTACAAATGGCTCAGAAATACAATACAAAAGACGGCAGTAGGTGTCAGTCAACATAACAGGTTAAAGTCCAGCCAACACTGTGGTGGACCAGCCTTCGCCTCGCTTCTTGGAGACGAGGACAATGTCGTCCTCCACCTTCAGTTCCAGCTCGTATTTCGCCGAGTTAGGCGGGTAGGGGACTATGCAGCGAAATCTGGAATTGAGAACGATATTATAAATAAAGATTTACCTACCGTCGCAAAAAATAACACAAAATCAATATAAAGAGTGTGGCCTGTAATCATAATCATAAATTTATTTCCATTTAACCTTAGGTGGTAAATACATTGTGGTCGAGTCCTCCTATTAGGTATTATATAACCTGTGTCAGGAGACCTCGCTCTTCCAAATTATACATTATAGGTAGTTCTAACGTTAAAATGGTTTTTATAATGTTCCAAAGATACAAAAATAGGTACTTAAGCCTAGCTTAAACTATATGTATGTGTGTGTGTGTGTGTGTGTGTGTGTGTGTGTGTGTGTGTGTGTGTGTGTGTGTGTGTGTAAGTGTGTGTGTGTGTGTGTGTGTACGTGTGCGTATGTGTGTGTTTTGTATTAATTAATTATTATAAACCTCAAAGTATATTTTCAGTCTCATAATAGTTCAGTCCACTTAGCCATGTTGATACAGTTTTTTTACAGTCATAGCAATTTAATATATAAATATTCAATTCCCTGTTTATCTTATTATATAACAGTGCGGATTGTACAACAAACTGTCTCTTTGCAAAAGCTGATTTGTACGCAGGCAAAGGTGCTTTTTTATGAGTTCTTCTCTGAGTTGACAGTTCAGGTTTGAAAACTAGCGATCTGTGAAGTTTTAAGATGGCAGACATTATGTACAATTTGCGAATGCTATGTACTTTACATAGCTCATAAAGTTCTGTAGTGGGGTATCTGTAGGGTTTAAAGTACATCGTTTTTAACAAACATCTCTGACCTCTTTCAACTTCCAGATACTTGGTTTTATCAGCGCCCCCCCATACTGGAATGCAGTAGGTCATTATAGATTGAGCTAACACAATGTATACTTGTTTTAGTAAATTGGCGTTACTGATATGTCGTAGAGTCTTAAATATCCACCTCAGAACATAAAAATAGGGAGAAGTGCCGTACTGCTTCATTTCAACCAAAACCGATGTCCCCAGTTTTCTCCCACCGCAGCGCCCACACACACATTGAACCGTGTAAAAACAAAGACTTGGGCGTTGCCGGTGAGTCTACGTCAACGTGCAAACAAGGGCTGTAATTGGCTTAAACGCACTACACTAGGGGGGCGACAAACGTAAAAATGATGGTTTATCGACATTGATATATACATTATTATGTTAAGATATTGATGAGTAATAAAATGATAAGTTTGGTATGTATTGGTATTCTAGCTACAAGTTTAAATAACACGAGTTACCATAAATCGCAAAGGTAAAAAAATATCGACGAATACCTACATACAGACAGAGTAACATAAACGGCTTTTTGTAAGTTCGTGTTCACATACATTTAAAACTCTGGTCGCATCGATATTTTTGACCTGTACCAGGCCTATCCCACTCGCATTTTGGCGCGAAATAATGTATCCATTACTCATATTACGAGATTTAAGGCTAAGGCCGAGTATCTACCAGAGATGATGTATTTCCATACATTTGACACCTAGGTTTCAAGCGAGCGAGGTGTCAAATATATGTGACCAACACATCCTCGCATATCTATTTGTCGCTATTTGTCGTTCATACTGCGACTTAGTGAAAATCTTATTAGTAGGTACCTTAAATTTTTTGTACCTTTTAATCTTATTAGTATATTATTAGTTACCTTTAAGATAGGCACCCAACCAAAACAAGTAATAAAATAAAATAAAACAGCAAAAGTAGTCGAAATAAAATCACTAGTATATCGTACTTCTATTTTATCGATTACGCTGTAACTACACTTTGCCACACCTCTAGTTCACGACGCCAAGCAGCGGCCGTACCACAAAAAAATTCAAGCAGCGTCCATATCGATAGAGTTTAACACATTGCGCCGTGGTTTAGCGCTGTACAGGTTGCTTATTGTATTGAACGTTCAATGTACAACGCACAGAACAAAAATATGCTTTTTCGTTCGATATGTTAGTACGATCCCGAGAAATGATGCGGCGTTGCGTTTATTTGTTAAAATGTTTGTTTTTACTGACTTATAAGTGAAAATACGAATACTTACATGTGGTACGAGACTCCACTATTCTTGTAGGTTTTAGTTTCACTCCTATTTTTACATGTAACCACGCTACAATTCGGCATTTTGAGTAAATGTGGGAGAACATTTCAGTATCACGGCAAGTTGCGACTAACCTGCGGCGGGCAGTAACATGCCCATTTGGCCATGTCGCGGCGACACGCGCCACGCCCCCGTTTCATATCTATTTCTTTTTATGATCTGAGATATCCACACTAGCTTTCTTATTCTACCGTTTAAATATTCTAGGTGTTGATGCCAAGATAGCCGTTGGTCGATTATTATGCCTAGATATTTAATCGAGATCACTTTTTCTAGTGGGGTGCATTTACATAATGTGTTGTTTTGCGGATTACAGTTGTGAATTTTGAGTTTTAGTTCCTGTCGAGGTTGTGTGCTGACCGTCTTTGTGAAGCAGATGTATTTAGATTTAGCTATTATGATAAATCAGGAGCTGGAACTCTTCAAGCAAACTAATAACTTTTAATAGTTTTTATTAGAATTAAATTACATGAATTTGAAAATTGATTAGTCAGGATTTATTAAGCTAGTGATCTCTTCGACGATCAAAGTCAGAATGCCCAACCGGGCACCAGCTCCTGGCCAAGAAAACCACCGTTCTGGCGGGCAAATCCAGCTCTGTGATTGGCCCACGACACTCTGTCGCGAGCCAATCAGAGAACCGGCTCATACTGGCGCCATAAATTCAGCTAATCAGGGCATGTCAGTGTTGCCATTCTTAACTAATGTAATTAAGTATCGTTTACACGAATTGAAAACTAATTAATTAAGGCATTAAATAACTGAAACCTAACAATCGACCGTCCTGACATCGTGTGCGTCCCTGCACACGACACCAGGTGGCAACCTAACAATCGGTTATCTTGGCCAGTAGCTTATAGTACAACATTACGTTAAATCTACGGTTGAGAATATCCAATTACAATACTATGCACGTTAAATAAAGTTAACCGACTATACAAATCCAAGAATGCTATTGAAAGTAATTAAAATTGCAGCTAAAACGAATTTAATTTACAAAATATTGATCAACTACTAGGAATTACTTACGAATTACGATCAAATTTACAAAAGTAAAATGATAAAAAAAAAACAATCAGGCTAATCTTATTAACAATGTCGAATATGTGAAGCTTGAAAAGTAATTAACAACTTTCAGTAATCGATTTACTGGAAACTAAATATAGCGAACCCAAGCGGTCAATTAATTGGGTTACCAAAAACAAGATCAAAACAATATTACAGTGAACCCAAACGATCAATTTTTTGGGTCACTAAAACAGAATCGAAACGAAGTCACGACCGATCGATTATGTCGTACAAACTATGCAAACGAGTATTCTGAACGATCGATTAATCAGAATACCTTTATCCCTGAACGATCGATTAATCAGGGTTCCCTAACCTCCTGAACGATCAATTAATCAGGATGCCTATCGACGCCCGTATGAGCCGATCGATTAATGCTCATAATGGCTGCCGAAGGACTTTCTTTCTCACTCGTTGCACCAAGCCGCGATCCGATCGATTCTCGCAAACTTGCTCTGCAACAACGAATAACATCGTGTAAGTAAATGTTCATCAAAACTACAGAACCTAAATTAAAATCAATCATCAATTTCATTCTATTATTAACTGACATTATCAATCGGAAATATCAGTATCAGAGCTTTCATTAACTTCATTTTCATTGACCTCCAAAGCGGTCACATGAATCCACGGCTTCATGCGATCGGCGGCGATGGTAGTTAGCCGCTTGTTCTCTGTATCAACAAGCCCTGGTATAGGTGCTACAACATACCGATCCCTGCCTAAGACCTTACTTACACGATATGGACCTATGAAGGAAGCCATCAACTTTTTGCTCTGTCCGTTATTATTAAAACATGTTTTTGTAATTTTTACGAGATCCCCTTCTTTATACGTACGGGAAGGCTTCCTTCCTACGTCATATCTCTCTTTTTGTTTAACCTGTTCTTCGTCTATTTTAGTTTTAACGCTGTCACGAGTTACCGTTATATCATCGGCTTCGCGAGTACTCGCTGTGGCATCGTTAAGCATGGGGTTCAATTCACTGTTCATACGAGTTCCAAACATCACCTCTGACGGTGTTCTACCAATGGTTTTCTGAACAGTGTTGTTGAGTCCCCATTGCACGCGCCCTAGATGATTGTCCCAGCTCTTTTCGCCATGTTTGATGCTCAGCGCCTTAAGAGAATCGAGAATCGTACGGTTGTACCGCTCAACCTGTCCGTTGGACCTAGGGCTGGCAACTGCATTTAAGACGTGTTTGATTCCCTTATCTAGGCAAAACCGCTTAAAAGTATGAGAGGTAAAACAACTACCGCGGTCGCTCACGAGTCGGTCGGGGTTCCTAAATATACAGAAGATATCTTCTAGAGCTCTAATTACGTTCTGGGTATTAGTGTTTCTGACAGGCTTGAGGAAACAAAACTTGGTGAAGCCGTCAACTATTACAAGCAAGTGAGTAAAACCCCTACTTGACTTCACAAAGGGTCCAAGGTGGTCCACATGAAGCGTGTGGAAAGGAATCTCTACCTTCGTGATGGGATGTAGTAACCCCTCCCGAGTGCTGTTATTGTTTTTGGCATACGCACATTCTTATGCAAGCATTCACGTACTTCTTGACAAATTTAGACATTTTGGGAAACCAATATTTACCTTTTACTCTTTCTAAGGTTTTCTCAATCCCAAAATGTCCAATGTCGTCGTGATTGAATTTACATACTTGCCACCTTGCCCCCTTTGGCACTACCCACCTAACCTTCTCTTGATCCCCGTCCAGACATCGAAATAATTTATTATCTTTAATAAGGAAATTCTGTTTAATGTAATTTAACCCTTTTTCGTCCAGATCACTTTTCAAAACGTTCATAATCCTACACAGCTCAGAATATCCTAACTGGAGCGTGTGCAGCCAATCCTCGCTACTAATAGTCATTAAAGTCGGAAACTGATCGTCGAGGCATTCAGGTGGTTCGACCGGATTTCGAGACAGCGCGTCAGCATGACTCATTCTTATCCCAGCCCTGTACTCTATAGTACAGCTAAATTCCTGTAAAGTCAGCCACCAGCGCGCTATTCTCGGAATCAAATCTCGTTTTGAAAACGTAGAACGCAACGCACTGCAGTCCGTAATGACCTTGAACTCCTTCCCTAACAAATAAACTCTGAATTTACGAAGCGAGCAAACCATCGCTAGAGTTTCTAACTCGTAAGAATGGAAGTTCTTTTCCTCTGGGGAGGTTTGCCGACTGTAAAAAGCTACAGGGTGGAAATCCTCGGAGCCCTTCGTTCGCTGTAAAAGAATTCCGCCAATTCCTAATCTACTCGCATCAGTGTGCAGCTCCAACTCCGCGTTAGGGTCATATATAGCGAGAACTGGCCTAGTAACCAAAATCGACTTCAGCTTCTCGAATGCTTGCTCTGCTCAGAAATCGGCACCTGATGATAGCCAGAAGCAAGATCGAGGATTATGAAACAGGATTGCCCAGATAGCCGCGCGAGTTCATCCTCGATAATGGGCATTGGATACCTCTCCTTAATAGTCATTGAATTCAGCATACGATAGTCTACGCACAACCTTGAGGAGCCGTCCTTTTTACGCACGAGCAGAATAGGGCTAGCGTAATCAGACACCGATTCTCTTATCACACCGGCATCCAACATATCACCGACCATCGTACGCACCTTCTCTCGTTCGTGATGTGACAACCTGTATGGGCGATAAACAACTAGACGCTGGCTATTGAGTTCTATGCTCATCTCAGTTGCACTGGTACAACCTAAGTCCTTCAAGGAAGAGGCAAAACAATGCTTGTACTTCTGCAATAGCTCCATTAATGTTTTCTTGACATCTTCAGACACCCCTTCGCCGATGCGAACCAGGCTTTCATCGAGCTGCAAACTATCTACCGACCTTGTAGACCGCTAGTCAACAATCCGATTTACCACATCAACCATTTCAGCGCGACAAAGAACCTGTTTGGAAGAGATGCCACAAGATTCAGAGCAAGGCAGAAGTATTACGTCAATTTCCCCTTTGTTCAAACGAGAAAGTCCCCCGCTGACTATGAACTGCTCGTTAGGTTTCCCCGCTATACTGCTTCTGATAAGGACATCACCGTCGACCGCTGATTGAGTCTTCAGCCTAACGGAAGCTGGACCATAAAGAACAACAGGCCTAACCGGTGAAAACTTAAGCAGGACATCATCTTCACTGGAGAGTTCAGGACCAGGCAACTCCTTCCCAATATCGAAAAACTGCAATCTATTCTTGTCCTTATACACCGATATATGAGACTGCTCTGTGAAAGTCTGCCCCATGAGCACAGGAACCTCCAGCAAATGGTCATCTACGACTTTACATGTCACATTAGCCTCTACCCCATCGACGCTCATATTAAGACTCACATTCCCTACTGCCTGAACTACATTATTACCAAAACCTTTCATGAAAGTAGGGACGTTGTCGTGAGATAAGCCTAGTTCCTTCACTGCAGATTCCTGAATGAGAGTAACGTCACTCCCGAAATCTACAAACGCCTTGAGTTCAGAATTATTCACCTTTATTTCTTTCAAAAATTTGGCCCCGGGGTCACTACGTACGTTCGAATCTCCGTTAAGAAAATCTATCCTCATAGTTTTCTGCACTGCACTAGTTTCAGTTACTTTGTCATCAGTTTTAACATGGCACTTTTCAGGCGTGTGCCCAACTTTATTACAACGCGTGCATTTCAACAGCGGCTTAGGACAGTGCAAGAAACTATGGCCTCTTTCCTTGCAATTGTAACACCCTGTGAAAATATTTGGCCTAGCACCAGATTTCGGGCCCGAGGCAGAGGTAGCGGACGCATTATCAGAATACCTATTCCTCGAGTACGAACGATCCGGATTAGATTGATTGTAATCCCTATTACTAAGCAAGTACTGCAACAACTGATCGGGATGGGTGCACCGAAGTGCCAAAGCTCCCGATTTAAGAGTCCTATCTGTAATGCCATGTATTATGCATTCGGCTGCTCGGGTACCCACTATCTCGCATTGGTTCACTAGACTTAGCTTTCATACCACGTTTTGGCCAGACCTTGCAACTTTTGCATAGCAAAATGAATAGTAGTTCTCTCATCCCACCCGTAGACCGAAGCGCACTCATTTACTTTTCTCAACCATACGTCCATTCTTTGATTTTTAGACGAGGGGTCAAAATTCGGCAATATATTTTTATAATCAATTTTCTGCAATGGCTGTAGAGTGCTTTGGTTCACGGGTGGTAATGAAAGACCATCCTTCAAATTCTTAAGCAAGTCAAACAAGTCTCTCTTAGATAAGGAAGGGCTACGTGACCTGTCAATCCGTTCGCGACGCTGTTGCCGTTGTCTGCGTTCGTTGTGTGGCTCCGCCCGCAGCTCAGCATCCCGTTGCCGCGCGGCCTCGGAGTTGCTTCGGTGCCGGCTGCCCACCCGCTGCTCGCTGGCGGGTCGTGTTGCATTGCGCTGGTGCTCGGCGGCGCGCACGTGGTCTCGTTCCCGCCGAACTTCCTCTTCCAGCATCCGCAGTCGCTCTCGTCTCAGCTCGATGTCCGGTTCCGGCCTGCGCCGGCTGGTGCTTCGACTCCGCTGGCGGCTTTGGCTCCGCGTGGCAGAGTGGGAGCCCCTTCGACTCGGCGTCGCGAGCCTGCGTCGTCCTGGCGGCTGCGACATTGCCTGAAATCTCACGTCCCCGAATTTGAGTACCTTATTTTGGAAGTCTTAACGTAGGTATATAACGTAGTAGCAAGTTAATGAAAAGAACACAAATATTAAGGGTATATAAGACCTCATTCACTAAAACATGCTTCTAAGGCATGTATAGTTTAAAAGTAAGTATGTATGAACTGGTCGCTGGCTCTGATGGACTAATTAGTATTTCATTTCATCTCATTTATTTCAATTGTATAATTCAAGTACATTTTATTACAAATGTTGTTTATTAAAGTTAAGTATTAAATTGTCAGCATTCAACTGTTATACCATCGACTAAATACATAAATACAATTACATACCTATGTTATCCCGCACAATAGGGTTCAAATGTAATAAGTATCACGATATAGAATAGAGTAATGAGTACCTTATATTGAGATGACTTTGATTATAATTTTTGTTTTCAAACTAAAAACAAAAGCTGTACGAATAAGGAACAATGCGAATTAAGATTTACTTACTTATAATTGCTGTTAATACGTGTCCTAACAACCGGTTTAAAGTAAGTAGACTGCTCCACAACTTCCTCTAGATTTGTTTTTAACCGCTCGGCTGGCTGACCGGGATGCGAACCAGATTTCGATTCAGTAGTTATTGTTCTAAAAATGTTATGCTACTAACGGGTTACGAAACGTACGGCATTTCGTAAACCATTTCAAGTTAAAAATAGCATGCGAGCGGAAAAAAAATACAACTAGAGGGTAGATCAACCAAAAAAATTACTGCAGTAAAAGAGTGTCTGTATGTAAAATGAAAGCTTGGAAATATTAACGTTCAGCGGAATAAAAATTACATGGGAAACACATCGTTTAAAATTACTTTAGCATTCTTGTCTTTTAAACGAATTGCGATCAAATCAAACAAAGGTAACGAAACATTTTGGGCGTGTACTTACGTTTTAATTGTTCTTGTCACTTCTGAAGTATGATAAATCAGGAGCTGGAACTCTTCAAGCAAACTAATAACTTTTAATAGTTTTTATTAGAATTAAATTACATGAATTTGAAAATTGATTAGTCAGGATTTATTAAGCTAGTGATCTCTTCGACGATCAAAGTCAGAATGCCCAACCGGGCACCAGCTCCTGGCCAAGAAAACCACCGTTCTGGCGGGCAAATCCAGCTCTGTGATTGGCCCACGACACTCTGTCGCGAGCCAATCAGAAAACCGGCTCATACTGGCGCCATAAATTCAGCTAATCAGGGCATGTCAGTGTTGCCATTCTTAACTAATGTAATTAAGTATCGTTTACACGAATTGAAAACTAATTAATTAAGGCATTAAATAACTGAAACCTAACACTATGTTGAGTGTAAGTAGATTGGATTTCAACCACGCGTCGATCTTGCGGAGCCCCATCTCAGCAGCACCAAAGACCGCTTCCCAATTCTTGCCTGTGAATGCTACAACCGTGTCATCTGCGTATGAAATAACATGTCCATCGTGGATGGCCATGTTAGTAAGATCGTTAATGTAGACAAGAAACAGGGTCGGCCCCAGCACGCTGCCTTGTGGTTATGTAATAGGAGCAAATATTCAAAAGGACGCTTCCTTAGAGCACTTGCAGTCCCATTCATTTATGACCTCCAAGTAATGTATCTTGGCACCACGCGCCATCATAGCACAACAGTCAATGCGGATTTTGAGGTAACATCATGTAACGAGTCACAATAGTTTTTGCATTTTTGTTATCAAAAACATTTTTTTTTCTCAAATATAACCTTATGGAAATAATTGATCACAAGCTTAATAATAATCTAACGTTTAATTTTTTGCTCCTATTACAGGCCACACCCTGAATACCGACTGTCCCAAAACTTTGCCAAGGGAAAGTACCTTTAATAGGTATTGAAGATAGGAAATTTTACTAAAAGAAGACTTCATTTTGATTTCAAAATTTGGTACAGTAGTACCCAACTGATATGGCGCGCGGATTAAGCAATAAATGCCTTTCGGACAACGAATTAAGCGCTTTGACGCGCGCCATATCAGTTGGGTACTACTGTATAAATATTTGAATCTTGGAGAAAGACAAAAGAGACATATGCATTTCACTCACCTCAATGTTGGTACTCTTAAGACATGGATTTTGGAGTCCGTGGCTCGACGGCGCCCAACCGTCGCCACCGCACTGGCATCTGAAAGTAACATAAAATAGCAGCTACAAAATTACGACATCACGGCTGCGATAAAATCAAACGAGTCAGTCCGAGCCAAACAACAGTTTCTACTCACCAATTATATATATAATGGGAAGCAGGGAGGTGATGTACATCCTGCAATAGGGACACTGGTTCCGATACCCCCTGTTCCATTATATTGCCAAATCTTTTCGGTTTTTAAAAACGTAATTTATGTTATCAACATGCAAACCATACACTCAGTCATGTCACTCGCCATCCCATTCATACACACACTATTTTGTATATTTGTCTCGCACTGGGGTGGGAAAGTTTACGTTTGGAGATATTCGGCCATCTCCGGGCTTGCGTCGGGGACGAAAA
This sequence comes from Epinotia brunnichana, assembly GCA_963854355.1. Lineage (NCBI taxonomy): Eukaryota > Metazoa > Arthropoda > Insecta > Lepidoptera > Tortricidae > Epinotia > Epinotia brunnichana. The sequence continues at coordinate 28,712,474 of OY977944.1, forward strand.
AGCAACCGACAGGAGAGAGAACACTGTGAAAACTCGTGAACGAAACTTGACTACTGTCAAATGTGAAGCGACCGGCCGGTTAATTTATGAAGAAAAAAGTGAACTAATTGGGGTGAGTTTAGCCATATTTATATATATTTCATCATCACACGGCTTGTAGGTACTCCGGTGAACTTTTCGATGCAAGGCTGGGAGAATTTTGAATATATATACCTAGAACCAGTGCAACGACCACATCGAATCCCATCTCTTTACTCCGGCAAAGAGAAGATTTGAAACCACCTCCGTATCATCTTGTTTGCCATCATCCTCTGCGGCCTTCGCATCAGGGCGATTTCACGGCCATACAGGATGTCCGCCCATACGGGGGCACCAAGGGCCGATACCCCCTGTTCCATTATATTGCCAAATCTTTTCGGTTTTTAAAAACGTAATTTATGTTATCAACATGCAAACCATACACTCAGTCATGTCACTCGCCATCCCATTCATACACACACTATTTTGTATATTTGTCTCGCACTGGGGTGGGAAAGTTTACGTTTGGAGATATTCGGCCATCTCCGGGCTTGCGTCGGGGACGAAAAAGCAACCGACAGGAGAGAGAACACTGTGAAAACTCGTGAACGAAACTTGACTACTGTCAAATGTGAAGCGACCGGCCGGTTAATTTATGAAGAAAAAAGTGAACTAATTGGGGTGAGTTTAGCCATATTTATATATATTTCATCATCACACGGCTTGTAGGTACTCCGGTGAACTTTTCGATGCAAGGCTGGGAGAATTTTGAATATATATACCTAGAACCAGTGCAACGACCACATCGAATCCCATCTCTTTACTCCGGCAAAGAGAAGATTTGAAACCACCTCCGTATCATCTTGTTTGCCATCATCCTCTGCGGCCTTCGCATCAGGGCGATTTCACGGCCATACAGGATGTCCGCCCATACGGGGGCACCAAGGGCCATGAATCGGACGACCCTCATATACACAGCTGCCTGCACGACGCCTTAGCCCCCCCCGTGTTCGGGAGGCGTAACGAACATTTGTACCGCATACTTGTACATGTTACTAGTTATGTGCGCAATGCAATATGCATTGGTAAATAGTGTTTGCTCGTCGACAGCGAATACATTCTTCGGTTTTTTGCACTTTAAAGAGGAATTTAGCCAGCACATTTTCTAAAAATTTAAAAGTTTCTCGAATTAAATATTTTTATCATCCTGAAACTGAGTAAATTCACTAGTTTTTTTCTTGATTTACGCTTTTCACTTATCAAAATCATCCTTTTTCTAATCAAATTAACTCTTACGTACAAATTACTTTAAATATTTCTATTTTTATGAAAAATTTTAATATACTTTGTGCACAATGTTGTCTAGGGATCAGCTATTTGTTCACTTTCTTATAGGGCACAGTGAGAAAAACGATGCACGGTGCCTTACGCGTGCTAGGCCTAGCAAGTAAATCACGTTAAAAAACGTGCCTAAGACTTTACCCCTGAAGAAGTGCATAAATGAGTGCTATGGTTTTTTTGACTGAGTTTAGTATGATTTTATATTTGTGTTTAGGTATATTCATGTACATATGCTATCAATGCTATCATCAACCCATAATGCGATTACGTCATTGAATCTCTCATTTACCGGTATTTAAATCATGAACAGAAAAAGAATTTATCAGTCGACATGAATATATATTTAGGTATAATCTACATAGGGCGAACCGAGGTATGACTAGCCCCTTGAAGTAACTGGCCGCTTAATACTTCGTACGCCATAAATAAGCATTTTATGCATAGCCCGCCTTCTTTGATAATCGATTGTCATTGCTAGGCTTGGTATCTTTCATTGCTTATTTATGATTATTTATGGCGGACGAAGTATTAAGCGGCCAGTTACTCCAAGGGGCTAGTCATACCTCGGTTTACCCTACATGAAAAAAAATGAACTCAAGTTTTGGTTTTAAATAAAGTTTTTATTTATTCTTTTAACAATGAAAGAAAAGTTTGAGAGCAGACCAAAGACTTAAAACTATAGTCTGTAGACTACAGTTTTAAGTCTTCGGACCACTGTTTTTCGTAACTTAAACTAAACTAATATTTAATGTCTAACGCCTTTAATAACTTCTCGTCGAGTTGTATGACGACTGCTTTCGTCTTCCCCGTCTGAAACAAAAAAAAATACATTGCAATGAAGGGTATTGAAGATTTGTACCGCATACTAATGTTTCATGTTATGTACATATTGCAACATGCATTTGAAATTGTGCTCACTCGTGGACAGCGAACACATTTTTTCACAAATTAGAACAAATTAAATTAAATTTTTTCACAATCTAGAATAAAAGGCACAAATAATGGTCTAGCAATACGCTCCCATTTAATCTAATATTATGATTATTGATAACCACTTTTAGGTACTAAAATGGACTTTTTTCCTACTACATGTTGGCTGACTGCGATAAAGCGACTGTTTTAATTGGAATAAATTACAATTACGTGCTCACGTGCCTTTTTAGATTTTCTGTATGAAAATATAAGCGCATTTTGGTAAAAACGTTCGTACGATATCACTGTTTAAATTATTTAATCGATTCTTTCTTTAGAAAGTACTGTATCATAGGAGTGGCTCTCGTCGAAGATAATAGTCTCTTATGCTAAACTGTGTATTCAATGAATATAAATTCAAGGAATTTACTTCCTTCAAACTAAAAAACCTAATAAAGCTCCAACGTTTTGAAAAGAGCAAACTTAGTATGTCACTGAAGTGCTCTTCCTTATGTTAGCTGACAATGATCACCTGTCGACTACGGACAGAAATCGAAACTATCTTTCCTTCCTGAAATTTTACAGGACATAGATGCAATACCTATGATGAGATATCAGTTTTTTACACTTTAAAGTTAAAGCTTATTACAAATAATTATTTATTTTCGCAGGCAACTACGGACATTGATTGCAAATTATCCAAACTATAAGGCGATGATAGCGAAATTAATAAAAATGACTTTGCATCCAGCTATGCTTGATAATCAAAATAACAACAAGGCTACTGCGCTAAACTTAGGAGCAATGAAACAGTCTCCGGCAATTTTCAGACAATATTATTGTAGGCGCAAATCTTTCTTTCAAAGACAGAAATGGTTGGATTCTACTACATTATGCCTGTAAAACAGGACACATTACAGTTGTCCATGCAATGAAAATGATGCACCGATTTAATTAGCATATCGGCTAATAACTTAATCGATTTCATTGTGAATTTTTAGGCTTTGTACTAACGTTTAGAACAAATTCTGTTTGACCATTTCTTTTTCGCAAGCTGTTTGTCCATCCCTTCTTTTTTCAGTCATACCCCACTTCTCTACGACATGTTATGGCGAAAACTTTGATGAAGATACAAGATATTTATTCATAAAAGTCAATGTTTTACAAGTCAGGTATGTACATAATATGTAGTATTATTTATTAATTACATCGGATGTCAAATAAGGTCGCATATAGCTTTATATGTCTGAGTGATACAGGAAGTTTCAATTCAAAAATATTAGTTACTTAATAGTGATGCCTTAACTGTAAGGTTATGTAGGTGGTCCTAATACTTAGGGCCAGTGCACGTCTCAACAAATTCGTCAACGCTGTAGCATGCTATGTTGTTTAACATAGTTTTAAGTTTGTTGTCGAACATTTTTTCAGTTTTTGATAGTTTTATCTCCTCTGGTAGCAAGTTATACAATTTTGCGCCTAAGACCCCAAGTGACTTCTGGGTCTTTGCGAGCCTGCACCGCGGGATGGAGTGAAAACGTTAGTGGAGGGGTGAAGGAAGAAAATTGCGGATGTTTTTTGCATAGAAAAGTTATACATATATAACTTCGAGGAGGAAATCAGGGTAGTTTTTAAAAATAAAAAGTCTTGGAATTAAATAGCTCGCAGGCGAGACTTGTTTTTTTTTATAAATTTTACATAAAAAGTTCTTATAATTAGAGAGTATAATATACAGGGTGGAAGTTGACGTAAGACCTTCCCGGAAATATTGAATCGTTTAAGTGATATACAGTAGATTTGTAATGGTTAGAATCATGAATTAAGTAAAAAAATATTAAACTAAATTTACTACTTTTTCACTGTGGTGATGACCCTATTGGCGGTGAAAAAGTTAAGCTAATTACCGAGCGTTGACGTAATCGCACTGTTGTTTGTCAAATCAAATAAATTAAATGCCAAAATATTAATATCAATAACTTTATTACTTATGGCCATATCTAACACTATCTTCACATATTATATTATGGTGTTCAAATGTCCCTCCACGCCTTATAATGCACGCTGCAGCCCGTGCCCGAATATGTCGATGCACATGTGATAGTGTCTGCTCTTCAACATTCTTCCTACGCAGACTGACGAAGACAGCAATCAACCTTTGTCTCATTTCGTCCGCAGTGTCGCATTCAGTTTTGTACACTGTCTTTAACACAGCCCCACAGGAAGAAATCTAATCAAGTTAGATCTGGAGACCTGGTTGGCCAGCGGTGCGGCCCAAACCGGCCGATCCATTGGTCTCCAAACTCATTGTTCAATTTCATTCGTACTTCATGAACAGAATGAGCTGGTGCACTATCATGTTGAAACCAAGTGAGTCGTCTTTCAGCCAGTGGTAGCTCGTCAAGATAAGTGACAAGCTCATTGTTTAAAAGATCCATGTATCCTTGTCTGTTTATTCTCCATGAATTGCCGCCCAGACGTTAACAGACCAACGATACTGGTGAGCTGTAAATCGGTAAGCGAAAGGATTTTCTTCGGCATACACATGTTCGTTTCGTCTGTTCCACATACCTTTGCGAGTAAATAAGCTTTCATCGCTCCAAATAACATGCCTGATGAAATCACGATCTTCTACAATTTTTTGTAGCAGCCGCTGGCAGTAGGCTTCGCGAATAGGGCAGTCTCTAGGCAGTAATGCTTGAACCCTCTGTATTTTGTAAGGGTGAAGGGCAGCACGTTTTAGAACTTTTAGTACTGCGGTATGACTTATTCCAAAATGTCGACCCGCTCGTCTCGAACTAGCTCTTGGATTACGTTCAATATACCGCAGCACTCTTTCTTCAAGTCTAGCCGCAAGTTGAACAACAGGTCCTCCACGTTGGTCATTCTGAGCTGTTCGTGGTACAATGGACTGATTATTGGCGACACGATCATAAGCACGTAAATTCGCCCTTCGTCCAGTTGGATGTGGTGGTGGATATGTTTCTCGATATCGTCTTAAAGTTTCAGCCACATTAAAGTTGCATGTCGCGTATGGTCGCGTATAATAATAGCAAATTTAAATAACCACGAGCATCTAACAAAGGCATTTTTATTTTTATGACACTGTCTATCAAATATCTATTTTGACTTCTTCATAACAATGACTCATCTTCTTGGTTTCTTAAAGAGGTTACGATATCATCTTTGACCTTCCTTTGAGTGAGTACTTTTGAGTGGTTGTCAATGTCAGCATTTGAACTATTTGTTGTGGTTAGTTTTATTCATTCAAGGAATTAAATTTATTTACCTTATCCAACAAACAAACAAGTGGAGCCACAATGAGAGTCGCCTCCGCAAATTCTGCAATATTTTTTACCGCATTGCAAGAACTAAGAATAGATAAACGGCAACAAATTAACATAACATCCTTTCGTGTAAGATTGTTTACGTGTAAGTTCATTGACCTAGTCACCTGGTTAGGGTTGGCACAAGTAGTTTTTTGAGTAAATGTTTAAAAGGCTATAAGTTGAAAACGGCTACACATATTTACATAGTTTGTATGGAGGAAATATAGTGCTAAGGCTAAACTACCTCCCATTTCCACAAAAGGCCCTCGTCGACTTCCACCCTGTATATTTATTTAAATAAACTCACTTTTATTTTTTAAATCTTCCAAAAATTTAAAAAAATATAAAAACTTCTTGTGCAGGGCAATAGGCAGCTTTGATCATTCCTGTTTTTATATCAGTTACTTGTTGGTGACGATGACAGTCGTAATAATTCATTTGGTCAGTTGAGAGTTTTTTATGATCATGATGTCAAATTTCTCACAGTCCAACGTCTCTAAATTCATACCGAGATGTGCATAGCCTATAGCTCGCAGCAAATCCCTTTCGTAATTCCCACCTTTGTAAGCGATTGATCCATTCACCCTATGGGCTGTGCTAGCGACTCCTCTTATAATTTGATGTAGTTGTTCTTGAGGTAAATCATACGTCAAATTGTTATAACACAATCCTGTAACAAAAAATGAAACAAGAAAAAAACTATAATAATTTTTGCTTACCATGCACATTGCACATGATTTATCACATGCTTCACAGTCTTTTTATCAGCATGGCTCAGATTGTAAAAACTGCCTACTTGGAAGAAATACGAGTGTATGTGATTATTGATTAGATCAAATACTGCCAATTCCTTGCACATGAATCGTCTGTTGACATAGAACCCATCCATGTCGATGATATAGAAAAAAAAATTGTGGATTAATTCCATTTTATTAATCTGAAGTTTCTAAAAAAAAAATTTTAGAGATTAACTTCTGATGAACAGGAGTAACCAAGTTTTGGTAGATGAATGTATAGTTTTTCTGATGCATCGAGGTTTTTAAAGGATGAGAACAACTCACCCCCCCACCATGATATTTTTTTTATATAAACTATGCTTAGTCAATCTGGCCCCGTAGCATGGATGGCTTTATCACGCGATAAGTGATAGGATAGAGCTGCCGTCCCTGGCTGACACCGTTCGATAAAATGAGACGACGCGCTTATCCTATCACTTATCGCGTGATAACGCCATCCATGCTACGGGGCCTGTTCGGTTTTACTATCCATCCAAATTTTTAAAAGATTTTTTCAACATTTTCACTACGCGCGTATTTATTAATGCATCTTATAATGTTGCTTGCCCATTGTTTTGAAATTTGAGAAACTATCCATCCATTCTGGTGGACAGATTTCTATAAAAACTTGTTTTCTAATATTTTTACATTTGCACCGCGCATGTATTTTATTTTATGCATCGTATAGTGTTGCTTGTACATTGTCTTGGAATTTGAGAAACTATCCATCCCCTTTCTGGTCGACAGTCAATTAATAAATTATGGGATTTTATAAAATCAATCCCTAGTATAGGTTCTGCCACGTTAGTAACATAAAATTCCCACTCCACACTCCCCCCAGTTAATTTAAAATCTACGTCCATTTTAAGGACTCCAAACACTCTTACGGGTTGCGTATTAAAATTCAAGAATTTGATTTTTGTTCCTTGTACCATTCGTCGAGTGATATATTTTACAGGAACTATAGAATATTTTATCTATCCAAATATCATAAACCCTCCATGATGCGTTCAAGAACCGCACATTATGGCCACCATAAAAATATACTGTTTTGTTAGAACAAATTTCTTATCTGTGAAAATGTTATTATTGCTAAATAATAACATCGATTTCGATAATATTATTTCATTCCAATTTCGAACACCTCTGAAATCAAAGAAATTTGATTTGACCTCTATTCTAATATCAGTCGAGATGACGTTTAGTTCGAAATGAATTGTCAATTTGCATACAAATTTGACAAATGTCGCACGTACGTAAGATATCGAACGATATGACAGTTGGATCCGACTCTAGTTTGTCTCTGAATTAAGAAAAAACTATGACAGCTGCCAGATAACAAGGCCGCGATGCCGGTCATAATATGCGGCTCCTGAATAAATCGTGGAGGCTTATGATATGTGGATAGCAGGGATCGGAACCGGTTAATTGCTAAAACCTCGGTTTACCACAAATCTCGAACTATTTTATACTTCACATGTAGGACTCAGTTGTGTTTTGAGGTAACAAGTGCGTATTATTAGATTGCCCAATTAGAAATGAAATTATTATCAAAAGAATGAAAAAGAACCGTTTTCGTTCCCATACAAACAATACCGGTTTCCGATCCCTGGTGGATAGATAAAGTAGTGTATGTAACTGTACATAATTAGGCATTAAGACACTCGTGTGATGTTATTATGAAACTCGCCTTCGGCTCGTTTCATTAACCCACACTCGTGTTTAATGCCTTCATTATGTACAGTCACATAAACTACTATTATCGACGTGTCAAGAAGACATTTTGTTTGAGTGATTTCTTCATTTAAATACATCTTCTGCGTGGCGTTGAGCGATTCATGTGAACCCATGTTCTAGTATTGCTGCGATGAGAAGGAATAATCGAAACATTACGCTGCTCGATCGTGACGCCACATAGCACAATTTTATGACGTGGTATAGTAAGTCATATATCTGCACATGGTGTTGACTGTCAAGCTAACAGAGCAAAAAACGAACAAGCGTTGTATGAGACTGAACTAGCAGCAGTTTCTGCAAATCTACAAGCAACATACTATGCACAGTAGTCTGCTGAAGAAACCAGCAAGCGAGCTAGCATCGTGTGCGCCATACTCGATTGCTACAATTTATTTTATATAAAAATAAAAAAAACTATGAAAACTATTAACTTTTAATTGCAATAAATCTGCCCGAGACAGAAAATTTTCTTCATTTTGTAGCTAAAATCTCCGAAGGCAGGGGCATCAGCGGATAAATTTTATTTTTATCTACAAGTTTACTATAACATATATCGGTAGTTTACTGCTAAACCACCTACATAAGTCCTGAATCGACGCCTTCAGCGGTTGGAATAATTTTTTTCAGGGAGTCCAGCAGCCGAAATAAAAATTTTCACGAGAGTCAGTGGCAGAAATAAATCAATTCAGTAGGTTCAGTGGCTAAATAAAGTTTTCAGAGGTCTTAAATAAAGTTTTCAGAGGTCTTAAATAAAGTTTTCAGAGGTCTTAAATAAAGGAAAATTTCTGCCTCGGAGATGGGCCTTCAAAAAAAAAACATTTTCGGCGATTGATTGTAAACAACAGTAGGGCGTGATAAAGGGTTCTAAAAAAAATTTATTCCCCACTTGTTTCCTATAGATCGATAATGGAAAGCATTCAACACAAAGGTTATTTTTCAAATTAATTATCTATACTTTTTCAACCTCGGTGTGTTGTTCAGTTGTTACTTTTTCAACCTCGGTGTGTTGTTCAGTTGTTACTTTTTCAACCTCGGTGTGTAGTTCAGTTGTTACTTTTTATTTACTGCAATGAGGTTACCCCTTGATCTATGATCTCGAATCTGTATCTCCTACTATGGAAATCATTTAATACGTGAGGTTATAATTCGATGATTCCAAAAAAAAATCATGAATGTCGTGACTAAGTCTTGATTCCTTATCTTCTATTGCTTGACCACTAAAACTACCACGTACTGCCAATGTACTAACACATACTATTAACCTGCATCTATTGCTGTTAATGAGTACAATCAGCTACTTGCAGCCCTTGATGCACAATATACTATTGCACTCACTTTAAAATCAAATTTACCTTTTAAACTTGAAATGTTCGATGGGGATCAGCTTTCGATCAGCTTTCTATGGAAGCTGATAGTTAAACACTACGAACTTTCGATGGGCACGTTAAAAGTATGTAGAAGTTATAGACGAACGTGTGAACACGTTAAAGTTCGCGGTCAAAATAAGGAACTGACAGTTATGTTTGAACTATTATATGTAAGATAGTTACTACTGCGCATGACCAAAGGAGTCAGTGTAAGGGCGATGCAATATTTTGAGTTAAATCGCTCGCTCGGAGTTTTGCAGACTGCTTTGCATGCTACGCTGCTGGATCGTGACATCATTGATTGTTCCGTATTTCAACAAATCTTAGAACAGGATATTATCACGTGGTACAGCAACAAATAAACGAACGAGCGTTGTATGAGACTGGACTAACTAGCAGTACTTCCTGCCGACATTCACGCAACATACTATCCTCTGCAAACTGCAGACAAACCTAGTCAGCGAGCAAGCTTGATAATATCTAGCACTGTGTGCGGGCGCCCTTAATGCATGCTGTTTTGCCTGGAAAAGTTCAAGAGCACTCAACGGGTGGGATTCTTGATAAACGTAATAAAAAGTGCTTAGCCTTTAGCGTACATTTTGAATTTACCTCGTGTGTTCATAAGTTTTGAGACGAAATAAATGTTACATAAAAAATTAAGGAATAAAGATATATTTATAAAATTTACAGATAATGATAATTAGATATTAACGAACATCTACAAGCAATTACTATTCAATATGACCACCCCTATTTTTAATACAACCTTTTAGACGTCCTGGCCAGGCATCGATCGCGGCACGAATCTTCTCCAGTGGGATATCCTTCGCTGCTTTGATGAGGGCTCGCTTAAGGGAATCTACGTTTGGGTGGGACTTTTGGCAGGCCCTGAGCTCCAATTCAGTCTACAGAGAATAGTCCAGCGGATTGAGGTCAGGGCTGGAGGATGGCCATTCTTCCGCCGCGATGAAGCCTGGCAAATTTTTCCTTAACCAAGCTTGAGTCGTTTTAGTCTTGTGGGCAGGTGCTGAGTCTTGCTGGAAGATCTATTCTTTGTTGTGAAATAAAGTATCAGATAGGGGTTTCACTACAGTCTCCAAAATGTCACTTTGATAATTTTTTGCTTTCACCTTGACACCTTGTTGGCAAAAATGGAGCGGAGTGACACCTTCGTACGAAACCCCCCACCATACCATCACACTCGCCGGATGGTGGGCAGGCGAGACATTTCGTGCTGTAGCTGGAACATCTTTGCTACTTTTGGCATAAACTTTAATATTTTGCCGGTTAAACTTTTCTTCAACCGTAAAGATTTTTTCTTCGGTAAAGAGTATCTTTTTCGCATCGTGTCTCTTAAGCAGCATCGGACAACGTTCACGTCGTAATTTACGAAGGCGATCATTTAAATAATGACCTTTCCTACGACTGTAAGCCTTTACTTTGAGATCGTATTTCAATATCCTGTTGACTGAAATACGCGAAATGTTAGTTTGCAGAGCGAGTTTTTTCTGGGAGCGACATGGATTTCGGCGAAGTTGCTCTCTGATTATTTTGATGTTTGCAGCCGTCCTTACAGACCGCGGGCGACCACTCCTATGGCGATCTTTCAAAGAATTAGTCTCCTTGTAACGTTTAATAGTGTAATATACGAAGTTGCGCCTTACCCCAAAACATTTTATGTCACGGAAAATGTCCACTGGTTTTTTTCCCGCCATATGTAGCGAAAGGACAGTCGCACGTAATTCTTTCGTTCCCTCCATCACGAGAAAAACAAAAGAAATGAATTTTAAAAACATTCAAATAGCACACTAACATTCCAAATTCAAAATTTAAAAAAGAATAAAATAGGTGCCAGTATTATTTTGTTTCATTTTATTAAGTAAAAAGTTTGTCTCAATACTTATGAACATACGAGGTACAGTCATATATCTACGTTACTTATTAAGTTCATCAGTCAATTACCTAATCGGCAGGGTATATTGACGAACTATAAATGCTGCGTAGAACTATAAAATGCTATCTTTCAATGCAGAGATGGACAAATGAGGCCCCAACCTACCCTTGAGGTGCGTTTAGGCCAGAGCAATGCTTAGCGAGGTAAAGGTGAGTTTCACAATTCTCAGCTCACTGACAAGTGATTTTGAATTCAAAGTATATTTATTTATGCCGTCCATATAGATTCATATTTCGTCTGAACGAGCTGGCTCAACACAGTAGGAACATCAGCATAACCATGAATTTTTGAGTATGTTATCTACGATATAGTGAAGTATTTATGAATACTTTTTCAGATTTCTGCATGTATTTGATCCAATGTTCTCTATTACATATTTATAGTTCGATATATAAATATTTCGTGAGCACTCAGCGTCAAAAATAACAAAAATATATATTTTTGATTGTCTTATTTATTGACTTCATATAATTGACTTAAAAAGTAAGGTGGCGTTACTTTTTAAGTCAATTATATGAAGTCAATAAATAAGACAATCGGTTTCTTCGGTTTTTTCATGTCTTCATAAAACATGCTGTTTTCCCTATAAAAATTCGAGCTTATCCTATTCCACATTTCCAGCTAACTAGTAAAATCCGATAACTGAAAAAAATTTACGTAACGATTATTAATATTCTAACTAGATTTTAGTACTATAAGCTGACTAGTAGCTCTCTAATTTTTTTCGTTTTAAAACGTTCTAGAGACGATAGAGATATTCACCCTTGATGACTGCAACATTAAGCTAAAGTGAAAACACATAAGCAGTTAGTCTAAGTCCACTGGCAATTTATTCAAGCTCTGGACACGTGAATACTATTCAAATTGTTTCATTATCTATGTTTCAAAAGGCAGCTTACGACCTTCTAATTGCATGAGGAAGATTTCTTCTTAGGAATTGACTACGTTAATCTGTTAAAGAAAGTTAATTGAACTATTAATTAAAAAAACTTTTAGGATCTAAGATTTTGTCCACACTGCAGATTAAATCTACTACGAATGCAAAGATACGAAACGAAAGTTTTCTGTCTGTATTACTTGCAGTGTGAACATTTATGAAGTAGAAGTTAATTATTCTTCATGAACATCACTTGATAGGAACTTTACAAGCTGAAGTGTTTTAAGTTAAATTTAGACTATATGACTTAATAAAGTACCGTCATTAAATTTGATAGCTTTTATCAGAATGACTTGTCAATATTAACTAATAGTTTGAATTGAAAATTTTCAATTAAATGTTATATTACTACAAAGTGACTGCCTCAGCGGTCGAGTAGTTCAGGTGCTAGTCTAGCTGGCGCGCTACGAGTCGTGGGTTCGAGCCTAGACGGGAAGACTACATGAAGTGGTTTTCCTGAAGATCACTGTTTTTTGCAGTTTTTCGGTGGCCTATCGCTTATCCGATCTAGTTCAGGGTTAGGTAGTAAGTCGGTTACAGATGCAACCTGAGAGACTACATCGAGAGTCGTCTTACCGGAAGGTAAGACAGAGTTGCAAGATAAGATGCTGTATGCGAAGTTGCTAGTATAAGGGTTGGAAAGCAACTGTTAAAACCTTGAAAGGGGTATACAGTAAAAATCATAGATATTACTACAAAGTGATTAAATAGCTGAGAGCAGATTTCGCAATTCTCAGCTAACTGGTGGTTGATTTAACATTAAACGTATACATGCCTCCCATACAGATTCATATTTTATCTGAAAGTAATTCGCTTAACGCAGTATTAGTTACATCAACATAACCATAAATATTTAAGTATGTTATCTACGATATATTTATGCATTTATGAATACTTATTCAAGTTATATGATGCATTTTATCAAATTTTCCATATCTCGTGTACACTCAGCGTCAAAAATGCTGTGCTATTATCTTTTGAGTTGACCGCATGAGGTCAATGAGTAAGACAAAGACAAATACATATATTTGTCATTGTCTTAATGTTTGACTCTGTGGGCGTCATGGCATCGCCCAATATACATTTTGATAGTTTTTTATGTGTAGCACAATTTATATCGAATGCAATTTATTATTTATACACAATTGAATCGATTATTTATTATTTACATCAAATGAAATTCTTTATTATTTATATCAAAACAAATTATGTTTTATCTTAATCAGTTTTATATTAATGAATCTACCTAATTATCTCAGTTAATAATGATGTAAAGTAATTTTAATTGTTAATTAGGAATGCATGAATTTTATCTTTTAATTGTATTTATTTAGAACAATTTAACTTATTACAATTACAAAATGTGTTTGTACAACGCAACAAGCAGTCCCTATTTTATTAGTAGATATTTACAGCGGCGCAGCGACAGAATACGTCATCAGTTTCCCGTTAGGCGGCGGGACACGGCGCGGGCGCATTCGCCCGCGGCCGCGCCCGCCAGTCACTCAGCCACCTCCGCGCGAGACGCTAGTCGCTGGGCCGCATACGCTTTTGTTTGTTTTCTATAAGTTTTATATAAGTGCTACTGCTTTCCCATTTCTCCTTCTACTCCATACTTTACTTTATCTGTGCCTGTGCTAGTTTAAGTGCTCGCAATAAACGTTTGTGTGAACAAAGGATTGGGTTGTTTGCATTCCAACTCCGCTGCGAATTCCTCCGGCAAGTAAGTTGACGGACAACTCATCACTTCACATCCACAACTCCACGTGGTTGACTAAAAATGTCATAGCACAGCATTTTCAACATTAAGTGTGCACAGAAATCTCACCTACTTCGTTTTTTTTTGTTATTATATAACATGCTGTTTTCCCTGAAGAAGTTTACGAGCGCTCAACAAGTGGGATTCTTGATAAAGGTAATAAAAAGTGCTTAGCCTCCAGCGTAGATTTTAAACGTGCGGTCATATATCTATGTAATTCATTAAGTTCATTACTTAATCGGCAGGGTATATTGACGAACCGTAAACCCTACGTAGAACTATAAAACGTTATCTTTTAACGCAGAGGTGGGCCAATGAGGCTCATACCCACCTCTATAAAGTTTGAATATAAAATGCAGGTATTATATAATACATCGCCCGATATTTCTAGTGTAGGGAGTTCTATTCTACTGATGTTCATTATTATTTTTTTTCCTATTTCTTTTTTTTTATTCATACAGACACTAAAAAAATTATAAACGAATTCTCCATTTTTATCACTTCGAAAAAACTAAAATTTACTGTTTTTTTTAACGGATCAATACATAATTATTTTTCACAACAGTATTAGATAATTTATTTTCAATTTGTTTTGGAGTTCTGTTTAGCTATTACTAAAAATGTATTCATGTTCAAACATAAAAAAAAAAAAAAAACAAATCAATTTGATTGGTCACAGAAATTCGATATTCCTTTCTTTTGTATTTTCAGAGTATATCATGCGAAGCAGATTACATGCATCTCATCAAACTCTATGAATCGATGAGGCGTGAAAACGGAAATCTGCGGGAAGAAAATAAATTGCTCAAACAGCGGATTGGAGAACTATGTTATATACTCCAGAAGTCTCATCTTACCTCGATAAATAGTAAGGATTCTAACAATCAATTATGACTTAAGTCTGCTTCACACGAGGCAAGTTTACTTGCTGGATCATCTGCTTGATTTAACTGCTAGGTTTCATGCGTGCTGCGGCGCTAGATGTCGTGATGATTTTTTTAACGGTTGGCTTCACATGATGCACTTTTCAAAGCTGAATTTTATATTTAACTTCGCCCACGTAATAAAATACTGCTTTCCAATTAGTTATCACTAAAATTTAGTAAATGATCTAGCACGAAAAATAGCACATGTCCTATCAGAAGGAACCAGTATGCGTTGACGCAACATAGCCCGCAGTGACGTCATCTTCAATCTCCGCAACCAGTTCAGTTGTCAGCAAAGGCCTTAGCAGACAAAATAGCGTCGTGTGGGGCAGGTTTTACACTTTTGCTAACTTTATCCTAAACATAGTCCTAACATTTTTTTCATTTTCAGAACCCGCAATAGAAAATCACTCTAACGAGGATAATCAAAGATGCTCACCCTCATGAGAAAAAATTACAAAGACGTCGTTGAGTAGGTTGTTAAAGCTTCAGTAGCTGTAGTTTACACTTTATATTCACTGTACGTTTTATTTTCAACAAGTTTTTTGAATTTTATTTTTGTAAATAATGTCAACCAGTTGCCAGGTTTTCTTAACCGATTGTCTTCTTTGTTTCAGATTAAATCTTATACTACAAATAACTGAAATATATTTAAACAAACAAATTAGTGTCTAATAAACATTGGAATTAATGTTCATTCATTAGTCTGAATGTAGTAGTTGGATTTTGCGTAGACAAAAATAGAATACTCAACGTGCCAAAAATTAGTAATCGTGATAACGACTGTCCTAAATTTATAACGTTTGTTTCGTCTTTTACTTTAGTATATGTTATTTATAGTTATATACAAATTATGTTTTTTCTAGTTTTGAATTTAACTGAATTTCTTACTTCTACGATACAAAGAAAAGCATTGATTATTCATTTTTTCAAGACCTAACGTCAAATAATTATGCAAATAATTTTCTTACACCGGCTACCTCAATTTGATTGTAGTGTTACAAAGCAGGATATCTTACAATGGAATAATAACAGGAAAGCACCTTATCATAACCGTTGTGATCCACATAACGGACTTACTACTCTGTGAAGGAGTTCCTGGATGAATAAATATGTCGAGCTGACATTTAATTAGAAATGACATTGATAATACTTACATTTTGATTGTATCATATTATTTTAATTGCGGACATATTCAATCTACTATTTCATCATTTTATATTCAAGCTATTCTTATTGAATGACATTATGTAACATATTTTTTAATATTATTCGTGGGACATTTGTAACCCAGTATTTGTGGTTTTAATTTTAATTTACTTATAAGTTATAATGTACCCAATTGACAGTGTATGATTAATACCAAATAAATAAATATAAAATAACCATTATTATGAACATTATTTTTTGGTCCTTGCACTAGTTCGGGCGTGCTCACTGTAAAACTAACAAGCCAGGAGAAGACTATCGTTTTTATTACCACATCGGAAGGATGTTCAGAATAAGGTAAGTCAATCTTTATACGAGTGCTAGGAGTAGATGGGAATGTGCCCCGCGCACACGTTTTTGTAGATTTTATTAACCGGTCAAAATAAAAGTAAATAATAATGGTAAGAGTTTGAAATTGTGCGGTCACCGTTTATAACCGATTGAATTAGAGATAAAAAATCATACAATAGTTGAGTTGATATGAAATACCCCCGTTGCATGAGTATGTATAATCTCAATTCTAATTACCATTTTTTTTACAGGGAATATACTGAAGTCTTTTCCAAAGTTTTAGAGAGAACGCTAAAACAGCAGATCAAATATTACACGTGGTTAGAAGAACGTGCAAACGAGAAACGTGACACTTCAGATATAGTGCAAATTATGAGTCTAATGGAGCAGGTTAGGCAATACGTCAAACGGTTGATGAATAACATTAAAATAAGAACAAGACAGAGGTCATATTCGATATAATACTTTAAGTAATAAATTGTCCATAAGCATATTACTCTTTTATTTTTTCAATCTATAATTATTTTATTATGATTATTGATTACTGATCTATGTTATTAGTGTATCATGCAGGCTATGCAGATGATACGTTTAATTTATTATTCAATTTTGAGATCCGAAGTAACTATACCTTAATAACTGATTAGATGAGAAAAATCAACCTAATATGGAAGTGAGTATCGATATCGACTTTGCAATTAAACGATAACATTAATGAACACTATTGTTAATTATTATTCTACCATTTAAAGGTTGAACACGCCAAAACGAGGGCATATTAAATAGTCAATAAAAACATAATCAAGTACAATTTAAAAAATATATATATTACATTGGCTTACACTACTATCGTACATTTATAAACATACCGATGTGTTTTAATTATGCTTTGAATACGCCATTGCCCTCACTTTCCGTCGGATGCGGCTCATCAAGGTTTGCACGGCATTGTCAGGGTACTTTTTACCAGCCCAAGTCCATGTTTTTTGCAAATCAGCCACGGAATTGATTTGCCCGCCCTTCTTTTTTAATATCCCTTTCATTATGGACCAATATTCCTCGATAGGCCTGAGTTCAGAGCAATTAGGAGGGTTGCAGTTTTTAGGTACCACAGCAACACCATTCTGTTTGTACCAGTCTGACACAGCTTTGGCATAGTGGCAGCTTGCAAGATCAGGCCAAAACAATGGTTGCGAATTATGATTTCTTAGAAAGGGTAAAAGTCGCTTCTCCAAACATTCTTTTTTGTAAATTTCACTGTTTACAGTGCCTGTAGTGATAAATGATCGACTTTTTTTACCGCAGCTGCAAATAGCTTGCCAAAGCAAGTACTTTTTCGGAAACTTGGACCTCTTTTTTAACTTACAGTCCTCAGGAGCATTTTTGCGACTCGTACTAGTATAAAACTTCTGGCCTGGTATCTGTTTAAAGTCAGCTTTTATGTACGTTTCGTCGTCCAACACGATGCATTTAAATTTTGTTAAGAAATTGTCGTATAACTTTCTTGCCCTTCGTTTGGCCGTCAAATTCTGCTGAGCATTGCGGTCAGGTGCAGCTTGAGCCTTGTACGACCTTAACCCAGCTCTTGTCTTTACTTTTTGTACATAAGATTGTGACATTTGTACCTTTTTAGCGACATCGCGAAACGAGATCTTCGGATTTGTGTTAAAAAGCTGTAAAACTCTGCCTTCTTTTTTTTTGTGTCTTATGCCTTGCTTTCCGCCAGTACCTGGCTTCCGTTCTACAGTCAACCGTTCCCGGAACTTTTTTAAAACAGAACAAACAGTGGATTGTGGATATTTCAATAACTTAGCTAGTGCTCTGTAGCTTAGAAGGGGATTTTCTGTGTGCTTGAGCAAAATAATTTCACGCTGCTGAAGTTCAGGGCTCTCCATCGTGAAAACGAATGTATGAAGTGATATGCTGTTATAATATTTTTGGTTCATCATACTATGGATTTTATAAATATATTACTAAATAGTTTGGCACGTTTTGGCGTGTTCAACCTTTATTTGGTTTCATTGAAGAAGAAATATTATCCTGTTATTTCTAACAGCTCAAATGCAGTAGTCATGATACTAGATACCAAAAGTTATGATAATCAAGAAAGCAAACTCAGTAAGTCGAGCTTAGTCTTAAATGCAGTCAGCATATTTTATTCAAATAAAAAAATTCATCGATTTTCCTATTTTCATCATCCTGTAATTAAGCAAATTTACAAGTTTTTTCGGTAAATTTTGCTTTCTAATTATCCAAAATGATCTATTTTCGATTCAATCAAAGTAATCTGTTATATTAAATGTTATCTAATTGGCAAGTAACTTTAAATGTTGGTAATTTCGTTCACAATGTTGTCTAGTGCTTAGTTACTTTTCCTACTTTATAATGAGATTAAGTAAAAAAGGTGTTTAGCCATCATCTCAAGTGACTTTAGAATATTTCACTGTATTTCTTTATTATTTCTGAGACGATATAAGAAAAAAAATACAACCTCATAATTAGAAAGTTTATTTCCACTTATAGAATGAAATAACGTCGACCCAAATCTTTTATCTATCTGTATAATAGAGAGACAGATTTCAGGTTCTCCTACTGTTACCTCCACAGCTTCTGATCAACCAGAATGAAGACTAGTGTCGTCATCCCGTTCGAAAATTAAAATATTTATATCACGAGTGCGTCAATACACATAAATTTACTTAGGGATTCAATTCAACTGCAAACTGCTATCGGTATTTATGCAGTGCATTGATTCCATTACGAGCCTGGGTATTTTTGATAAAACCGCATGCATTAGTATTTTTCACAATAGTGTTATAATAGAGAGCTTTTTAGTCGAGTACCGTGTTTAGGCCACGAAGCTTGCTGAGTGGCCTAATTAAGGTACGAGTTTAAAAAGCTTGATTATAACACTATTGTGAACAATACTTTTTGTACGAGTTCATTAAAATTAATTTTCTACGAGTCAACTGAACTAATTAAACAAACTCGATACTGTTGAAACGAAGTGCAGCCTATCGCTCGTACGCTCGTTGATATCTTAAAAGACATCAACGAACGTACGACATCAACGAGTAAAATCAATAATCAAAGCGATTCTATTGGTCCAATTCATTACAGTTCGGTAAAGCAGCCACGTGATTGGTTGAATTTATTTTAGTTCTATTTAAAAAAAAAATTCGGTTGTCTAGAGCGTATCGAAACAGTTATTTCGGTTGTTTCGGAAGTAACAGACTATTCAACGATGAAAAGAGTGACGTTGCAGTATTCGCTATGAAATCTTAAAACACATATTTTAATCGTCGAGTACAAAAACATATATTCGCACTGCAGTGTGGAGAGGTTGATAAACTCATTTGATGCATATAAATTAACATCATGAATAAGCAATCAGGTAACTTTTGCGTTCAATAATGAGCCAGTAATAACACACTCCTGATGCCGGAGGTGTCTATGATTCAAAGCCTGGATGTGCAACTCATCTTTGAGGGGGTTTCTGGTTTGTTTCATTGATTCATTCTGCGTGAAAAGAAAAGAAAACGAATAGCCTATACTAAGCTGAATATTTAAAAACAACGACGGAAAAAGACCTCAATAAATTTAATTATGCTTATAACGCTCATAAATAATAATGTGTACGTAGTTTTCCGGTCATGTCGCAAGCTATAGGTGTTTGTTTCAATTCATTTTTTGAAGGCAAACGAAATCTCATTCAAATATCCTGAACCTGCTTGGAAACGGATTAGCGTAGGTTTCGTATTCTCAACAAGAAGGTAGATATTGCCAAAAGATAGAAGAGCAAATGAGGTGAACCAGTTTTAAAATTGGACTGTTACATTTCATTGTTTTAAAGAATTATAAAAATGTTCACGTTTAAATATTTCAATACACATTTTACTATTAGCTATATGTGTCCCAAATGCAAAATAAAAAACAAGGTAATAAATTCAGTAAAACCGACTCACAATGTAATCTACTAATCTAGTAGGCAGTTAAATTTTTGGATACATTATTAGATAGAACCGGTACAAATGTTCTTGTCTCGTTCGGGAGTATACGCCCTAAGCTAGAGCACCGGCAGCTCCCAGGGTCAGTTCAGCCTTTAGTGTGTGATTGGTTTGTAATGTTTGTGTCCACTACATTCACCAAGGAATGAAGGAACCACGGAATCCTTAAATAAGATGGAAGCGGCGTGTTAGCTAGTTACTTCGGAATCCTGCGTAGCCAGCCCAACACAATCAAAACTGAATGTGTACATGTAAACACTACAGCAAAACGCTTCTAATTGGTAAAAGCTTTTAATTCCATAACGATTTCAACAGTTGTAATTTTTAGGACGAAAAGTAACTCAAAACTGCATTACTTGCGGTCTAATTTCCAATGCCAAAAAAATGTCACGTAAATCTATACTTTATCAATATAGGAGCCAATTTTGAAAGGGGTTTTCAAATATGGAAATGATATAAGAATAGTCTTGATATCTGCTCTCCTTCTTGCTTTAGAGCACAACTCAACGTGTGTGAGCGTGACGTACTTTTGACGGAAATTGACATTTACTTTTTGATTGCAAAATTGAGGCCCAGGCCCCGTAGCATGGATGGCGTTATCACGCGATAAGTGATAGGATAAGCGCGTCGTCTCGTTCTATCGAACGGGTTCAGCCAGGGACGGATGCTCTATCCTGTCACTTGTCGCGTGATAACATCCATGCTACGGGGCCTGTTCAAATGAAGTTGACGTTTGATTATGTTCAAAACCAAAGGTCTTATGTTAGTATGACACTCTATGGTGATACACCTATTTGAAAATTTAGAATACAAAATAGAGGTGAGACTAAGATCATAATCACCGATATTTTATATTCTTGGTATTTATATAGGATATGGTATATGTATGTATATAGTTAAATCAATTTTAAATGACCTTATTTCTTAGAGTCAGAGCGCTTGCGTACTGCGGCCGATCCGAAACTGATGAATATCAGTCTGAAGTAGCAGTATAGTGCTATTTTTGAGAAATTACATCCGAAGAAATCGGGTAAGTATTAACGAAATTTTTATTCGCTACCCTACACGTGCGTGACCCCTGGGCGGTGCTAAAGGTGTAACAACCTGGCAACCGTACCGTCTTTTCGAAGATCTCACGTTTCTAATACAATGATTTGCCATACGATAAATAAATAACGATTTTTGATCTTGTAAGCGACCTCATACACGCAGTTCGCAAACGCTCTAAATGGAGATGGTGCTGAAAGCAACTGTCAGAGAAATCGTGTAGCTCACGAAAACATGCTAACACTGTTTAATCAAAATACTTACAAGTATTAAATTAATTTTAATATTAACAAGGATACTAAGGACTCACAAAGTAGGTATGACATATCAATATAATAATAAAATTGCACATTTGAATTCCTTGATGTACCATGGTCATTTGTTTCAATAACAAATATCATTTATTTGACAGAAATAAATTTATAACGCGCTTCACGCTAACATCAGAGAAAATATTTTTGACAAAGAAATATTTCTTGTCTTTAGTGGGTCTACTAGTTAACATACAACCAAATATATGTAATAGCCAATAGCTCACCTGGGTCTACTAGTCGATCTGAGTATTAATATTTTTCATCAGAATATTTAGGGTTTTTCCAGCAAGGTACTATAAATACGCTTACTTTTAGACAATGATGACACTCAAGTTTTATGTATTACTGAACATTGGCTTAGACATAAAGAGAAACACAAATATGTATCAAGAGCAGCACGAACTGCCAACCAACTGTCGTGCAGTTTGGCAGTAGTTTTATTATGTAACCATTTAATGTGTCCTTTTAAGAAATAAAACGATTCAATATTTATATTATTAGATCATTTTTGTCTTTGTAAATTTTAAATTAGTGTGTTTATCGATAAGTACATACACTAGGCATGGTATCACTCTAGTCATACTGACAAGCGCCCCGTTAAAATGTCAAACGCGAATAACGCGATACATTGCTGTGACATTACGGTAGTTCCTTAATCTGCGGCTTTGGCTAGCAAGCAATGCAAAACAATGGCGAATGCCATAATCGATTGCGTATTTATTCAAAAAACTGTTATTTTAGTGCTTACCGGTGATAAAAAATCGCCTTCGGAGGAACCTATGGGTCCTGGCTTGCCTGTCGGCACGACTAAATTGCAGAACGCGGCATGTTTTTATTTTTAATACGGCAAAAATCGTCACCCACGGTCAACAGACAACTGATCAGCGTTTTGACTGCGTTTGACAGTGTTATGAGTGTTCACTCATAACATCGGCTACACGCACACACCCTACCGTTTCTATAGTATTTACTTGTTCTGTGGAAGGAACCTACAGTCAATTATTACTTTTAGACACGGAAGTATGGGACCTAAATGAAAAAAATGTTGGGGACTAACTGAATAGAAAGGTAATATCGGTAACATTTTTTGAGTGATTTATCATCAAAATTACGACGCAAATATTAATTTATCAAAATACAAAAAAAATGGTTTTTAACTTTTTTTACAATTTTTTCAGGAAATTATTATTTTTTTACTATTTATTAAAATATCTTCTTTTTCTCTTACTTAAGAGCTAGGCTCTTGTCGGTGTAGCTCAAAGTAGGCCCTCCATCTACTCCGATCCCACGCAATCTCTTTGACCTCACGATATGACCCAACATCAACTCTCTTTTTGAGTTGCTCCATGTACAGGTCTTCCTCTTCCTCGCCTCCCCTCTATCTTTCCTTCAATTATGTTAAGTACGAAGTTGTCATGTCCGTAAGAGGTGCCCTATCATCTTCCCTCTTCTATTTTCTAAGTTCCTCACTAACTGCCTGGTTTGCCCCACTCTATTCAGCACTTCTTCATTGGTTACTCTATCTCTCCAGCTAATTTTCTCCATTCGCCTCTAACACCACATCTCAAACGCTTCTAATATCTCCGCATCTTTCTGGGTCAAGGTCCAAGTTCCGTACAATGCTATGCTCCATATGTATGATTTAATAAATTTTATTTTCGTTTCTTTCGATATTTTTGAAGTTAATATATGTTTTTTGTTGTGGAAAGCTAGTTTTGCCATTGCTATTCTGGACTTTATATCTGGTGTGCATCTAGAGTCTGCGGTGATAAGGCTTCCTAAATATCTGAATGAGTTTACTTTTTCGACTGTGGATCCGTTTAATGAGATTGGTGTGAACGATGGACTGTCTGTTTTAGATGCTACTACAATTTTGGTTATACAGACGACATAGCCGCAATAACAGAATCAGGCAAATATTTAAAGACATTACTAGAAACAATGGATACAGTATTTAAAGAATTTGCGCTTAAAATTAATGTCAATAAAACCAAAATTGTAAAATATCTGAATCACTAATATTTTTTTGGATTTAGTCTCGACGTTAGGTATTACTGTAATTATGATGTATCTGTTACGCAGAAAAAAACTGCTATTAATACTTATTTCCATTTCGCCATACTAGCGGACCGTAAAATGCTTAGTGTAAGGCCTGAGTGCACCGTCCATATAAAACAAATGCAATTTATATGGACGCTCCACGCCCCGCTCGTAGCGGAGCGTGGAGCGTCCACTTAGGCCTTACACTTAGACTAATCTATCTGTCTATTTACTGAATTTATAGGTATGTATCTAATCTAAAGTAGCCGTCAATGGACTTAGCTAACTACGAGTATGTAAACAAACAATGTATTGGAATTTGCATTTTAAATGTCAATTCCAATACATTGTTTGTTTACATAGTTAGCAAAGTCCATTGACGGCGACTTTACCTGCACGGGTAGCATAATACGGCGCGCGAGCTGTGTCCCGGCGAGATAGACTGGACTATTTCTATGTGTTCTAATTAGAAAGAGACGGATAGTCTATCTCGCCGCGACATAGCTCACGCACAGTCTTGTGTTAACCGCCCTGTTACCACATTTCTACTTTCACTTACTGGTAAATGCCCAAACGTTGGGCCCAGGCCCCAAATTACGTGCGAGAAAAGATCGATAGCTTTCGGCAACGTTTGAGGTTCGATGTGAACGACCATACACTGAGAAGGATTCTGGTGTAACCTGAAATGGAAAACAAAACCGGTCAAGCTTGTTTTATACTTACTACAACAATGGTAAACAAGCATACATTACAGTCGCGGAATGAAAAGGTGTATTTAGTTTTAATCGTCGTAAGCGAATTGGTTTCATCACTACGTTTATCAGAATCGAATATAATGGCTGGTCAAACGATAAGATTAGCCCAATTATTTATAGTCAAAAAACATTTATTGTCCCCTGAACCCTGTTGTCGAACAGTTAAGCCGGAATTACATTACGAAATTAGTGTCATGCATGTTGAAATCAGTTTTACGAAAGAAGTTTCGATATATGCGAAAGTAATTTCGTAAAATAATTAGTGTCGTGAAATCCACAGTATCGCAGTAACCATGGCCCCCATCAGCATCAAAACTATATTTTTCTATACTCAATGTAGCTAAAGAGATGCTTCTATACAAACTCTTGTTGCTGATATTCATTGATGAATTGTATATTTTTATCTGTATTCCATCGTTGGTTTGCCATTTTCAACGCTTGAAGCGCGCGCAATGATAAGTGTTGTGGCTGTATGATCTGCAAAGGGCGGACAGCGGATGCAATCGGGTGTCAAAAGCATAAGATGGATAAGAATTTTAATAAATTTTGAGCAATATTTATCTATACATTTTTATTAAAAATATATCAGAAATTACAAAATAGCTTTATCCTCCATAGAACAAAATGTGATTATTAAGAAATTACTGGCCACTTGTAAATTATCGCCTCTTGAGACTATTACTGCACTAGACTATCACTGCCGGTGATAATATTTCTGACATGATTATGAGTATTGCTCTTAAATTTAAAATGTACCTGTTCTTGACTATTCAAATAATTTTATTGACATATGTATCTATTTGCTTTTTGACGATCATAATAATGACTTCATGTAAATTAACATACTAATTTAATTTACAATGTAATCTTACTATGAGTATGAAATAAATGAATCTATCTATCTATTAAGTGTTTATATCTATTACGTCTTAGACTTGTAAATTATATTGACGTTTTCACTTGCGAGTTTATGCGTTTCCTTTAATATTTATAGTAAAAATAATTATGGCAAATGTTCTCTTCTTTAAACCAATTGTAGTCATATCCATATTAAGTATATCGTTTGACATGACTGACGTATATTGCATGCACTGTCCGCCCTTTAATGATCTGTCCGGAGTTGAATAAATAAAGATAAGAGTTTCTTGTAGGGAACACCAGACAGCACTAACATGGCGCATGTCAAGTGTCCTACACTGCTCTCTAATTAATTAAATTGTGATTTTATTTATCATAAAACATGGTGGCAGCGCAAACCTAAAAATAAGTAGCCTAGAAAAATTTGTGCGCCAACAGGCGATGATGCTGCAAAATATGCAAGAGCAGTTAGTTATCAATACTAAGTACGCGTACAACAACAGGCACACACCAAGCAAACCACGCCATTAACGTTCCATGGCCGGCTCCACTGAATGTCAACTCCTACCCTGAGGAAGCATTCAACATATTTAAAGAATCGTGGAAAAATTATTGCCGTGCCACTGAAATGGAGAAATGGTCTGCAAATCAAGAAGCCAGGAAAATAAGCGTTTTGATGAGCGCCATTGGCGAAAAACCCAATAAAAAATACAACAATTTCGGTATCCAAGAGTCGGACAATACCTGCGAAATTATTCTTAATGTAATTAGTTTGAAGATGGTACCCAAAAAGAACGTTATCTATAATAGATACATCTTTAATTCACGTAACCAAGGAGAAGAAAACTTCGATCTGTACTACAGCGAGCTAATAAAACTATGACTACAGTTTCAAGGATCTACGAGACGAATTGTTATGTGATAACTGATAAAATAGTGTTCGGAATCAAAGACATCAGTCTTAAAAAATATCTGTTAAAACGTGAAAACTTAACGTTAAATGATGCAGTAAATCTATGTCGAGCATCTGAAATAACTGAACGCCAAGTAAAGACTCTAGCACAGCCAGAAACTATCAAGAAGATTAAAGAAGATACTCCAATGAAGGTATGCAAGTTCTGTGGCAATAAACATGTGTTCAAAAAAAGTTTATGCCCAGCATGGGGCAAAACTTGCAAAATATGCAATGGCAAAAATCATTCCGACAAAGTCTGCAAGAAGAAACCTAAAATAAAGCAAATTATCAAGACGCCAGACAAACAACAGGAGGAATCTTCTGAATTAGACTCTGATGACTCTGACATGAACTTCATCATCAAGAAAATAGAGAATGGCAATAAAAATTTGGCGGAATGTCTTACAATTCAAGTCTGGAAAACAATGGAGAGAATCAAAATGCCTTCTAGACACTGCCGCAGATGACAAATTTGGTGGGCCTCCAGAATATCACAGAAATGTTAGGGGAAGACCACATGAAAAATGCGTCCAATGCTTATTTGGTTTTGGAGGAAACAACATAATGATTCATGGTGAAATTGACATCATTATGAAAGTAAAGGTTGCAGGCACAGATGTATGAATATAAGGAGATCGGACATGGCGGCCGATTTGTATAGAGTGAGCCTGTCGCAAGTACATTAACCCACACAACGCCCAAGTAATTGACAAGACAAAGCACGCACACATCTAAAACACACACTCTTGTATACCTACACGCTTATTTGACAATAAACGCGCATCATATCAGGCATTTTGGGAAAAAACGTAATATTCTCTGCGATCAGCACGCGTGCACAGTATGGCAGAGTATGTCCATTGAGCATACAGCTGCGACACGGCCGCCAGCGGCTTGTCCTCTCTCTAGTATTCTATGCTCTGTGGTTGCAGGCAAACAAAAAACATACAAAAACACGTTTCAAGTGGTACATACACCACACATTCCTTTATTGTCATGTAAAGAGGTAGTCTGTGGGAATAATGAGACACTAAACATTATTAAAAAGTATGACTCTGTATTTCATGGTCAGGGTAGCTTTTCAGGTGAAATCAATCTTGAGTTAGATGATTCTGTCCCTCCAGTCGTTTTTATAGATAATGGTACGGAACCCTTCGTGCGCGAGTCCGACTCGCACTTGGCCGGATTTTTAAATTGCAATGGTATGGGTATACTTAGGTATGTTTGTTCGGGTGGAGTTGCAAGGTCTCAATTTTGAAGCAGATATCTTCAACCGATTGAGCTGAAATTTTGGGTAAAGGTAGGTATAGTTTGGATTGCAATTCAATATTATGGTACCTATTTGGGGGAGGCTTATCGATGGCTGTGTGACTCAAACTCGTATATGAGAAATGTCCACTTTAGGGAAACACGTAAAAACGATTTTTTTCGTGTTCATTGTACTCAACATGTTTAATGTTTATTAATACTTAGACAGCTAATTCGTCATTATAAAATAATCAAAATTGATAATAGCTAATTTATAAATATGCTTTTCGTGTAAAACGAAAATGTGTCTATACGAGTTTGTGTTATACAGGTATGGCACTATAAGATGATATACGTGTTTCTGCCAAGAGGTCGATTTACTTATTTTGTTGAAATAAACGACTACTGACCGCTAAAATTTAATATCTTTTTGTTTAATTTAAGAGCTTCACTTTTGTCGGTGGAGCAACCGCCATCCGTCTCTTATCTTTCGCCATCATCTTCAGCGTTTGATAAATAAAACATTAATTTGTGAGGTTTATTTATTTTTAATATAGTAAATGTAATAATGATAACGATAAATAAAACGAAACTGGTCTTCTCTTCAACAGTTCAAACTAATACTTGGTGATAAAAATGAAATGCTCTTCTGCATATTATAACATTTAGCTAGATTCGTGGTTCGGTGTCAAAGTTCTATGGGAAAATAGGATTATATGTAAAGTGTTTAAATTAACACACCATTTTACGTCATACGAATAGTTGTAATGTATTGTCATGTATTCCTAATGTGGCTGGCCATTGATTATTTCTATATCTTTCCCAAACCATTCTACTTCATAAATATCCTTTTTTATTCAGTTTATCACACAGCCCTAAGGCTTGAGTTCATCACAGTTTGCTTTGTAGGTACCTATGTGGTGTTGTGTTCCGGGTGGTGAGTAAGGTCGCCAGAGCTCCCGAGGATGTGTGTGTGTTGAGAGCGAGGGACCCGTGATCGTCTCTAGCTATCAACATAACGAATCCTCAAATCAATAAAGGGTCGGGTCGGTCACGTGCTTGTGATTATTCTGGAATCACATCAGGCAGACTGTATGCCTGTTAGTATAAAAAAAACTTCCAAAGCTATCTCTCTCGGCATATCATCAAACGATATAACCCAGTAACAGACGGACGGAGCCTAAATAGTAGAAGGGTCCTTTTCCTTTGGGTACAGAACCCGAAAAAGACACAACAAAAACTTACTAAAATAATTGGTTCCGGATAATACCCCCTACATACAAACTTGCAAAGCTACATTCTCACAGACTTTTCCTCTTTATTATATTTCTACAGATAAAAATACTTCACCCATATCAAATTTCACCTAGTAGTAGGTAGGTTAGCAAACTTGTATAATTATTTACGAGGTTGTGTCATAAACATATATTTCAATACCAAATACGAGTTTGGGTTTTGAATAAATGTATACGTAAAAAATGTGTTTCATCCTGAATGCTTTTGCCATAACGTAAATATAATAGTAAAAATTTACATAGTTTTGTATAATTATCTCATTTTCGCCAAAATTTTATATACGAGTTTGAGTCACACAGCCATCGTTATGTCCAGCAGTGGACGTCTTTCGGCTGATATGATGATGATGATTATGGTACCTACCATTGAGCTGATCTGATGATGGAGACAGTGGGTGGCCATGGGAATTTAGTACTTAACCTACTTAACCCCGTTGAGTTTGGGCTCGTTAAAATCATTTCAATAAGTAGTAGATGGTGGTATACAGAAAAATACAGTCGGCAATAAAAGCTTGTACCAGTTTATATTAGTGTGGAAATGGATAGTATTCACTTTGCCAGTCTACTTATATTGATTTTTATTACAAGAAAAATATAGAATGGAGAATGATGAAAGTTAACCTTGTACTTAAGTAAGTATCTACTTAACATACTTTTGGAATTTTTGAACTCATCATCATCATATCAGCCGAAAGAAGTCCATTGCTGGACATAGGCCTGCCCCAAAGAGTGCCAAAACTCACTCAGATTCATCAAGATATCAAAATGTAAATTATATGCATGTGATACTTTGGAGTCGCCAGTCCACTTGTATAAAAACACTTACCCTTCAAATTAAAAAATTTAGGCTCAGAGGCGGATTCGAACCGGCGACCACAGGCATACATGGCCCGTCGCTACTAACCAACTGAGTTATCGGAACAATCTGTCTCGGCCACTAATCAGTTCCTTCTTACCGCGCCTCGCCTCAGTTGGAATTCTGCACGAAGCCTAAATTTTTCCTTTAATTTGAAATTTATAAATTTTGTTAGCATCATAACTGCTTTATACAAAACTAACACTTACCCTTCTCATCCACTGTGTTACGAAGTACTCGTCAAAGCCAGCATGCATTGTCAATGGCAAAGATCGAGAGCGGCCTGCGCCAATGCCTGTAATTAGCAAACCAATGCATATTATAATCTAATAATAGACCTCTTTATAAACAGTATATGGGGAGACAGCGGATTAATGATTTATAAATAAATAAATAATAATAAATTAGTTATTTATTTAGGTATTAACCCATAAAATTACATTGGTTACATTAAAAATTAAAAATATACAATTAGGATGCAATTAAAATAAAATTTAGTTAAAAAAATTTAATTAATTTCCAATCACAGAAAAAGTGTCGTTGACATCTTACTCGTTAGGTAGCATGTCGTGCACTACCTTAACAATACTGTTTGTCGATTCGCTCACTCTCCTGATAAAGGACCAGTGCCTCTTACGCATAATAGCGTAGAAGTCGTCCACTCTGTTCGCGGCGAACATACAAGACGCGCTACACCGCCACGGCAGCCGTAAAATCACACGAAACGCGTTGTTGTACTGTACTCTGAGTCTGCTGAACATACCAGACG
The DNA here is from genome assembly GCA_963854355.1 of Epinotia brunnichana. NCBI lineage: Eukaryota > Metazoa > Arthropoda > Insecta > Lepidoptera > Tortricidae > Epinotia > Epinotia brunnichana. Next base: position 28,743,168 of record OY977944.1, read on the forward strand.
CGCTACACCGCCACGGCAGCCGTAAAATCACACGAAACGCGTTGTTGTACTGTACTCTGAGTCTGCTGAACATACCAGACGCGCTACACCGCCACGGCAGCCGTAAAATCACACGAAACGCGTTGTTGTACTGTACTCTGAGTCTGCTGAACATACCAGACGCGCTACACCGCCACGGCAGCCGTAACATCACACGAAACGCGTTGTTGTACTGTACTCTGAGTCTGCTGAACATACCAGACGCGCTACACCGCCACGGCAGCCGTAACATCACACGAAACGCGTTGTTGTACTGTACTCTGAGTCTGCTGAACATACCAGACGCGCTACACCGCCACGGCAGCCGTAACATCACACGAAACGCGTTGTTGTACTGTACTCTGAGTCTGCTGAACATACCAGACGCGCTACACCGCCACGGCAGCCGTAACATCACACGAAACGCGTTGTTGTACTGTACTCTGAGTCTGCTGAACATACCAGACGCGCTACACCGCCACGGCAGCCGTAACATCACACGAAACGCGTTGTTGTACTGTACTCTGAGTCTGCTGAACATACCAGACGCGCTACACCGCCACGGCAGCCGTAACATCACACGAAACGCGTTGTTGTACTGTACTCTGAGTCTGCTGAACATACCAGACGCGCTACACCGCCACGGCAGCCGTAACATCACACGAAACGCGTTGTTGTACTGTACTCTGAGTCTGCTGAACATACCAGACGCGCTACACCGCCACGGCAGCCGTAACATCACACGAAACGCGTTGTTGTACTGTACTCGTGAGTCTGCTGAACATACCAGACGCGCTACACCGCCACGGCAGCCGTAACATCACACGAAACGCGTTGTTGTACTGTACTCTGAGTCTGCTGAACATACCAGACGCGCTACACCGCCACGGCAGCCGTAACATCACACGAAACGCGTTGTTGTACTGTACTCTGAGTCTGCTGAACATACCAGACGCGCTACACCGCCACGGCAGCCGTAACATCACACGAAACGCGTTGTTGTACTGTACTCGTGAGTCTGCTGAACATACCAGACGCGCTACACCGCCACGGCAGCCGTAACATCACACGAAACGCGTTGTTGTACTGTACTCTGAGTCTGCTGAACATACCAGACGCGCTACACCGCCACGGCAGCCGTAACATCACACGAAACGCGTTGTTGTACTGTACTCTGAGTCTGCTGAACATACCAGACGCGCTACACCGCCACGGCAGCCGTAACATCACACGAAACGCGTTGTTGTACTGTACTCTGAGTCTGCTGAACATACCAGACGCGCTACACCGCCACGGCAGCCGTAACATCACACGAAACGCGTTGTTGTACTGTACTCTGAGTCTGCTGAACATACCAGACGCGCTACACGGCCACGGCAGCCGTAACATCACACGAAACGCGTTGTTGTACTGTACTCTGAGTCTGCTGAACATACCAGACGCGCTACACCGCCACGGCAGCCGTAACATCACACGAAACGCGTTGTTGTACTGTACTCGTGAGTCTGCTGAACATACCAGACGCGCTACACCGCCACGGCAGCCGTAACATCACACGAAACGCGTTGTTGTACTGTACTCTGAGTCTGCTGAACATACCAGACGCGCTACACCGCCACGGCAGCCGTAACATCACACGAAACGCGTTGTTGTACTGTACTCTGAGTCTGCTGAACATACCAGACGCGCTACACCGCCACGGCAGCCGTAACATCACACGAAATGCGTTGTTGTACTGTACTCGTGAGTCTGCTGAACATACCAGACGCGCTACACCGCCACGGCAGCCGTAACATCACACGAAACGCGTTGTTGTACTGTACTCTGAGTCTGCTGAACATACCAGACGCGCTACACCGCCACGGCAGCCGTAACATCACACGAAACGCGTTGTTGTACTGTACTCTGAGTCTGCTGAACATACCAGACGCGCTACACCGCCACGGCAGCCGTAACATCACACGAAACGCGTTGTTGTACTGTACTCGTGAGTCTGCTGAACATACCAGACGCGCTACACCGCCACGGCAGCCGTAACATCACACGAAACGCGTTGTTGTACTGTACTCGTGAGTCTGCTGAACATACCAGACGCACTACACCGCCACGGCAGCCGTAACATCACACGAAACGCGTTGTTGTACTGTACTCTGAGTCTGCTGAACATACCAGACGCGCTACACCGCCACGGCAGCCGTAACATCACACAAAACGCGTTGTTGTACTGTACTCTAAGTCTGCTGAACGACCGCTTCGTGTAATGGTACCACAAGTGACTAGTGTAGAACGCCTGGCAATAGGCCCCGAACAGAGTCATTTTCACTTGGTCAGAGCAGTGAGCGAACCGACGTACCAACATGTTGCTTCGCATAGCAATGGCCCGTCGTTGCCTCTCGAGATCGTCGTCGTCTTTAAGTTTGTCTGTCAGTATATGTCCGAGATACTTAAAACTATTGAAATTTTTTAATTCAGTCCCATACAGTCTAACGGGCGGCACTACATCAGGTCCGTTGCCGTACTTAAATACCATTGTCTCGGATTTTTTCACGTTATATTTAAGTCCGTGCAGTGCAGCATAACGCTCGCATATGGATATCAGCATACTCAGTCCCGTGATAGAAGGGCTCAGCAGAACCATGTCGTCAGCGTAGCTAAGATTATTGGCGCATACGCCAGCTACGTGACACCCGACTGCGGCCCTGCTGAGCTCCTCTATCAGTTCATTCATGTAAAGATTAAACAGTAATGGTGATGTCAGCCCACCCTGTCTAACCCCACAATTCAATTTATATGGGTCCGAATTGCTACTTCCCCATTTAACGCTGTTCGTTTGGTTTCCGTACCAGAACCCCAACAGACTGGCTACTTTTCGCGGCACACCGGCCTTTGATACCTTTTCCCATAGTAAACTATAGTTAAAAAAAATTCCCGGTCTACATGCGTGTTCAGGCGCTCTTTTTATAAATGCTTTTAACTAATTGTATAGTCCTTCTTGCGGTGGAGACTATGGCATGCTGGTGCTCAGAGGCCAGGGCATTCCTGGCGGAAGTGGGGCGCCGTTTGCGACTGAGAGGGCATGACCCCCGTTCCGGGTCATTCCTGTTGCAAAGGTTGTCGATCGCGATTCAACGCGGCAATGCGGCGAGTGTGATGGGCACCTTTGCACCCGGAATGACATGGGGCGGGTTATTTGACTAAGTTTTATTGACATGTAAACTTATCTAATATTATGAATTTTATCCTATGTTACAACTGTTACGTGCATAGGCACGAATTTGATAGCACAAATGGGCCTCTGTCCAGCAACCGCCAATTTTAAATAAATGACTATACTTAGGTACCTACACTATGGATTTTTGTCTTACCTGAATATATTGGAAACAGCACCCAACTACTCGCTGATAACTGCATCGCACAGCTCTTGTTCGACATGAAGGATTGGAAGGTGGATCTGGTACGCAAGCAAGCCTGCAGGCACGGTTTGAAAGTGCCATCCGCAATGACCGTGTCGGCGGCACGTAACATCTTGCCGCAACCAGGCATGCCCATAATAACTGCGGCGGCCCCGCCAGCCGACACGGTCGTGTGTGGCGACACCCAGGGAGGTCTGTTAGTGCCGCCCGAGGTCGGCCAGCGTTCTGGGCACTGCGGCTGCGCTGCCCGCCTGCACTTCCTCATAGAGGGCATCACCTCAAAAAGCAAAGGGAGCCGCATCAGGATATCTAAAACAATTGCATATACCTACATGTTACAAATACAATACAATACAAATACATGTTATATTCCATTTTATTTTATCGTAAAACAACATTATACTGGGTCTTACATTGGTTGTGATAAGAAATAGCAAAATGTGAATCTATCCATGATTCTAAACAACTTTTACTATGGGAGCAACTTTGTATTATGCAAAAACAACAGACTGAAATTCGTCTAAAATGAGCAAAGTGTATGAAATAGTTGGTTTTTTTTTGCGAAACACAAAGTAGGTCACATAGTGAAATTGTTCTAAATCATGGATAAATTCACATTTTGCTATTTCGTATCCCTGTAGTAAAACTAAACATTTTCTTTTCGTAATAGGTACCTATTATAATCCCGAATAAGTTGACAGTTCTTCTTATGGCGTAAAAATTATCCATAGGTAACATAACGTAATGCTACCATCGCGTAATACATCCATACTAATATTATAAATGAGAAAGTGTGTCTGTCTGTTAGGTACTACCTCTTCACGCTTAACGGCTGATTTTGTATAGAAATAGTTTGAGTCCTGGAGAAGGACATAGAATAGATTTTAAACCGGAAATCATCCCCTAAGGTAAAACGGGGAGTGAGGGTGAAAGTTTGTAAGGATCCTGAATCTGTGTGCGCGAAAACGCGGAATATGGCCTCCGGCGCCGCGCGAGTTCAGACTCGCGCGGCGCCGCTGATAGCTTTAGGCCTTGAATAACGGCTGAGGGGCCAGTTAACGCGCGTGGAAGGGAGTGTAGGAGAAGTGTTTACGATAACAACATAATAATTACCTTGCGGCTTCCTCTAAGTGTTGAGTCAGCGCTGCGAGATTTAAAATTTTAAAACATTTGATTCCTGTAAGAATACTTTAATACATTTAGTTTCACTATGCAAGTTATTTCTTATCACTAGACTTGTGCACCAGCTCGATGGTACCAAACATCTATCATCTTCTTAATCAAAATGTGGATTTCAATATTGTAGTCACTATATAGTTCCAATGTACACTATTGGGAATTATTTTCTACTAAACATAGCTAAGAGCTTAGAGCCATCTCGACAGAATTATAAAAAAAACAGGAGACAAATTGGTTGATCCGTTTGGGAGCTACCATGCGACAGACAGACAGACACACACACACACACAGATGCACATATTAAACTGAAGCTGAGATGTTTCACTATCAGTAGATAGATTCGCGGAAGGCGGCTGATGGCGTCACTGCGACGGCGACGCTGTGCATGGCCGCGGCGCCGGCGCGGCCTTGTCGCGCGGTTTTGGTAAACAATGTACTATACCTGTTCGGAATCCATGTTTCAGGATCGTGGATATGTTGTGGCTGCTCGAATGGACCGCCGACTCCACCGCGTACACGGAACGCCGCCCTGCAATCAGCTGTTCCGCACCCGTACCCGTACTTCCCGCTTGCCCCTCGCCGACGTTTTCAGAAGTCTAACGCAACTAGGAACAAAAAAATTTTTATATGGAATTTGCATGGCAAACAATAGCCAACATACTCCTTCCGTACAACTAATCTTACTAATCTGTGGTCATACCTCGTCAGCCATGTTGTTTTGCTTGTCATTGCGTCTCATGTCTCTTGGTTGTTTATTTTTGCTCATTATTAATTGATTTGTTCCTAATTTGTAATCGAAAGTAGTGAAGGGTGATCGAATACTGTTAAGTGTATATATTTTGTGACAATGCCACCGAAAAGACGGTTTATTAAATGTGAAATTTGTGGAAATCGCGCTAGTCGTGAAAATCTTGAAAAAAGGATGTTTATGGCGAAATTTCCCTTGGATGAAGACCGGTAAGCATTAATTTGGGCATTTCTAGATATATTTTAGTGTAGCAGGCTATAAACAAGCTAAATTAGATATTTTATTTCCATGTTTATAGTGTACTAGAGATGTACTGTATCTATCGATAACTATACAGGCTTATTTGTTTATCAGTGCAAATAATTACGTTAAGTAAATCGAATTGAGTGTCAACTAGCATGAAATATGACTATAAAAATACTGATTATTTTAAGATGCTCAGGCAGCTTATACCTGGTGCGTGCAAATCAATATCCATTTGATTTATATAATTTAAAAATTTGTCCAGTCACTTTTTAAACGAGTTTATTAACACATCACTGATAACTCTTTAATTTAATTGTTATTAGACTGGTAATTATTCAAGATTTTATCCTTAGATGTAAGAAATTGAAACTCGGTTTTAATAAAAAATATTTTCAGATGCAGGCAATGGGTCAAGTTTGTGGGAAAAGAAGATTTGATACATGTTCCCCTGGAAAAGTTACAACCATTGAAATATGTATGTGGAGATCACTTCGAGCAGCCTCTAGTTTGTTTCTGAATTAAAAAAAACGATGACAGCTGCCAGAAAACAACGCCGCGATGCCGGTAACAATATGCGGCTCCTGAATGCATCATGGAGGCTTATGATATGTGGATAGATAAAGTAGTGTATGTAACTGTACATAATTATAATTAGGCATTAAAACACATGTGATGTTATTATGAAACTCGCCTTCGGCTCGTTTCATAAACCCGCACTCGTGTTAAATACCCTTTATTATGTACAGTCACATAAACTAATATAAGTGATGTATAAATTAATGTACCGAGACCTTAACAATAATTACATTAGTAAAAACAGTTTCTTATTTTATTTCGGGTCCACATACAAGTCCAACCTTGTACATGCGACTTAAATGTGGACTCATACCTAACCTAATTTCGATAAAAAAATTGTTGCCATATGAGCCTGTATTTTAACCCTATTCATTTTATCGATATCGATAAAAAAAACAAGCGTATAGGCCACTACACTATTTTAGTCTGTTAGGTTGGTACTATTGGTTCTTTGACGTACATGTTCTGTATGTTGGTATTGATGTGCTATGCAAACTGATTCTATTGGCTAGTATGAGAGTCCCGCCTCTTAAAACGTAGTGATTATATTCTCTTTGGTGGTTATGCTTGATACTCTCTTTGAAAATTTGCAAAACTGACATGTATGAAATCGGTGTTGCTACCAACAAAAAATCGGGAGAAATAGGGAATTTCTTTGGGTGTGTCGTCGTACAGTCGTAATGGGTCTACAGATTATACGACTTCACCAGAATTTGTCAGCACACACCATAGAGTTAGAATAGATAGAGGGAGTCACCCACACATACACACATGAGTGACAAAGATATATGCATAGGCAATACCGCAAGTGGGAACGAGATACAGTGTCATATTTTCTGTCCCTCATCGCGTATACGGATTTTTTGTTTTCCACCAGCTTGTTTGCCACCACACCTGTCAATATTTGTACTGAAACTGACACCACCATGACGTCACCGATATAATACGACTAAATTATAAATGACATTAGACGTCAAGAGTGTATTAGCTTCTGACACTTCTTAATTTAGTATGGTTAAATTACCATCGTCCCTTTTGGGTATACGCTAGGACGCCATCTATATATCCTCTATCTACGGCACACACAGACTAAAGCAGGTTTTACATTGTCCTGAATTTAGCATCCTGAATGACCTAGGAAGCTAATTCAGGAAGGTGTAATCGCATCTAGATTTAGGATCCTTACCTTTGATCCTTAGAATGAGACAAACAGTAAGTTATTTTGAGTGTCTCCAAATACTGCCCACCGAGGCTTTAAAAAAACCGGCCAAGTGCGAGTCGGACTCGCGCACGAAGGGTTCTATACCATTATCAATAAAAATATTTATTTTGTTTTGTTTTTAGTATTTGTTGTTATAGCGGCAACAGCCTAGCTAGCACACTAGGTTTTATGTCGGCGAAAATGTACTGAAACGTCACGTAAAACACGACATAAAGCCTAGTGTGCTAGCCCCCCAGAAATACATAATTTGTGAAAATTTCAACTCTCTAGCTATCACGGTTCTTGACATACAGCCTGGTGACAGACAGACGGACGGACGGACAGCGAAGTCTTAGTAATAGGGTCCCGTTTTACTCTTTCAGTACGGAACCCTAAAAAAGCGGCAGATGTTTTTAGTTTAGATATTGACAAACTGTCACTGGAGAAGAAGGTAATGTTTACTTTCGCTATAAATTAGTTAATATACTACAGAAGTATTCAACAGTTTCATTTATGTGATTTCACCCTTCAATTCCCTACGGCAAGAACCGGGGGCGATTAAATTCGAACCTCCAAAGTCTGTTATGGTCGGACCACACTTGGCGGTGTTTACCCAAATATTCGTGTAACATCTTTTTCCTTCCTACGGCAAATGAAAGAGAGGCAAAGACGCAACGCGAACACGAACCCCCAAGTGTAGTGCGACCATTAGTGAAATAATCAGTAAAGGATATAGGTACTTATATTGTTGTGTTATTGTTTTCCGACGATAAATGTAATGGTCGCACCACACTTGGGGGTTCGTGTTCGCATTGCGTCGTTGCCTCTCTTTCATTTGCCGTAGGAAGGAAAAAGATGCAACACGAACATTTGGGCAAACACCGCCAAGTGTGGTGCGACCATAATATTTATAGTTCATGTCAAGTCACAGGCAAACATGTATTGACTATTAATAAACATAATGGGCTCTATACGTTGAAAGTACCCACATTTAGGTGACTCTATGTCTCTGCAAAGATTGGCTAATACATTCTTGACGTCTAATGTCATTTATAATTTAGTCGTGGTGACGTCATGGTGGTGTCAGTTTCAGTACAAAATGTTGACAGATGTAGTGGCCAACAAAAAATCCGTATACGCGATGAGGGGCAGAAAATATGAGACTGTATCTCGTTCCCACTTGTTACATATTGTGCATACATCTTTGTCACTCATGTGTGTATGCGTGGGTGAGTTCCTCTATTATGTTCTACCTCTATGACGAACGCAATTCGGTTGCAAAACTTGCAAATGTTCCAATGAGCCCATGAAATTTTCCAATGTTGCCATTTAAGCGTTCAAACGCTGGCGCAGCGGATGCAGCCTATCTCATAGGACCGATCATGCCGTCCGCCGAGCTCCCCGACGACGTTTGGATGTGCATTTAAACTTGAGTCGGACTAATCGATATGATCGGACGCATATTGTCGATTCTTACATACAAATATATCAAATATATTGCGCTCGGAAGTCTGTATGCAGCTTATGTCGCGCCGCGCAATCCATGAATGTACATTAAATGAGCTCGCTAAATGTCAAACTAAAGCCACGTCCGCTGCGCTATGTTTTAGTGGTTTTTAAACGTCAAACATGTTTAGCCAATCAAACCAATACCCTATTTGTTTGCCGAACCTGACGGAAAACATGTTAGATGTCGCCGAGTTTAGATGGGGAACCAGGGCACACGCAACTTAAGAACGCCCAGGCTCTAATTATTAAACAATTAAATTATGAAAGTAATTCTGGCTTTTATTATCTGCTTCGCATAATTCAATTTCCGGGTGAAAAGTCTGTATCCTCCTTGTGTTATGGTTTATGTTTTCTACCCTTGATGAGAAGTTAGGAATCCAGACTTGACAACCGTCTTTCCTTAAATTAGCACGTGGTTCGCTAGTACCACCGTGCACCAACATATGTAGATCTGTGGAAAGATAATTATATGACTCCTCAATGCCACGAAGCATACTATCTACGAGCACAAAGAAATTGCCATCTTTTCATTAGAATAAAATAAAATCGTGGTAACTTGATAAACGCTGTGAAATGAATTAACTTAAGTAGTCGTGGATACAATTTATTAGCAATAGCGTAAATATTACAGGTCTCCGTTCAGTTATACATTACATATATCTGTGTATGGAAAATAATACTCTTCCCTGAGTCTGTCAGCTCCTACTCGCCATGATAATCTTGTCATCCTTCAGTTTCCTCCAGATTCCACAACTCTTTCTGGGTAGCACGACGATCAGCTAGGTCCGGTACAGGTTAAAGCAGAGAACTTCAGTAAGGCACAAACACACACGCACAGAGCTCGGACTCTACAACGCCAGCCAAAGGGCTGTATGGTTCCCCGAAGGACAACCTGGCTCGCCAAGCCCGACAAGGGTGCTTCGGATAGCCATAACGCCAGCCAAAGGGCCGTAAGGTTCCCCGAAGGGCAACCTGGTTCGACAAGGCTGCTTCGGACAGCCATAACGCCAGCCAAATGGCCGTAAGGTTCCCCGAAGGGCAACCTGGCTCGACAAGCCCGACAAGGGTGCTACGGACAGCCACCACTTTTGTCTACAGAATACTTAGCTTCAGAGTCTCCACTCCTCACGACAACCCAGGGACAACTTTCCCTACCCTACACATGGGTTGTACCAACTTCTGCATCAATCAGGAGGGAATAATACAATACATTATTTATTTTATCGTATATTGATCTGTAGAATAGGGTAATATAAACTGACATTAAAAAACAAATAAAGCAGAAAACTTCAAGAAGCTTTTATCTTAGTAGAAATTCTATATGGCCTGTTAATATAAAGGTGTCGCTACACGACACAAACTTGACTGATTCGCGATTGTCGCGACATTAGATGTTTAAAAACATGGAAAACATTGGTGCAGCGGACCCGGCTTAAAACTCAAAATATGTATTGCACACATACTATTAAGTAGCCCGAACACGATTAAATAATTTGTCAAATTTTACGTTCTTGGCAAATTATTTGACAGTCTGCGGTCATGTTTGACGTGTTTGTCAAACAAACTACGTGTTTGGCTGTTTATTTGAGAGATTTGATTGACGGCGTGTTTGGCATAATGTTTGAAGGTGTACAGTTGTTGGTTGTCAAATAAACTCGCCATTTTCGCGCGATCGCCGCTTTGAAACTGGACTATGACCACGAACTTCGAAATTCGGGTATCTCGATCTCTATCGCACTTACAATACTCGAGTGACAGGGATGCATGTATACGTAGTAGCGCCGCAGAAGTCTTGTTTAACAAACTTATTGGTAAGTGTGCGCTGAAAACGTACAAACAAAACGTTAAGTTTGTCAAATATGTTTGATCGTTTACGGGCTACTTTACATAGAGCTATCTACGTAATATATGGGGTCTATATATGTCATGAATTGTCAGCCTCAATTTGTCAGAAACTGACTAATTGCTATCGTCTGGAGGCATATTGCGCTGCTGATCCAACCGTCAAACGAGTTGTTGTACTGACTAATTGCATGAATATCACAATTTGGACCATGGAATTTGCATGATCTGCCAAGTGTTTTATGTCCACAAATGATATTCAAATAAATTTAATTTAGATATAAAAACGATTTAAGAAAGAATATTTGTATTAATATTTTACATTGTAATTCTCAAATTTGGACGCTAATTTAAAACCGCTTGTAGATGGAATTGTTCAAAATAGAATCAGACCAGTAATGGAAGAATACCTTGGACCAGACCAATATGGCTTCAGACAGGAAAAAGGTACAAGAGAGGCCATACTGGCGCTGAGAATGATTATTGACAGGAGAATGGACCTCGGCCAAGACACGCACATCGCTTTTATTGACTTGGAAAAGGCCTTTGATAGGATCAACTGGAAGAGCATGATGAGGATACTGAAGGAAGCAGGCCTAGACTTTAGGGACCGCAGAGTGATTTTCCAACTGTATAGAGAACAGGAAACCATTATCAACGTAGGAGAGGAACGTTGCAGAGCAAAGATAAGACAAGGAGTCCGGCAGGGTTGTCCACTCTCACCCCTAATCTTTACATATTTATCGAATGCGCCATTAGAAAAATAGTAGAAAAGGGCAAGGGAGGCGTCAGCATTAATGGGCAGAAAGTACAATTTATAAGATTTGCGGACGATATAGCAGCATTGGCCCAAAGTTCAGAGGAATTAAGAGAATTAATGGAACAAATGGATTCAATTTTTACAGAATTTGTACTCAGAATCAACACAGCCAAAACCAAAACTTTGATTACATCAAAATTCAAAAAATTAAAGAAACACATTAAAATAAGAGGAATAGATATTGAACAAGTAAATAAATTTAGATATTTGGGTAGCTTAGTTACTGATGACTCCAGGTGTTCAGACGATATTATATGAATTATATCTAGGATCGCAATGGCCAAAACTGCGTTCAACGCCAAAAAACAGCTGTTCAGGGCAAGCGTCTCCAGAACGACCAAAAAACGACTGATCAAAGTCTACATCTGGAGTATTGCATTATACGGGTGTGAGACGTGGACAATGACTCAAAGAGATAGAAAAAGGATTGAAGCTTTTGAAATGTGGCTCTGGAGGCGAATGGAGAAAATAAGCTGGACGGACAGAATGACAAATGATGAAGTGTTGAGAATGGTGGGAGAAAAAATAAACTTGATAAGACACGACATTTTCTTTAGAAATATCATAGAAGGTAAGATCGAAGGATCAAGGGGTAGAGGTCGACCAAGGATAAGCTTTGTACAGCAACTAAAAGCAAAAGCAAATGTCTTGTCTTACCGGGACCTAAAGAAATTAGCCGAGGACCGAGAGAACTGGCGCATACTCCACCGACAAGAGCCAAGCTCTTAAATGTTGATGATGTAGATGTAATAAAATAAATATAAAGCCGGAGCCATTATAATTGTTCTTTGATATAATATTAACCATATAAAAACACTATCGGAATCCTATAAGTTCACAGTTTTCCCTTTTTATTTTTTAAAATTTTTCATTCTGTTTTGACAGCCTGTAAACAACACCAGACGGTCCTGCAAGGCAGACTGCACGTGCTATATGAAGCTTGACGATAGAGCGGGATGGGGATATGTCCAGTCTCTCCCTATCTCATGGGTTAGTAACACTAATGCAGTTCGCTTCGCAGGACCGTTTGAATGTGGGAATTTCACATATTACTGTTGGCAATTTTCGCTTTCTTACTGTTAACTGGCCATACTGAATGAAATTGTAGTTGGAGATTTGCAGATTGTTATGCCGGCACCACACTTCGCTATGCGCTATTCGTTATTCGGCTTATGCGCCTGTATTCGACGAAGTGTATGTTAGTATTGTATAGCGCTACTCTATATTATCTGTGTTACTGACCTGTCAAGAGTGACAATCTGTCAGCTCTCTATATAATTTCCCTCGCAATTGTACTCATGTCATGTCATGTCTGTAAAGCTTTTCTTAGTAATATATCAAATAACAAGATCATCGAGGGTGTTTGCATTTCCACGCCCAACAATTGGTAGCGGAACGTCGTCATACTAGTGATGATCATTTGCGCAAACGAAGAAATAGCCGATAAATGTACATCAATGCCTTTCTACATCATGGTGACGGAAAGTTTGAAACGAGTCCTGCGCATATTAGCTCTAGCTAATGCAATTAAGTCAATATTCGAATGCTGGCTACCTCTAAATCCTCATATTTGGGGAGGGTTCTTGGTGGCATTGGTAGCCATCATAATCCCGTGTGAGGTGAGATGGATTTTTGCTGAGAGAAGGAGGTAAGTGTTACACTCAGTTCAATTCTTTTGATGTTTTAAGGTCACCTTAGTAGGTTTCGACTCATTTGAAAAAGTGTGTGTATGAAAAAAAATCTGTGGCTGTACTCGAGTGTACCTGGGTATATCGCTCCTATACGTGTTTCCTAGTTGTATTCCACTTCTAATCAACCAGACATGCCTGACAAGCCAGTAGTAGCCTTGGACAATAGTCATGTGGATTATACCCAAGTGCAAACCGGTCATCGCCCACCACAGATCCAACAATATTAGGAGAAAAATTCGAGAAATACTCTGATAGGTTCCCTCTTAGTATCTATTCTATGCAAAGTAAACACTGCTGTAGGTGAAAACTACAGTTCTAGCCATTTATCCAAAGGAGTAGGACTTAAGGTGATGAATGATGTGTAATGTTTCAGAATTTCTTGATAAAAATTTAGGGGGCATTAACAATTATTTTTTAATATTGGTGACTGGAAAGTTGACCAAGTAGACTTTCAGGTTTACACCCATAGTATTCCGTCCCCACCATGTCATACTTACATCTAGTTTACAACGCAATTGTACTATTTGTTTTTTTCAGAAAACGTACAAATCTGAATTTGCAGTTACCAGATGGGGAAGAAATCAGAATGCATCCAGTTTAAACGGTTTCTTGTCACTTCTGAGCGGAATATTTTGATTTCTGCCCAGTGGAAAAAGTGGTACTTTCCTTGCCAGGAAGAAGTACACTCGTTGTTTGCGCTTGCGCAAGCACTACAAATTCAAGTTTAACCATACAGCATTGGTAAGGTTGGGAAAGTCGGAAGACTCATTAAAAAAACTGTCTGATGACATCACCAGTGTCTCTTACAGACGCAAGTTTTTCTTTTCACTTAAACGTGCATTAGAGGTTGTTTCATATAGTAATATGAATTTAGAATGAAGGGAAGTATCCCTACTGTGTGGTGCCACAAATGCTGCAGGTTTGGGCCCTCTCTAATTGAAAGTTACGCACAGCCGCAACCAGCAGATGAATACTGAAGATACCCATTATTTGTTCCGGCGGGCCATTTTTTAAAACGCGTAACTGGTGATAAGTGTTATCATAATCAAAGAGGTCGCGCACTCAACTTCTTGCAAAAATAACTGTTTATCACGAAACGACCAAATAAAAGTATTATTATTAAGAAGTGGCAGCCTCAGAGGGGCTTTTGCCAAAGATACAAATTCAGGTAAGAAAGAAGCATAGCAGGCTGGCAGCTGCGTTGCCTTTTTTTTTTTTTTTAATTGGCTTTTTACATGAACGTAGGTTCATGGCTTTTTACCAATGATTAGCCAGTGCCGCTGCAAGGCCCAATCAAAGAGAATTATAATTATAACCAAAGAGAATATAACCACTACATTAAGCCTCTCACAGACTGGTCAATAGTAATCTTGTCATTAGCTGTCAAAATTACTATTGACCGCCACCGCAGGCCGCGCCAGTGTGTTGTAGGCGGCCTCTACACGTTGATTAAATACTGACAATCCACCATAGCTGTCACTTTCTATTGCATGTTATAGAAAGAGACAGCTATGGTGGATTGTCAGTATTTAATCACCGTGTAGAGGCCGCGTAGGCCGATTGTTGACGGGTGCAAACATTGCAAATGTTGCAATAAGCCAATGTTGCCATTTAAGGGTGCGTTCAAACGTTGGCGCAGCGGATGCGGCCTATCTCATAATGTACATGTAATGATTTGTCAGCCCCAATTTATCAGAATCTGACTAAGGCCTCTTACAGATGGCGCAGCCTGGCCGTGGCGGACAATAGAAAACTAGTCATTAGCTGTCAAATTTACTATAGTCCGCCACTGCAGGCCGCACTAGTGAGTTGCAGGATTAAATGCTATCGTCTGGAGGCATGTTGCGCTACTGATCCAATGTCAAACGAGTTGTACTGACAAATTGTAGGCACATCACAACCAACACAATTTGACAATGGAAATAATTTATGATCAGCCATGTTTTCAGTCAGATAATTTTGAAGTAAAATATTTCAAATATTATTTAATAATTTGTAATGAGTCTTTCCACAAAGAGCGTAGCCGTGTTTTCATGGAAAATCGGCCCTTCGACCAAATGTATACTGTATTTTTTTTATGAAAAGCCCTCATGGCAAATATTATTTCCTATGAGTTTCAGCTTCCTATCTTTGTTATTTTCTGAGTTATGATTTTTTAAAACTTTTTACTTAAACAAAAAAATACCCACACTGGCTAATGCGATTTACGTAAATTTTTGGTCTCACGTATTCTTTAAATAATATTTTATTTTTTCAAAAAAAAACTTGGATAAATGTAGGAAATAAAACTAAAGTATTTTTTTTCTGGCTTTCTAGAAAAGCGACACCAACAGTTCTTCGTTAGGTAATTGCTTATATAAAGATCTGCAATGTGTATTTTTTTCAAAATAATCCAGTTGGTACTTCATATTAGAAAATGGAAAATTAAAGGATAAGGAATACCCATACCAGATATTTTAGTCGCAAAAGAGATTATGCACATTGCAACCTCTTTATTGTTAACATTATAGCTACTGGCAGATTGCATTTTTAAGGGTATTTCCTGCAATCATTACAGTTTGACATTGACATACGTAATAAATACCCTTAAGAATGCAATCTGCCAGTACCTATAACGTTAACAATAAAGAGGTTGCAATGTGCATAATCTCTTTTGCGACTAAAATATCTGGTATGGGTATACCTTATCCTTTAATTTTCCATTTTCTAGTATGAAGTACCAACTGGATTATTTTGAAAAAAATACACATTGCAGATCTTTATATAAGCAATTACCTGACGAAGAACTATTGGTGTCGCTTTTCTAGAAAGCCAGAAAAAAAAATACTTTAGTTTTATTTCCTACAAATATCCAAGTTTTTTTTTGAAAAAATAAAATATTATGTAAAGAATACGTGAGACCAAAAATTTACGTAAATCGCATTAGCCAGTGTGGGTATTTTTTGTTTTAGTAAAAAGTTTAAAAAAATCATAACTCAGAAAATAACAAAGATAGGAAGCTGAAACTCACAGGAAATAATACTTGCCATGCGGGCTTCTAATAAAAAGAATACAGTAAACATTTGGTGGAAGGGCCGATTTTCCATGAAAACACGGCTACGCTCTTTAACACGCATTTATTAAATAAGTAGTTTGTGTTTTAAAGGCGCTATTGTGCCATAAAAACGCATTTTACAGTAGATTTGAGGCACGCTGTGATGACTTTATATATTTTTTTATCATCAAGTTAGCATCTTATTGCGAATAGCTATATCTTTTATTATTATAGCCTTTTATTCAGACAATAAAATTTGATATTATATAAATTATGGGTTTTCTTTCTTTACGTTTCATTCATATATCTCTTTTTTCTTCCATTTTTGAGTGTCCGTTTGCCAGTTGGCAAAGGCCTCCTCCAATCTTCTCCATTCCTGCCTTTCTGTGGCCACTCTACCCCATGTTATACCGGCTACCTGTCGTAAATCGTCATCCCATCTTCTTTGTGGTCTGCCTCTCTTTCTTTTTCCATTCCTTGGGTACCATTGGGTGATTATTTTACTCCATTTGTCTTTCCCTCGAATCGTGTGTCCTGCCCATTTCCATTTTTGTCTTCTTATTTTTTGGGTTATATCCTGGACTCTCGTCTTGTATCTGATGCTGCTATTCCTTACTTTGTCTGTTCTTTTAATCCCAACCATACTTCTTTCCATTGCTCGTTGGCATATGGATAGTTTATTTGTTATATTTCTTGTCAGAGTCCATGTTTCACTTCCATATACTAGTATTGGTAAGATGCATGTATTGAATAGTTTGCTTTTGGTTGATATGTGTAAGTTTTTGTCCTTCATTATCTCCTTCAGTCCCCAATATTTTTTCCAACGGTTCGCAATTCTTCTTTCAGTTTCTTTACTTATATTGTCTTTTGGAGACATCAGTTGCCCAAGATAAATGTATTCTTCAACATAGTCGATCCGAGTCTGTTCCGCTGATATTGGGTATTTGTTGCCATTGGTCATAACTTTGGTTTTATCGGGGTTTAGCTTCAACCCTGCCTTTGCACTTTCTGATGTTAGATCGTTAATCATCTTGTTTAGATCGTCAGGTGTTGCTGCAAATAATACAATATCATCTGCAAATCGCAAATGTGTCAGTGTGCGACCATCAATAGTTATGCCCAAATTTTCCCATTCAAGGTTCCTGAAGACCTGCTCTAATACAGCTAGGAAGAGTGTTGGTGAGAGCGGATCTCCCTGTCTCACGCCTTTTTGTACTGGAAACTTATTGCCTACCTTTTCTAGTTGGATACGTGCTGAGCCGTGTTTGTATATATTTTTTATAATCCTTATGTATTTATGTTCTATTCCCTTATCTCTTAATGCTTCCCAGATTCTTGTGTGTATTAAAGAGTCAAACGCTTTGCTGTAGTCAATAAATGCCATGTAATATGTTAATTGATATTCAGCGTATTTTTCTATTATTTGCCTCACGGTATGGATGTGGTCTAGTACAGAAAAGTCTTTGCGGAATCCTGCCTGTTCTATTGGCTGTTGTTCGCCTAGTTTTTTTTCTATTCGTTTCAGTAGAATCTTTGCAAAGGTTTTATATATGTTGGAGAGCAAACTAATGGGTCGGTAGTTTCCTATATCACAGTGGTTCCCTTTTTTGAAAAGAAGGATTATATTCGATTCAGTCCATTGTTTTGGGATAATTTCAGTGTTGATAACGGTATTAAACATTTCTGTAAGTACAGGTACTATTGCTGGTTTGGTTTGTTTCAAAATTTCATTACATATGCCGTCTGGACCAGGTGCTTTATCTGTTTTTTGGGTGTCAATAGCTCTTGCAACTTCTTCTTGCATGATTGAAGGTACTGTTGTTTTATTTGTCAGGTCTACATCACTTTCTATTATGTTGTTTTGGTATAATTCAGTGTAGTAGGCTGTTGCAATCTTTAGTATTTATTTTCTGTCACTTTTTTTAGTCCTGCTTTTGTTTCCCATTTTCACAATCCATTCTTTATTGTTAGTAAGTTCTCTGTATGCCTTCTTTATTCCTCCTGTTTGTTTAATATGCTTCTCTATCGTTTCCATTCGACGTTGTCTTCTGTCTTTCCTTATATTTTCTTTTATTTCTTTATTAATTTTTGTAATTTGTCTTCGATTGTTGTTTGTAGGTTTGGCGTTTATTAAAGCTGCTCTTTGTTCTAGAAGGTTGATGGTATTTGTTGTCATCCATTTGTTTGAATGATTTTCCTTGGCGGCATATTGCTTGGTGGTGTCTGTGATTGTGCTTTCCAGCCAGTTATATTTTTCTTGTAAGCAGGCATCTTTTGTTTCTCTATCATATTCTTTAAGTTTGGAGTCTAATGAGGTAGCTATTTGGTCTATTAAACGGTTGTTGGATTTTATGTACTCTGCATTTATTTTTGGTCTTGTGTTCTTGGGTTGCGATGACTTCAATTCAGCTCTAACCATGCGATGGTTGGTGTTGAAGTTTAAATTATTAATGACATTAATGTTTGTGAACCATTTAGACTTGTTGGTCATTATAAAGTCTATTTGGTTTTTAGTTTTGCCATCAGGTGATGTACATGTCCACATTCTATTTTTCTTTTTTTTAAACATAGAGTTTAGGATAGTTAGATTATTTTCCATTGCAAAGTCGATCATTAATTTTCCATTCCTGCTTCTATTTTTTGGGCTGTATGTATGTGGTCCTAAGATTGTATCTTCATCCAGTTGTCTTTCCCCGATTTGTCCATTGAAGTCCCCCATCACTATTATATTTTTATGAGCGTGTTTCTGTAGAGCTTCATTCAAGTTGTGGTAAAATTTGTTGATTGTATCGGTCTCTGCTTGTTCTGTGGGTGAGTAGATTTGCATGATGGTCCATGGGTCTTTGTAGCCTGGTAGTTTTAAATTCAATAATGCTATATCTTAGGAAAAATAAATAATATCACAATTTGATCACAATCATGAGACAGTGCTTTGTTATGGCAATATTATTTTTACTAAATGGTATCCCTAAAGCCTGCTAGACGGTCGCTAACACACCCCTTCGACCGAGCGACCTTGGTCGGCACCGGCCGCTGTAGTATGAAATTTTACTTCAAAAAAGTCGGTGTGGACCAAGGTCGCTCGGTCGGAGAGGCTTGTTGGTGACCGTCTAGCAGGGGCTTTAATTGCCACAATTTGTCAGAAATTGGATGCAACAAATCAGAGGAGATAATTGTATTACCGTACCGTATTGTGTGACCGTACATTAAATGAGCTCGCTAAATGTCAAATGATGTGTCAAGTCGTCGTCAATGCTATCATGCTATGTCATTGATGTCATTCCCACTTCAGCGTCTCGGGGGAATGGTATATACGTTGTTTTATTCTACCACGCCTAAACTCTAGGCAAACCAATATGCATTTGTGTTTCGATATTGGCTCGTAGCGGACGGTGTTGTGCTCTAATCTAAAGTTTTTGTTTCATTATACTTGTGTGGTTTTCCCGCGATAAGGAAAGAAGTTTTATCTCCTTCAATGCGTTTCTTCTTGTTGCATCGCATTAATGCAGGCATTGGGTGACTTTATTTTGGTCTCGTCCAGCGTTCGACCTCTAGAATTGTGAGTCATCGACTATCAAGTCTGTGTAGAAGTCTGACTGAGAAATTTGACGCAAATATGGCGTTATCGTGAGTTTTAATGTCATGGTTTTAGTATTTCTCGATTTCAACTTAATTGTGGTCCAACATCAAGGAAATATCCATTTCATTTGGATATAAAAAAGATTTAAATGTATTAAATTTGCAGCAAAATAATAATAAATGTTATAATGGTTTATATTTAATTATTCTGCTAGCAATGTTTCCTGGTCTTGTTGTGAAATTTGAGAATATGTTGATTAGGGGATTACAAAAAACTCTATTCTTGGTTGATTGATAAATAAATGGTGCATTGTTTATTTCCTCTTTGTCTTGATCTGTTGAAATATTTAAAAATATTCTATGGTATTTTTTTGTGTAGGATCACCTCTTACATCTGTATTTAAGTCTGACCGAGAGATATAGGAAGTAAGGATGCTGCTATTAAGGGTTTTGTGATGTCATGGTTTTAATTTTGGCTGGTCTTGAATTTTAAACTAAATAGTGGTCTTACTTCAACAACAAAAAGTCAATTTTAATTATAGTGAATAAAATTAAAACTGTGTGTTAGAAATATTGTGCTAGCAATGTCTCTTAGTTTTGTTGTGAAATATGTGAATTTGGTTGATTAGGGAATAGTCAAATAAAATGAAAAGTGAGTGTGTTTGTTCTGTCTTGTTCTTGGTAAAGAAATGGTGCATTTGTTTTTTTTTTGTATTGATCTGTTGTACTTCAATTGTTACAAAGAATAGTCGTTTAATATTACCAGCCATTAAGAAATGTTATTTAGTGCCTCATTTTTTGTCATCTAATTCTCATAAAAAAAAACAATTTCTGAAAAATATTCATTAGCTATTAATTTGTATTTAGGAAATGTGGCTGCAATGTGTGTAAATGTGTCTTGAAGAACCAAACATCCTCTTCCCACCATATGACTGTTCTTTGATTGACCGGAACTGCTAGGTATGCTCCGCATAATAGAGTTGGGAATTGCACTTCACGGTTGAGGACTTCAGTGTTCGCATGTATCAAAGTTTTTTAAATGGTCTTGAGTTTCCAATTCATTAAGTTGTATCAACAAAACTCAATTAGATTTATTAAAAAAAACAAAGATATAATATATACAGGAATAACTACCAATCAGTATACAAGATATTGGTTTAGTTTGGTTATTATTTCTACTATTGTATTGTAGTCTAGTCTGTGTATAAAAAAAGTTGGAGAACTCGAGATTGGTTATGTTACTCTGTATCTTGTTTTGAAATGAACTGTTGATTTGGGATAGTCGAATGAAAAAAGAGTCTCAAATGTTGGTCAAGAAATTGTAGTGTTGTTGTGAAATTAATCCTGTTGATAGTGTTGATTTGAAAATTCTCCTGATTATGAAACAAAAATCGCTTTGTTGGTTGTTCTCGCCTCTTTTTCATTCTAACGATGACGCTTGTTATACTGGTACCTCCAGTAAACAGTTACCTAAACAAATATGTTCTTGTTGATCTCTGAATGTGAATATTTAAAACAGTCTTATCGGCTAATATTTGAAGCCCATTACGCAGCTAGCTTGATTCTAACTAATAGAAAATTGTTCTAACTTTCTCGAAAAATTTACATTGTAGTCACCTAAGGTTTCCTCAGAACGGCGAAAGGCATTACGAGTTTAGCGTTTGTTTTTAATTCAATGGCATTTTATTCAGCGAATAAAAAAAACATTGTTATGCCAAGTCGAGGGTGTAACGCTGCTACAGTTGTTGCTGCATCGACGGGACGACTATCCTAACGAGGCCCGATAATTAGCGTCGCTTGTGATAAAAATTTACTAAGAGAGCGGATGTGATAAGTTAATCGACTTGTGAGGTGGCGGTAGGGCGTTGGGTATAAAAATTAATGAATTTTACGTTATCATGCTAAAGTTGTTTGTTTTCCTGTTCATATACCTTGTTTAGGCTATGGATATTTCCTGACCAACATAATTAAAATTATCAGTTATTTGTTAATACTGTACATTAATAAGCGATTTCTGTGAACCGACAATTACGTAAATATGAACACGCTAATTAATCGGCTTTATCCTGTTTTGTAACGTTATTTGACTTGGCCTTCAGCTATTTTGTTCAATTTTGAAATCGTCCAATGAATTATTATATTATACAGTCGTCGCTCTATTTAATTCAGTCGTCGGCGATAAACGTCTTGTCGTCCGACCTGCATGTTTTTTTTACTCTTGACTTGAGTGTATAATTTATGTTTGTCGCTGGTCGTTGTATGAATGTTATCGTTAAAAGAGTGATAAATGTAGTAATTTCCGGTAGTTATGAAATCGGCTCATTCCGACGGTGGCTGCGGTGACTCATTAGCTGTTTTTAACGCACGGTGGTACTCTGGGTAACAAATGTATTCGATTTAAAAATTGCATAAATGGTGATGTCAGTGGTTTCTTCAAACCGCTGACTCACTCTATTCGATCGCGAGTCGCAAAAATAGAGATAGCATCAACAGCCATCCTTATCAGATTAAGCTTTCGTAGAGATGTCTTAAAACGATGTTGGTATTGGACTGTAATACACTGTATATTACCTATGCATTGGGATGCTTGTAGCCTTGGATGTAGTTTGCAATCATAATGTTGAACTCCTCTCCTCCTGCGGGTCCAGCACAGGTATACACTCTAATATTCATCTATTTCGGTTTTCAATACTTCTCCGTTTACTTTCAAGAGCCCTGGTCCGATTTGGAATTCGCAAGCCCATTTTATTAGTGAACTAATATGGAGGTTTCGAGTAAGGGGGCACTCGGGGTTAGGACACGTTACAGGAGTGACCGGAACATGAAGTTCTAGCTCCAAATTTATAAAATCTCTATTTTTCTTTATGGTCTGATTAGATGATGATTTAATTTGAATATATTTTCGATCAGTTATACTTACGCGCATGTTATTCCGGTTTGACGTCACATGAAAACCGCAGTCACGGGTAAAACAATATATTTGTTTTTCGACTAAATGTTGATCGACTAAACTCGACCCAGAAAGGTTTTCTTACTTTAGGTACCGACTCACACCTCGAAGTTTTTTGAGTAATAATAACCAATGTTGTACGATTGTCCGTTAGTGGCATGATTGCGTCAGCGCACCTTACTGCACTACTCGAAGTTTTTTGGATAACATTAATTAACGGGTGATAACATAAAAACGAGAATTACTCCAGAGGTGAAAAAAAAATACTCTCTTAACTTTTTATCACACTCAGTTATTATTAGGGAATACACACCACACGTGATAAATATTTACAAAATCATTAATGCACGTTAGAATAAGACCCGAGGTCAGCTGTTCGTCGCAGTTTAGACATAATGGTCGAACAAGAGCGTTGGACGGCATTTTTGTCCATTTTCCGCACACATGTTTTGATCCTTTTTATTAGTTGGGTACAATTTTCAGCTCTCCAATTATTTTTATACACTAAACTGCTCAAATAACCGAAAAAAGCTTCAATCGGTCGACATTGTGGAAGGTTTGTGGGATTTCGGATTTTCGGTACAAATGGTATATTATTGGTGTCCAGGAACGCTAATGTTTTTTGGCGTAATGCGACGATGCTTTATCCGGCCAAAACACAAATTCTCCGTCGGAGTGATGTTTGCGAATAAATGGTATTAGTATTTTTTTCAAACATTCGCTCTCATATATTTTTTGTTTGACCGCTAAACCACTAGGTTTGAACCACAGTTTAGAAATACCTCTTTCGGAAATAGCCACATAAAGCATAACTTTCTGCTCAAACTTGTGCTTATACTTGTGTTTTATATTGTCCGGAGTTGCAGAACTATTGCTGGTGTAGTATCGGTCGTTTCCAGGTATATGGGTTTTGCTTAGAGGAAAATAACTTTCATCATCCAAAATTAACGTTTTTCCTTTGTAATTTCGAACCATCCAGCGACACTGTGACATAATAGTGTTTTTTTGCTGACTGGTGTATTCCGGTGCTCTTACCTTCTTGCGGCATTCCAAACCTATCTTTTTTAATGATCGACAAATGTACGGTTGGGTACACTTAAATTTTTTCGCGGCATCTCGTTGGCTCATAGAATCATTATTATTAAATATGCTATGGAGTCTGGTCAGTCTTTTCTTGGTCATTATCTTCGCTGGCCGGCCGCTACCACTTTTGCGAAATATCGTCAAGGATGCAAGAATTTGGTACATGGGGTATATACCATTTCAACATTTTCCTTTTTCAACTCGTCAAAGTCCGTCATTAAAAATTTAAGTTTTGAAATTTTGCTTGGCATGTCTAGCCTACGTTTAGGTGCTTTAGATTTTAGACTAGATTTATTATCTAGTTTAACAGTTTTTGGTTTTTTCATTGGTTTTGTTTTTTCTGTATTCAAATCTGATTCTTTGGGTTTGACAATATTTGAATTACCCGATTCTGATTCTTTACACTTAACCGCATTTAAATCTTTCAAACTACCCGAGTCTTTAGCTTCTTTGGGCTTAACCCATTCACTGTTAAATTTGTGTTGTGCCCATCTCGCATAGCAGTTTTGTTGGAATGGTTCACCAACTTGTTTATATACTTTGGGAGGAGGCTCTGAATATCTGGACGATCAGCCATGATAGATGTGTCGGTGACGATGTAGTTAAGAGAAAAGACACAATTATCCGCCAATAAACATCAACACACACAAGGTGTAGACCCTTAGAATTCGAGATCAAAACCCCAGTTGTCTTGATTGATGATTGCAAAGTCCAATACACTCTCAATTAACTATCCCTGTGGTCAGATCGAGTGGACTTTCTTGGTGTGCAACGCGTACATCTTGGTCTTTGGAAACTGAATTGTGTTAAAAACTATCAAAGATAACGACAGTTTGAATTAATAATATATTCATCGATAGGTTTAATTTATATGAAAATTTTAATTTTGAAAGCCTTCCACTAGTCACAAATATTTTTTGGGAGATTTTGCTGACGTAATCTATTAACAAAACTATTAGAAAACGACAGGTAACATTTTGAATAATCAAATGCGTTGCATTATTGGAGAAAACAATGACTGTATAATCTTTTCAAAGTTTTACGCGTGTTTCTAACATAAAATTTAATTATTCGTTAATCTACGTTAGGAAATCTTAAAAAATATTTTTCGCTGATAGTATTTAATGTACTCTCGCTAATAGCAAAAAAAAATCTGACTTGTGAATTATGGTAGTTTGACGACCAATTACAGTGTTCGCGTACTGGACTATATTTCCAGGCAGTTTTAGATAGAACAGCTGCACGTACTTCATGAATAGAGAAAGGGCAGTGTTCTAGGTCGTCATTCCCTCTGATTATCAGGTACCTGTTGCCGTCATAGTAAGTGTCTGTTGTGATTCTTGTTCAGGAACCAGATGGTGTTTTTATGAGACCGTCATAACCTCTGGTCACTCTTACGTGTTTTCCATATGTCATCTTGTAAATTTATTCTTAATATATTCCCCAATCGATCCGGCTCTGGTGTCTGACACTTTTTGTGTCATCTCACAGATTCGATTGGCTACAAACTTCGGGTATTTGTAGTTACTGCATTTTAGGATTGAAAACCAGGTTTTTGCTTCTCTTCCAACGGTAGTGATCCAGATTGCATCTGTTTCCTTCCTGTTTTCTTCTCCTGAATCAAAGTCTTCAGGTTCCTGAGGAGCGTCTCCTTCTGGATCGGCTGCGGACTCCGAGTAATCGACTCCATCTGCACTGAACTGTGGTCTCAAAACGCCACCTTGTCCAAAGACCAAGGCCATAAGTGCTGCATTTGAGCCTATGTCACTTAGGCAACTTTTTAAGGAGAAGTAGGCGTTTTGAGAGCGTCTATGTCCCAGCAGTGCTCCGGTGAAGTGGATTCAATGGAAGAAGTTGGGGTTCACCACGGCAGAATAGGCTGTTCTTTCCACAATACCGAGATCAGACTGATAAGGAAAGTATGAGAATGCGAGGACGGTTGGAAGTTTCAGAAGCGTTCTTTCGATTATGCTAGTTCCAAGTAGAAATTCCGAGGCCGCTTTGACCCCAGAGTCTCGCGTGATACGTGCGATAAATGCTCGTTCTGTGCTATATAACAAATCCATGTCATAATCGGCAGGAACTATAGCTAGTTTCTGCCGTATGAGTTTTTTTCTGAGCTGTGAACGTCCAGTAGACGTAATTCTCCCTGGGCACTCGGTTTCCGATTCATCATCGGATGCCGAACTTTCCGAGATCGGATGCCGATCTATTTTGGTTGATTCAGCATCTGAACCATCTGAAGCATTGTTTTCATCTTTCTTACGGGACTTTCTTATTCCGGAGGAGACCTTCCCCACTTCCACGGATGAAGTGGAAGGTCGTTGGTCTCGCGTAGCTTTCTCAATTTTCGCGGCCTTCTTGGTCTTGGCTGCTTCTTCACTTATTGGGAGAGGCAATTTATTCTGACGTATTGAGGGTCCATCGACGGGACCACTTGGTAAGGCTCCCGTCTTCGGGAGTCTCTTCATTTTGCGTGAATCACAAGCTTTAAGCTTTAATTTTGAAAACAGGGTTTCGACGTGTTTGCGTTCGCCTCGTCCGAAATTAATAAATTTGGGGTAGTCAGCGCGCGTGATTTGTATTATGTAATAAACCTTCTTATCGTGCGAATAAACATTTCTGGGAACAGTTGAAGTATTCGAATATTAACGAACTTTACAAGTGCAGAGCTTAATCGATAATAGAGGTTATAAGTTCATTGATTATTAGGTTACAAAAATATTTCGACGGAAACGATTAAGTCTCACCATAATAGAATACAATGGGGTTCTTTTCCTAAGCCGACTCTTAAAAAAATAACACGCTTAGCGTTTACATTATTTTCTTCTATGGTATTAACAATGATTCCTGATAACGGTCGACATACATTAATATTAATGAGCTTCCCAACTAATGAGCTAAAACGATAACAGAGGTTATGGGTTCATAACTATTTATGTTACAAAAACATTTCAACGGAAACGATAAGGTTGAACCACATAATACAAGGACAAATAATTCTACTAAAATGATAATAATTCATTGTTTGAATTGAACAAAGACTTTGCCACATGTAGGAACAGTCTCACTATCATAAAAAAAGGTTTACAGATTCACTACTAGTTACACAAGTTTATGCTTGTACATTAAATACGTTAATAAATACAGCTTATAGATGTAGCCTAATTAGAGACATTTTCAATTGTTTTAACGTACAGCCACACTCATGTTAACACGAACTCTCTATCGTCATATATAAATCAATGTTTGAATCGTCACTATCACTGCCATTAGATGGTTTTTCTGTACAATATATGTAGAATTGTCCATTACAAACTTGTTCTTTGTGGAAAATGAAAGAGCAGTCCATTGATACAGGTTCAAGGGTTCTTCGATCAAATAAATTTCCTCCAACGCTGTCCAGTTGCAATCCCACGTTCAATGCCTGATTTCCTGTCAGGTCGTTGTGACGAAAGTTCATGACGTCGATCAACAACACGACCGATAACATCGAAAACGCCACTGACAAAAATACGATCGAGGTATATTCCATAATTTTACGTTTTCCACACAGTCCTTGATTCTCCATATTTATGAAAACCATATTTTTTCACAGCGCAAAGAGAACACAACTTGCCGCTACGAATAATAAATCGATTAAACTTTAGGAAGCTTTTAAGGAACATTAACAAAATAATATAGAGTGTGCATTACCATTCAAATATACATCGCCCAATATGCATCACTGTCAGGATATTTCATAAAACGGCAAGCTATTATCAAATCATTCTGCCACGAGCACTTTTTTCTTCTCAGTTCAGCAATTTCTATCTTTAATAAGTCTTGATTGTCACAACCACGAGTTAATTCTTTTTCAAGTTTATTTATTTTATTGGTAGCATCTGAAATTTTTTTCACTAGGTTCAAACGTTGCTGAGGCAAACTTTCAAACCCACTCATGTCTCAAAAATAAATCCTAAGGAGCAGAAAAGTCGACGGGAGTGCTGTCGACGTAAACGTATTTTGGTTGATTCAGCATCTGAACCAATTGAAGCATTGTTTTCATCTTTCTTACGGGACTTTCTTATTCCGGAGGAGACCTTCCCCACTTCCACGGATGAAGTGGAAGGTCGTTGGTCTCGCGTAGCTTTCTCAATTTTCGCGGCCTTCTTGGTCTTGGCTGCTTCTTCACTTATTGGGAGAGGCAATTTCTTCTGACGTATTGAGGGTCCATCGACGGGACCACTTGGTAAGGCTCCCGTCTTCGGGAGTCTCTTCATTTTGCGTGAATCACAAGCTTTAAGCTTTAATTTTGAAAACAGGGTTTCGACGTGTTTGCGTTCGCCTCGTCCCAAATTAATAAATTTGGGGTAGTCAGCGCGCGTGATTTGTATTATGTAATAAACCTTATCATCGTGCGAATAAACATTTCTGGGAACAGTTGAAGTATTCGAATATTAACGAACTTTACAAGTGCAGAGCTTAATCGATAATAGAGGTTATAAGTTCATTGATTATTAGGTTACAAAAATATTTCGACGGAAACGATTAAGTCTCACCATAAAGTATGAGGAAAAATAATCTAATCTAAGTCTAAATAGAACGAAAGTGAAATAGATTTTAGAGTCACATACATTTTTATAAAATATGAGTACCGTCATTACTAAATAAATAGAAAGTCTGGCCATGATTATTAAAAGTTTGCAACTTTGCTACTAGTTACACGAATTCAGATTATCACATTACATGCGTTTATAAGTCTAGCTTTTTGATGTCGCCTATTTGGAGACATTTTCAATTGACTTCACATACAGCAGCACTTATGTTAACACTTATTTTTTCACTTTCACATAAAAACTAATAATTTGTGTATCACTGCAATTTCATCGTCGTTCGTAGCATGATCCATATAATCTCCCTCTACAAACTTGTAGTTGTAGCGAATAGAAAACGCAATTCATTCTTATCGCTCCAGTCTTCTTGTATTGAAGAATCCTCCTTCAATTCTGCCTTGTTCCACTTCCACGTTTAATATCTGTTTTTCTGTCTGGCCGTTGCGGAAAAAGTTAATTGCGTCGATCACCACCATTAAACATAACGTCACGATTACAAGTGTGACTAATATGATCATATAATATTCGTTCATTGTAGTATTTTTGCGTGCTTTTGAATCCATAATTTTCTCATGATCCATATTATTACACAGCGATAAGAGTACACAGCTTGCTGCGGCGGGTGGCGGTAAATGAATGAGCAGACTACTGAGTTAGGCTTCTATGTTCTATCTCACGTTCAATATGTGTTCTATTGTCTGGCCGTAACGAAAAATGTTCAGGGCACTGATAACCAAAACGACCAATAACATCGCGATCTCAATTGTCATGAATACAATCATGCTATATTTGTCGCATGCTTCTGAATGAATCATCTTGATGTAATGCATATTTTTACGGAGCATAGAGAGTACACAACTTGACGCAACAGGTAGCAGTAAATGAAAAATCAGTTATGTTAACACGAACTGTTTATCTTCATATATAAATCAATGTTCGAACTGTCATTAGAACTGCCATTAGATGCTTTTTCTGTACAATGTAGGTAAAAACTCTCATTGCAAACTCGTCTCTTGTGAAAAACGAAAGAGCAGTCCAATGATACAGGTTCAAAGGTTCTTCGTTCAAATACATTTGAATCTCCAATGCTGTACAGTTGCAATCCTACGTTCATGGTCTGATTCCCTGGCTGGCCGTAGTGAAAAGAACTTATTGTACTGATCATTAAAACGACCGATAACATCGAAAAAGCAGCTGACAAAAATAAGATCGAGATATAGTCCATAATTTTATGATTTATACATAGTTTTGTATCTACCATCCTTATGAAAACCATATTTCTACACAGCAAAGAGAGTGCACAACTTGCCGCTACCGATGGCAGCAAATGAATGAGCAGACTATTGAGTTTCTCATTTAAGTTATAATCCAGGAATAATGTTATGTTCAGAACTATCATTATTTAAATACTGATAGACGTCGCTGCAGACCGTTTAATATGTTTACATAATTAAGTACCGTGTGCAGCTACCAAGTCAATAGCAGGGGTTAAGAGTCCATAGTTTATCAAGTCACAAAAACAGTTCCACGAAGTCATTAATGGATTAAAGATAAGAGTCAATCGGTTGTTTATCACAAGACTGAACATGCACTTCCATAAACGTACTATTGCGACTACGGGATTATCTTTGTTCGCTGTGTAAAACAGCATGGATAGCCATGGATAATTCGAACAATTTCGTAAAACTGGAACGCGTCCGACAAAGTAGACAAAATTTAAGACAGCTCATGTCAAGGCGACATATGAGCAGGTACTAAAGTTATATCCATTGTTCTTCCAGGAACGCTGGACGCCAGATAAGGTTCGTAATTAGTGGACTTTCGAACTGCTTAGTGTTCACATCATTAGTCACTAATGATATGAATATTAATTATCTGTTAACCTCATTGAAAACACTTCTAATTAACTGAACTTCAAGCTTACTTCTTTGGATGTCCCTTCCTCGATTCCTTTCTGGAATCCTGAGCCGAACTCTTCTCGATTAAACCAGCTTTTAGTGGTTGTGATGGACGACAGAAGTCCCAGATCCTCTTTGAATGTTCCAAATATCGCGTGGTAAATGGCTTGTGATGCCTTCTCAGCTTGTGTTGTGTATGTCCATTTCTTAGAGCTCGCCAGTTTATACGCGTAGAAGCCCCCATGGTTAGTTGTATTGAATCGCTTAAGGAATTGGTCCTTGTCGGCTGATGTCTTTTGTTGGCGGTAGGCACTACGAACCATACACAATGGAAGGAACATTCGAGTCGCCTGTCGGGTCGTTGCAATCAGTGCGTTGTTCGCGATCATTCTTGTGAGAGTGGAAACGTCTGCTGCTCTCTTTAGCGTCTTAGTAATTTTCACGATCGAAGCAGGATACGGGAAATGCTTGAAAGTGCGCATGAAGGTATCCTCGAATTTAGCCCTATACTTCCCATCCGATCTGATCATTGACAAGTATATAGTCATAGGCCCCAGGCTCTGGATCATTGAGGATTTTCGCTCTGGAGGAAATGTGCACCCCTCGAGCAAGATGTGGTGTGTTGGGAGAAGCCCGTACGATTCTACTTTGTAACTTTTGGGCCCATCTCCCCCTTTTGATATGGGAACCCGGCTGTGTCCTATTCTCAACTCAGAGAGTCTGAGTTTGAATCCTCCGAGAAAGTTTAAGAAAGGGCCCATGGTTCCATACCAATCAGTGGTGTCACCTTCAGAGAACTTTTTATATTCTAGCCCCTGTCCCACCACCGCCCCATCCCATATTGTTTCCAACACGCTGTGAGGCGCTGTGTAGGTTCCCCCCATCCCATGAAATTGTGCGTCGTTTTGCTTTCTTTTAGTCAGAAGCGCCGCTGTAGCCTCCCTCACCTGTTGTCTTTTGGCATTGTGATAGGATGCCAAGTAGCTTAGGATGTCACATGAGAGTCCTATGTCTGTGAGGGCATGTTTATGCTTTTATGACCCTACGGTCGCTGAGATTACGCCCTCATAGGCATATATCACTGCTAACAAGCATCTTCTTTTCCTGGGGTCCTCGGCATCTATCTTCGGTCTCTTATCGCCGGCTAGTTCTGTGTCCGGTTCATCTGGGTCCACTATCCTCACCCTCTTCCTTGTCTCGAGCCCGGCAGCATCTTGTGATGTTGATGCTTTCTCTGCTCCTCTTTTTGTTCCTCCGGTCTTGGTCCCTTCCATCTCAACGTCATATACTAGCTATACGGAGATTAAGTTTTGGACTGTCAATATTTTTGCTATGCTGTCCAGTTCCAATATTATTGTGTGCTTCTGATTATCTGTTCGGTTCCCCCGACCAGCTTTAAAGCTCACTAGTGCCAACGTTAAGTAAATAAACAGCATCATGATACGGGTTACCGAGAGTGCCAAGATGATACGATCATAATTGGAGGTGGTTCTGAGGATTCCACATTCCTACACTCCGAACGCTCTATTTCACTAATACAACCAAAAGAGTACATAACTTGCCATGACGGTAAGATGTAATTGAATGAAGTAGAATACAATGGGGTTCTTTTCCTAAGCCGACTCTTAAAAAAATAACACGCTTAGCGTTTACATTATTTTCTTCTATGGTATTAACAATGATTCCTGATAACGGTCGACATACATTAATATTAATGAGCTTCCCAACTAATGAGCTAAAACGATAACAGAGGTTATGGGTTCATAACTATTTATGTTACAAAAACATTTCAACGGAAACGATAAGGTTGAACCACCTAATACAAGGACAAATAATTCTACTAAAATGATAATAATTCATTGTTTGAATAGAACAAAGACTTTGCCACATGTAGGAACAGTCTCACTATCATAAAAAAAGGTTTACAGATTCACTACTAGTTACACAAGTTTATGCTTGTACATTAAATACGTTAATAAATACAGCTTATAGATGTAGCCTAATTAGAGACATTTTCAATTGTTTTAACGTACAGCCACACTCATGTTAACACGAACTCTCTATCGTCATATATAAATCAATGTTTGAATCGTCACTATCACTGCCATTAGATGGTTTTTCTGTACAATATATGTAGAATTGTCCATTACAAACTTGTTCTTTGTGGAAAATGAAAGAGCAGTCCATTGATACAGGTTCAAGGGTTCTTCGATCAAATAAATTTCCTCCAACGCTGTCCAGTTGCAATCCCACGTTCAATGCCTGATTTCCTGTCAGGTCGTTGTGACGAAAGTTCATGACGTCGATCAACAACACGACCGATAACATCGAAAACGCCACTGACAAAAATACGATCGAGGTATATTCCATAATTTTACGTTTTCCACACAGTCCTTGATTCTCCATATTTATGAAAACCATATTTTTTCACAGCGCAAAGAGAACACAACTTGCCGCTACGAATAATAAATCGATTAAACTTTAGGAAGCTTTTAAGGAACATTAATAAAATAATATAGAGTGTGCATTACCATTCAAATATACATCGCCCAATATGCATCACTGTCAGGATATTTCATAAAACGGCAAGCTATTATCAAATCATTCTGCCACGAGCACTTTTTTCTTCTCAGTTCAGCAATTTCTATCTTTAATAAGTCTTGATTGTCACAACCACGAGTTAATTCTTTTTCAAGTTTATTTATTTTATTGGTGGTAAAATAAATCCTAAGGAGCAGAAAAGTCGACGGGAGTGCTGTCGACGTAAACGTATTTTGGTTGATTCAGCATCTGAACCAATTGAAGCATTGTTTTCATCTTTCTTACGGGACTTTCTTATTCCGGAGGAGACCTTCCCCACTTCCACGGATGAAGTGGAAGGTCGTTGGTCTCGCGAAGCTTTCTCAATTTTCGCGGCCTTCTTGGTCTTGGCTGCTTCTTCACTTATTGGGAGAGGCAATTTCTTCTGACGTATTGAGGGTCCATCGACGGGACCACTTGGTAAGGCTCCCGTCTTCGGGAGTCTCTTCATTTTGCGTGAATCACAAGCTTTAAGCTTTAATTTTGAAAACAGGGTTTCGACGTGTTTGCGTTCGCCTCGTCCCAAATTAATAAATTTGGGGTAGTCAGCGCGCGTGATTTGTATTATGTAATAAACCTTCTTATCGTGCGAATAAACATTTCTGGGAACAGTTGAAGTATTCGAATATTAACGAACTTTACAAGTGCAGAGCTTAATCGATAATAGAGGTTATAAGTTCATTGATTATTAGGTTACAAAAATATTTCGACGGAAACGATTAAGTCTCACCATAAAGTATGAGGAAAAATAATCTAATCTAAGTCTAAATAGAACGAAAGTTTTTTTTATTTATCTTTATTCACATAAGACAGAGTACAATAACAAACTTAAACGTATTACTAAGTAACCTAAACCTATTCCTAATCCTAAAACTAAACATCAAACAACCCTCCCCGAGCCACTCCAGGTGCAAAGGTTCCCATCACACTGGCCGCATTGCCGCGCTGAACAGCTATGGCTAACCTTTGCACCAGAAATGACCCAGAGCGGGGATCAAGTCCTCTTTCATGTAAGCGACGCCCTACTTCCCTAAAAAAGATTTTGGCCTCAGCGCACCAACACCCAGTCGTCTCCACCGCAAGCGGAACAAATAAATAATTGGAAAGACACGCGTACTTGTCCCTCTTCCGCACTGCCGCCAGCTCAGCAGCGGCTCCAGGCGCCCGCATGGTGCGACTTATGTGCGAAGCAGCAAAAGTACTAACACATGTGGCGTCCCAGAGCAGACACTTGCCTTTTTGCCAGGGCACCAAAGTCAAACCGTCCGGCCTTTTACCATCAGATCGGTTAAGACCTGGAGGCTCCAGCACACACGGCACATTCGCCGACACAAGGGCTCTCCGAACAATGTCATTTAGGGCATGGTGACGTGGGAACCTTCCTGCGCACCGACAACAACTCAGTGCATGATGACCGCTACTCTCCACCATAGCGCCGCAGATGCATACATGTGGTTCACAAACATCACAGCCCAGGCGAAGAGCCACGGCCACCCGCAACGAGTCATCATCCAGAAGGGTACCCAAATGTGGAGAAGGGAGAGCGTGTAGCCACGCCCCAGACTCTGGCCTTGATACCGCCATGAGTCTTGCCTTATCCACACCCACAGCGCCCTCCACCAGACTGTCTAGCGTCCGCTTTCCCCCCACGTCATCCCACAACCGTTGGCGGTCCTGTTCCTCAGGCACAGGCGCACCCGAGTTGAGAGTCGTCCAGGCCATTAAAGCATCGGCCGCATAAGGTATGGTTGCCTTGCCACCATCTATGGAAAGTATCTGAGTGACAAGGTCCAAAACCCCCTCCGCCGATGCCAAAAAAGCTGGGAGACTCACATCCCGCGCGCGTCTTACGCCCAACCCACCGTACCGAATGGGTAAAGATGCCAGGTCCCATTGGCCCGAATTGAGGGAGACATTCAACAGCAACTCCACTGACTCCATCAACACACAGTCAAAAGAGTCAGTGTGCACCGGGTGAAGCCAAGTAGGTACCGTGCGTAAAAAATAGGTGAGCTTGGGAACAGCGAAACAGACCCGCAACAAAATAAGAGCCACGTGTGCTGACAGCAGCTTCAACCTCTCCCTAGCGGCCAGAAGAAGCTGTCTCCTCACCTCGAAAGCCTCAGGGACGGCCTCAGAAAAAATGGGAGAACCCAAGAGGTTAAAAGTGTGGGTCGATAGCTCTCTGAGACCGGGAAGCAGGGCACTGAACGATGGAAATGAGGAAGCGGCATTAACACCGCAGGACAAAATCTCGCATTTACTAGAGTTAACCTCTAAGCCAAGTTCCCGGAAGCGTGGAAGGAGCGCGAGCAGATCCTGCTCCACTTCCTCTGGGGTACCCCCGAGGGTACCATCATCTAGATACCAGATGTTCAGCGGGGACTTGAGCTCAGAGATCACCTTTTGTATAGCCAGACTGAAAACAAGAGGACCAAGCGGATCCCCCTGCTGTGCGCCGACTTGGGAAAGAATAAGGGACCCGTTATAAAACAAATTAGAAGGAGACGAGTAAACTTGAAAGAGGAAAGGGAAGAGGGAAGGCAACCTCTCTCGAACCTCGCACAACAACACATCACGCTCAACACAATTAAATGCGTTTTTAATGTCCAGCTTTACAATAACACAACCCGCATTTCCCGGGTCTCTTGAGAACGCTCGCGTTGCGTGAATAGCTGCCTCGCAACCCAACCTCGTTCCAAACCCTAGTTGATGTGGCTGCAAGTAGGCGGCCATTTCCTCTCTGACCGCGCGGCACCCGAGTTTAGCCGTCAAACGACGAAATGTGCTGCCGATAGCAATGGGTCTTAAACCTCCGTCCTTCTTCGACAACGCACACAAGGACGCTCCGTAAATGTAGGGACTTATCTCTTGCATTAGAGTACGTTGTTTGAATTTGAGATCTGGTACTACTTTTACAGTTTTATATTTCTTTACTCCGATGATGCGTTTGATACCTCTTTTAAAATCAGGGTGGGGGGGAATGATTTTCTCCAACTTCTCTGATTTACACGCAGATATTACAGTCTCTGTTGCATTCTGTAAAGTATCTCCAATACCGCGTACTACGTCCATTACATCAGCAGCACGTTGGTTCCTCTTTTTCATTTTAATGTGCTTCTTCTCCTTTTCTGGGTCAACAACACTTGGAGTATCAGGATCACAATGTATTAATTCATAATCAACCTCGCTGGAATGTATCATATCTTTAACATTGCCTATTAAATTAACAAAAACATTTTGATTATCACTTTTATAAGTTACTGAATCCTCACCAGCAATTACCTTATCAATATTTATCTCTAATTCTGCTACATCTTCATCTTCATGATCACTTGAAATACATGAAGCATCAAGATCATAAATCGATAGCTTTAATTAATCTACGTCCATTTTGAATTAATACATTCAAACCTTTAACTTCTTCTAAAGAATCAGAAGAACTCGAACTTCCCAGATCCGAAAAATTTGTAGTTTGATCAGAATCAGTGATGGTTTTATCAAAATTACTAATTTGTATTAACTCGATGTTTTCATCTCCTCCTGAGATCAAGACACCAGGTTTCACAAACATAGGTGAGTAATGGTTGTTTGCATAATGGATGTAAATTCTTTTGCCTTCAACACCATACTCCCTCTTATCATATCCTTTCTCTTCTGATTTTAAAACTATCCTAACACGATGGTTTAATGCGGCTAATGCAATGACTCCTTCACCTACCCATTCACCATCTTTACTACACTGATTAATCACCTCTACTATAATTGGTGCAGTGAAAGTTCCTAAGTGAGGAGAGAATGGAAGATTCTTCCTCATCTCTTTGACGTCTTCGTCTGACTCTAATACTTGTTTCAGTGAGTGAAAGAAACAATTTCCATCTCCAAGGGCTACACCTTTATCTAATTCAGAGAAATCTAATATTCTGTCCAAATCTTCAATTTTGTTCTGAACAATTACAACCGGATTACTGGGCTTCTCAACATCCTCGTGATCAGAATCATCCTCAGCACAATTTGTTATCTCTTCCTCAACCTCATCACCGTCAGATGATCCATCATCGATGTTGTCTAAATCGTCGGTAACACAATAGCTGACACTAACAGGTATGTTTCCTGGGAGACGCATTAATTCGGGTTTTTCATCTTCGACGATTGAGGTGAAGGTCAAGAACTTTGTGGCATCATTAATTGATACTGGATATCTCTCTGGAACAGCAGACCATTCAATCAATTTATACAAGAAATGATTATCCACAATTTTTTTTCCATAATTTAAAGGCTTTGTACCTTCAAGAGGGACACCTCCTGGATTCTGTTTCTTTGTTAAATTCATTGGATCATACTGAACTTCAGTGTTTACCGACACTCCAGTGACCTTTTCCCACACATTTCTTATCATTTGCATCAATCCTACTCCTGACGCTTCTCTGAGTTGTTGAATCTCTTTAGTCACTTCACTGGTCGCTCGTGCCATATTGAATCTTTGTACAAATGCAACAATGAATATTGCGTGAGAAAGTTGATACTGTCTTTTCTGTGACATCTTGTATGAAGCGTCACAAGCGGCCTTGGTACCTAAAATTCGTGAAGAAAAATTTCGCACTGCCAATTGAACTGAATTTACATTAAAATTATTATGTGCAAGACCTAATGCATGTTTAAGAGTATCTTCTACAAGTTTCTTCGGTGCTGAAAAACGAACTAAACGCATTTTGTTTTTCGTGGTGTCGTAACCCCGAGCTTCCCAATCATATGTTTGTATGATCACCATATCTTCGTTGTCCAGCCAAATCCGATGAGTAATCTCTCCTGGAATCACTGATTTTGATAGATTCCGAACTACAGTGAAGAACACAATAGAACACCTACGAGATTTGATCTCAACAAAATATGATTGTCCGTCCGAATCATGTATTACTGAGTGTGTCATCATCTGAATGTATGTTGACATCTTATGTCGGTAACCCCAAGATGAATCCCCGTGAAATGTCATAGTGACATACCATTCCCCATCTGTATTATCTTTTTCAATTATGAAGTGCGCATTTAATTCAGGAATAGTTCCTTCGGTGTGTAATAACATATCCGGATGAAAAATGAATGATCCAGTCCCCATCGATGCATTCGATTTAGTCATTGTGTCGGCAATATCTGTTGTTGTGCGATCATATGTTGAATGTAAAAATTTAACATAAGGTGCTTTAATATCACACATTTCTGACCTTTTCTCACACATAAACAGATTAGTACCGTCTTTCATGTCAGTGTTCAACTTATCATAAGCTCTCTTCTGCCTTGATGTCATCTTTTGCATTGCAGCTAATGATACTGTTCGTCGTGAATGACGTGCTTGATCTCTCATAGTCAAGTTTGGAGCACAAATATGATCATTAAATCTACCTCTAACAACGGAGACATACGGATCTCCACCTGAATCTTTAATTAGGGCATCATATCCTTCAGGAATAGGAGAATTCGCTCTGACGCCTAAAGCCATCACATTAATCTGATCTTCAATCAATCTTAATGCAGCAGGTACAGCATGACTGTGATATACCTTGTTTGTAAACTTTAACTCCAATTCTGGGAAATTCATCTGTAGAAGTGTTTCTTCCTCTGCGGTTAATTTTTGTGGGATGACTATACTTTCTGCTCCAGGTGTATAATACACATTCTTAACTTTATCTACTGCCGCTGAAAAGATGCTATGACGAATTTGTGAATTTTCATCACCTAAACTAGCTTTGAGAATTCCCATTGATGCTTCTTCAAAATAAATTCCTACATTTCTACATATCATCGCAGCGTGCTTCGGATCGATATGTAATCCAACATCTCCACCTATATAATAATTTAAACGTCTATACATTTTCAAAGCATCTTCAAATCTTACACAGTGTGAATTGTCATCAATATGAGCAACACAATGAGAAGTCATGTGTGGTAATTTGATTAATTGATCTTTGTGTACATACAATTTTAACAATCTCAGTACAGTGTGTGAGAGTGGAAAACCCTTTAATTTCTTAGCAATACTTACCACTTGATTTACTGTCATTCCGATATCTACAAAATACCGAAGATAGCAGAAACCATGTTTGTAGAATAACTTACCTTTGACAAAACACAGATAACCGAAGTCAACCGCGTGCAAGTCCAAATGGACCTTATGTTTACTTAAGACACCCATCTTGATTTGTTGTTCTGGCGAGAACAACACCTAACAACAATTGTGTTTTCCGCTGGCGAGCAGTAAACACATGAAAGGATGGCGATCCTTTCAAAATGCTTAGGTTGTGGCACAACGTAAACGTAATTACTAACTTCAATCCGAAAATTTTAGTTAGTGTTGTTTGGCATATCGGAAAAATAATCTAATCTAAGTCTAAATAGAACGAAAGTGAAATAGATTTTAGAGTATTTTATAAAAATGTATGTGCATTTTTATAAAATATGAGTACCGTCATTACTAA
Organism: Epinotia brunnichana; assembly: GCA_963854355.1. Classification (NCBI taxonomy): domain Eukaryota; kingdom Metazoa; phylum Arthropoda; class Insecta; order Lepidoptera; family Tortricidae; genus Epinotia; species Epinotia brunnichana. Next base: position 28,782,603 of record OY977944.1, read on the forward strand.
ATAAATAGAAAGTCTGGCCATGATTATTGTTTATTGTATTAAAAAGTACATCTGCAACTTACAGCTAACCGCCAAAGCGTTACAGATCTTAAGCTATATTATAAATTAAAACATTACGCATACAAGAGTAGTTACTTACATATTAATCAGATACCTAAGGATTGTTCAATAAAAACCTTGCATTCCTGCAACAAGCAGGCCAATCTCGTTGTGAACAGATCGCAGGACGGTGCTGCGTCCAGCACGGAGTTGAGGACAGAGAGTGCGCTCGGGAGCGGCGCGTGTTGCAGTTGGTCGGTGCGCGCGCGCGGCCGGGCCAGCAGGGGCGCGTGGCGCAAGCGAGATCGTGCGCAGGGCGCATATAACCGTACCACTTCTCCAACCAATCCGGAGCAGTCAATTGTGTTGCGAATGATTCCCAGAGTAAATTTAACTACGGTTAAATACCGCCTCACTTTTAAAGAGTTGTATCGTAGTGTCCCTAATAAAAACAGAGTCGGGTAGAAATATGGATAGTGCATATATTCCTTTTTGTAAAGACTTCTTAAAAACTTCTTTTGCACCTGTTCTAATATTAAGGTATATTTAGCCTCGTGCGGGATCCAGACCGTGACATTTGACTCGAGCACGCTTCTTACCAAGGCTGCGTACAGAGCTCGAAGGGCCGTTGAGGTAATGAGCGGGGAGTTTCGCAGAACGAAGCCCAACTTTTGTGCTGCTCTTTTGGCAACGCTTAGCGCGTGCTCCCGGAATGTTAGGTGCGGGTCGAACAGCACGCCCAGATCGCGGACTGCGGTGACTCTCGTGATGTTGTCGTCGCCCAGAGTGTACTGGTGGTGGTGAGGAAGAGGCGATCGAGTGAAGCTCATCATTTCGCACTTCTTAATATTGAAGTTTAATTTATTTAATATGCTCCATCTATACACTGCATTGATGTCACTTTGCAGATCCATGCAATCATTACTAGTATTGATGACTTTGATTAATTTGACATCATCTGCGAACATCATAATCATACTGCTCTGAACCTGTGCGGGCAGGTCATTGATTAAAATATTGAAAAGTAATGGTCCTAATTTTGACCCCTGACTTATTCCGGATAGTGTTTTGTATGATTCGGAGTGATAGGGCCCATACTTTACAAATTGCCTCCTCTCTGAAAGGTAGCTAGCAAATAGCTTGAGCAGCCCAGGCACCACTCCCATATCACCCAACTTTCTCAATAGGACATCGTTGTCTACCCTGTCAAAAGCTTTCTGGAAATCCAAGTAAATTATATCAACTTGTTTCTTATCGTCCAGTTCTTTTGACATTAAGCTAACAAGTGAAACTAGGTTGGTAGTAACAGAACGCTTTGGCAAGAAGGCGTGTTGCGCGGGTGTAATATATGGCTAACACTGGGGAAGAATGCGAGCATGCAATGCCATTAAAAGTTTGCAACTTTGCTACTAGTTACACGAATTCAGATTATCACATTACATGCGTTTATAAGTCTAGCTTTTTGATGTCGCCTATTTGGAGACATTTTCAATTGACTTCACATACAGCAGCACTTATGTTAACACTTATTTTTTCACTTTCACATAAAAACTAATAATTTGTGTATCACTGCAATTTCATCGTCGTTCGTAGCATGATCCATATAATCTCCCTCTACAAACTTGTAGTTGTAGCGAATAGAAAACGCAATTCATTCTTATCGCTCCAGTCTTCTTGTATTGAAGAATCCTCCTTCAATTCTGCCTTGTTCCACTTCCACGTTTAATATCTGTTTTTCTGTCTGGCCGTTGCGGAAAAAGTTAATTGCGTCGATCACCACCATTAAACATAACGTCACGATTACAAGTGTGACTAATATGATCATATAATATTCGTTCATTGTAGTATTTTTGCGTGCTTTTGAATCCATAATTTTCTCATGATCCATATTATTACACAGCGATAAGAGTACACAGCTTGCTGCGGCGGGTGGCGGTAAATGAATGAGCAGACTACTGAGTTAGGCTTCTATGTTCTATCTCACGTTCAATATGTGTTCTATTGTCTGGCCGTAACGAAAAATGTTCAGGGCACTGATAACCAAAACGACCAATAACATCGCGATCTCAATTGTCATGAATACAATCATGCTATATTTGTCGCATGCTTCTGAATGAATCATCTTGATGTAATGCATATTTTTACGGAGCATAGAGAGTACACAACTTGACGCAACAGGTAGCAGTAAATGAAAAATCAGTTATGTTAACACGAACTGTTTATCTTCATATATAAATCAATGTTCGAACTGTCATTAGAACTGCCATTAGATGCTTTTTCTGTACAATGTAGGTAAAAACTCTCATTGCAAACTCGTCTCTTGTGAAAAACGAAAGAGCAGTCCAATGATACAGGTTCAAAGGTTCTTCGTTCAAATACATTTGAATCTCCAATGCTGTACAGTTGCAATCCTACGTTCATGGTCTGATTCCCTGGCTGGCCGTAGTGAAAAGAACTTATTGCACTGATCATTAAAACGACCGATAACATCGAAAAAGCAGCTGACAAAAATAAGATCGAGATATAGTCCATAATTTTATGATTTATACATAGTTTTGTATCTACCATCCTTATGAAAACCATATTTCTACACAGCAAAGAGAGTGCACAACTTGCCGCTACCGATGGCAGCAAATGAATGAGCAGACTATTGAGTTTCTCATTTAAGTTATAATCCAGGAATAATGTTATGTTCAGAACTATCATTATTTAAATACTGATAGACGTCGCTGCAGACCGTTTAATATGTTTACATAATTAAGTACCGTGTGCAGCTACCAAGTCAATAGCAGGGGTTAAGAGTCCATAGTTTATCAAGTCACAAAAACAGTTCCACGAAGTCATTAATGGATTAAAGATAAGAGTCAATCGGTTGTTTATCACAAGACTGAACATGCACTTCCATAAACGTACTATTGCGACTACGGGATTATCTTTGTTCGCTGTGTAAAACAGCATGGATAGCCATGGATAATTCGAACAATTTCGTAAAACTGGAACGCGTCCGACAAAGTAGACAAAATTTAAGACAGCTCATGTCAAGGCGACATATGAGCAGGTACTAAAGTTATATCCATTGTTCTTCCAGGAACGCTGGACGCCAGATAAGGTTCGTAATTAGTGGACTTTCGAACTGCTTAGTGTTCACATCATTAGTCACTAATGATATGAATATTAATTATCTGTTAACCTCATTGAAAACACTTCTAATTAACTGAACTTCAAGCTTACTTCTTTGGATGTCCCTTCCTCGATTCCTTTCTGGAATCCTGAGCCGAACTCTTCTCGATTAAACCAGCTTTTAGTGGTTGTGATGGACGACAGAAGTCCCAGATCCTCTTTGAATGTTCCAAATATCGCGTGGTAAATGGCTTGTGATGCCTTCTCAGCTTGTGTTGTGTATGTCCATTTCTTAGAGCTCGCCAGTTTATACGCGTAGAAGCCCCCATGGTTAGTTGTATTGAATCGCTTAAGGAATTGGTCCTTGTCGGCTGATGTCTTTTGTTGGCGGTAGGCACTACGAACCATACACAATGGAAGGAACATTCGAGTCGCCTGTCGGGTCGTTGCAATCAGTGCGTTGTTCGCGATCATTCTTGTGAGAGTGGAAACGTCTGCTGCTCTCTTTAGCGTCTTAGTAATTTTCACGATCGAAGCAGGATACGGGAAATGCTTGAAAGTGCGCATGAAGGTATCCTCGAATTTAGCCCTATACTTCCCATCCGATCTGATCATTGACAAGTATATAGTCATAGGCCCCAGGCTCTGGATCATTGAGGATTTTCGCTCTGGAGGAAATGTGCACCCCTCGAGCAAGATGTGGTGTGTTGGGAGAAGCCCGTACGATTCTACTTTGTAACTTTTGGGCCCATCTCCCCCTTTTGATATGGGAACCCGGCTGTGTCCTATTCTCAACTCAGAGAGTCTGAGTTTGAATCCTCCGAGAAAGTTTAAGAAAGAGCCCATGGTTCCATACCAATCAGTGGTGTCACCTTCAGAGAACTTTTTATATTCTAGCCCCTGTCCCACCACCGCCCCATCCCATATTGTTTCCAACACGCTGTGAGGCGCTGTGTAGGTTCCCCCCATCCCATGAAATTGTGCGTCGTTTTGCTTTCTTTTAGTCAGAAGCGCCGCTGTAGCCTCCCTCACCTGTTGTCTTTTGGCATTGTGATAGGATGCCAAGTAGCTTAGGATGTCACATGAGAGTCCTATGTCTGTGAGGGCATGTTTATGCTTTTATGCCCCTACGGTCGCTGAGATTACGCCCTCATAGGCATATATCACTGCTAACAAGCATCTTCTTTTCCTGGGGTCCTCGGCATCTATCTTCGGTCTCTTATCGCCGGCTAGTTCTGTGTCCGGTTCATCTGGGTCCACTATCCTCACCCTCTTCCTTGTCTCGAGCCCGGCAGCATCTTGTGATGTTGATGCTTTCTCTGCTCCTCTTTTTGTTCCTCCGGTCTTGGTCCCTTCCATCTCAACGTCATATACTAGCTATACGGAGATTAAGTTTTGGACTGTCAATATTTTTGCTATGCTGTCCAGTTCCAATATTATTGTGTGCTTCTGATTATCTGTTCGGTTCCCCCGACCAGCTTTAAAGCTCACTAGTGCCAACGTTAAGTAAATAAACAGCATCATGATACGGGTTACCGAGAGTGCCAAGATGATACGATCATAATTGGAGGTGGTTCTGTGGATTCCACATTCCTACACTCCGAACGCTCTATTTCACTAATACAACCAAAAGAGTACATAACTTGCCATGACGGTAAGATGTAATTGAATGAAGTAGAATACAATGGGGTTCTTTTCCTAAGCCGACTCTTAAAAAAATAACACGCTTAGCGTTTACATTATTTTCTTCTATGGTATTAACAATGATTCCTGATAACGGTCGACATACATTAATATTAATGAGCTTCCCAACTAATGAGCTAAAACGATAACAGAGGTTATGGGTTCATAACTATTTATGTTACAAAAACATTTCAACGGAAACGATAAGGTTGAACCACCTAATACAAGGACAAATAATTCTACTAAAATGATAATAATTCATTGTTTGAATAGAACAAAGACTTTGCCACATGTAGGAACAGTCTCACTATCATAAAAAAAGGTTTACAGATTCACTACTAGTTACACAAGTTTATGCTTGTACATTAAATACGTTAATAAATACAGCTTATAGATGTAGCCTAATTAGAGACATTTTCAATTGTTTTAACGTACAGCCACACTCATGTTAACACGAACTCTCTATCGTCATATATAAATCAATGTTTGAATCGTCACTATCACTGCCATTAGATGGTTTTTCTGTACAATATATGTAGAATTGTCCATTACAAACTTGTTCTTTGTGGAAAATGAAAGAGCAGTCCATTGATACAGGTTCAAGGGTTCTTCGATCAAATAAATTTCCTCCAACGCTGTCCAGTTGCAATCCCACGTTCAATGCCTGATTTCCTGTCAGGTCGTTGTGACGAAAGTTCATGACGTCGATCAACAACACGACCGATAACATCGAAAACGCCACTGACAAAAATACGATCGAGGTATATTCCATAATTTTACGTTTTCCACGCAGTCCTTGATTCTCCATATTTATGAAAACCATATTTTTTCACAGCGCAAAGAGAACACAACTTGCCGCTACGAATAATAAATCGATTAAACTTTAGGAAGCTTTTAAGGAACATTAATAAAATAATATAGAGTGCATTACCATTCAAATATACATCGCCCAATATGCATCACTGTCAGCATATTTCATAAAACGGCAAGCTATTATCAAATCATTCTGCCACGAGCACTTTTTTCTTCTCAGTTCAGCAATTTCTATCTTTAATAAGTCTTGATTGTCACAACCACGAGTTAATTCTTTTTCAAGTTTATTTATTTTATTGGTAGCATCTGAAATTTTTTTCACTAGGTTCAAACGTTGCTGAGGCAAACTTTCAAACCCACTCATGTCTCAAAAATAAATCCTAAGGAGCAGAAAAGTCGACGGGAGTGCTGTCGACGTAAACGTATTTTGGTTGATTCAGCATCTGAACCAATTGAAGCATTGTTTTCATCTTTCTTACGGGACTTTCTTATTCCGGAGGAGACCTTCCCCACTTCCACGGATGAAGTGGAAGGTCGTTGGTCTCGCGTAGCTTTCTCAATTTTCGCGGCCTTCTTGGTCTTGGCTGCTTCTTCACTTATTGGGAGAGGCAATTTCTTCTGACGTATTGAGGGTCCATCGACGGGACCACTTGGTAAGGCTCCCGTCTTCGGGAGTCTCTTCATTTTGCGTGAATCACAAGCTTTAAGCTTTAATTTTGAAAACAGGGTTTCGACGTGTTTGCGTTCGCCTCGTCCCAAATTAATAAATTTGGGGTAGTCAGCGCGCGTGATTTGTATTATGTAATAAACCTTATCGTGCGAATAAACATTTCTGGGAACAGTTGAAGTATTCGAATATTAACGAACTTTACAAGTGCAGAGCTTAATCGATAATAGAGGTTATAAGTTCATTGATTATTAGGTTACAAAAATATTTCGACGGAAACGATTAAGTCTCACCATAAAGTATGAGGAAAAATAATCTAATCTAAGTCTAAATAGAACGAAAGTGAAATAGATTTTAGAGTATTTTATAAAAATGTATGTGCATTTTTATAAAATATGAGTACCGTCATTACTAAATAAATAGAAAGTCTGGCCATGATTATTAAAAGTTTGCAACTTTGCTACTAGTTACACGAATTCAGATTATCACATTACATGCGTTTATAAGTCTAGCTTTTTGATGTCGCCTATTTGGAGACATTTTCAATTGACTTCACATACAGCAGCACTTATGTTAACACTTATTTTTTCACTTTCACATAAAAACTAATAATTTGTGTATCACTGCAATTTCATCGTCGTTCGTAGCATGATCCATATAATCTCCCTCTACAAACTTGTAGTTGTAGCGAATAGAAAACGCAATTCATTCTTATCGCTCCAGTCTTCTTGTATTGAAGAATCCTCCTTCAATTCTGCCTTGTTCCACTTCCACGTTTAATATCTGTTTTTCTGTCTGGCCGTTGCGGAAAAAGTTAATTGCGTCGATCACCACCATTAAACATAACGTCACGATTACAAGTGTGACTAATATGATCATATAATATTCGTTCATTGTAGTATTTTTGCGTGCTTTTGAATCCATAATTTTCTCATGATCCATATTATTACACAGCGATAAGAGTACACAGCTTGCTGCGGCGGGTGGCGGTAAATGAATGAGCAGACTACTGAGTTAGGCTTCTATGTTCTATCTCACGTTCAATATGTGTTCTATTGTCTGGCCGTAACGAAAAATGTTCAGGGCACTGATAACCAAAACGACCAATAACATCGCGATCTCAATTGTCATGAATACAATCATGCTATATTTGTCGCATGCTTCTGAATGAATCATCTTGATGTAATGCATATTTTTACGGAGCATAGAGAGTACACAACTTGACGCAACAGGTAGCAGTAAATGAAAAATCAGTTATGTTAACACGAACTGTTTATCTTCATATATAAATCAATGTTCGAACTGTCATTAGAACTGCCATTAGATGCTTTTTCTGTACAATGTAGGTAAAAACTCTCATTGCAAACTCGTCTCTTGTGAAAAACGAAAGAGCAGTCCAATGATACAGGTTCAAAGGTTCTTCGTTCAAATACATTTGAATCTCCAATGCTGTACAGTTGCAATCCTACGTTCATGGTCTGATTCCCTGGCTGGCCGTAGTGAAAAGAATTTATTGCACTGATCATTAAAACGACCGATAACATCGAAAAAGCAGCTGACAAAAATAAAATCGAGATATAGTCCATAATTTTATGATTTATACATAGTTTTGTATCTACCATCCTTATGAAAACCATATTTCTACACAGCAAAGAGAGTGCACAACTTGCCGCTACCGATGGCAGCAAATGAATGAGCAGACTATTGAGTTTCTCATTTAAGTTATAATCCAGGAATAATGTTATGTTCAGAACTATCATTATTTAAATACTGATAGACGTCGCTGCAGACCGTTTAATATGTTTACATAATTAAGTACCGTGTGCAGCTACCAAGTCAATAGCAGGGGTTAAGAGTCCATAGTTTATCAAGTCACAAAAACAGTTCCACGAAGTCATTAATGGATTAAAGATAAGAGTCAATCGGTTGTTTATCACAAGACTGAACATGCACTTCCATAAACGTACTATTGCGACTACGGGATTATCTTTGTTCGCTGTGTAAAACAGCATGGATAGCCATGGATAATTCGAACAATTTCGTAAAACTGGAACGCGTCCGACAAAGTAGACAAAATTTAAGACAGCTCATGTCAAGGCGACATATGAGCAGGTACTAAAGTTATATCCATTGTTCTTCCAGGAACGCTGGACGCCAGATAAGGTTCGTAATTAGTGGACTTTCGAACTGCTTAGTGTTCACATCATTAGTCACTAATGATATGAATATTAATTATCTGTTAACCTCATTGAAAACACTTCTAATTAACTGAACTTCAAGCCACGCTTATTACAACACTCACTCCTTAAAGCTATACGGAGATTAAGTTTTGGACTGTCAATATTTTTGCTATGCTGTCCAGTTCCAATATTATTGTGTGCTTCTGATTCTCTGTTCGGTTCCCCCGACCAGCTTTAAAGCTCACTAGTGCCAACGTTAAGTAAATAAACAGCATCATGATACGGGTTACCGAGAGTGCCAAGATGATACGATCATAATTGGAGGTGGTTCTGAGGATTCCACATTCCTACACTCCGAACGCTCTATTTCACTAATACAACCAAAAGAGTACATAACTTGCCATGACGGTAAGATGTAATTGAATGAAGTAGAATACAATGGGGTTCTTTTCCTAAGCCGACTCTTAAAAAAATAACACGCTTAGCGTTTACATTATTTTCTTCTATGGTATTAACAATGATTCCTGATAACGGTCGACATACATTAATATTAATGAGCTTCCCAACTAATGAGCTAAAACGATAACAGAGGTTATGGGTTCATAACTATTTATGTTACAAAAACATTTCAACGGAAACGATAAGGTTGAACCACATAATACAAGGACAAATAATTCTACTAAAATGATAATAATTCATTGTTTGAATAGAACAAAGACTTTGCCACATGTAGGAACAGTCTCACTATCATAAAAAAAGGTTTACAGATTCACTACTAGTTACACAAGTTTATGCTTGTACATTAAATACGTTAATAAATACAGCTTATAGATGTAGCCTAATTAGAGACATTTTCAATTGTTTTAACGTACAGCCACACTCATGTTAACACGAACTCTCTATCGTCATATATAAATCAATGTTTGAATCGTCACTATCACTGCCATTAGATGGTTTTTCTGTACAATATATGTAGAATTGTCCATTACAAACTTGTTCTTTGTGGAAAATGAAAGAGCAGTCCATTGATACAGGTTCAAGGGTTCTTCGATCAAATAAATTTCCTCCAACGCTGTCCAGTTGCAATCCCACGTTCAATGCCTGATTTCCTGTCAGGTCGTTGTGACGAAAGTTCATGACGTCGATCAACAACACGACCGATAACATCGAAAACGCCACTGACAAAAATACGATCGAGGTATATTCCATAATTTTACGTTTTCCACACAGTCCTTGATTCTCCATATTTATGAAAACCATATTTTTTCACAGCGCAAAGAGAACACAACTTGCCGCTACGAATAATAAATCGATTAAACTTTAGGAAGCTTTTAAGGAACATTAATAAAATAATATAGAGTGTGCATTACCATTCAAATATACATCGCCCAATATGCATCACTGTCAGGATATTTCATAAAACGGCAAGCTATTATCAAATCATTCTGCCACGAGCACTTTTTTCTTCTCAGTTCAGCAATTTCTATCTTTAATAAGTCTTGATTGTCACAACCACGAGTTAATTCTTTTTCAAGTTTATTTATTTTATTGGTAGCATCTGAAATTTTTTTCACTAGGTTCAAACGTTGCTGAGGCAAACTTTCAAACCCACTCATGTCTCAAAAATTAATCCTAAGGAGCAGAAAAGTCGACGGGAGTGCTGTCGACGTAAACGTATTTTGGTTGATTCAGCATCTGAACCAATTGAAGCATTGTTTTCATCTTTCTTACGGGACTTTCTTATTCCGGAGGAGACCTTCCCCACTTCCACGGATGAAGTGGAAGGTCATTGGTCTCGCGTAGCTTTCTCAATTTTCGCGGCCTTCTTGGTCATGGCTGCTTCTTCACTTATTGGGAGAGGCAATTTCTTCTGACGTATTGAGGGTCCATCGACGGGACCACTTGGTAAGGCTCCCGTCTTCGGGAGTCTCTTCATTTTGCGTGAATCACAAGCTTTAAGCTTTAATTTTGGAGTTCAGAAATTTTGTACCGTATTTGTTAGTATGTGCATACAAACTGTATTGCTCAGACATTTTTTAGGAGCTTATTATCTCTGAATCTCAAACCTAATAGATCTTGAATATTTAAAAATGAACGATTTTTATATTCTTGGTCTAAGAAAATCAACTATACACATTTTTCCCTTCTTTACTTTCTGGCAACAGTTACACGTCATAAAAATATCCGAAGCGTTTTCTTACATACATTATGGATTCAATTACAAATAAGGTAAATGATATTCATGCGAAACGCAATTACCATACCAGATAGCAAAATTGACTTTATTCAATAAACAAATTTCATAATGAACTTTATCGGAAATTCCACTTACCGAAGCGAGACACGCAGCGTCTGCATTACGTCAAATACAACTGATATGAACGGTTTTTTTGCTTACTCACTTTGGAATGTGACCACTTTCTTAGAAATATTCATACCAAATCCCACTTATTAGTCATCTGTCACCGCTCTGTTAGGTTGTTTTTGCACATAATAAATTTAATTACCAACTAGGTATACTGTCACCATAAAAAATGCAAACACGAGTAGAAATAATAGCCTTTTTTTACTTAACTTTTCACCTTCTGAGTATCAATTTTCCATCTTCTAAGCATTAATTTATAAACCTGAGTGACGTACTATTTAGTATATTCTTTACGAATCTTTACTCTACACCGCCGAGTAATCGGTCATTAACCTTCAGTCGTTTATGAATGACTTCAGATGCGTAATGATATGCGCAGTACGACGGTCCGATTCAGCTGTTAAAGGTTAGCTCAAGTGTGCACATGTTGATTCTATAGAATTAAATACTTTTATAAATAATATTATATTTTTGATGTAGCCTTTTTATAATTGGCTTTAATGTGATGATAGATCTTAAAATTTATATCATCACAAATAAAAAACAAAAACATTTTTTTAATAGATAATCTACGGTCGGTAAATTATAAGTGCTAATGGCGTTTAACACCAGGGGTAAATTCTACTCTGCACTGATAAGTAATTTTTACCACGTCAAGTTTTAACATGTACTGTGGTCCCACAGCTACACTACACAAGTATGATTTTTACTCTGTTTTACGGGGTAATTATTCATCTTTTATTCTCTTTATCTAGTGTCATTTGTACAGTCGATTGCTTGTTTAAAAACTAATTTCGGTATCTTATAATTAACACCGGCTTTGTACAGGGATGAGTTAGGCATCTTTAAGTAGGACTTAACAGTTATGTTCTAGACAAGGCGTAGTTAAAAAAATTTGTTGGAGTTTACTTTCTTTGTCTATACATGCTTCAAATCAGAATTACAATTTAAACCCATAACTTTTTTCGTTTAAGTATTCTTTATCGGGTCGAGTAAGGGTTTGAAGAGCGATATATTTAATCTGAATACAGTAGCAAAAAAGATCGCACAGACACTTTGACATTCATATCAGTTCTTTTGAATACCATGATTTGAATTTCAAATTGAATGTTTGCGGAAAAATATCGATGGAGCAATAAGTTTATAGGATTATTTGCGTGTAACGATTGGCTATTATGACTTTGTATTACAATCGCATTTATGGAGTCATAATAACATTGCAACTGACACAATTGGCATTTACTATCTGGAATTATGCAATATTCGAGAAATAATTTACTGATAAGAAGTTCTTTAACATAAGGATGCAGTTAGATAACTTTCATTATTTGGACATCAACCAACGGGACCAGAAGGATTTTGCGAAAATGTCTATGTGTGACTTCACAGTGCAGACTTGTCAACAAATTTGTCATAGACGTATTCTGGTCGACTGCACAGAGAAACCTAATGAAACTAGTGTTGACGCATAATAAAAACTGGAGCAAAAAGTTACTGTAAAACGGTTATGATGGATGTTGAATTGTGTGAAGCACTAAAAGGAAATAAAAAAGTTAAGGCACACATTTTGCAAGTGCTATTTATTTTTAAAATTAAATTAATTACTTGCTAGTGCAGCTTATAAGCTGAATATTAAGATAGCTCAAAGTGAGATTTAATGTAGTTTTAAACCCGTTCTAATCCTGAATGCAATAATCATTCTTAAAGCTTCTTTAAAACGGTACCGAAATAATGAACAAATATATATGTATATGTGGTACCTCAGCACTCACACAATTAAATTCTAGTCGTTTTATACATGTATCATTAGACGTGATCGATACTAATTGACACTTGTCGTCAGGTTGATCACCCTATGCATAGATAACCCCGTGGTCACTACACTTTGTAACAGGATTGTAGGTGCACAGTGACATGCTATGCAGCGATTACGGTGCACCTTACATAGTTTCTAGGTAAGCTATCTGTGATACTTCAGCTCTAACATTACAGGCAAAATAAAATAGACACATTTAAAATAATATTTTATTACATCATTATAGTCTAACCAAACCTGTGAGCTATGGAATGACAAATCTTAAATATAAGTAAGGTGTATAAGTGTATTAAACACACGCTTATGTCACAGTAGTTGTCTACGCTAACTCATCAGGTTTGATTTCGTTTTAAATCGCACCCCGCCAGTTAGTACTCATCCAAGCCCACTCTAGCCAATATTCTGCAGTTGCCATCTCGCCTCATGACCAATAAAGGCCTGTTACTGGCCCGTGTACTTCGCTCACGCAGTGCTCGTAGTGCTTCTGAGATTCTTTCAACAGAATCGCACGTTCCAGGTAGAAGTTCAGCCACCGACCGACGTGTCCCGCGCAGTAGTGATGCCAGTGATTATCTTGACCACGGTAGTCGGAATGCTCTTGACGTGGTTTGACGTTGTGCCGACATGAGCAAGAAGAGAAGTCACCGTATGTACAGTCATCCATATGTATGAGCCCGACGAAATTGGAGAGCTTCGAGATATAGGTGAATTGGGGTATACCGGGAGGTATGATACCTCCGATCAGTGGTACCAAGCTGTTGAGGCCCACTCGCTGTTTCGGAATCGAAAAGGTACTCGATGCTCAGCCGTTTTGCATTGTAGAATGTGGCTTCGAAAGTCTTCACGGTTAACTCTTCACGCGTCAACAATTGTGTGGAACAGCTTGCTTCTGCCGCTGCGGACATTGTTTTATGTTTATCTTTTTTTAGCTCAATAGAGACAGCAAAGACTTAGGCACGTCCGTAACGTCTAGTAACCGAAAGTGATTTCTAACTGAAGATCTGTTATATTACAAATGAATACTTATCGTAAAGTAAATATAGCGTTGGGTTTCCCCAAAAATTTGAAGATAGTGCCAACTGACCGTAGGTTATCGTAATGCGCTGAGCCCGACCAACTGTCTCAAGGCAGCAAATAATAATATTTTGATAACGATCCCGTAGTCGTCACATATTACCTATCTTCTGAGTAATGACACATGGTTTGTTCTATATTTAAACGAAAGTGCGCCACGTCGTGCAACGTATTATAGGGAAATCTATGTCCATGTAGAGTTACACATAGAAGGTTAATTGTCGCGGCTCTTTGCCGTAATACTGTTTGCGGCTTCTGTATAGATATTACTCATGAACCAACTTAAGAAAAACGTTATTTAGACGTCTCACTTCCCTGTATGGTCTGCTCCGCACTTAAACGTCGCAGGTGCACGTACTCGTCAGTAAGCGAATGCACATTCAGGCCTTGCTCAAGACATATGATAAGCATTGTTTGTGATAGCCGAGCTTTGCATCCCATGTGCACATAACTCTTATCATCACGCCTTGCAACTCCGCACTGTAAATGATAGTGGCGTGACGTGCTATGCGGCCCCTAGTAGCACGTTGCCTAGCCGTTACCTCTAGTGCCGTCCAAGCTTGAATTGATTGTATCTAACACAGAGTCGTCATGAGCGAAACTAAATTTGAACTTGGAGCAACGGAAGAGGGAACGGTCTCATACCTTACCTGCACAACTCTCCATCATCCTACACTGATAGGAATAAAATACATAAAAGTAGTAAACAAATAAAGTAGTAAAACAAATAAATAATGAACACAACTATTTATTTAAATCTACGGTACTTTAGACTAATGCAGACTATTCAACATTATTAACACTATTCACATGCAGATGCACGAGAGCCGCGCGGAACCACTAATGCTGCGAGCCGAGTCAAGCAGCAATTGTGTGTCCGTACCTACGTTCATCCCCGGAATAATATTCCAAGATGACTGGATCGTCTCGATGCACTTTTGCAATCATCGCATGGAACATCTCTTTAGATTCTTTAAGAAGAATCGCCGGCACCATATACTTGGTCAGCCACGCCGAGACGTGCGCGGTGCAGAAATGATGCCAGTGGAGTTCGTTCGTACATTCGCTTCCAGGAGACACCACTTCATGTGGATTGTTGCCACAGGAGCAGGTGTCGCCGGCGAGCACCTTGCACTTCTGAAAACGAAGCTTTTTCTCGACGAACTTCACTATCGTAGGCACCCTCACTAAATTTTTTTCACCTGGCGGCAGCTTCCAAAATAGGGGCGCGAGCCAGTTCCAATTTATCAGCAGGCGATCTTCTTCCGGCTTCGTTGAATCGAAGCTGTAGCTGACGGGGCATCGTTTCCCATTAAGAAAAGTCAATTCCAGGTTTCGGTTCGACTGAAAAAACTGTTGACATGCAGTGTGAAACCGCCTAAATTCGTCAAGGCTTAAAGGGGCCCCATCGGGTATAAAAGGCCCGCGGATCGTGAAGGTGTCCACCGGGAAAGTAAGTTCTCTGTCGTGATCTTCTTGGGACGTCATGTTGAGTTCTGGATGTCACGGAGCTTCTCCGTCTACGCGATGTTCCTTCGTGAAAGTTTACCGTTGAGTGTGTAGCCATCGACATGCGTGAGTCAATTTATAGTAAGTCGTAGACTGAAAATAAATCGATAAGGGACTCGGAATTCCCGCGACCGCACCCGCGGGTTTTCCTTCAGCGCGGTAATGTGATCGTTCGTAAACAAACAAATTGAATGATAAAATATTCTCGTACTACACGAGAGCCAAACTTCAATTGTTATGGAAATAGATGATTTACATCTCATCCTGCGCTCCCATACCGAGGCCCCGGATGTTTACGCTACCAATTTGGTACATCGTTAACAACGTTCAATTACTGTACCGGACGCATTGTCTTACAATTAGCTTGGCAGTCCATAATAGGAATGCTCGAGACTCATCGTGAATACCAGTTTAAAGGTTCGTACCATTAGTATACAGGTAAAACATACCTATTACACATACGGCATTGTGTGCGTGATAAGAGCGTGTCTTAACAACGACAACGATGCAGATCGGATGCAGTCCTAGTAGGCCGAAATACTGATAACCGAATGGACCTTGACCGAATGTACTGATAACACATTAGTTATAAACAAAATGAATTGGGTTTTATCCAACAAAATAGCCGTTTGTTTACCGGGCGAGTTTGTGATAAGCAAGCGACGTAGAAAATTGAACTTGTGTAAAGCACAATGCTACGACCACGTCACCCCATGTCCCGGTTGCTGGCTGCGCTTATAGGTATCATCACACCTTAGTACTCCTGTTGAAAAATTAACTTCAATCCTAGCATTAGTGGGTCTTATGAGTGCCCGCTATGAATGCTGCGCTGCAGTCCATCGTCATGCTTACATTGTGCAAAAGTGGCAAGCGGCGCATGGCCTACGAGATGCAGGTGAACGCTGCATGTCCACGATAAGCAGATTGCTTTGTCTGTTCTCGGCGTTCTAAGTGTCGTTCTGTGAGAACCCGAGCTGTAGTAGGTTTCTGATAATTCGGCCCCAGCTTCGATGCTGATGCTGCAGCCTTAGCAATTCATGTTACCTGTTACTTCGACCCATATTCATAGCACCTTCGAGGTGGCACATACACAACGGGTCGAAATTTTTGAAAATGCATTTGACCCCTATGCACTGTAATATCTTCATCACTGAATACGAAAATATCACTCTTGCCTTGCCCAGATGCTTAATCGTGGAGTTATAGACCATACGCTGTCGTGTCATTGACTGTACATGTTTTATCAGTAGGATCCTGCATATAGTCAAACTGTATGAAGAGAATACGATCTTCGTTCGTTCTGACCGTTATCTCCACTACAGGTTGAGGATCGTATTTTCTTCGCAGTCCGACTATATGCTTATGCAACACAGCCTGTAGTGACGTGGTTTTCCTACTATGTCAATATTACCGTACTGAATTTTCATTGCTGTCAATGTTTCTCCGTCATCTAAATACCGGATAAAACTAGTGTCATTAAATCGACAATAGTTTACTTCCGGTGTGCAATACTTAGTGATTATAAAGATAAGTGTTGCTTACGCTGATGCTTACTTAAAGGCAAAAAGTGAAGGTAAAAAAAGTAATCACAACTTCTCTTAACTACATAACATTTAGTAAAATACACTCGGCGTCAAAAAAATCGCACATTTCGAAAATTTCGTTTTGAGCGAAAATTGCTCTTACAGAATGTAATGTACCCCATGACTATGGGGTCTTATTTGAAAGGTAATGAAACCTTTTATCGGAAAATGTCAATTGAAAATCAACCCCGTAAGGAAAAAAACAGGAAAAACGAAAAATCGTTTATTTAACAAAAATTACAAAAACATAAAACACAACAATAACAATAAAATAAAGCTTAAAACTAAACTTAAAACCTAGTGTTGCCTCCTCTAGCCCTCCGAAGCTCTTCCATGCGGTCGGTCATGGACCTGATCAGCGTCACGATGTTCTCTTGAGGAATGTTGTTCCACTCCTTAATGACAGCATCATGAAGCTCATCAAGTGTGGCAGGAGGAGGATCACGCGATCGTACCCGCCTTTTCAGCTGGTCCCAGAGGTGCTCGATGGGATTTAAGTCGGGACTCCTTGCTGGCCAGTCCATAACGTTGATACCAGCAGCATGCAGGTAGTCCCGAACGATCAACGCTGTATGGCTGCGGGCGTTATCGTGCATAAATTGGAACCCACGTCCAATTACATCAGCATATGGGACCACATGTGGATCCAGGATCTCCGCAATGTACCGTTGAGCAGTCAGGGATCCCTGGCCACGGCCACCTCCAGTCCGGGAAACGCAAACAAGTTCGGTTTTCCCGTCGACGGAAATGCTGCCCCAGAACATACAGGATCCACCCCCGTAGCTGACGGTTTCTACGGTGCAGGCTTCTGTATACCGCTCCCCCTGCCTCCTGTACACCCTTCTGCGTCTATCGTTGGTGTAAAGGCACACTCTCGTCTCGTCAGAAAAGAGGACATTTCTCCATTGGGTGAACGTCCAATTCTCATGGCTAGTGCGAAATCCTCTTCTGGCATTCCGGTGCTGCGCAGTCAACTGGGGGCCCGTAGCGGCCCTGCGGGGCATCAAGTTCCTCTCCCGTAGTCTTCGTCTGATCGTGGAGACGCTCACCGACGTTCTGCGAGCTGCTCGAAGCTGTTGCTGGAGCTCAACAGCGTTGAAAAAACGATTCCGCAAGGAAGTCGTCACAATGTACCGGTCGTCTGAACCGGAAGTACAGCGTCGCCTCCCGGATCCATGCCTTCTGATGTAGCCACCAGTCTCCTCGAACCGCTGGAACACTCGACGCACTCGAAAACGGCTGATATTCAGACGCCGAGCAACTTCAGTCTGTCGTAGTCCAGTTTCCAGTAGTGCAATCACTTGAGCGGCTTCTTCTGGCGTGGTATCCATTTTTTAATGTTTTTTTCTTGCTGTAGCTCTTCAGGTGTGATCTCAGTGACGTCTGGATAGCGAATGACCCTTAATCGATCTTTACCCCCCCTTTTATACCCGTCCATGGGTGCCCAATTAGTGACCCACTAAACGCGTACTTCGGGACTTTTGATTTAAAATGCGTTTTTTTTATGGTCATTTATTTTACAAAAACAAACACCCACTCATTTAAAAGCTTGTTGATTGAGCTTTAAAATGATATACATATTAATGGGGTACAGTACATTCCGTAAGAGCTATATTCGCTCGAAACGAAATTTTCGAAATGTGCGATTTTTTTGACGCCGAGTGTAGGTGTATACTTGTAAATTGACGGTGATGAAAATATTAAATTCGATTTTTTTCTGCGGTCTCTTGTAACCTTGTAATATAATTGTAATAAAGTTTGATTAAATAATAAAAATGTTTTTATTTTAACTATATACTAGTAACAAAATACGGAAACGCGGGGCATGAGACTCGAATTATTAAAAAATAAATTTACTTACTATTAAAAAACCGTGTTTGAAATTTTGGCTAAATTGCCGGCTTTAATGGCCTCTTAACATATGTTATATCTTTGTATGATTACTCATAATATGATACATTACTCTAGTTTCTTACAGTAACAAGTCACTGTCACGTGATTAACCTTTTGAGTGTCAAAGTGTTATGCTAGTGCTATTATGTAGTTTAGTTTCTTGCACACCTACACAAGAAAGGTTAATTGAATTTGTTTTTGTATCATAATAACTCCTCAAAAGGAATGAGATCATTTCGAACTTCAATGGTATCGTCACATGTAAAAGAACAGTATGCGCTACCAAAACAGGCTATGTTATAGTAGCCGAATGGTCACCCTACTAAGTGCCAAGATAACTAAAACATTCAATTATCGCATGATGCAGCATGTTATTCATACCCAACCAACTATTATCTTGTTTAATGTCTTGTATCATCTTTTGACACATAAAAATATTGGTAATTGTTTAACACTCTGCATACATTAGCATATCTTATCAAAGCTATTACTCTCGAAATGTTTATAAATAAAACCTGGTTATTACTTCTTTCGGCATAGTCTCTAGTAATAGAAACTAACTTGTTCTTCTTATTGTAAATATTTCTTTATTTATATCGTTTCATTTTACATCTCGCATCCACCATCGCTTCGATTCCGTCTGTCACTTTTTTTCTTAAAAACCGCCAACTCTCTTGCGCTCGAACCATAATGCCACTCACGTCGCTGTCTCGCCGACCTAATTCTTGACGTATCGGCGTTTATTAACATCTTTGATTATAAAATAGCTAACATTCGGCCATTCTGACTCGTGTCTGTCCTCAGACCACGATACAGGAATTCAAATAAAGGTACTTTCTGGCTTTTTTTTTCTTTTACATTCGTGCGTGTGCAAATTCATACAAGACCTTGCTGAGATCCAGACCTTCACTTTAAAGACTGCTCGTATTGCCCCGTAGAGACCCGATGTTTCAAATGTTTGTGTACTGTTGGGTAACCACTTCAAAGCAACTGTGTTAGGTTTCTGACAAAAAAAATATTCCCTGGCACAGGCTCTTATAGCTGACTGTACTTTTTCACACAATATTCACTGATTAGGTACACCGGATTGTGATATTGCTGAGTTCCTATTCCTTACTTGATTGAACTTCAAATCTCATTTGCAAGATCTATTCAAAAGGACTCAATTTTCAAGTCTGTATTCCTGTAGTGCTTCGGCCATCCCTCAATCATAGAATGACCCTATTCTATCAGTTTATTTTATCATTATTATTTCTATTATTATTAAAGCTTTATTTCCACATTAGTGGTCCCCAAGGGTAAAAGCCTCCTCCATCGTTTTCCACCTTTCCTTGTCTGTTGCTGTTTCAGTCCAGTTTTTTTTTTTTTTTTTTTTTTTTTTTTTTTGCCGTTTTTATGATGTCGTCAATCCATCTTTTTCTTTGTCTTCCTACATTTCTTTTTCCAGCTGGACCTTGCCATTTCGTTGTTTGGAGGGTCCATCTTTTATCTTTATATCCTGCTCATCTCCACTTCTGTGTTCAACTGTATTGAAGAGCATCTGATATCTTAGTTTTCTTACGTATATCTGTGTTTCTCGTTTTCTGTATTCTTCTTAGTTTTAATATACTCCTTTCCATTGCATGCTGGCAGAATAAAATTTTGTTCTTTATTTTTTCAGTATAGACCCATGTTTGGCTAGCATGTGTCAAGCTGGGAAGGATGCATGAATCCATTATTATCTTTTTCATGTTAAGGTTTGTAGTTTCCTTTAAAGATTTCTTTCTGAGCCCAGTATTTATTTTCTTCCATGTTGTGTTTATTCTTCTATCAACTTCGTTTTCATTACTATTTGCCTCGAAAGACACCAATTTCCTTAAATATACATAATCATCCACATATTCTATGGGGTTTTCCTCTATTTTAATTACTTTCCTGTTGTAGTTTGACATTATTTTTGTTTTAGATGCATTCATATCATATGTTAGCCAATTTTCTTGCTTTCAGAGTCTAGTTCTTGTAGCATTTTTATTTTATCATTACTAATTCTTATCCCCCGGGATGTCAAGACAAATCAGTCAAATCTTCAGCCGTATTGGAACACGCTCACTTCAGTATCTACTGCAGGCATCTAATTCTACTTTCATCGGTAGCTCATTCACTCCGGCACCCAGCTTCAGCCATCTATCTGCTGTCGTCGATAGCACGCTTACTTCAACACCCAGCTAGTCAATCATCTATCTGCTGTCATCGGTAGCACGCTCACTCCGACACCCAGTCAGTTACATCTATCTGCTGTCATCGGTAGCACGCTCACTCCGACACCCAGTCAGTTACATCTAGCTGCTGTCATCGGTAGCACGCTCACTCCGACACCCAGTCAGTTACATCTATCTGCTGTCATCGGTAGCACGCTCACTCCGACACCCAGTCAGTCACATCTGCTGTCATCGGTAGCATGCTCACTCCGACACCCAGTCAGTTACATCTATCTGCTGTCATCGGTAGCACGCTCACTCCGACACCCAGTCAGTTACATCTATCTGCTGTCATCGGTAGCACGCTCACTCCGACACCCAGCGAGTCAGTCATCTATCTGCTGTCATCGGTAGCACGCTCACTCCGACACCCAGTCAGTTACATCGATCTGCTGTCATCGGTAGCACTCTCACTCCGACACCCAGTCAGTTAATCACCTATCTGCTGTCATCGGTAGCACGCTCACTCCGACACCCAGCGAGTCAGTCATCTATCTGCTGTCATCGGTAGCACGCTCACTCCGACACCCAGCGAGTCAGTCACCTATCTGCTGTCATCGGTAGCACGCTCACTCCGACACCCAGCGAGTCAGTCATCTATCTGCTGTCATCGGTAGCACGCTCACTCCGACACCCAGCGAGTCAGTCATCTATCTGCTGTCATCGGTAGCACGCTCACTCCGACACCCAGCGAGTCAGTCATCTATCTGCTGTCATCGGTAGCACGCTCACTCCGACACCCAGCGAGTCAGTCATCTATCTGCTGTCATCGGTAGCACGCTCACTCCGACACCCAGCAAATCGCTTGTATCTTCAGCAGCGTCGGAGCACGCTCACTCCAACATCTGCTGCACTGCACCCTAAAAATAAACAAATTCTCCAAACAGAATCATTTTCAACCTTAAATAATATAAATTAGATGTCTCAAAGGTTAGATTGCACCTGCTGCACTCATTTGCTGCGATCGGTACTAGATTTCCTCCAAGACCCAGGCTAGTCATTCATCTGCTGTCATCGGTAGCACGCTCGCTCCGACACCCAGCAAGTCGCTTATATCTTCAGCCAGCCGTGTCGGAGCACGCTCACTCCAAACACCTGCTGCACTGCACCTTAAAATAAACAAATACTCCAAGCAGAATCATTGTCGACATTAGGTCTATTAAATACAGTTCTTAAGACCTAGATCTATCTTTCGCCTATAAACTTGAATATCATTCATAGCATGGGCATTGTCAAAGTTGACTTCTACAACTTGGTACGATAGTCAAACAAATATGTACAGATATTTATCAAATACAAGACGATATATGAGCGAAGTAATAGTTTATTAATAACAATATAAACTATAATATAATGAAAACAGCTTAATCTACTAGGTATAGTTAAATATATATATATACATAAATATTATTTATGCTAGTCTGTGCTCGTAATTTTTGCAACATCCTTGTATATCCTCTTTTATTTTTGGCATTACCAGATACTATATACTTACAAATGATTATTTTGGCACCAACTGTATCTATCAATGGATTTGAGGAATAATAATTAATTAGAAGATTATGTTTCTAACTGACGATTCGAAAGTGCTTGTTTACTCATGATCTTCTGTGTTTATTTTATTTTATATGAAGCATGGGGCATTTTTTTAATACTATTTTTAGGGCATTGTTCTGCAATCATTGCAGAATTTCAATATTTTTTTTTTTTAACAAACTGAGCCCATAGCTCTCCCTACCTACCGCTACTCCCTACTTCCTTTGTTTCTGTGTGTCTTTTGTGTAGTAAATAAATGTCTTCTTTCTTTCTTTCTTTCTTTCTTAGTTGAGGCCCGTAACTGCTGCAAGTCCATAGTAAGTACGTATATCGGAATGACGTTCGTAAATAAGTATTTTATTTTCACTTCAACTGTCTTCCTACAAGACTCTATGGTTAGCTTGATATTCAGGTCTTGTCTCGTTCATTCGGCTGAAACACATCACATCCTCCGGCAATGCTGAAAGAAGTTTTTGTTTCGTTTTGTTTTAAGCATACCCTTATGATAAGGGCCACTTCAATCTTCTTTGACAGTTTCCATAGTGAGTAGTCTTCTTTTTGTCTACAGTACAGTCTAGTCTATCTGGACGTATTTAATTTCAAACAGCAAATTGTATGTGATTTGCGATGTACCAATAGGGAATGATGGCTATTAGATATTTTACTTTTCTTTTCAACTTTAGTAGCAGCAAGTCTTAATTCAAAAGTTCTGTTTGCATAATTTCATATAAGTATTATTTCTACTGTATATTGAACTCCATTTGAATACTTCTATAATTAGATTATCTTTTCTTATCAATGTTGCTGTGATTCTAAGATCCCTTGTAAGTACTATGATATCTAAAATATGTTCGGTACTTTCGTTTTACACGTGATCAACGTTAAATATCGCGCTGACGGACGTAAATTCCATCCCTGTGTAGAGGCGATACACACAAACACACACGGAACGAGATATGCCAAATGTTGAATCTCCTGTTCTTCATCATAAATAGCCGGTTTTTTTTTTGTTAGAAATCCAAAAGCTGACGTTATGCACATAATACGACTAAAGTACCTATATAGATAGGACATAATATGTCAAGGATGTATTTTAGTCTTTTGTTACCTACTTATTAATTTAGTTAGGTAGCATAATTTACCTTCATCCCTGTTGGGGACTCGCTAGGACTCCATCTATGGAATCCTTTTTGTACTTACGCATTTTTGCGTTGCGCCAACGATTCGTATCCTTATATTTTATAACGATTACTTTGGTGGTCTGAACACGCCAAAAATCATTCGTCAAAATGTTTCAGTTTTATATTTTTTCGCAAAACTGGATCTTCTCATTGATTTATATAAATAAGCAAAAGAAATAAAGTGAAAATCAAAGAAACGTTATTTCAGCATGAATATGGTAAGTATCGGAACGCAAAACGGTTCAACTCATATGTCATTCTATGGGCACTTTATTTCATGTCAAAATACTCAAAATTGTCAAACGCCAATCTTCGGAATTGTTTTCATCGTTGAGGTTGATTATTATTTATGTGTATTATAAGCTGGACTAAGACCTAAATGGCCTGGATACTGATTTCCTGGACGAGAAACGGGCTTTGCTGCAGACTTGACAGTTACGGTTCTGTTTACCTTGAACAAACGACGCGTTTCAAAAGGCAAGCAATACTTACCGCAATGAATGGATCAAACGTTAACGAAGAGATTAAGAACTGACGTCGGTAATTCATTTTTGTATTGACTGGACTCCAAGTGTCTTCAACGGGAAGAAACAATACAATTGAACCTTTTGTGCCGCAACTTCTCTTATGAGTTGGCATTTTGCTGTGTAACAAGTGTATAATCATAATAATATGTACTCTTAAGTTACAAATAAAAACATGATGAAGAATCAATGTGGAAGTCAAAGTTATATAAACATTGAAGGAAGTGTTTTTTAGAACCTGTTTAACCTTAAAAGTTTTGACTGTTGGTAAACAATAAACACGTTTTAATGATCTGATTACAAAAAATACTGAATGATGACTCGTTTTTTTTTTTCTTTATCACCTCTCTAAACTTGAAGCTGTAGTGAACAAAAGATTCTCCCTGTCAGTCTTCATAATATTGATTCAATACAAGATTGAATCTTCACTGGCCTCCAGAAAAGTGTTTTTCATTGTAAAAGTACAATTAAACATCATTGAGTACAGCAGAATCTGGGCTATCCTTACCATTGGCCACAATGCATCACCAGTGAGCCACCCACGATTAAATCATACATATTTTAGTCTCTATACATAGTTTTTCAGTAGGGCATGACGGGCAGGCTCAACTTGTTTTCATAATTTCACCAAACGACCCATATCTCTTTCAAATATTTGGTATCCTTCTGTCAATTTCTTTTTGTATCTTTTCAGCTTGTTACAAAATCTGTCATTTTGTCTCCTGGCTAATGGGACAGAATAACGACAAGAAATAGTTGATTGACCCGCGTAAGCCAACTCTCAGCCGAAACAAAAGGACATGTACCCTCTCAGCTTCTTTACTACTGACACAGTTCTGGCTGACTGAACAACCAATTTTTGTGTCCACTTCTCAGTTAATAAAATTAACATTAATGTTTTTAAATAATACTACAGTAAGTATTGAAATATCCAATGAATCAAACAAAACACACATACATACTAAAACAGATTAATAAGGAAACATATGTAGGTACCTATAGTTGGTGTGTGTCTATAATGTTGATAGTCTTCAAATCCTTATCATTTTACTTGGTTACTTTGTAAACATGTATTTTTATGGGACGTTGTTGTACCTACTTACTATATTCTGGATACTATACAATTAGGTAGGTAGCAGTTTGCTTGCCTAAAATTTCTTTTTAGGCAAACCTATAGTTAAATACCCTAAACTCCTTCATATTTTTTATGTTCCGGGTTGCCCATCGAACATTTTCACGTGCCGCAACTGGTAGGTAAGTAATATGTTAAACAAACTTTCATCATTTACCTAAGTAATGTTAATGTCTCAAACAACAAGTGGCTACAAATGTTAATAAAGTTGTACTTATTTAACTAAATCTGTATTTATTTCACTCTTAATTTGGCGTTAATAAATTACTTAATATTGTCAATAGGATATTAATATATTTGCATTTACATTAACCTATGGTTTGACATGCTACGTAGTTACGACCTATATTTCATCTTTTGCCATTTCTATTGACCGCGAAAATACACACTTACCTTCCATTTTCTCTTCCATATCAAGTTATCTAAGGTATACTTGGATTTTATTATAATTGGCTATACTACTGTGTATTATTGCATTAAAGTTGGGCATATACAGTCATGCTCTGTATTGCTGTTAGTTTTCTGAATAAATATATTATGTCTACATTGATTGAACTTTTCAAATTCATATTATAAATACAATACAAATACAACTCTTATCTTACATACATAATTTATTCACTTATAGATTTATAATAGGTACCTATGTACCTACTTGTAATAAAATCATATTCATTATTCATACAAAATACAACATTTATCATACTCATTACTCATTGTCAATTCGTATCTGAAAACTGGAGTCTCTTCTTATTTTGTCGCCATATTCAATGCAGCGAACTGTTTACAGAAAATCAAACATCATTGTTACTTCTATATCTCGATTAGAAACCCTCACCTGTTTTATCGATTGACACTGGCGTTTCTTCTGGTCGTTACCACTTCTGATCTAATAGAAACTAACTTGTTCTTCTTATTGTAAATATTTCTTTATTTATATCGTTTCATTTTACATCTCGCATCCACCATCGCTTCGATTCCGTCTGTCACTTTTTTTCTTAAAAACCGCCAACTCTCTTGCGCTCGAACCATAATGCCACTCACGTCGCTGTCTCGCCGACCTAATTCTTGACGTATCGGCGTTTATTAACATCTTTGATTATAAAATAGCTAACACTAGTAATGAACCTTCTATGGGTAATAAATAATTTTTTTAGGGTTCCGTACCCAAAGGGTAAAACGGGACTCTACTACTAAGACTTCGCTGTCCGTCCGTCTGTCTGTCCGTATGTCACCAGACTGCATCCCATGAACCATGATAGTTACACAGTTACCGTTTTTATAGATAATGGTACAGAACCCTTCGTTCGCGAGTCCGACTCGCAATTGGCCGGTTTTTTTAAGTCTTTCCTGCATACTCCTATAGGGGTTTTACAGTTTCTTAACCTTTAGACCCTACTCAACCTCGTTTCTTAATTTTTGACACTCATACTCACATCAACCTCGCTTACTTTGATTTTACCTTACATACCCGAGAAAATAAAATCGTCTATGAACATCCGTAACCATGTATGATTATACAAAATAGACTCATACATTTCATGCATTAAAATTGACGTGTCATGGCCGTGCATAACTATGTGTGGCTAGACTGACTGAAAAATTATCATACATGACTTTGTACGCCCTGTCTTATGTGCATCAATAATCAACTATAATTATGCACGACTGCGCATATTTTGACAAAAACTCAAGTACATAAGTAAAAAAGAATCATTAAGAGACTATATGTTATTTCCTGGGATTATATCTATATTTCTGATAGAGGAAAATAAATATAACCTTCATAACCTTAAATTTTTATTTGAAGCTTCTTTACATTTAGTTTTATATTACTTACTTACCGCAATCCTTTCAAAATATTATTATTTAATTAATGCCTTGAATTACTATCTAACTTTTAACACTAACACAAAAGAATTATAACTTGGTTCGAGATTAAATAAGCAGGTAACGTCCTTGTTGATTTCCCGGAATCCTGTAAATAGAAATCAACTGATAAGCTCCAATAAACTTGAGCCCGCGTAGCTCACTTGCACGCTCTAAGTTTATTCGCTAAAAGCTCTGCTTACAAAAGAATTATAACTTGGTTCGAGATTAAATAAGCAGGTAACGTCCTTGTTGATTTCCCGGAATCCTGTAAATAGAAATCAACTGATAAGCTCCAATAAACTTGAGCCCGCGTAGCTCACTTGCACGCTCTAAGTTTATTCGCTAAAAGCTCTGCTTAGTAATTCTGTACTCTAAGGGTAACCTCTCAGATCACGTCACCCTTACAATGTGCGATTATTTTTCCCGATAAATGACACTAATAAACCTATCGAAAATTATTTTAGAACAAGTTGTTTACGGATTGTTTACACATGTGCAATTGTACAAAGTTTAATGCATGTTTTGCAAAACAACAATTATATCAATTGATGCACAATTGTGAAACAACAACCGTACAAAATTGAATGTGTTTCTTGAAAAGTAACGATTATGTTAATTAATGCATTACTATGGAATAAGATGCGAGTATCTTTCAAATGCTAATAGGTCAAAATTTTTATCGTCACTTTTATTTTGAATAAACACTGATTACCTATTTTATGAAGATAACAATAACATGAGGAGTTGCGAGGTTTATTATTATATTATATTAGAAAATTTAATATTTTAATGATAGGTAGCTTATAGTACATTATGATACAAGTGTGCTATGTTGGTCATTACACTCGAGTCGGTTTTTAAGCCTGAGCCGAAGGCGAAGGCTTAATGGAGACGAGAAGTGTAATGACCAATGCTCACGTGTTTCATACGACGTTTTTCAACACACTTGCGAGGAAAAGTAAATAAAAGTTCACATTTATTTAAAAACTTTAATTATTGAAACAGTTATTAAAAGTACAATTATTGAAATGATATGCTACCGCCTTATGAGGCGTATTATTAATTATTTCATTGCTTTGTTCTTGGGTAACCATAAATGTCGGTGATAATGCAACATTCTGAAAGGAGGTAGAAGAACATTGCGTTTCATCATTAGCAAACGTATGAAATCCCAAATCATCATTGGCATATGAGGTGGAAGGACGCGGTTCAGGGCAGAACTTCTTGGATTGTGGCTCCAAATGGATTGCTTGTGTTATTTTGGCACTTATGTCGGCTTTATTTTGGATGGAGTCCTCAATATATGACTCGGCGACATTATTAGATCGCCATCCCCCATGGCGTTTTAAAGTCAATATATCGGCTCCTGAATTAGCCAGCAATGTAGCTGAAGTCCGCCTAAAACTGTGTCCGGTGTAAGCGTCAGCCTGTGGTAAGCCTAAAAACTTGGCAATTTCTTTAGGCATCGATCCAAATTTGTTCACTCCGATAGGCTGACTCGTGCATTTGCCGTTTTGAAAATTTTGGAAGAACCGGTCAGATTTTCCTTTTGTTGAACGTAAACTTTCATATTTTTTCACTATTTCATAAAATGGTCCGTGAATAGTAAATGACCGAGGAATTTTATTTTTAGTGTTCGGAATTTTGACAAGTAGCATCTCTCCGTGATTCTCTATATCTTTTGTCGTAATGTTGTTTAATTCCTGACGCCTACAGGCACCAGTAATTCCGAATATTAATGCGACCTGTAAATAAATAAAATCATAATTAAGTAATAATAATCGTACTTAGTTCCTATTATATCAACACTCACAATACCGCCTACAAATATTATAATAATGAATACAAAACTAAATAGTGGAACTGACCTTTGTCGCTAGATATTGATTATCCGGTGCTTCTTTAATGAACTTCTCCACTTCATCAGGTGTTAAAACCTTGGATTTTCGACTGTAAAAGCCGTCTGAACGTCTTTTCAAGAATGCAGTTAGATTGGTGTACGCTTTGATGTCAATTGTATTTTTATTCTGCACGGTACTCTTCAACATAGAATATATACACCAAAGCGAACTAGGTTTATACCTCTTCGCCAGTTCACTAAAGTAAGCCATGAACACGTTCTCTGAGAAAGAGCTTGCATTTTTGCTATTTTTCCATTGAATGAAATTTGCGTAGGCTTGCATGTATTTATCTTTTGATTTTGAGGGCAAAAGACTATCACTCGCATTTTGCGCTTCAACTATGATATCTGGCGGCGTACACTCGATAAGTAATTCTTCGTTATCTAAATTCGACATTTTACAAAACAACACTAACGAAATGCAATACTGTGAATAAACTTAACAAACAGAAACCCATTTAAAAGATGGCGGCCGTAATTTTATTTTTTCGCGCGCTCAGCGCTGCATGCGCGCGCAAGTCTGAGATAAGGGCACCGGCAAAGTAGCTAATCAGCCACATATTTATAAATTTTGAAATTGGGTATTTATAGGTAAAAATACACCGTCAAAATATAAATACCAACACGCTAACAAGCAGTTTCATGAAATTCTTTAATTATTTATCACATTTTGAATTGAATTTTATATTTACGCAAATAACTACTTAGCTGTTTTCGAAACATTAATACTTCTTGCTAATATTTAAAAAGATATGTAATTAAAAGGCACTAGTGCGATAATGTAATGTAAAAGGCACGGCATGGATAATATTCTGCATTATCAGTGTAAATACGCTGTAATAAGACCTACTTTACGAGCAGGTGTGTTGAAAATTAAACTACTCTATCACTAATCATCTGTATTTCCTGTATTATGAATCAATCAACATTATTTTATTGTTTACAAATATTAAAACGTTCTATAACTATGGCACTGAATAATCTACAGCAAAATATGAAAAACTAACCAAATTTAAATCTTTAAATACCCCTATATCACAGTTTCAATGCAACGAAAATAATGTTGACCTTAATATAATTTACATACCTGATGTGGCATTTTCGTTGACTCCTGGACATTTTCGTTGACAATGGACATTGGTTTACATGCACGTAGATTCAAGAGTATACAAATATAAGGTGTAAAACTATAATTTCCGCGAAAATTTGCGCTTTCAAAATACACGTGAAATTTTGTACCGCCTTTTGTCATGAAACGCGTAGTGCTTCCGGGAGAAAGACTCATAAAAATGTAGAAAGAGCCACAATCATTCTGTACTTGAATGACCGATTTAGCAAGAAATAGGCATTATAGAAGTACCTCAGAACTCCTTTGTAGTATCACTCTGGTAGAGCCCGTCGTAGTAGTGAAAAGTGAACCACAGGTAGTTAGTCTTGAAAAACGAAAGTGCCAGATTGAGGCTACAGTGCTGGCTTCTTGT
Organism: Epinotia brunnichana; assembly: GCA_963854355.1. NCBI lineage: Eukaryota > Metazoa > Arthropoda > Insecta > Lepidoptera > Tortricidae > Epinotia > Epinotia brunnichana. Next base: position 28,813,208 of record OY977944.1, read on the forward strand.
TGAATACACTAGGCGCAAGAATGAAAGGATATAAAAAAACTAAATTTTTAGGTGATTTTCAAAAAGGTGTAACTCCGCGAACAGAAATATTCGCACAATTTTAAAAGAAGGAAATTGAAGCTTAATCTTTCTACTTTCCAAATTAGAAATTATAAAAAAAAAATTATCTGCATTTTTTTAGAAATTAGAAGTAAACCACCGGAAAAAAAATTGTCAAAACTTTTGCTTATCTTCCAGAAAGTCCATGGACTAAAATAAGTTAAGCGAATATCCTTAAATTTGCCATTTTTTAGTGGTGGTTTTGATTAAGGTATACTTTTGTAAAAGATGTACTTTACACACTTCGGTGTGGCAACCAAGATCTTGTCCGTAGGCATACTTCTACATCAGCATTCTCATGCATGACAGATATCGACACGTAGATTAAGTGATGTTTGCATAAATACATGTGAATTATGTGTTTAAATGAATGAACGGATACATTTTGCTATAAGGAAATACTAAAGCGACCTAAGCTGACTACAAATCAGTAATTATCCTTAAATATTTAATACAGGTATTTTGTAACCAGATATGCAAATTTCTGGATGGTTACTTTAGAGAAAACCATTCTTGCCTCAATTGTTCGTTACTGGTATCATCAAGGATCTAGTAACTTAAATATTGATAGAGTTCAATTTAAGGCTTTATGTAATTTAAAGCTAATTTGGATGCTGAATGCAGAATTCATTCTTATAGCTTTGTAAATTCTGTTGCTAAAAAATCATAATACAGTGGGATAAGTGATGTCAACCTAACCCTACTATTTACAAGTTTAATTTTAAAAAATTAAGGACTCTGTCGCCTAAATAATATGAATTCATTAAAAATTAAAATCAAATTATATATGCTTCTCTCAAATGATACCAAACTAATAAAAAATATATATACTTGGTAAATTATCTGAACAAATCGGTCGGTAATTTAACTTAAAAAGAAACCCAGATAACGGTCAAATTTCTGTAGTGTTACTAGACAGAACCGGTACAAATGTTCGCGTCCCTTAATTTTGAAAACAGGGTTTCGACGTTTTTGCGTTCGCCTCGTCCCAAATTAATAAATTTGGGGTAGTCAGCGCGCGTGATTTGTATTATGTAATAAACCTTCTTATCGTGCGAATAAACATTTCCGGGAACAGTTGAAGTATTCGAATATTAACGAACTTTACAAGTGCAGAGCTTAATCGATAATAGAGGTTATAGGTTCATTGATTATTAGGTTACAAAAATATTTCGACGGAAACGATTAAGTCTCACCATAAAGTATGAGGAAAAATAATCTAATCTAAGTCTAAATAGAACGAAAGTGAAATAGATTTTAGAGTCACATACATTTTTATAAAATATGAGTACCGTCATTACTAAATAAATAGAAAGTCTGGCCATGATTATTAAAAGTTTGCAACTTTGCTACTAGTTACACGAATTCAGATTATCACATTACATGCGTTTATAAGTCTAGCTTTTTGATGTCGCCTATTTGGAGACATTCTCAATTGACTTCACATACAGCAGCACTTATGTTAACACTTATTTTTTCACTTTCACATAAAAACTAATAATTTGTGTATCACTGCAATTTCATCGTCGTTCGTAGCATGATCCATATAATCTCCCTCTACAAACTTGTAGTTGTAGCGAATAGAAAACGCAATTCATTCTTATCGCTCCAGTCTTCTTGTATTGAAGAATCCTCCTTCAATTCTGCCTTGTTCCACTTCCACGTTTAATATCTGTTTTTCTGTCTGGCCGTTGCGGAAAAAGTTAATTGCGTCGATCACCACCATTAAACATAACGTCACGATTACAAGTGTGACTAATATGATCACAACATATTTTTCGTATTTTTTTTTACTTTTCGCACTCTCTTCAAGAGTTGCTCCTTATATTCCTTAGGTCCAAAAGCAATATTTTTGGACCGTAACCATTCCTGGATTTCAGCTTTTTTTGTTTTTAAAATAGGAGTTTTTTCGAGCTTGCGTGAATGGTATGGTGCATTGTCCATCACAATTACTGAATTTGGCTCAACGTTATTTAAAATAACGTCAAACCATTTTTCAAAGTTTGCTCCATTCATTTCTTTATGGTAGTCTCCATCATCTGTGCCCGCTAAAAAGATCAGCTCGCCCTCCTTCAAGAAGCCGGTTGAAGATCCTACAAAAATATAGAAACATGTTAATGCATGCTAATAACAAATATGGTAAGCAGGCACCGGAGCCTATGAATGCCTGTTACTGCACAGATATCACACTCGTGTTGCCGACCCTATACTATATGAGTCTATGCACTCCCTTAATTATATAGATTATATATTATATTATATTATATAGATTAATTTGTGTATGACTTATTAACCATACTAATATTATGAACCTCTTGACACTTGATGGAGTTTCTCTCGGGAAAGGACATATCATCATAATCTTACACAGACAAAGTGACTGGCAGAAGGTATCACTTATAAATAAACTGCCTTCTGCCAGCGTTTTGTCTGTCTGAAGAGAAAACAGACAGACAGACTTTTGCATTTATAATATTAGTATGGATGATTCATATTATTGAACACAAATATGACATACCCATGCGGCCTAATATGAGGCGTTTTCCTTTGCCGGATGGATTTTTGAGTCCTGTAGAAAGCCCTTGGCGATGAGCTTCTTTGGTACTCTTGATTGTTGTGTCTTGCCAAACTTTTTCTTTTGTGTTGCCCTGTAAACCAAAATAATAATTATTGCACTATTATTACAACATAAATCAAACGTAAGACGATAACTTGAGTATAGCTTTTCTAATCTTTATAAATATTTGGTAGGATTAAAGCTGAGACACACAAAATAAAGAAGGTCTATAAGCGAGTGCTTAGTTGAAGGCGGACATGTCAAATTAAGGAATTAGGTGTATCTTTGAACGGGATACTATTTTTACCATACTACATAACGTAAAGAATACATTACAGCATTAGTTTATTTATCATCTCTCAAGTTCTATTTAAATGATTACAAACAAGAAAATTAAAAAGAAAAGTAAAACAATTTAATTACCTTCGTTAACCCAGGTCTCATCATGGTAATAAATCTTTTTCCCTGCCTTTCGTTCTTCTTCTATTTTGTTTAGATAGTTAATACGCCATAAGGCTATATCACTTCTATCAATCAACATACTTTTTCGGTTTCTTTTAGAGTACTTGAACCCCAGTTTTTTTAAAACTTTAAAAAATGAGGTTCTCGAGAAGTTTGGCAGACTCTCATCACTGTTTACTGCATCAAGCATTTTGTTTATACTTGGTATTTCATTGGCAAAATAAAATTGGTGCACTTTTCTTCGAATGCCACCCAGTTCAATCTCATCCAGTGCATTTACTAAACTTGGTTTCGTCGCAGGTGGCGGTGGAGACTGAACACGACCGTGGGTCTTGTATTCTTTCAAAACAGAGTATATAGTAGGAGTCGAGACACCAACAATTTCTGCCGTTTTCTGAACGATTTCGGTTTTATATGGGTATTTATCCTTGGGCCACGTTTCTTCCACGTATTTATAAACGTTAACAAGTACGGTCTTCTCCGATGACGAAAGCTGTCCCGTTTTAGGCCTCTTTTTCTTCGGAGAAGGAAATGTAAGCAGGGAACTAGGCCGGCTACTTCCCGGTTTGTTATCATCCATGTTCACGCAAAACACACAACTCCGTAACAAAACAAACAAGTTCAACAAAAACTTAACAGAAAACCACAAAATTTACAACGAATAACAGCTCAAAAACACCACAAATATCGCAAGGGCATCCGACTATAAAACACAATGCAACAAGCGTCAAGCAATGGCCGCTGTCAAACCGACCAAGTTAAAAAGTGACACAAGGTACGTGTTGCTACACTAAAAACGGTACTCTGTAATCTAGTCGTATTTTATCCTCATAACTATAACCATGCTTGCACATCTGCAAAATTGGGTGTTTTTTATGAGGCAATTTACTATAAAAAATTATTCATCATTTAATGTGATATAAATAATTGGGTAAATTTATATATGTGTATATATATCATAAAATCCAGCGTAACTACAGGTTGCTGAAATAGGATGGAACGAATCTGTAACCTGTTATTTTTTAAAATTGAAAATTTAACAGGAACCAAAACCTGCCCAATAAATTACCCTTTTAATGGTTTGTTTACGTTTTTTTTAATACCTAAACGTACAGAGTATAGTTAAGAACACCGGCATAGCAACAAGTTACTACATACATAAAAAATCTAGTTTTTGTCCTCATAAGACGCCCATAACGCATTTAATTTTTTGCGACTGTCTAGCTGACATCTAAGATAAACCGAGCGTTCAGGTATTTTTTTTAACCTAGAAAAATTATTTTTATCTTTCTTCCATTTTATCTTGATAGCACTTCCTTTATTCGGCAAGTGTAAAGTTTTTTTATGAAAAATGCATACACCGAACCGGTCTTCCAAACTCGATAATGCAGTTTTACAAAAAAGGAAGCGGCGGGTACTGATAGTCCGAGATCAGAACCAATACTAGATTTGGGTATTGGGTTCCAGCTCCAGCGCCTCCAGCAGCTTTTTGTCAAGCTGTATTAACACAGTTTCTTCCTCCTCCGTCTGAAACAAACAAAATTATCTTGCAATACATGCATGTCAATGCACTTGAGTCGTTCTTCTTTTTTACCGACAATCACCTGTCCTCATCTTATTATTAGTCGCATTAGAGTATTGGTTATTATGTTTTCAGTGTTTGAATATACGTATATATATTCATTCATCTATTAGTACCAAATACTCTTTCACTATCTCTAGCCGTTAAATTTTATCGTCCAATTCAAATAAGTTTTTAGATTCGGGTCGGCCATATTGGATCCGCCATTTTGAATTTTTGAATTTTGAGTGCAGAATCGTGATCAGCGACCTCGAAAACCCCGGGATACCAATTTTCGTGAAGATCCAATTATTATTTTTTTATACACGAAGCATGCAATTTTTCCCTCCGCTCGAGGGGTGAGAAACGCCATTTTGGGGGATGAAAAAGATGATAACGACGAATTTAAAAAATACGTCGCTAAAGTATAACCATTTTATGCACTCATGGTTGAAAAAAAAGAGGGGGTCCTCGCGCGTCTTCAATGAGAAAAAAATATTGAAAAAAAAATGTCTTCGATTTTTCGTGTTTTTTTTTGTTTAAAAGCGGCCATATTTTTTTTTCTAATGGACAAAACGCAATTTCAAAAGAGCACACTTGAAAGTACTGGGGACAATTTTTTTCATTTGGACGCGATTTTTTTTTAAATATGAAAAATTAAGTTGAAGTTGAGAAAAAAATTTTCGAATCCTGGGCGTTAATGGGTTAATCCCTTTTTTTAACAGGAAAATATAAAGGTCGACTTGATTATATATTTAGGCATGAGACCCGTACCTAAAAACAATAAAAGTAGGTTTTTGTTTTAACTAAGTTTTATTTTTTCCTTATAGAGCAAAATGAAGTTTGTGAGTAGACCAAAAATTTAAAACTCCAGAATATTTACAGACTAGAGTTCTAAATCTTTGGACTACTTTTTGTTATCTTTACCGTGAAACTAAACTAATATTTTATTCCCAGTGCCTTGAGGAGTTGAGCATCGAGCTGGATGTGAACTTGTTTCGTCTCCTCATTCTAAAACAAAAAAAATGTATATTGCAATGAATGCTTGTTAATGCAACTACATTTGCAGATATTTATGGGTTCCAACTGCAAACGTTTATTTTAATACTAAGCAGGGCATTGACTTTTGCAGAATGCTGCTAAAAGTTTATTATACATTCCGAATAAGGATGCGTTTAGAGGGACCTTGAATTTTGCGTTGCAGTGTTTAATATAAAAATATGATGAATATTTAACGTCAAATTACGTGAAACTGAGATGTTAATATACTCATTTTTTTATCTAAAATCAGACATTTGAAAGGGAAGCTACTGTTATGGTATTTTTTTAACAAAATTATTCTAACAAAATGGGTAAATATAAGTAACTAACCTCATCACCATATTTAGTAGCCACAATCACAGGGAGATTTTTTTTCGGTTTGTCCTTTTTTTTGTTTTCTTTGTTGTCACTTTTGGATTTATCCTGCAAAAAAAAACATATTATTGGAAACCTTGTTCTGAACTGTACGCTTAAAAATAACAACCGGAAATGGTCTCAAAAAAATTGAAATAAAAAGTCAACTTAAAATCTTATTATACAAAATTGTAAAAAACGATTAGGTAAAAGTACGTGAGCGCCAATTTTTTTATAATTTCGTATGACAAAATTGAATTTCAGCTCGGCTCTCGATAACTTGTTACTAACAGACTTTTTAACACTAACAAAAACTGCATTCCTCTATTCATCGAATTACGTCACGCACTGCAGAACTTTATTAATAGGATATAAATACCACGAACGCTTGGGTGATAACTGAAGAAGCTATTAATTGTATGCCTATTATGCTAATTGAAAAAAAACGTGTGTACTTACTTGCACTGCCATGTTGATCTGTGTGCGCTAACCTTTCCACTTGGTATTTCCGAAGCGAATGAGGTCCGATCAAACGATCGCGTTCCTCTTGCAAACAGGAAAGCAAACATAATTATGCATGCATATGAACGTATCCGTTGTATCCCTAACGGGCTCATTTATATCGCTGATAAATATAAAAGCAAACAAGGAAAACTTGTTTTTTAAGTACGTCGCGTTTGTTTAGTATCATAAAGGATAAGAAAAATTGTCACATTCGAATACTTCATCACACACTATACCGCTATTTAGGGTACAGTATAGTGGGACTCCTTGGCAGGAAAAATGCACCTACCAGATTTTAGCATAAAAAAAAATTACTATATAATACAATAAAAATTGAAATTTTTGAAAAAATATGGCAGCTGTCCTTACTTACCCCAATTGTCTTAAAATGTATCAAAAACACAATGAGAAATAAGATAATATATTATCAGTAAAACTGATTCATAATGTAAGCTAGTGGACAGTTAAATTTTCGGATATATTATTAGACAGAACCGGTACAAATGTTCGTGTCTCCAACCGCACACATCATATGAAACAAACAGTGTTAAGGCGCCTTACCAATACCTAGTCTCACATCACGTTCACAGCCCAATAATGCAATCAAACAAGCAACCCAATAACAAAACTATCATCATTTAAAGCAGTAGTTCCCAAACTTATTTTTCTCGTGGACCCCTTCCAAAATTTTACTGGTTTCGGTGTACCCTCTGCTGCTACATTTCTACCACATTCTTAAAGTCACCAAAAAATAAAAATTGTGTCGCTTCTGAGTTCTGTCCCTTTATTCCGATAGGTAAAATAAAAACGAAAAATGGTACATTTTATAACACTTTATTTATTAAAAGAATATAATTACAAGAAAAAAATAATAAGGTAATATACTAATATACCTAGGTTCAGGTCATAATTTTAATTAATGGGAAGGATGTATTTGATGGAGTGTCAGCAAACGATCAATGTTTGGCTTTATTTTTGTGAGCAATAACCGCAAATCCCCCCGTTCTGTGATGTTTAATTTGCTCCTTTTTTTTGTTAAGAGGTTTGTAACTGCACTAAAACTCCTTTCGACAAGGTATGACGAGGGAAAAGCTATTAAAAATTTCCTTGCGATTTCCCACAGTCCAGGATATTTTTCGGGTATTTCTGCTTGCAGCCAAAATGTTTGGTAGCCTTTTCTAAATTTCACCTTCAGCTCCTCATTGGTGCTTAGCTCGAGCAGCTCCTCTTGTAATACAACATTAGCCACTTCCGTTTCATCAAATGGATTTATGATCCATGGTGGTATATCCATCGTCAGCATATCTTCAAACCTGGTTTCAAAGTCATCATGCAGGGCACTTAAATGTTGACTGTAGGTATGGTTATCCTCATCAATACATTCTACCTGCGACAAGTTTGGAAATTGAGAGAATTCACGCCGACTAATGTTTTGCTTCATAAATTTCAATTTCCCAAGAAAAGCCGAAATTATCCCCTTTGTTTTAATTAAATTCAGGCTGTCCCCTTGTAACTGCAAGTTAATATGATTAAATTTTTTAAACAAATCTGTCAAATACGCAATGTCTGCTTTAAATTTGATCAAGTTTTCTTTTAAATCTGGATCTCTACTTTCTAGGAACTCTAATACGGAATCGAAAACAGAGTAAAATCTCGTTAAACATGCACCTTTTGACAACCAGCGTACTTCAGTATGTAAGAGCAGTCGTTTGAAGTCTTCATCATTTTCGTCGCACAATTGAGCAAATAAACGCGTATTCAATGCATTGCTTCTGATTTTGTTGACAGCTTTTATTACAAAATGAAGAGATTGGTTCAACCTGTCACTTAAATGTTTTGCCACAAGATGTTGTCGGTGGATTACGCAATGAATAGCTGTAAGTCCTGGTATAATTCTTTTGAGATGACTTATAAACCCACGATATCGACCGACCATTGCAGGAGCTCCGTCTGTTGCCGCTGAAATAATGTTTGTAAATGGAATCGATTTTTCCGTAAAAAAATTACTCAGGACATTAAATATTGATTCGCCTTTAGTGTCAGTCTCCAAAGTTCTGGCAAATAGCAATTCTTCGTGAATTTCTTCCTCCATAATAAATCGAACATATGCTAATAATAATGCTTCATTACCGGGTAACGTTGACTCGTCCAGTTGTATAGAAAAATGAGTTTTTTGCAGATGATTGCACAAAAAACTTTCGGTATCAGAGCTCATTTCATCAATGCGTCTTTGAACAGTATTGTTACTTAATGGAATTCTTTTTAGTACGTCAAATGGAGATTTGTGCAAAACAGTTTTTAAAACCTCTTCAACAGCGGGTAAAATTAATTGTTCTCCGATAGTGTGCGGTTTTCCAGATTTTGCTATTAGTAATGAGATATTGTAAGATGCCCGCAAGCCATCATCGTTACTTTGAGATGTTGAAGCGAACATACTGTGCATGGTGGGTCTCTTTTCATATTTTTCCTTCAATGTTTGAAAATATTTCAAATCTTTACCTATTTTATCAGTATGACACCTTTTTAGATGATCTTCGAGCTTTGATGGTTTCATAGAGTCATTGCTCAAAACTTTGTTGCATAATAGGCACATGGGCAATTGTTTGTCTGCCTCTGATGGAACAAAACCATATTTCAAATAATCGACACTATATTGTCGACATTTTTTCTTTGCTGTAGCCATGTTTCGTGTCAGTTACCTTACCTGTAAAAAAAAATGTTTTAGTAACCAAGTTTTTTTCTGAATATAGGTATCACACCGCAGCCTTTGTCACCACGCGGTAATAGAATTACGGCTTGTAAAGGGACCAACTAATAAACCGCTAAGACAAATACAGACGTTTTCACAAAACGGTATCAATTTTAAAGTACCTAATTTACCACAAATGTTTAATAGTACAAATAAAAATTGGTGTACTCAGTATCAAATACTGATCATATTTGTGTAGAAAAAAATAAAAGTCGAAATCCCAAAATTGTCCATAAAAGCGATAACTAACATTTCATCAAATCAATGAGTTCACGCGCTCCGTGTATTTGCGTATTTTTTGTCTGCGGCTTCATTGTTAAAACGTGACAAACTGGCATCGAAGCTCAAGCCCTGCTCTTTCCAAAAAGAAATAGTTTTGATAAAATAGTTACTTCAAAATCAATTTAAAATGATTGTGAAATTACTGTTTTATAAAATTAGTAGTCATTTGCAAGAAAAATTACAAAATTAATTGCTCTGCAATATTGCTTATTCGGCCTTTTTAGAAAGGCAGTGCTTCTGTCGTGAAAAAACAATTGAATAAAACGTGCTCTTTGTCTTCAAATCAAAAGAGGACAATTAAAATATCTGTAAGTTACGAAGTTACCTATCTACAAGGTGTTTTTTTAACCGTCTTACACCAAAAGCCCATTTAATGTATCCATTATAAGAAATTGAAAGGTATACCTATTTATTAAATTTTAACTCTTTTTTCATAAAATAACGTATTTAATAAATAACAATTTTAATTTGAATCACTTGTTTAGTTTCAGTCAATAGGTGATAGTACCTAGCAATCGAGCCTGCTAATCAATATCCAATAAAAATAAGTCCACGTGGACTACCGTCCAATAACGTGCGAGCGGCACCTTTCAACCCCGCGCGTAATCCCTATTCTAAGGCGCTCGCGCTTCCCTTTGTGAAATGCCGCCTCAGTGACCTCAGTCACATTTTGGTTTTCGGCTAATGCACATTATGCACAAGTGCTGCTTTGTTATTGGCAAGTGTCCGATCGCGTGTGACGATGAGTGATAGCTGTGGTGATAAGTGATAGTGATAATCTGGATTATTTACAAATGGTTGATTCCAATCTTTTAAATACGCCTGAAATCCCTTACTTTGTTAAATACGTATCTACCACTAATGTTTTACATCGGAAAATTGTGTCAGACAGTCCTAAGCCTGTTTAAGTATGAAGGAAAGATTGGAATTAATCTCTTCCGACCGTCGCAGTGTTAGTGATACCTACCTATTCGGTTTAGAGTGCGTTGCCCTCACCGTTTGCGCCGTGAATACAAACAGTTGTGATCAACCGACTGGTACACGTAAACAAAATACTTAAGTACTATAAAACAAAAAAAAGGTAGGTACTTACTTTTCTCCGGCACTAGCAAACACTGATATAAATTTTCTCACACCTTCTTTTCGTAATTCCGGAAACAAATGAATGAGTTTGCCTTTGGCATCAAGTATTTATAGTGGTGATCAAATTCATGTCTGAACAAGCATTAAGCATTGTCGGGCGGATAGCGCTTTGCAAGTCTGTACACGAAATTGTACCTACGTAATATCGAATACGCAAGTTTGAACAAGTAACAGTCGCTTGCCTTATTAAAATATAATCTGCTTAGTTAGGTACTAAAAACAATGTAGGTAGGTAGTAGGCCCTTTTAAAAACTATGCTTACATTTTTGCTCTTTACTATCAAAACCAGATAAATTTTCGTGGACCCCCATTAACATTTTATGGACCCCCATTTTTTGTTCACGCCTACGTAGACCCCCAGCAAGTCTCCCGTGGACCCCTGGGGGTCCACCTGGACCACTTTGGGAATCACTGATTTAAAGCAAGCTTTAGTGACGTTCTTAAAGTTATGAAGGGAACGATAGGTCTCATAAAAATACAATAATCAAATTGAACACAAGCATAAAGTTTGTATAACACTTATTTTTACGATCTACATTGGCAACCTTACTTATTAACCCTTTGAGTCACAGTGGTACTGCCAGAGCACCACCTATTTAAACAGCTGTCAAAAATGTTCTACTGCATATTTTGGTCTGAATTTTTGTACTCGGGAGTTTTTGGGGTCGGTTTTTGGGGTATTTTTGTATACGGTTTTTGGGGTATACCTCTGTATACCAATTTTAGTGAAATTTGATTGAAGTTCACAAATTTGGTCCACCATCTTGGATTTGAAAATTATAAAAATATAACCTCAGATTCGTGATCAGCGACCCCAAAAATCACCGAGTACAAAATTTCAGGTCAAAATATGCAGTAGAAAAAAGCATGACTCAAAGGGTTAAAATTTTAAGTATATAATTCTTTGAAGGTTCTCAAATACCTAGTAGTGCATCACGGTGCCGATAGAGCTCCGGGGCTTAGATGAATAATATAGACTTGTCGACCAAACCAAATACTCCTACGCCATTGACCTCATCGAAGAACATATTCATGACCAGATGGATAGCTTAATTCTTTAAACGGCCGATCCTGAGGTCAGAATTCCTGAATATAACTAACATTGAAATCGGTGACAAATGAAACTTTCAAAAAAAAAATCAAATATTTACTTAATTACTGCAGTCTACTACTTTGTATTTGCCATGTGAAAATACTGATTTTGAATTAGGACTCGCTGAACTGAAATATTCCCATTACAGTTTTCTCATCTCATCTTAATCATGTCTACATTGGAAGCTTGAATCAGTGAAGATGCTTTCAAAGTCAGTATTTTTGATCTCCTATTTAGGAATTCCGATTAGAGATTCGAGTCTAGTCACGAACAAGATTCTCATGATAGGTGTAAGGTAAGCAATATTATTCAGGGAAACGGCTTACAGTAGAACGTAAGAAATTGGTTGATGTTATATACTGAAGGACATAGATACATAATTCAAGCGTGCCAACTTGATGGCTAGCATTACTGAGAGTAATCGTTAAGAGTTCTGTAAGACAAGAATAGATAAATCATTTATAAGTCCATGCATGTAAAACTCGTTGAATCCTAAATGAACATAAATCTCGGACTCACTGTTTTGTTGTTTAACCTTCGAACAGTGACAGGGGCTTGAATTATTCGTACTCTATCTCAGTTGAAGAGCACTGTGGACTATTTGAATATCTCATGCAACAGATCCTTTCAACAAGTTGTTTCGATATCTCCCTCTGCCTCGTCTCGCCTATAAAAGATTATTACACCGAACAGTAAGAAATATGTACGTTATTTGCGGCAGCACATGTACGACCGTACAGAACGAGGCCCATGAAGAAGGTCATTGCGATAATTATGAACTGAAGAATTGCTACGAACGTGGTTTACATTTTTATTGCTAGACATTTTAAGTGCAAGCATTGCAAACAGTGCAGACAGAGCCTCACCTATACCTAGTCTTACAGCCCGTTCACAGCCTAGTAATGAAATCAAACAACCAATTAGGCAACAAAACTATTGTGGTGTGAGGCCAGCCTCAGTTAATTTTTGAAAGTTGCGAACAAAATGATAGATCTAATGAAAATACGATGATAAATTGTATTCAGATATAAAGTGAGGAAGACACTTAATTCTACGATCCGCATTGGCGATTTTAGTCATACTGATGAGTTGCTAAAATGTATTGTAGTTGTAAACTTATAAATACATCAATCTTTTTCAAAAGTTAAGCATATAACCTTTTTGAGAATTGCCAATCATCTAAAAGTGTACCATGGTGCCGATGTATCTCAAGTAGTTATATTTAAAAATATCGGCTTGACGATAGGACCAGACTCGCACATCATTGTCGTCATCGAATAAATTATTCATAAATTTCATAATCGGATGAATAACCACACTTCGTAATTGTCGGAGATGAAATTATCCGCTCATTCGAAAATAGACATTTCATAAGAGGCCATTATAGAATTGGGTGGGTTAAGCCATATTATTTAAGAGAACGCCTGACAATGAACATTCTACATCAAAAGAAATTGGTTCGTCGAGAGTTCTATGGAGCAGGGATGGGTGAATAATTTGAAAGTCAGGTCTTTAATTGAAAAAATCTTTATGCTCTGAATAAACAAAAATGTCTGACTTACTGTTTTGTCATGTAACCTTGGAACGGTGACATAGGTTTGAATGCCTTTTTCTTACTCATTAAGACCTTTCTCATTAAACCCTTTTTGTTGATGAAGCTAAAACAAAAACCAGAAAAAAAAAATAGAGATACAAGTTACGCTTATCTAGAGAAGCCCGAGTAGGTTGGTAAGCTGAAAAAAAAACAACAAAAAGATAGACTTTATTTTAACTTTTGGCGTATTAATAACAATATATCAAACTAATCTATACACCTTAACGAATACTATTCTTACATAACCCAATAATTAACTCACGTAAGGTCCTGCTAGTTTTAACACTGACTCCTAAGCGTCACACGAAAATGAAACGGTAAATTTTCACTCACACTGTCATTGGATGATTTTCGACGGCAATCTACGTATACACTTCCATCACAAACTTGTCCTCTGAATACGGTGAACTTACAGTCCATTTGCATGGATTGAAGCCTCTGATAGGAAAAATCTTCTTTAACACTGTCCAGCATCAGTTTTGAAGGTGCTTTCTCGTTGTCTGGCTGGTATTTGCAGGGGGTTCGGAAGTTTATTGTAGACAGTATTAATAAAACTGACATCATCCCGATTCCAATTATCAGTAAGATAAAGATAAAATAAATATCCTTCTTTCGATTGCTTTTGACTTCACAGTGATGTGCTTCCAAGTCTTCCATTTTGCTCTCACGACGAATCGAATACACACGTTGCTGTTACTTGAAGCCGTGAACGAATGAGCAGGAATAATATTGAGTTTCCTTTTTAGTTCCATGAAAAAAATCCCCACTTAAAATTTATGTTATTCTCTTTCATGGTGTTGATAAAAACTTCTTACAACGGTTTGTATAGTATTATATTTATGAGCAACGCAAGTGCTGAAGTCAATCGATAACAAAGGGTATCGGTTCGAGCTGCCAACCAGATGTATGCTAATTCTATGAATTAGGATCAAGACCAAAATTTGGGAGGACCATAAATTTACATATCAATGGGAAACGCCTAATTTAAAATTTAAAAGATGTTTGTGCTCAGTTTCAAAAAATAATAATGGTCTATTGCTGCAATCGAACATCAGGAAAACAAATCAAAAAGATGAGCGACAATCTGTTGTTTATCACACGATTTCAATGCATTTGTCCAGGTTTTGAATAATCCTTGTTCATTGCACAAACCGGTAATTTTTGTTGTTTCGAACATTGAGTATAGTATTCGCTTGCTATAGTCGTTCAAATTTATCGTATTTGGATAATTTTTGAATAATAACTTTGTTATTTGAAAAGAATCTAATTTAATATTTCTATCACCCTAAAAATATTCGAATACCTACATTTTAATCGTTCATATTCTAATGTATTTACTTTTTTAATAAGAATTTCAATACTATGTAGTCGAAGAATGCATATTCTAAATTAGTACGTAATGCATGTGCGATTGATTGCTTGCATTTGTACGGTCTACGGAATTATTGAATTGAATAATTAATGATTAAACGAACTTACCTGTACGTGAAGTTCAATCATAATTACTCGAAGGGTTTCGTTCGAAGATATTAGCATAAGTACACATGTAGTTTCACGTTAGACTCGCTATTTTGCACTATATTTTGGAGAAACAAAACACAATTTAATAAAAAAAATTGGGGTAGGACAAGTTTTTACCTCGACGATCCTCCCGCACCAACCAGGCGCCATCATTCTGTTTGGAGAGTTGCTGAGCTGTTTTTATATTGATTTCACGACCTGAGGGTCAGGCTAGTCCAAGGGAGGGAGGGTTGCTAATATCTTCGAACGAAACCCTTCGAGTAATTATGATTGAACTTCACGTACAGGTAAGTTCGTTTAATCATTAATTACTTTCGGGTTTCGTTCTCGATATTAGCATAAGTACACATGTAGATTTTTAGAGATATGTAGGTCGTGAAATATTATAATACATATAATTAAACTATGTATGTAATGATTCATAAGAGTATATTTCTTACACACAAAATTATCATTTAAATTAGCAAGCATACTTTCAATCTTAATTTGATTAAAGTAATTCAATAATCATGACAACATTCATGTTAAATTGTTAACATTCTATAACATTTATTGTGAAGTATGTGAAGTATTTAATATATTTCTGGCAAAGTCAATGTTGCTGGACGGCTCAGATATTATTTTATTATAATATTTGGCAAATATTGCAGAAGTTGTACTCCAACCAGCGGTTTTGCGAATTATGTCTATAGTAACCCCTATTTTCAAAGCCTTGGAAGTAGCCGCATGTCTTGTACTATGTGCAGTGAACAAAGTTGTGTCAATACCGCTACTTGACAAAGTACTTTTAATCCACCTGCTTAAACTCTGAGATGTAACTTTTCGATGCGGTTTTCTAAATGAAATAAATAATGGATCTAGATCATTTCGAATATTTTTGGTTTTGTCTAGATATGTTTGTAGGGTACTTGCGGGACAGATTTGTGGCCTCTCTAAGAAAAAGGGTAATGAGAGTACAGGTTGATGTGACCCAGGCCGTGATGTTTTAATGAAATCTGGAATTTGGATAATAATATCGGAATCTAAGACCGTTATGTTTTTAACATTTATGATTGATAGTGTCTGAACCCGGTGAGCGGTAACTAAAGCTAGCAATAAATAAAATAAAAATAAAAATGGTTTATTTTCAGATTTCTTAGATCCATAGCATTACAAAACACAAAACAAAAACACAAAACACTTATACAACTATATAACTATATTAGTAAAATTATAGCCACATGCATTAATTTAATTTAATTTTTTTTTTAGGACGTGTAGGTCGGTGTATCGGCGGAGTATGTCCGAGTCCCACCTCTCTGCTATCATTTTCAGGATGCTATTTGAGCTTCCCCTCGTCTGCATCACCACAGACGCCGTCTTCTTCCGTATTATGGCATAAAAGTCATCTACGCTAGCATCGGCAAACATCCCAGAGGCGCTGCAGAATCGGGGAAGCCCAAACAGCCTCCTGAAAATGTTGTTGTATTGGATACGCAGGGCGCTATATGACTTCAGCCTGAAACTAGCCCACAGGCCACACGTATAGAAACTTTGACAGTAAGCTCTAAATAAAGTCAGCTTCACTTGGGCACTACAACGTGCGAACCTGTGCGCCAGCATCCCGCCTCGGACTGACAACGCCCTGCGCTCCCGCTCGATATCGAAATCGTCTTTCAGGTCCTCGGTCACTATATGACCCAGGTATTTGAAATGAGTAACACGATTCAGAGGAACTCCGTTCAACATTATTTTGGGCGAATAGCCTGGACACTTAATTTTACCCCTGAACATCATGAACTCACTTTTGCCCGCGTTGTATTTCAAACCGTGCTGTTGCGCATACATCTCACATGTATCGATTAGCTTCTTTAGCCCTGACACTGATGGGCTCAGCAGCACCAAGTCGTCTGCATAACTGATATTATTTACACAAACATTATCAATTCTACATCCGGCACGTATACTGCTGAGCCCCTCAATCAGTTCATTAACATACATGTTAAACAATCTAGGCGAGGTTAGCCCCCCCTGCCTCACCCCACATTTTAGCACATATGGATCTGAATACTCTTTTGCCCATTTTACCACGTTTATCTGGTTGCTATACCAGTGAGACATGATTTCTGTCACAGCCGGATTTATGCAATGAGCAATGTAATCAATTTTTTGCTTAGTTTTTCAAGATTAAGGTCCTCATTTGGATACCAATAAGCTAAATAGTTTAATAATTTGTCAACGTCCCAAGTTAAATTATACTTGGGTAATGCGGGACGTAACCGAAACACACCTTTAAGATACCGCTTTGTTAGATCACTATTCGTTACGGCTTGACCAAACAACAAGGACAAGGCTGATCTGCAGCTGTTTATGGTACCATATCTAGCGCCTCTTTCATAGATATACGTTAAAAAACTTAAAACTTCAAACTCTGAAGCCTTATAAAAATCAGTGCCCTTTTCTTTACAGTAAGAAAACCATTTTCTAAAACAAGTATCATATTGCTTGATTGTATTGTCTGAAAGAGACGCTATTATTATTGGAATAGATAACTGTGGGACTCCTTTTAGTTGCAGCGACGTCCGGATAACTTCCCGACAACCAATGTAATCCGGCGGTGTACTGCACGGTCGCTACAATGAGAAATAATCAGGGATTGTAACCCGGTTAATTTTGCCGTAGCGGTTAGAGCCAGATTTTGAGAGCCTAACCCATAATAAAGGTTACGCTCGCAAGAACACCGCTCTCCCCGGAGCGTATGTCGGAGCGCAAACAGGGAACGAAGTACCATTTACCGGTTAGAGAGCGCTCTCTCCGTGTACGGGTGAACGACCGCTCGCTGGCTCGCTAGAGTCGCAAGCTTATACAGGATTAGTTGGCTATATATATAGACGCTTGAGTATTATTACTATTTATTTATACTTTATTGCCCAATATAAAAAAGTAAATGGCGGACTTAATGCCATAAGGCATTCTCTACCATTCAACCATTGGGCTAATATAAACATTTGGTGCAGGCATTTAAATTATTAGTATTAGATTCGATTTTACTAAGGAAGTACCCAAATTTACCTAAGTATTTATACTGTTCATATATTGACATTGTACTGTAGTAAGTAATAGTGGCGGAGCGCCCGTCCAAGCCGATTCCCACCGGCCTTCCTAAAATTTATTTTTAGGCAAGCCTATAGTTAAAAACTCTTAACTCATTCATAACTTATTTTGTTCCGGGTTGCCCATCGAAAATTTTCACGCGCCGCCACTGGTAGGTAAGAACTTACATAAAACATCAAGTATGATTTGCGAAACATTGTATAAGTACTTAAGCCCCTGCTAGACGGTCGCCAACACGCCACTCCGACTGAGCGACCTTGGTCGGCACCGACCGCTGTAGTATGAAATTTAGCTCCAAACAACTGTCTACACGGTTGGTGCGGAACAAGGTCGCCCGGTCGGAGGGGCGTGTTGGTGACCGTCTATCAGGGGCTTAAGAAATTTAGCTCCAAACAACTGTCTACACGGTCGGTGCGGACCAAGGTCGCCCGGTCGGAGGGGCGTGTTGGCGACCGTCTATCAGGGGCTTAAGAAATTTAGCTCCAAACAACTGTCTACACGGTCGGTGCGGACCAAGGTCGCCCGGTCGGAGGGGCATGTTGGCGACCGTTTATCAGGGGCTTAAGAAATTTAGCTCCAAACAACTGTCTACACGGTCGGTGCGGACCAAGGTCGCCCGGTCGGAGGGGCATGTTGGCGACCATCTATCAGGGGCTTAAGAAATTTAGCTCCAAACAACTGTCTACACGGTCGGTGCGGACCAAGGTCGCCCGGTCGGAGGGGCATGTTGGCGACCATCTATCAGGGGCTTAAGAAATTTAGCTCCAAACAACTGTCTACACGGTCGGTGCGGACCAAGGTCGCCCGGTCGGAGGGGCGTGTTGGCGACCGTCTATCAGGGGCTTAAGAAATTTAGCTCCAAACAACTGTCTACACGGTCGGTGCGGACCAAGGTCACCCGGTCGGAGGGGCGTGTTGGCGACCGTCTAGCAGGGGCTTTACACCAATTTGTTCGACAAAATGGTAAAATGCCCTATCGCAAACCTAACGTGCATAGGTAGTAGGTAGGTAGGTACTTATCCAAAGAATTAGTGAGCCATTAGCTACCTGTGACGTACGTAGGGACCAAAAAAATATAATGAGTTATATATTTTTTCACACCTCTCATTCAGAAAAGTAAGTTTTGGTCCCCGACGAGAGGGAGCAAAATGCTACTTTTCTGTTCAAGCTACTTTTTTAATTTATTCATTGGCTTGTAGCATTTACGCAATATGCCAATAGAATCTTGATAAAATAATCGATTGTAATTTCATCGTAATCGACAAACGTATATATATATCATCATCATCATATCAGCCGAAAGACGTCCACTGCTGGACATAGGCCTCCCCCAAAGAGTGCCAAAATGACCGGTCCTGCGCCACCCGCATCCAGCGGACTCCCTACCCACGCCGCGCCTTCCGGTACGTGGTCACCACTCGAGAACCTTTCCGCCCAACGGCCATCGATTCTACGTGCAATGTACGTATATATATATATAAAGGATATTTTTTTTGTTTTGTTCTTTTTTGGTTCTTTTTTTTTGTTTTTTTCTTGTTTTTGTTTTTATTTGTTTTTTTGTTTTAGTTTTTGTTGTTTTTCTTTTAGTTTTTTTGTTTTGTTCGTTTTTTTTGGTTTTTTGTTTTTGTTTTTTCTTGTTGCTTGATTTTGTTTAAATTTTTTGCCTTTTTTTTTGTATTTTTTTTTTTCGTTTTTTGTATTTTAGTTTCGTTTGTTTTTTGTTTCGCTTTTTAGTTTCGTTTTTTTTTTGTTTTTTTTTGTTGTTTTTTGTTTTTGTTGTTTTTTTTTGGATTTTTTGCTGTTTTTTATACTTTTTTGTATTTTTGTTCGTTTTTGTTTTTCTGTTGTTTTTTGTATGCGTTGTATTTTTTTTGTATTTTTTTTTCTTTTTTTGTTTCGTTTTTTTTGTTCTCTTTGATTTTTTGGTGTTTTTTATTTTTTTTCTGTTTTTTTTTTCTTTTTTTTTTTGGTTTTGTTCCTTTTGGTTTGTTTTTTTTAGTTTTTATGTTTTTGTTATTTTTTCTTTTATTTTGTTCTTTTTTTTGTTATTTTTTGTAGTTTTTTTTTTTGTATTTTTTGCAAATGTTTCCTCATAGTCGTTGTGAAAAGTTACGTGTTACTCAGGAGCAAAATTATTTTCGTCTTGGGCGTTAACACTTGCACAGTATATTTACTGCGAGGGCGGTGTATTGAATCCTGAGCGTGTTGAGGGATTCAAGTTTTAACGCCCAAGACGAAAATAATTTTGCTCCTGAGTGACACATGTAACTTTTCACACCGACTATGAGGAAATACTTTGCAAAAAAAAACAAAAAAAAAACAAAAACAAAACAAAAACAGCAAAAAAATAACAAACAAAACAAAAACAAAAGAAAAGCAAAACAAAAACAAAACAAAAAAAACAAAAACAGCAAAAAACTAACAAACAAAACAAAAACAAAAGAAAAGCAAAACAAAAAAGAACAAAAAAACAACAAACACGAAAAAAATAACGAAACAAGGAACGAAAAAAAAAACAAAAAAACGAACAACAAAAAAAAATTAACCAAAAAAATAGAACAAAAATAAAACAATAAAAACACCAAAAAACAAAAAAAAACAACAGTAAATACAAAAAAAACTAACAAAAAACAAACTAAACTAAATAACGAACAAAACAAAAAAAAACAAAAAACATCAAAAAACAAAAAAAACTAAATAAAAACCAAAGAAAACAAAAACAAAGCAAAAACAGAACAATACAACAAAAACGAAAAAATACAAAAAAAAAACTAACAAAAAATCCATCGAAACAAAAAAAACTTAAAATGAACCATAACAAACTAAAAAAAAACAAAAAAAACGAAAAAAAAACAAAAAAAAAACAGCCTAAAAAAAGCGAACAAAAACAACAAACTAAACAAAAAAAAAACAACAAAAATACAAAAAGAAAAAAAAAAACAAAAAAAAAAAAAAAAAACGAACAAAAAAACAAACCAAAAAAACGAACAAACAAACAAAAAAAAACTAAAAATGAACCATTACTAAAAAAAAAACTAAAAAAAACGAACAAAAATAAAAAAAAACAACAAAAAACACCAAAAAACAAAAATCCTAAAAGCAGCGAACAAACGAAACAAAAAAAAACAACAAAATTACAAAAAATAACAAAAAAACAAGAAAAACGAAACAAAAAAACAAACGAAACAAAAAAAAACAAACAAAACTAAAAAAAGAACAAAACAAAACAAGAAAAAACAAACAAAAAGAACAAAAAAAAACAAACAAAAAAAACAAACAAAAAATTACTTATTAAGTCGATTATTTTATTAAGATTCTATTGGCACATCGCGTACGAGTAAATGCTACAAGCCAATGAATAAATTAAAAAAGTAGCTTGAACAGAAAAGTAGCATTTTGCTTCGGGGACCAAAACTTACTTTTCTGAATGAGAGGTGTGAAAATTTTATTTCAATATTTTTATCGTCGAAAGTAGGAGCGGCGAGCAGAAAACTAGGGCATCAGCATCGGCGGAACACGAACGAATTCATCGAATAAACAGAGTAGGTAGCTACACTGTAGCTAGGTACCTACGCAGCGCCCCGCAACGAAGCGGCGGTCATTGATCCCGTTTCGCAGCACGGAGTGAACGGTTAGAGAGCGCTCCGAAATAAGGCTCCCAAATCAAATAGTTCGAACGGAACCTAATCAATTAACCGGTTCTGTAACCGGTAAATTTGTAACCGGTTACAATCCCTGGAAATAATTAATTCATTGTGAGGTCTTAAAATCAGAGGTTTCGAAATGAGGAGTTTCTTGAAAAGAGGAAACCATGGCTGTGTAGGCCATTTGGGTACGACTACTATACCAGTCGCTTGATCGTTAATAACTTTACGCAAAGTTTTTAAAATTACTGACACTGGCGGAAAAGCGTAAAAGAAAAAAATACTCCAAGATATTGTAAATGCATTTACTGCAAAAGCATCCGGATCCCTATGCCACGAAACATATCGTTTGCATTTGTAATGAATTCGGCTCGCAAACAAATCAATATACGGATATCCAAAATGTTTCGTAATTTTTGTATAAGCTTGGTCTGACAGTTTCCATTCAATATCAGGGTGCGATTTTCTCGATTCGGCATCAGCAATGAAGTTATCTGAGGAACGAATGTAATCAGCGTGAACCATGATGTTCCTCGATTCACACCATTTCCACAATTGCTGAGTAATTTTTGTTAAATGAGGGAATTGGACACCACCCATTCTATTTATATACGATATTGCTGTCGTGTTGTCTATGCGCAGCAATATTTGACAGTTTTGAGTATTTTTAGCAAAAACTTTTAGCCCTAGAAAGGCTGCAAGAATTTCTAGATGATATGTAAGGAGCTCTCATGTTTATCCCAGGGACCGCTAGCAGTGTCATTGCCACAAGCTGCACCCCACCCCGTTGTTGAGGCATCTGTGTAGATTTCCAAGGAATAGTCATCGCTTTTTATTTGACTAACCGAATAATGTATTGCATTTGACCACCAATCAAAAGTAGATGATAATGTATCAGGTATCGTCATAAATTTATCGTAATTTTCATCGTCTTTGAGATTTAAATATTTACAACGCTCAAAATCCTTTGTGTAGAGCCAACCATAATCTATTGCCTGGCATGCTGATGTGAGTAAACCTAAAAACCGAGCAAAGTCTCTAATTTTACACCTATTCAATTTTTTGAACTTTATTATTTCTTTTTCTATTCTTTCCTTTTTCTCTTTTGGCAATCTTATTTCAAATTTATTAGAATCTATGATATTACCTAAAAATTTACAGCAGTGGCTAGGAATAAAAATGCTCTTTTCCATGTTGATTATGAATCCCAAAGACTCTAATAAAGATTTTGTATCATTCATATTTTGAATGCATTCAGAATA
The DNA here is from genome assembly GCA_963854355.1 of Epinotia brunnichana. Lineage (NCBI taxonomy): Eukaryota > Metazoa > Arthropoda > Insecta > Lepidoptera > Tortricidae > Epinotia > Epinotia brunnichana. The sequence continues at coordinate 28,836,167 of OY977944.1, forward strand.
AGTATCACCCACTAGAAATATGTCGTCTAAATAAAAAGTCGATAAGTAACCCTTGGATCTTAATAATTTAGCAACAGGCTTTAGAATTTTGGTAAACACGTACGGGGCTGTACTTAGCCCCATGGGCAATACGTTAAATTCGTACAGATTACCATTCCACTGAAAACGTAAATATTTCTTTGAATTTGGATGTATGTTAATCAAAAAATAAGCATCTTTTAAGTCAATCTTGCTCATTAAACAATCTTTTGATATAAGCTTTATAGCGGTTCTTAAATCCTCTAATTTGAAGTGTTGTGTATTTATACATTTATTAAGCTGCTTTAAGTTTAAAATTAAGCGCTGTTGCCCATTTGGTTTAGGTATAAGAAAAATACTTGAAATGTATTGATCTTTACAAGGGTCACATAATGATACAGCTCCAATAGATAAAAGATTTGCTACAGAATCTTCGAATGCTTTAAACTCAGACGGTGAATAATTTGGTTCTTTGGGAATGACAGTTTGAACAACTGGTGATATGAAAGATATTTCATAACCATTTATCCAAGAAAGTATAATTGGGTTGTCAGTGATCATAGTCCACTCTCGGTAAAAATAAGAAAGTCGCCCGGCAGGCTTACCGTTCTTTACCGTGTTTAACGTCTGTGACGTGGATATTGCTGACGCGACGATGGCTTGGAGCTGTTGTACTGCTTCGTCGTCGTTTGTCTCTGAGTTGGAGCTGGGTTCGTCGACCGCCAATTCCCCCCCCCCCCCCCCCCCCGATGGAGCTGGTCTGCGGTTCGTAGGGGGGCCTCGTGAGTTTAAAGGCTTGTTTGGCATTTTTGTATGCTTATGCGCGCCAGCCTTAGCAGATGTTTGTGCAGAAGACCTCATATCCGCTCCGGTTTTACTTATAGTTTTGGCTGACTTTAAGGTTTCTACCAAATTGCTGCCGAAAAGTAGGTCTTCGATTTTAGACTTTTCAAGTTGGTCTTTAAGTTCTTTCTTCACCGTTGACAAAATAAAAAATCTGCGCAGCATTGAATCACTATGTTGTATATCGCCTAAGATTCGAGCTGTGTCCATCAACAGTTTGAGAACCTCTTGATTTTTACTATCAGACCCCAGAAGAAGTGTGATAGCCTTGCTTAAGGATGACAAAGCGCAGGAGTTTAAAATCTGCTTATTTTCTATCCCTTTGTCCCGTTTGGCCTGGCTTTCAATCAAAGACGCCCGTATCTCTGGATTAAGTGTTGGCGCTTTAATCATTTTACAATTTCCAGGGATCAGATATTTATCTTTCATTTCTGTACGATTCTCTTTACTAAGACCCGAAGTGGCTAAGTGATTTAATCTGATTGCCAGGTCATTTTGTATATCGTCACCGTATTCCTTTATAACAGTTGGATCTTCACCTAATATTGCCAACAAATCAGGGTCCAAAGCCAAATTTGATGCTTCAACTGCTGTTGGCGTCGGCGTCGGTGCAACTGAAGTCCCGGCGGTACCTGCTTCAACAAGCGGTGACGACACAACAGTCACGGTAGATTGTAAAGTGCCAGGTGGTAACGGCGCAATTGTGTTAGACGTTGGCGTAGTGACAACGGTAGGCGACGGTACTGCAGCGACGGTAGCTGACGGCACGGTAGTTGCGATATCGGCAGGCAGTGGCGCGGCGGTAGCGGCACCGATAGGTGCTGGCATAGTAGCAACGGGTGGTTGCACGGCAGGTAAGCGAGACTCGCAATCATCAACGTCGCTCAGATCCGGTTCTGGCCAGTAGTCGCCCCAATAGGAACACCCAGGTTCAGGGTCGATGACGTCATCGTTAACGGTGGCGACTGATTCGCATTCTAAAGTAGAAATATAAAAATATATGTTTTATGGGGTAGTGAGACTCCTTATGAGAAACACGCAAACCCACTGATGACGACAGTTTAGTATCTATGTCACGGTGGGAGCACCCATTGTGATGAACCCGATTGTGTACATATTTTAATGTTGGATTTGGAAAGCCCCATTTGGACAGTCTGATTATCCAGTGGTTTAATACATTTCGAATAAGTACTGATAAAAACAAATACAACTTTTTTATTTTGGATTTGGAAAGCCCCATATGGACAACCCGATTATCCAGTGATATACTCAAAGTTAAATAACACTTTTATAACTAATTAAGTTATCTATTTTGATATTTGTACTAAAGTACAGAATAATAACGGACGAAAAAATTTATTACGTTATTAACGTAAACAAGTTAAAATTAGCATAGATAATGACTCACCCCGTGGGTAATGATGCGAAGAACTATCGCTACACGAAGACGAAGAACTTTCACGGCGGCGGTTACGCCCACTTTTAATCTTACGTTTTAATTTTCGTAACTGTTTTTGCAAATAATCATAATCTCCTTCATCACGTTTGCGTTTTGGCATGTCGATGTTCGATACTTAACCAATTTACTCGTTAACAATGTAAACACTATTATTAAAGCAAGTGTAACGTGCGAAACAGCGAAGCACTAAACTGTGAATGATGGCGCCTGGTTGGTGCGGGAGGATCGTCGAGGTAAAAACTTGTCCTACCCCAATTTTTTTTATTAAATTGTGTTTTGTTTCTCCAAAATATAGTGCAAAATAGCGAGTCTAACGTGAAACTACATGTGTACTTATGCTAATATCGAGAACGAAACCCGAAAGTAACTGAAATTTGAATCTGGTGATCGAACCAGGGGTTAGGCTCTCTAAACCTTGAATTTTTAATTAACGCTTTCTATGGAACTGATAAGAACTTCTCAAAATTGTTGACGTATTTTATTATTAATGAGAGCTGAGTTAAATCGATAAGAGGTTATCTGTTCGTTATAAATTATGTTACTAAACTATTTTACCGCAAGCCATAAGGTTATCTTATATGAGGACCAAAACATTTGACCTAATTATTAATGGTTCTTTGTTTAAATTGGACAAAAGTTAGATAAATTTTGATGTAAAGTGAGCTGTAAGTAGAAACGCATCATTTGTATTGTGGATGAATAAAAGATGAAAAGTAACCAACTTACTTTTCCGCCACATTATTTTGTTCCGTGCATAAAAAGCGTATTTTTAAATACATAATTTATTATGCGGAATATCTTTTACAATATGAGATTCATTTTGACGTCAGAAGTAAGTCCACAAAGAGTTCGAGATTGTGCCTGAAAGCCATGAATAATTCAAACAACAATGTTAAGATGATATAGATTTGATGAACTAACTCTTGCAGATTTGAGGCGTGGGCCATTCGCATAAAGCATTTAAATATTACTAGCTTGGTGAATCAGTACGTAATGCATGTATGATTTATCAATTGCATTTGTACAGTGCACATAATTATTCAAGTAAATAATTGAAGTTAAATCTGAACATCGAATGAGGAATTCACCCTATAGTCTAAGCATTTTACGGTTTAGCAAAACATTAATTAATAATAGCCAGGTTTTTTTTTCTCCTTCATAAATACATATTCTAAGATACTATATTTACGAATCCAACAAACTTTCGACCCGGAAGTAGGTAAAAAAAAATAGTGTCAAAAAAACGCCGATTTTTTTTACTAAAAATAGTAATAGCTGTTTTTATTCGTCAAGACGACAGTATTATTGTCTATAACCTGTAAAAAGTGAAATCCGACTATTATTTTACACGCAAAGCCATTAAATTAACAAATTTCATGGCTTGGGTGCTAGGTGCCATAAGTTCGTAGAAAAAAATAGTAATAATTAGTACTTTGATTTGATTCTCATAAAAAGAATGTATGTATTTTTCTAAAAATCGTTTTAATTTTTGTTTAGAATTGCATATAAATACATTTACTCCAATAAACTATCGGCAAATATATTTATAGAGACAAATTGTGTCTAAATTTAACTTAATAATATAGATTATTAAACCAGTACATAAATCCAACAAAAAAAAGCTTTATGTAAAGCATAAAACACATTTGAATAGTCCTGTTTGATTCTACAACTTAACTTGAACTTTTTCCGCCTGTGTTAAGGATCACATTCGCTCGTAGCGTCGGCACGCAACGAGTGTCTTGACATTCAAGGTCGCACTTCCCGGGCCCCAAGACACAAAACCTACCTACACAGATAATTTGTATCGTTTTCTACGATGCGCTAGTATGAATGCGACGATTCACGGCGTAAAAATGGCGTCGGTAAACGGCAGTTTTGGGCGTAACTAATTTACGTTTGAAATTGAAATACAAATTGTATTATATTTAATTCAATTACGAGTAGGTAATGAATTACACGTGTAATTGCATACATGACTACTTCGTAATTTGTAATCTGAATTACATTATTTCGTAATTGAAATTATTCAATAACTTAGGGTAGACCACGGACAATTGAAACACGTCATGATTGAAACAAGGAAAATTTCTCGAAAACTATAATACCTACGCGACTGACGCAACACTCGGAACACGCGGTTTTGGCCATGTATGAATTCTTGCCCAGTTATAGCGCTCGAGTGATGGTGCGATACCGGAGTGTACACGAGCCAAACCAGTTTTTCACGGTAAAAAGTTGGTTTACTCTTGTATTTTGACTGATCAAATTAATTTGGTGCTATAGCTAAACGAATGTTTATAATGGCCGTTGATCAGCGTTCGAGTCTAATTTTTTATGTAATATTTGACCTTGAAGTTAAAAACGTGGTGTGGAGTAAAACGCGAGGACGATAGAAACGTTTCAATCGTCCTCGCGTTTTAATCGTCCCCAAAAGTAACCGACTTCAAAATAGAAGGAGGTTCTGCATTCGATGCACATGTTTGTTCTATTAATGTTCACTATTGTTTGTGTAGTTTTTGACCTAGTTTATAAATTATGGAAATATGAAGGTTTTTTTAGAAATCTACACGCTGCGTGTCATTGTAAAAAAAGGAGGTTCTCAGTTTGACCCGTATGTATGTATGTACGTTGTCCGAGATTATCTCGCGTTAGGTTGAACCAATTTTGATGCGGTTTTCAGAAAAGTATTTAATACATTCTGGAGAAGGTTCTTGTATACAATAAAACAAATAGTTAGTCCCGACGTTTACAACACTTTTTGTCACGGGATAGGTACACGGAATGGTTATGATTGAAACATTGTTATAGTTGAAACAAGCACTTTTTATGAAACATGATTATGCTTGTTTTGTGCAAATCTATATCGTTATTATGTTATAATTGCATTAAAACTACTTTGTTTAAACTAAATGTATAAGGTAGCAGCAACAAAGGAAACTAAAGTCGTATACTTTTTTTACACCCGTGTTTTTATCGAGATGTTCAGATGCTCATAAATTGAGAAATGTTTATGATATGCCTGCGAGTGTTTGATGAGCTCATTGTATGCCATGGTAGTCATTAAACAAATTAAAAACCGGCCAAGTGCGAGTTGGACTCGCGCACCAAGGGTTCGGTAGAAATCTTTTTTTTTCTTTGCCTATTTGGGTGTTCCTCTGCTGGGCAAAGGCATCCCGCATTTTTCTCCACTCGGCCCTATTGCATGGCATGGCATGTAACTAAAAATCAGGGGGCACGGCAGTTCCCCCGCCAAGTCGAGCAAAACAAAGAGGCACGGCCGTACCATCCTTTTGTCGAAGCCATTCAGGCCATTTTCAACATCCTGTAATTTTGTGCTGGCTAAAGCTAGAACCCTGAAATTTCAGGAACATGTAGGGCATAATATGGCTAACATACAATATCAATAACATTCAATTTTAACTTTTAGTTTAAGAACTATTGTCCGTCAAAGTTCGTTAGTTTTGTCACTGACATACTCACTGATAATGATCACGCTAATTCTAAGGTACTTCTAGCAGACCCACAAGCTCCATATTTCAAACATTATTAGTTTTTAGCCTAATAACTCATAAGAAACCTAAAAATATTTGAAATTTCAGTCATGTTTCAGAGATATACAAGCTGCATAAATAAGTTTGTAATCCTATACAAATACATACGATTACAAAGTTACTTTTGCAGTTCCTTCCTGCAAAACTATACAAACGTTATTTGCGGTTGGTAAAATAACATTCCCATACAAAGTCTACAAAAAGAAATGAGATCCCATAAAAAACATTCCATGTAAAAAATAGGCCAAGTCTCGAAACTCTTTCACAGTAAAAAGTGGTGAGATATTTCGTAGAGCCAAGTCAGGCATTCTTATTAATCTTTATTTGCTTGCTTAATAAAATTTTGTGACTTGGAATCACACTTACATACGTTTTAGGTTCCTATGCAAAAATTAGTAAATGCAGTAAAGTTGTGTGATTCCCAAGTAAATCCGGGCTTTCTGTGTTTCTTTCGGGCGAACAGTTACATACAATTTGTTGTTTTTACAAAACTGTTTTACACAAAAAGCTCGTTGTTGATCAGTAAAACGCTTTACTGCAAATAACACTGCATAAAGTAATGTAAATTTCCCTCCACTCAAAAAATTATAGAAGATATTCAGTGTTGCAATTTGAAAAATGTATGGCCCACCCTGTATAGAAGAATATGTAAATAAACTAAAAGAAAACTTACTTTGACTTTCATTAGTCAATGTCAAAAATACAAGAAAATCACTCTGTTTCAACCGTCCCCACCTCCTACTTTCGGAAAAAGCCATTGTAGTAATAATGAGAATAATGATACAGTAAAACTAGGTACGCTGAGATGATCCGCAAGCTTCACTTCAAACATAAACACACACTCAATACTCTCACTTAAATAGAAACCAGAATAATTGAAAAATTCTACGAGTGAAAACACTTACTTTTGGGGATCAAAACACAATAGGGTTTTCTACAAACAAATTAAGCGCGCGGGAAGCAACGTCACGATGTTTTTCGTGTACAAACCGATTGTTCACTTCTTTCCCACCTTGGACCCCTCGCCGTCCCACCAACGGTTTGCGAGATATTTGCGTTGTTGCAACCGTACCCAGTTTACCCTACTTTCATTGTGCCGAAGATATTAGAGTGTTTCAATTGACCTCACATAGTGTTTCAATTGACAGTATTCACAGTATGTATGTATGTATGTAAATACTGTACTTTAATATTTTACACAAGACAATGGTAAAAACAAACACACAGACACAGTCATTTGTCAGTCAGTTCGACAGTCATGTGAGGTCAATTGAACCATACCGCCCCATACTTGTATTATACTCGTATTATTGACAAAAAACTATGGATTATAGACTTACAAAATACATTTTATTTAGGAACCAGATAACTAACCTTGAAAAATTTTAGGCGTTCATCTTTCTACTCATATCAATTGTCCCTGGTCTACCCTTCGTTATGTAAACTTTTTTTAGTTAACTAAAAAGGAACAAATTTACTTGGAGTGATTATTAAGAAAAAAAAACAATTCAATTACAAATTAGCATTTTTAATAAAGTAATTATTTTTGCTTTTTTAAATATTGAATTTATTTTCTTACTAATACGACTAAAGTGAAAGTTTGGAAGCCTGGGGAAATTTTTGCCCATAAATTTCGAACTCACTCACAGAATTTCACGAGAATCGGTTGAGAGATACGACCTATAGAGGGAACAGCTGAACAGCCGGACATACGAGAGCATATTTGCCCAAAAAGGAGATCGCAAACCGGCACACTAAACTAGCTCGTCACTAACCGGCGCTACGACACTATTTCATTGATAAAACAACAATGAAACAACAAGATTCATCTTTAACCTCAGATGATCTCAGATCTTCTTTCTATGATCTGAGGCTATAACTAAGTAGGTACTTTTGTTAAGTGAACCCTAAAAAAAATCTGTCTTAGAACCTACCTAAGTACCTACTTTTGTACGGTCTACAGTAGGTATTTTAAAAACATAGAATTATAATTTCAATATATGACTGTTTTTTTAATCAACTTAATTGAATTTTAACTATTTTAAACAACTGATAATTGATCGTACGCGTTAGATCGTGTCGCAAAACACTGAAATCGCGGCGCGCCGGTTCGTGCAGTGCCTACTTAGACATATTTATACTTATACCTACGCGGCGAGCGGGCGGACGGCGCGGTGCCCCGCTGCATGCAACCGGCCAATCACGTTTGCTCTGCGGCTCGCGCGCGGCACTTTTAAACCTACTTTAACAGGTGTTTGTAAAAAAATTAGTTGCAAAGTATTTTATCAGGCGATTCGTACATCATTCAACGAAAGAGTGCCGATGATGAAAATCCCAAAACTTACTGATCAATTTGCAATTTTTGAAATTGTTAAATAATATTAACCATTATTTGGTTTACTAATAAAAAATTATAAATGATATTAGCATTTGAAACCAAATCTTTTTTTTTTTTTTTTATTATTACAATAATAATTGAAGGAACAAAAAATCACACAATGATGCAAGTAAAATGATTTAAATTTAAATACATATGTTTTAGTTGGTCTGCCCAAAGAAGAACGCCCCTGTTTCCTCTGGAACCGTTTTTGAATCCACTAAAAGCCCCTCTTTCAGCTCCATCCATGCCTTAGTGCCTGATTTCTCAATCTTGTTTTGAGCTCTTTCGTTAAAGACATTGTCTTTTAGCTTCTTGAGTGCGAATTGCAGCTGGATAGGATCTGACGAGAAGCTGATTGCACTCTTCCCAGTAGTTATGTAGCTCAGAAATTCCCTAGTGAAGAGGCGTTTACGGAATCCTGTAAAAGAAGGCCTTCCCACCGCCATTGGTTCAATATTCCCCAGACTCTTGGTTTGAAGTGCTTGTGCCATCTTGGAATACAGTGCGAATTTTGGCGTCTTGAAAAGTACCGGTGCTTGAGTAGCTCTTCCCACAAATACGCTATTCACTTCTTTTCTTGTATGCCATCTACTCTTCTGAGTTGTAATAGATTCGAGTATTCCAAGATCATCCAAGTAAGTTCCGAAAATTGCGTGAAAGACAACCTCTCCTAACAAAGCGGCAGCTCCTCCGGATTTCATTTTCAATGAGTACTCTTCTAACACAAGGTTATAATAATACATGGTATTCATTCCTAAAAAACTCCATTTGCGATTCTCACCCAAAGTAGTAGTGGACTTCCACATTTTTATCATAACCAATAGCGGCAAGTAGAATTTTTGAGTTGACCTAGCAGTAGTAAGGAGCAACAAATCACCTAACTCTTTGAGAAGACCTGCTACTGAACCTGGGGTCTTTGCATCTTTTAGGCATTGGGCAATCTCTTCAGCCATAGGCAGCATCTGAAGGCAATTTTTCAGAGACTTCATCAATTTCTCAGGATACCTATTTTCCAATGCCAGCAAGATACATTGAGTTAATGGTCCTAAACTTCTAATCAATCCTGTCCTGCGTTCTGGAGCAAATGTAATTCCCTGTAGCAGCGAAATGTGTTGATTTGTCAATCCATACTGTGATATAGTTTGCTCTAAAACCTCTTTTCTCTCCCCTGTTACAGTTCTCTTGATCCCCGACTTTACATCCTTCCTGACCTGGAATTTATTAACGCCTGATCTGACCTCATCAAACGAAGGCCGGAATAGAGTCATTAACTCAACTATAGGAGTAGCTACAAGAAAATCTGGGATAAGACCTCTTTCCTTTACTTTATTCACAATATTTTGAATTGGGATTTCCACTCCGGCTATTTTCCCTTTGTGTGCCAAATATCTAGTGTTGCCCACTTTATCCTTCTCTTCCTTCCTAAGACATGTATATACCGTCATTAACATTCCTGATATTTCGTTCGAGAGATCTAAATCTATTTGTTTATTTGTCTCATCATCTGTAACAATTTTAGTTAAAGCTGCACCTCCTTCTACTACTATGATCTCGGTTATCTTTAACAGAATTTCAATTTGCGCGTCTCTTTTTTCATTTAGTGCTGTGTCTACATCCATATTTTTGTCTGCCATGATCGCTTTATATACTGAATACTAAATAACGTTTGTCTGGGTTCCTAAGCTTTAATAATAAATGTATACTATCTGTTACTGCAAAAAAAAAAATATTAATAAAAATCCACCTTCCGTTGTTGTTTAGTGTGTGATTGGTTTGTAATGTTTCGGTCCACTACATTCAACAAGGAATGAAGAAACCTACAGTCTATTATTATTTTTTGACACGAAAATATGGTAATAGAAAAAAAAATTGGTGTTTAACTGAATATAAAGGTAATAATCGGGAACATTTTTTGCGCGATTTATCATCAATATTACGCCGCAAATATTAATTTATCATAATACAGAAAAAAAAAGGTTATTAACATTTTTTACCAATTTTTCAGGAATTTATTAATTTTTAAATAATTATTAAAATATCTAAATCACTAATTTTTTGTTGGATTTAGTCTCGAAGTTATTACTATAATTATGATTTATCTGTTACGCAAAAAAAAACTGCTATTATAAATTATTTCCATTTCGCCATACAACCGGACCGTAAAATGCTTAGACTACTAAAGGATCGTGTGTCTTGCTTCTGCTTAACCAAGTCAAGTCGTAATTTTAATTAAAACAAGTGTTTGAATTTATTCCTTATTTATTCTATGGATGACAGTATTTATACCTTATCTTACATATATTGTCTAATACATAATACCAGAATTGGACTAGGTGCTATTTTAACTCCAGATTGGTCACATCGGTGGTGGTTTCCCGCAAAACACAATCTAATCTATAGACCTTGAATGGGTGTTAGGTATCAAAAACATGCTTCCATTTTCGGGTTAAGTAAGCTTATAGTCAGTAATAATGGTTAACAATATTACGTTACATGAGTTTACAGACACAGCTTTTACATATAGGCTAATTGGAGACATTTCCAATCGAAACCGCACTTATTCTAACATTCACATCTCCGTATCAAATGGAAACTAATTTTCGATCTGTCAAGATCACTACTAGCCTTTACTTTCTTTCAGCTTCGAACACTTATTCTACTAATAAACATTTCTAGGAACAGTTGAAGTATTTGAATATTAACCCTTTATTTCGCAGAGATTGGTAACTTAAATTTTTTTTTTTTTTGTAAAAATTGGTTTAAAGGGTCATATTAACCCTCGGAAAAATAAAATAAAAAAAATTGTTTCTACAGTTTTTCAGAAAATTGACGTTCACTCTGACGAACACTGGCAATTTTGTGGAAACCAAAGTACTAAAATAATACCAAACACAGACACACATAAAAAAATCAATTTTATTAAACAAGATCTAGTGAGTACAAATAATTAGGTACTATTTAGTGTGGAAAGCTAAAAAACAGTTTCTGGGATTCTTTCCGGTCACGAAACACATGCGAAAGTCGCATTTTATGCAAAAAACGGTTGTATTTTTGGAGCAAAGACAACATCGTCCCTCTGTCTTTATTGAAGGGAAGTGCCCAACTTCATCGTATCTGACTGAATCAATAGGTCTTGGTCTGGACGGATTTTTAGTTTCACAGACATCATTTTTCGCACGTTCTGCTGATCGGTTAGTTTTAAGGAGCCCGTGATATATTTCAAGTCGAAAACTTTTCAAGGGAATGGCTCCTGAAGTTGCTTTTTTGTGGCGCCCTAAAATCCACGCATTATTAATGCAAATATCAAGCATTTGTACAAAAATTGGCATATACCACCGGCGACACTTGAACGGTATTTTGTACAGAGAGATAAGCATGTCGGCAAGGTCTACACCGCCCATGTGCTTATTATACTCTTTTACAACTTGAGGGCAATCTACGTTAACTTTTTGTTTGGCGTTTTTACAATAACGCTTTATCTTCTCAACGGGTTCAATGCCAGTAGAAGAGCTAACAAAAGTCACCACCTTATTGTCACACCATTTTACGATAGCTAGCTTTTGATCACTAACTACCTGTGCGTAGTTCCCGCGAGGTTTTTTTTTCATCACCTTGTCTGTGGGCAATACTTTTTCAGCACCTCTTATCCTGTTACCTCTAATTGTGCCTAACCCAAAGATTCCATAGTCTTGTCGTAAAACATAGAAGAGCTCCGGCGATGAAAAGAAATTGTCGCAATACACAGAGGCTGGCTTGTTTTTTATGCTTTTGCATAAAGCGATAACAATTTGCGCTCCAAATCCAATCGAAGCTTCTTTTTTCGTGAATTTATGAAAACGAAATGTGTCTTCACCACCGTACAAGACAAAATCATATATTATGCCTGAAACTCCAGCTCTGACATAATTCTTGAAGCCCCATTTGTTTGGCTTGTCCTTCATATATTGACGGCGGTTTCCCGCTTTTTTCCCCTTATAGGGCACCATCATCTCGTCAATACTGAATTTGTTCTCGCGTTCTTGAGCTAAGCAGTTAGCTCGAATTTTTTCCAGCAAAGGCCGAACTTTGTAGTACCTATCAGGGCTATCCAATGACGCGTCAGTAAAATGTAAGTATCGCCGTACTTGTTGAAAGCGTTTCAGTGTCATGATGTCCGCTACCATTGGATATCGAAATTTCTTGCTCCAGTAGTCACAATATGACGGCATGTCTACTATTCCCATAATTATGAGAATGGCCAAAAAGTCTCGCATTTCTTCCAATGTAACATTTATAGATCTTCCGCTTTTGTACAAGGCATAGGCGTTGGTCTGTTCAACTATATCTGTCAAAATATCTGGTGAGAAGAAAAGAAAAAACAGATCTAATGCTGAATCAATATCAGCGATGTCTTCATAGTCTTCATCGTTACTCTCAAAATGTGCAATGTGGTTGAAAACTGCCTTTTTCCATGCATAATTCAATGTAATTTTTTTCATTTTCTTCACTTTTTTTGTAGTAACAGTAGCATTTTTGCATTTTGATCTGGTGTTACGAGATTTTGCTTGAAGCACAGGCCTGGACGAAGATGGTGACGAATTTGACAACGGTGAAATGGGTAAGTTTTCTTCGCAGCAGATTTACGACGAGTAAAAGATTGGTTTGGTAATTCATCTTTTCTGGTGTCTTGCGATTCTTTATTTGTGGACACTGTTTGACGTCTCTGTCTCTTTGGTTTAGAAAAGCAAGATGAATCAGGTGTTGAAGGTCCAACAGAAGGCAAAGACGGCAAAGAAGATATGGATGGGATCATGTAATAATCAGGTTCAATATCTTGACTAGGACATATTTTTTCAAAAACAGGAGATAATGGTGGTATTTCCTCTGCAGCTTCGACCATTTGCTTCTTTTCCGGGTTTTGTGAAATCATATCCAGCACTTCAGAAGTTTTTGTTTGTGTTTCAATAACCTTTTTGTTTTCTGAGCAATCAATTTGCATTTTATTTGGTGTTTTAGATCGATTAGGTATTAATATCATTCTGTCAGATTCATGAAGGTTTATGGTGGGTATTTGTTTAGTTTTTTCTTGGACATCCACAGTTTCATTTATTTCAGGTGTGAGCCGGTGTGATTCAGACGTGTTATATTCATGATGATTTTTATCGTTGAAATTGGTGGGATTAGTACTAATATCATTATTGTTTCCCTCATCATCAAAATCGTCATCAGAATGTTCGTCAATATTTAAGTTGAAAAGAGAGGCACATATTGATGGTGCCGGTGATGAACTGTCGGAAGACACATGCAGTTCATTTTCACTATCAGACGTTCCACTTCCGTCTGAAGAAGCACCTCTTCTTGGCACAAGTGCAAGAATTCTATCGCTACGGCCAGGTATTTTTTGCTGTGAGGATGCAAAATAAAAGAAAGTAAGCAAAAGCACACACACACACACACCAAGCAAAGAAATAGGTAGGAATAGGAAGTATGTATATTGGACAATTAGGCAATGCTTTTTACGTTAAGGTATCGCATTCATATGAGAAAAATACATGTTAATCGCCAAATATGTGTATATTTTGTTTACCTTTGACGTAATAATTTGGCGGTACAGTCGAGTTCATTAATATGTGAACGTTTAAAACTTAAAGGTAAAAAAAACATAGTAAACTGCAGTTAAGTATTTTTTTGACATAACAATGTTTGCCACATGGATCGTGCAACAACAGAAAATCGAAAGTGTTGTTATTGTTTACCACACCAAAATATGCAAGTAACATGCTCATTCACCGCATTCTTGGCAGTGTCCGGCACGCCGAACATGCGTAAATAAATCTCATTCAGCGGTAACCTGGCCGTGTTCACCACACCGAACATGTAAGGAAGCTATTCATTCACCGCGTCTATGGCAGCGTTCGGCACGCCGAACATGCATTTGTTTGTGCTATTGTCATTTATTTATGACATAAATTAGACTAAAAACTTCGTGAATTAGGTTTATCGACTCTTTCGCTACAAATCAATACAGCATTTATGAATCTATAGAAAGAAAAAACATTTAAAATGTAATAAATACCTTAGTGATCGCTCGTGATTGCCGCTTCGACGCCATCTTGCGTACACTACTGTCAGATTAGTGTTGCCACAGTAATAACTTTGATTTCTACCGTATTACAGAAAACAAAACTACCATTTTTGTTCAAAATATTATAGAAAAATACATAACTATGCACATTACATTTTTTCAAAAAGTATGTTCGTCACGCCGAACATTGTCAAATTAAGGGTTAACGAACTTGACAAGTGCGGAGCTTATTCGATAATAGAGGTTATAAGTTCATTGATTATTAGATTACAAAAATATTTCGACGGAGACGATAAGGTTCCACCATACATTATAAGGAAAAATAATTCTACTAAAATAATCATGACTCTTTTTTTAAATAGAACGAAAATAAAATAGATTTTAGAGTCACATACATTTTTCTAAAATATGAATAACGTCATCACTCCGATATCGAAAGTCCTGCTATGATGATTAGAAGTTTGCAATTTTGCTACCAGTTACACGAATTCAGATTGTCACATTCTATACGCTTATAAATTAAGACATTTGGACACATTTTCAATTGACTTCACGTACAGCAGCACTTATGTTAACACTTATTTTTTCACTTTCACATAAAAGCTAATAATTTGTGTATCACTGCTATTTGATCGTCGTTCGGAGCACGATACATATAACCTCCCTCCACGAACTTTTGGCTGTAGTAGATTGAAAACTCAGTTTCTTCGTATGCTCTCCTCTCTCTTCTGCTCAATGCTCTCCTTCTAACGAATTCTCTGTCAATGCTGTTTCGTCTCAATTCCACAATCAATATATTTTCTTCCGTCTGGCGGTTGCGAAAAAAGTTTATTGCGTTGATCACTGGCACGACCCATAATATCACGATTACCATTGTCATGAGTATTATCATGATGTATGTCTTCATTGTAGTATTTCCGCATGCTTCGGGTTACCGAGAGTGCCAAGATGATACGATCATAATTGAAGGTGATTCTGAGGATTCCACATTCCTACACTCCGAACGCTCTATTTCACTGATACAACCAAGAGAGTACATAACTTGCCGTGACGGTAAGACGTAATTGAATGAAGTAGAATACAATGGGGTTCTTTTCCTAAGCCGACTCTTCAAAATATAACACGCTTAGCGTTTACATTATTTTCTTATATGGTATTAACAACGATTCCTGATAACGGTCGACATACATTAATATTAATGAGCTAAAACGATAACAGAGGTTATGGGTTCATAAGTATTTATGTTACAAAAACATTTCAACGGAAACGATAAGGTTGAACCACATAATACAAGGACAAATAATTCTACTAAAATGATAATGATTCATTGTTTGAATAGAACAATGACTTTGCCACATGTACGAACAGTCTTACTATCATAAAAAAAGGTTTACAGATTCACTACTAGTTACACAAGTTTATGCTTGTACATTAAATACGTTAATAAATACAGCTTATAGATGTAGCCTAATTAGAGACATTTTCAATTGTCTTAACGTAGAGCCGCACTTATGTTAACACGAACTTTTTATCTTCATATATAAATCAATGTTTGAACTGTCACTATCACTGCTATGAGATGGTTTTCCTGTACAATGTACGTTGAAACTCTTATTACAAACTTGTCCTTTGTGGAAAATGAAAGAGCAGCCCATTGATACAGGTTCAAGGGTTCTTCGATCAAATAAAATTTCTCCAATGGACAGCAAAATGTTGCAATCCCACGTTCAATGCCTGATTTCCTGTCAGGTCGTTGCGACGAGAGTTCATGACGTCGATCACCAACACGACCGATAACATCGACAACGCAACTGACAAAAATACGATCAAGATATATTCCATAATTTTACGTTTTCCACACAGTCCTTGATTCTCCATATTTATGAAAACCATATTTTTACACAGCGCAAAGAGAACACAACTTGCCGCTACGGGTGGCGGTAAATGAATGAGCTGACTATTGAGCTCCTCTTCTATGTATCATGTCAGTGGTAATGACGTGTTCAAAGTTACCATTCTTCGAATACTGATAAGGGGCGCTGCGAACGTTTTTATGTGCCTGCATTATCGAGCAATGCATGCAGCTGTTGTCAATATCAGGGGCTATGAGTTTATAGTTTATCAGGTTATAAAGGTAACAGTATGAGCGCGTATTAGAGATTTGTTCATAAATATTTACAATTATAAGATATTTGATATAAATATCAAATATTTGTTCACAACTTAAAGACGGGATCAAAAAAGCTTATAGAATTTACATGAAACTCACGATAAAGTCATCCTTCGATGCATGTTTGTGACGAATTTAATTATTCGTTAAATTCCATAATAAAACTTTACGAAACGTTACAACAATTACCGTAGAATAAACTAATTCCTACAGAAAATTATTTCAACGATGTGTTTAGCTTGATTAAATTGTTTTATGAGTTATTTTATCGAAGCTACAGACATTTAAGGATGTACGAGCGAGCCTATGGTTAAATTAAAAACCATAGTACCATATCAAAACTATAATACCTTATATACCAATAAGTTTTTATAGAAACTGATAGTAAGTACTCCTACAGAATCTTACAAGACCGCGTGAGAAGTTAAAAAAAATGTTTACCAATAAGTTCGTATAAAATCTAATAGTAAGTACTCTTATAGAATCTTCCAAAACTGGCCGAGAGAATAAAAGATAACATCTACCGATATGTTCTCATTTAAACTCATAACATTCATCTAATTTATTCTTACAAATACTTATACAACTCGCAAAAAATTTCTTGACACATGAATTTGGATTTATTCTTATTAACTGTTTATAATAAATTGTTTGCTCTTCTGATAGACCTAATACTTTCTTGAAACTCCTTTTAGAATATCTATGAGAATCTATTGGATATTATACGTTTTGATCAGATTATTTTACCTGGGTCTTTGAGTTAAGAGCCAGTGAAGTGAAAAACTACATTGATCAAACAATGAATAAGATTCAAATGTACTGTTGTGTACAAGTATGATATAATTCCGAGTTAAAATAATATTTCTATTCAAAATACTTCTGCTCATCAAGTTTTCTTCTATTTTTCATTCGATATCTCATTTATCTAAATCTAGTGTTCAGTAAAGTTATTCAATAAAAAGACGTAGGATCTGTTCGTAAATAAAACGCATCATCCTAATTAAAGTTTATTAAAATTTTGCAAAGTTTTATCGAATTAAAGTGAGGTGTCTATATTATCTTACACAAGAGATGTCGAGTTCGCTGCTATCGGGTAAATGTACTTCTTTTTGACGGCTATGTTCTTCGACGGATTCACCTTCTCGATCCCAACGGCATACATTGCTTGATATCCCATGCCGTTTCCTTCACTCATGCCTAAGGGAAGAACGTTCAAATTATGTCAAAAAAAGTAAAGTCATAAAATAAAAATAAAGTTCAAATTACTACAAACTCACTCGAACCAGATGAAATAGCATTATATCCTTGTGATGACGCCAACAGCAATGCGATTTGCTGTTTGAGAAAACCATTTTCTTCCTGCAAGAATTCACATTTCCTTATTGCCGATTCATATTTAGTCTGGATATCAGTGTAAAAAGCTTCTCTGATAATACTCTGGAAACAAAATGGATATAATTAGTTTTTCGACTTGTTAGTCTATGAAATCTTTTTGGAAGGGATTTTATTTTCACGTGAAGCGTTCTAGCATTTATCGTCATCAGTAGGAGAGGTGTTAAGAAGAAAAGGAGGAAGATAACGTCGCCAACATGCACAAACCCGGATTCCCCAGTTACGCGCCGGATACTTTACCATAGTTATTGTGGTAGATTAGATAGATAGACTTTCGGAGTCTCTACTATAGTACATATCGCAACTCCGCTATGTCGCACCTATTCCTAGTTTTGACTTCAAATCACAATAATCTATTTATGGATATGATTGAGGTATATTTACCTTGTCCGGAAAAGTGCTGAATATGTCAGGTCGACAGTATATCGGTTTCTTCTTTAGGTCGTCATGAAAAGCTTCCGCATCGTCTGAAACGGTGAGTAACGTTAAACAAAGAAGCTACCAAATTGCGTTTCTGAAGGTACAGAGAAACAAAGATACGCATAATAACTCATGAAAACCACTTACTTGTTACGAGCAGGATAATACCCTCCGTATATCCTTGGTCCTTGTCAGTGTATGCAAATTTTTGTCTGTTTATATTCCATTGCACACCCGATATGGAACCCTCAAAGTCTACCGTAAATTGTTTTAACATTTTTCCATCAAAAGTTGCAATATAAGCCCACATTGTTCTGATAGTTAAATTCTGTTGAAAAATATTTTAATCAGTCAGCGCAGGACTGCTCTAGAGACTGGTCTCGAGTGAACTGTCCGATAAATTACAATATCGAAAAGGATATTGGTCATTACATGATGGACTTTAACCAAGATAAGTTTATTTGCTTTTTATAATGATATTTATAATTGCCTTATGCTTATGCGCTTGTAAAGAATCTTATATGCAAGGAAGATCATATGTGGTATTGATATCTAAATATGAACAGGTTTCTCATGACAATAGTAAAGAAAATGAATGACACGATCGAAATATCACCTCTACAAATGTATGATCAAAAATAAAACATTTTCAATAATATTCGTCTCGGCATGCAAACTGTAAATATCCAGAAGAAGCGCTTTCTTTTCTTACTAAACCTATTGATAAAATCTTCTGAAAAGCATTTGAAAAATTCGTGTTTAAACAGAATATTTACGTTTACTAAATTCAAGTTTGATTTTGTATAGGATCAAAGCTTAAGAATAAGCAGCCGGTGGGATAAGTAAGAACGCAACCGACTCTAGTTAACAGAGTAAAGCGTTCGAAACCATGTGCAGTACATACAACTGGCGCTCTTGTACCGATAAAGTTTTTTTCCGGAGTTCTCCTTCACATCTTAGCAAACGCAGTACAGTGGGTTGAAGTGAGAGGACGGAGAACCTAGGGACGCTCGTTCTATCTAATATCTTCTCTACTAGAATAAGTTAAAGTTAAGATGTTAAGTTTGTGACAGAGAATGTATGCGATATATCGGTAGTATTGGGATAAAATGTACTTCAACAACGTTTGAAATATGAAAACTGGAGTTTGTAAAAGCCTTTAAAGCGATGACTTTAAAGAAATAATTAATACTAATAAGAGCCTGTTCAAAGATATAATACAAATAACTCCCGCAAAATAACTCGAAACTGATTGAATAATTGATGAAGTTAAAGATTTTAGCGATGGCCGAAATGATGACACATTTGTATTATATCTTTGAACAGGCTCTTATTAGTATTAATTATTTCTTTAAAGTCATCGCTTTAAAAGCTTTTACAAACTCCAGTTTTCATATTTCAAACGTTGTAGAAGTACATGGTATCCCAATACTACCGATATATCGCATACATTCTCTGTCACAAACTTAACATCTTAAACTCCCGCAAAATAACTCGAAACTGATTGAATAATTGATGAAGTTAAAGATTTTAGCGATGGCCGAAATGATGACACTGTGCTGATCAAAAATAACTACAGATGTTTGAATATTTATAAGCCCGAGCTATGGTAATCAAAGAACAAGGATTGGTAAGAAAGAACGTTCACTCAATAAACATAAATATCACACGATTAGCAAATCAATCAAAGCAAAACATGAATAATGTGAATGAACTAATTGATGTCTTCGTCCATATTTACTTTTCACTAGTTTCAATCAAAAAGATTATTCTAATAGCTTATCTCATATTGTATTAGATGATAAAACAAATTGAATCCAATCTGATGTTTAATTCTTTTAAAAGTTGGTTCCCCATCTCACAAAATGATTACTAATATCCTTGAGAAGTTGTTAGAAACATTGTCGGACACCGACTTAGAGCTTTTAATAGCTGATAGCAATCGGATACAATGCTGTATACAGATATATACAACCGTATCCAATCGAATATAGTGTAAAAGTGATCTAATTAGTATCATATATAGTGCTATATAATCGTGTATGATCATATATAATTATATATGGTCATATCCAATCATTTTTTATCGGGACGTCAATATTCTACGAGACGCACGTGCATTACGTTGACGCGGCATTTTTCATTTTTGTTAAGATTTGTAAGATTTTCATGGCATTGATATGTTACCAACATTAATCGATCTTCAATTTTTTTGGGCCCCAGAGAATTTGTTATTAGGTATTGAAATAGTGACTAAGAGCGACAATGTCCCTAAATGTACACGCTCCCTAGATGCACAACATTTCATCCTCCAAGTTTTCGTTCCTTCCACATAAAATCATGTAGGCCAAACTACGCGCGGCCGTTCGTGCGCTATTTTTAAACTTTTTACTACTGAAATCATTTCTAAATATATTTTGTATGCTACACAGTGTTCCGCCGTGAAACAGAATATCTAATTCAATGATAATAGCTATAAAATAAGAAAAATAGCATCGTGGAAGAACGTAGCGATTAAGTGCACTTAGAGAACAACCCTGTCTAGCTGTGCATTTAGGAGACTTTGACTGCATTTAGAGTAGAAGGTATGATAAAAATGTATACAAACGAGAGAGTTCAAATATTTTTATTTAGAAAAACATATAAATTACAAATAGTAACTAACAGTAACAGTAATAAACAGTTACTTAATGTAACGCTTAAAAGTAAAATATCCACAACTGAAACCTTTTCGGTGGCGTTGTGCTGGGACATAGAAAGTTTTTAAAACAAGTGATCATACTCGTTATGATTGCAGAAAATCATAGAGCCATTTGCATATTGAGATTGTTCTAAATAAGTATTATGGTTCTTATTATTATTAATGATTATATTACTTATAGACTAAAACACGAGATTAGTATGGGTTATTTACGTGACGAGTATCGTGCAAAGCAGTCTTAATGTACGCTATGTATTCATATATTAGAAAATGACATAACCTGCAGAGAGTGTTTTTGACTAGTATTACGATTCTTATTATTATTATTAATTATATTACTTATATTTTTTTAGACGTGTTTGCAGCATATACTTTATAATGGCTGAGAGATGGACGGTGCTGATAATGAAAATATTCTAAAATGTATCAAATGGTAAAGACAAGTACTGTCAGCAACGAACGGGTAATAGAGGTATAATGATATATAAAAAGATCTAATAAGGTACGGTTGCCAAGACTTGGACGTAAACATAACTGGAAAGAATATATCGATTAAAATATGAATTAATTTGAGTCATCAGATTCATCAGAAGATATATACAAACGAGACAATGAGATTCTGAGAGTATCAATAAACTCATTTTCTAGTTCCATACGTTTAAGATGTTTATCCAAGCCTAAATAAATCCCATACTGTATCGAATCTTTCCAGTTTTTTTTATAGCATTTGAGAATGAATTCTGTAAGTGGTTTAAATTCTTTCATAACGGCGATCTTCCGTTCATATCGACCGTTTCGATATCTACACCGAGGCTGAACAGTAGTTTGACCGCCTCAAGATGACCGTTTTCGACCGCAACATGGAGTGGCGTCTGACCTACAGGACAAAATGGAAAATAATTTAATGAAGAGTAAAAAAAAACATACCAATACAATAAAGATGCCATAATAAAAAAGGTAACTAACCTAGATGATTACGGGCATGTAGGCCCGATAAAAGGTTCGGCAGCATCGCAAAACGGGTGACTATTCTTACTTCGTCCGTATTAAAAGACGTAGTAAGAGCTCTAATTATGCCGACGTTTCCTGTCCTACAAGCTTCATGCAGGGCAATCCAACCCGAGTGATTCCTTATCAATGGGTTTGCTCCTGCAATCATGAGCCGTCGGACAATTTCTGGGGACGACGACATTGCAGCTAAGTGCAGAGCAGTCATTCCGTCTTAATTTTGTATATCCAGCAAAGCTGGATGAGCCGTTATTCTAATCAATTTCTTTATTCTTGCTGTGCTCTCGGGCCAATGTGCTACTAATACATGTAGCGGTCTGGAAAAACAAAATCATCTGTCATAAATGCACATTGCTCACTGCAACAAAAATTAATCGAAAGGTACGCATGCAATTGAGTGGTACGCCTAAAAAAGGCAAAACAATGGGCACTCGTTAACCTTAGTAGGACATGGTAATCCTTAAAACAATTTTTGACGCAGATGCACCATAGTAATTTTATGGGGTTTCAACGATTTCTCCGTTGTGAGCCATTTATTTATAGGAATCATGTTCCCGAAATTGCAAGTGAGAAAGAAAAGTTTGGAGTGACCCCCTTGCAGAGTCGGTTTTTCAGAGGTATTGAGAGCTCCGCTTCAGTACATGCACATTTTGTCAATATTTTTGAGTTCGAAAACATGCGCTAACACTAAGCGATATATCGAAGAGTTGGGTTATGCTCTTAAGACATAATCTATATAAAAAAATGGCTAAAAACGGTAAAATGTTCGAACCCCCCTAATATTTTTCTAGTGTTTTTGCGTCAACAACCCCTCGAGGGATTCTTATGTCTAACGGATGTAAACACTGAAAAAATATTTGGACCGGTTCGAATTATCCTAATTATGTAATAAGATCTTCATAAGAGGTTAAAAAAGTCAATAATACTCACGTGTCCCCATCCTTGTCCTGCTTATAACAGCTCAGCCACGAAAAAAGATTCACTTTTCCCGAGGTAGATGTTTTTTGAATAGTTTCAGACATTGTTTTTTCCATGTTTTATTTAAAAATATAGGAGAAACAAAAATGAATAAATTATCACTAACATAACACTGTTGTAAGTGCAACGACGGACGCAGCACGAGTGCCGTATAACAAAACTCGGCGCTCCAGTGAGTGTTTTGATTGGGATAACGTGACCTCGATGACGAACCTGGATTTTCCCGAGCGCTATGGCGACGATCAATAACGAGATAGTTCTGTCTGACCTTTGTATACATACATTTAGATAACGTTGTTTACTTGTCATCCAAGTACAGACGAAGCCCGTTAATGTTATATACATTAAACATTCCCGATTATTATAGTTGACAGGATAAATCCAATATAGTCACTCAATCTTTCTCCCACTCCGATTTTCTAATGGCCGATCAAATGTCATCTTAGTAGCGCGTACTTTAAAATTTCGTTTTTGCCGAAATATATGATAATATGACAGGTTCGTTATCCCCGTTTTCGGTTTTACCGCATCAGAATGCGCGAAAAACTCATGGGACAATGTTAATGTAAAAATGTGAGGTGGACCACTCTTAGTGGTTTTTATTCCAAAACGTAAAAAAATGTAATCTTATCGTGAAAATGTTATTCAGAAAAAAAATGATTATTTTTGTTTGCTGCCGAACACTATTTACCGATGCATATTGCAATACGCACATGATTAGTAACATTGGTATGCGGTACAAATGTTCGTTACGCCAGTCGAACGGTAGACGAGTAAGCGATTACTTGTGAGGAGTGTTTGTGATCAATTCATAATTATAATTCAAGTGAAGTGTTGACATCTAAAGTTGTTTCATTCCGAAATCCTCAAATTACGACGACAGCAGTGGAGTGACGTTTCAACTTCAGAAGCGGGGATAAAATCACAGGCCCACTTGGAGGTATGTAACCGTTAAATTGGTGGATTTTTTCTCTTTCTTTTAATCGTTTGATTTAGTACCGAAAAAGTTAATAAATTCATATTAATCGATTTCCTTACTATATGCTACAGAACAGTACAGTAAACCGACTTACTTACTTAGTGAATTGAATATAAAACCGTGGGTAATTTAATTAGGTTGTAACCGAATAATGTCAAAAATTTTATAATTATATCACTGCTATATTACTTACACTATACTCCTAGTTCACACATACGGGAACGAAATCGGGAATAGAAAAGAGTCTGATTCTTTCAACATCATAGAGTATAACTCGATGGCATGTATCAGTCGTGTAGGCCGCAGAACCGTCCATGGGTGGTAGCAATGCTACTGCCGTTTTCAGGTCGAAACTGTCACCTGACGCCATTTTGTCGTCCTCTTTGTCTTGTTCGTATGTCGTTAAAATTTTACTTTAAATTTCCTCTATTTTCGTGAAATAAGACTGGATTAACTCACTGTCCTTTACAGATATTTCTGATTTATCTAGCTTAGCACTAAATTCCTCTATATATTGCTCGTACTGACTATACAATTTTTTTACTTGCTGGAGTTTACTCTGTCCGTTTGCCTCTTTTCGGCGTTTTGGTCCTAATTTTCTGATTTCTTCTTGCAAAGATCTTAACTGGTCAAATAGTTTTTGAATATTGATCATATTTTTATTTACATAAGATGTAATTAAGTCGAGCTACGAACTTGATTTTAAATATGCAAAAGTTCACACCATAAATAAATTTGTGTTCAACGCGGTAGCGCTGAAGTACCTGTAGTGTGTTGCGGTAGCTGTAGGGCCTCGGTGGTGGGGTAGCGGCGGCGTGGCTGGTGCTGGTGAAGCACTGCTGGTGATGCGCTGCCGGTGATCTTGCTAGACGCTCTGCTACGCTCTGTTCGCGTTGCGCAGCATAGCTGTTACGGCTTGTCGTTCAATCTTGCGTGTTAGACACTTGTGTATCTTTTTCCAGATGGCGTACATGAGAATGACGCATATAATTATGAGGACAGCTGTGTTTGTGCTGCTGTCTGCCTGTTTGGCGCTGGCGTTGTTCGAAGCTCCGTTCTGTGCGATAATTACTTCTTCTTTACGGTCTTCTTTTGTGCATTGTCCTCCCATGGTCTGTATGCTCACGTAACAGCTGGTGCTGGCTCTGGCTGGCGCGGTGGAGCTGGTTGGCTAGGCGGCGTCTTCGGGCTGGTGCGGATCTAGGCTGGCTGGAGCAGCCTGACTGGCAATGGTCGCCATGCGGTATAGGACGTAGGGACGATAGTAACAACTCGAGGTCTAGGTAATAACTGATTTATTCATAGAAAATACTTCCCTTTTATAGTCATACATTTCTTTGTTGCATAAATATAGTGCAATGCGTGCAAGGTCAATAGGTCCAAAGTACGAGGCTGTTAGGTAGGTAGGTGTAAGGAATGCGAAGCATTTCCTTTGTGTTGATTACTTGGAATTTATATAAATAATAATACGGAAAATAGGTGACTGTTTTCCGACAGCTGTTAGCAGCTGTGAGCCTCACTTCAATATACTTATTATTCGAAACTTTATTATAACTATTGATTTCAAGCTTTTCCGTATTTTCACATTTTAAATTTGTAGTTTTAAGAAATTGCCATCCTCAACAGAGCTCATGTTAAAACTGTACCTAACTTTTAGATCTTATTATACTAACATGAAACGCAATAAACGATTGAATTGAATTGAATTGAATTGAAAAATAACACAGGTAAATAGCAAATACAATACAAGTATCAATAATATCAAGTCTTGTCCGTTTCACTGCTTTACCGAAAATGTCGCTGTGCGCGTGAGCCGCGCGTATGTGATGCGCGCTGGTATGATAATTTGAGGAGCTTGCGATGCTCCGCACAGTACCTATATACTTGTTCCGTAAGGAGATATAAATTTCTCGCACGGTCTGTCAAATGTGGTGGCTGAACATAACTTATAGTCTATTTAAGCTTGTCCAGCGTTTGGTTAAAAAGTGCGAGAAACATGATGGCATTAGAATGTTGTGGGAAAAAACGATGTCAAAGCGACTTGTGCTGAAGGTGAAGGTAGATGTAAAATTATCATTAGCGAACGATTAATGTAACACTAATTAGCCAATTTATCCTGTTTTGTTCCCTTTTTTTTCCATGTGCGCAGAAATGTAACTTGAACTTGATCTTTTACCGTGTCATTTTTCACAAAACGTCTTATGGTAGTAATCTAAGTGTTTTTTTTCTTCTCATTTGGGTGTATAGTTTATCGCTGGCTATGGAATGTGTGTTTTCTTAAAATGCGTTGGTTAAATTTAGACATTTGCGATAGTTGTCAAATTGAATTCTTCTGACTGCGCTGCTGTGACTCCTTTACTTTTTTTGACACATGTGACTTTGTTGTTTACATGTTCATCAATATGAACATCAAGTTCTTGATTTATTTGATTTTGTTTCTTATTGGAGATCCTTTCATGATGACACTTCCATGCGTTCCATAAAACCGTTCTCGTTTCTTCCGATGCTCCATTCAATAGATACAGGGTTCGATATTTTGGCAGGCCAAAAAATTGCTAAAACAGGTAGAAAATTATAATTATGTTTCGGTTTATTTAGTTGAAACCTAACTCTAACTTATTCTGCGTTTTCAGTCGTCTTGCAATGCCACTGACCGTTCTAATTTATACCATATATTTAAATGTACATATCATGTTTTTTAAACAATGACGTCACACTGGTCGCTTGCACTATTTTGTTCTACCAAGCACAAACTATATTCAATTTTGCTGAGAATACACCACAAGCTTAGAGTCATGCCATCAATTTATATCTACAGAAATATCTTATTTTAAACACTGGGGTTAAAAATGGCTATTTTCATAAATATATACTTTCTTAACCAAATTATGTCGTTAGGATTAAAACAAGTAAAAATCAAATGATAAATACCGCCCCATACTTGTATTATACTCGTATTATTGACAAAAAACTATGGATTATAGACTTACAAAATACATTTTATTTAGGAACCAGATAACTAACCTTGAAAAATTTTAGGCGTTCATCTTTCTACTCATATCAATTGTCCCTGGTCTACCCTTCGTTATGTAAACTTTTTTTAGTTAACTAAAAAGGAACAAATTTACTTGGAGTGATTATTAAGAAAAAAAAACAATTCAATTACAAATTAGCATTTTTAATAAAGTAATTATTTTTGCTTTTTTTAATATTTAATTTATTTTCTTACTAATACGACTAAAGTGAAAGTTTGGAAGCCTGGGGAAATTTTTGCCCATAAATTTCGAACTCACTCACAGAATTTCACGAGAATCGGTTGAGAGATACGACCTATAGAGGGAACAGCTGAACAGCCGGACATACGAGAGCATATTTGCCCAAAAAGGAGATCGCAAACCGGCACACTAAACTACCTCGTCACTAACCGGCGCTACGACACTATTTCATTGATAAAACTACAATGAAACAACAAGATTCATCTTTAACCTCAGATGATCTCAGATCTTCTTTCTATGATCTGAGGCTATAACTAAGTAGGTACTTTTGTTAAGTGAACCCTAAAAAAAATCTGTCTTAGAACCTACCTAAGTACCTACTTTTGTACGGTCTACAGTAGGTATTTTAAAAACATAGAATTATAATTTCAATATATGACTGTTTTTTTAATCAACTTAATTGAATTTTAACTATTTTAAACAACTGATAATTGATCGTACGCGTTAGATCGTGTCGCAAAACACTGAAATCGCGGCGCGCCGGTTCGTGCAGTGCCTACTTAGACATATTTATACTTATACCTACGCGGCGAGCGGGCGGACGGCGCGGTGCCCCGCTGCATGCAACCGGCCAATCACGTTTGCTCTGCGGCTCGCGCGCGGCACTTTTAAACCTACTTTAACAGGTGTTTGTAAAAAAATTAGTTGCAAAGTATTTTATCAGGCGATTCGTACATCATTCAACGAAAGAGTGCCGATGATGAAAATCCCAAAACTTACTGATCAATTTGCAATTTTTGAAATTGTTAAATAATATTAACCATTATTTGGTTTACTAATATAAAATTATAAATGATATTAGCATTTGAAACCAAATCTTTTTTTTATTTTTTTATTATTACAATAATAATTGAAGGAACAAAAAATCACACAATGATGCAAGTAAAATGATTTAAATTTAAATACATATGTTTTAGTTGGTCTGCCCAAAGAAGAACGCCCCTGTTTCCTCTGGAACCGTTTTTGAATCCACTAAAAGCCCCTCTTTCAGCTCCATCCATGCCTTAGTGCCTGATTTCTCAATCTTGTTTTGAGCTCTTTCGTTAAAGACATTGTCTTTTAGCTTCTTGAGTGCGAATTGCAGCTGGATAGGATCTGACGAGAAGCTGATTGCACTCTTCCCAGTAGTTATGTAGCTCAGAAATTCCCTAGTGAAGAGGCGTTTACGGAATCCTGTAAAAGAAGGCCTTCCCACCGCCATTGGTTCAATATTCCCCAGACTCTTGGTTTGAAGTGCTTGTGCCATCTTGGAATACAGTGCGAATTTTGGCGTCTTGAAAAGTACCGGTGCTTGAGTAGCTCTTCCCACAAATACGCTATTCACTTCTTTTCTTGTATGCCATCTACTCTTCTGAGTTGTAATAGATTCGAGTATTCCAAGATCATCCAAGTAAGTTCCGAAAATTGCGTGAAAGACAACCTCTCCTAACAAAGCGGCAGCTCCTCCGGATTTCATTTTCAATGAGTACTCTTCTAACACAAGGTTATAATAATACATGGTATTCATTCCTAAAAAACTCCATTTGCGATTCTCACCCAAAGTAGTAGTGGACTTCCACATTTTTATCATAACCAATAGCGGCAAGTAGAATTTTTGAGTTGACCTAGCAGTAGTAAGGAGCAACAAATCACCTAACTCTTTGAGAAGACCTGCTACTGAACCTGGGGTCTTTGCATCTTTTAGGCATTGGGCAATCTCTTCAGCCATAGGCAGCATCTGAAGGCAATTTTTCAGAGACTTCATCAATTTCTCAGGATACCTATTTTCCAATGCCAGCAAGATACATTGAGTTAATGGTCCTAAACTTCTAATCAATCCTGTCCTGCGTTCTGGAGCAAATGTAATTCCCTGTAGCAGCGAAATGTGTTGATTTGTCAATCCATACTGTGATATAGTTTGCTCTAAAACCTCTTTTCTCTCCCCTGTTACAGTTCTCTTGATCCCCGACTTTACATCCTTCCTGACCTGGAATTTATTAACGCCTGATCTGACCTCATCAAACGAAGGCCGGAATAGAGTCATTAACTCAACTATAGGAGTAGCTACAAGAAAATCTGGGATAAGACCTCTTTCCTTTACTTTATTCACAATATTTTGAATTGGGATTTCCACTCCGGCTATTTTCCCTTTGTGTGCCAAATATCTAGTGTTGCCCACTTTATCCTTCTCTTCCTTCCTAAGACATGTATATACCGTCATTAACATTCCTGATATTTCGTTCGAGAGATCTAAATCTATTTGTTTATTTGTCTCATCATCTGTAACAATTTTAGTTAAAGCTGCACCTCCTTCTACTACTATGATCTCGGTTATCTTTAACAGAATTTCAATTTGCGCGTCTCTTTTTTCATTTAGTGCTGTGTCTACATCCATATTTTTGTCTGCCATGATCGCTTTATATACTGAATACTAAATAACGTTTGTCTGGGTTCCTAAGCTTTAATAATAAATGTATACTATCTGTTACTGCAAAAAAAAATTATTAATAAAAATCCACCTTCCGTTGTTGTTTAGTGTGTGATTGGTTTGTAATGTTTCGGTCCACTACATTCAACAAGGAATGAAGAAACCTACAGTCTATTATTATTTTTTGACACGAAAATATGGTAATAGAAAAAAAAATTGGTGTTTAACTGAATATAAAGGTAATAATCGGGAACATTTTTTGCGCGATTTATCATCAATATTACGCCGCAAATATTAATTTATCATAATACAGAAAAAAAAAAGGTTATTAACATTTTTTACCAATTTTTCAGGAATTTATTAATTTTTAAATAATTATTAAAATATCTAAATCACTAATTTTTTGTTGGATTTAGTCTCGAAGTTATTACTATAATTATGATTTATCTGTTACGCAAAAAAAAACTGCTATTATAAATTATTTCCATTTCGCCATACAACCGGACCGTAAAATGCTTAGACTACTAAAGGATCGTGTGTCTTGCTTCTGCTTAACCAAGTCAAGTCGTAATTTTAATTAAAACAAGTGTTTGAATTTATTCCTTATTTATTCTATGGATGACAGTATTTATACCTTATCTTACATATATTGTCTAATACATAATACCAGAATTGGACTAGGTGCTATTTTAACTCCAGATTGGTCACATCGGTGGTGGTTTCCCGCAAAACACAATCTAATCTATAGACCTTGAATGGGTGTTAGGTATCAAAAACATGCTTCCATTTTCGGGTTAAGTAAGCTTATAGTCAGTAATAATGGTTAACAATATTACGTTACATGAGTTTACAGACACAGCTTTTACATATAGGCTAATTGGAGACATTTCCAATCGAAACCGCACTTATTCTAACATTCACATCTCCGTATCAAATGGAAACTAATTTTCGATCTGTCAAGATCACTACTAGCCTTTACTTTCTTTCAGCTTCGAACACTTATTCTACTAATAAACATTTCTAGGAACAGTTGAAGTATTTGAATATTAACCCTTTATTTGGCAGAGATTGGTAACTTAAATGATATAATTCCGAGTTAAAATAATATTTCTATTCAAAATACTTCTGCTCATCAAGTTTTCTTCTATTTTTCATTCGATATCTCATTTATCTAAATCTAGTGTTCAGTAAAGTTATTCAATAAAAAGACGTAGGATCTGTTCGTAAATAAAACGCATCATCCTAATTAAAGTTTATTAAAATTTTGCAAAGTTTTATCGAATTAAAGTGAGGTGTCTATATTATCTTACACAAGAGATGTCGAGTTCGCTGCTATCGGGTAAATGTACTTCTTTTTGACGGCTATGTTCTTCGACGGATTCACCTTCTCGATCCCAACGGCATACATTGCTTGATATCCCATGCCGTTTCCTTCACTCATGCCTAAGGGAAGAACGTTCAAATTATGTCAAAAAAAGTAAAGTCATAAAATAAAAATAAAGTTCAAATTACTACAAACTCACTCGAACCAGATGAAATAGCATTATATCCTTGTGATGACGCCAACAGCAATGCGATTTGCTGTTTGAGAAAACCATTTTCTTCCTGCAAGAATTCACATTTCCTTATTGCCGATTCATATTTAGTCTGGATATCAGTGTAAAAAGCTTCTCTGATAATACTCTGGAAACAAAATGGATATAATTAGTTTTTCGACTTGTTAGTCTATGAAATCTTTTTGGAAGGGATTTTATTTTCACGTGAAGCGTTCTAGCATTTATCGTCATCAGTAGGAGAGGTGTTAAGAAGAAAAGGAGGAAGATAACGTCGCCAACATGCACAAACCCGGATTCCCCAGTTACGCGCCGGATACTTTACCATAGTTATTGTGGTAGATTAGATAGATAGACTTTCGGAGTCTCTACTATAGTACATATCGCAACTCCGCTATGTCGCACCTATTCCTAGTTTTGACTTCAAATCACAATAATCTATTTATGGATATGATTGAGGTATATTTACCTTGTCCGGAAAAGTGCTGAATATGTCAGGTCGACAGTATATCGGTTTCTTCTTTAGGTCGTCATGAAAAGCTTCCGCATCGTCTGAAACGGTGAGTAACGTTAAACAAAGAAGCTACCAAATTGCGTTTCTGAAGGTACAGAGAAACAAAGATACGCATAATAACTCATGAAAACCACTTACTTGTTACGAGCAGGATAATACCCTCCGTATATCCTTGGTCCTTGTCAGTGTATGCAAATTTTTGTCTGTTTATATTCCATTGCACACCCGATATGGAACCCTCAAAGTCTACCGTAAATTGTTTTAACATTTTTCCATCAAAAGTTGCAATATAAGCCCACATTGTTCTGATAGTTAAATTCTGTTGAAAAATATTTTAATCAGTCAGCGCAGGACTGCTCTAGAGACTGGTCTCGAGTGAACTGTCCGATAAATTACAATATCGAAAAGGATATTGGTCATTACATGATGGACTTTAACCAAGATAAGTTTATTTGCTTTTTATAATGATATTTATAATTGCCTTATGCTTATGCGCTTGTAAAGAATCTTATATGCAAGGAAGATCATATGTGGTATTGATATCTAAATATGAACAGATTTCTCATGACAATAGTAAAGAAAATGAATGACACGATCGAAATATCACCTCTACAAATGTATGATCAAAAATAAAACATTTTCAATAATATTCGTCTCGGCATGCAAACTGTAAATATCCAGAAGAAGCGCTTTCTTTTCTTACTAAACCTATTGATAAAATCTTCTGAAAAGCATTTGAAAAATTCGTGTTTAAACAGAATATTTACGTTTACTAAATTCAAGTTTGATTTTGTATAGGATCAAAGCTTAAGAATAAGCAGCCGGTGGGATAAGTAAGAAGGCAACCGACTCTAGTTAACAGAGTAAAGCGTTCGAAACCATGTGCAGTACATACAACTGGCGCTCTTGTACCGATAAAGTTTTTTTCCGGAGTTCTCCTTCACATCTTAGCAAACGCAGTACAGTGGGTTGAAGTGAGAGGACGGAGAACCTAGGGACGCTCGTTCTATCTAATATCTTCTCTACTAGAATAAGTTAAAGTTAAGATGTTAAGTTTGTGACAGAGAATGTATGCGATATATCGGTAGTATTGGGATAAAATGTACTTCAACAACGTTTGAAATATGAAAACTGGAGTTTGTAAAAGCCTTTAAAGCGATGACTTTAAAGAAATAATTAATACTAATAAGAGCCTGTTCAAAGATATAATACAAATAACTCCCGCAAAATAACTCGAAACTGATTGAATAATTGATGAAGTTAAAGATTTTAGCGATGGCCGAAATGATGACACATTTGTATTATATCTTTGAACAGGCTCTTATTAGTATTAATTATTTCTTTAAAGTCATCGCTTTAAAAGCTTTTACAAACTCCAGTTTTCATATTTCAAACGTTGTAGAAGTACATGGTATCCCAATACTACCGATATATCGCATACATTCTCTGTCACAAACTTAACATCTTAAACTCCCGCAAAATAACTCGAAACTGATTGAATAATTGATGAAGTTAAAGATTTTAGCGATGGCCGAAATGATGACACTGTGCTGATCAAAAATAACTACAGATGTTTGAATATTTATAAGCCCGAGCTATGGTAATCAAAGAACAAGGATTGGTAAGAAAGAACGTTCACTCAATAAACATAAATATCACACGATTAGCAAATCAATCAAAGCAAAACATGAATAATGTGAATGAACTAATTGATGTCTTCGTCCATATTTACTTTTCACTAGTTTCAATCAAAAAGATTATTCTAATAGCTTATCTCATATTGTATTAGATGATAAAACAAATTGAATCCAATCTGATGTTTAATTCTTTTAAAAGTTGGTTCCCCATCTCACAAAATGATTACTAATATCCTTGAGAAGTTGTTAGAAACATTGTCGGACACCGATTTAGAGCTTTTAATAGCTGATAGCAATCGGATACAATGCTGTATACAGATATATACAACCGTATCCAATCGAATATAGTGTAAAAGTGATCTAATTAGTATCATATATAGTGCTATATAATCGTGTATGATCATATATAATTATATATGGTCATATCCAATCATTTTTTATCGGGACGTCAATATTCTACGAGACGCACGTGCATTACGTTGACGCGGCATTTTTCATTTTTGTTAAGATTTGTAAGATTTTCATGGCATTGATATGTTACCAACATTAATCGATCTTCAATTTTTTTGGGCCCCAGAGAATTTGTTATTAGGTATTGAAATAGTGACTAAGAGCGACAATGTCCCTAAATGTACACGCTCCCTAGATGCACAACATTTCATCCTCCAAGTTTTCGTTCCTTCCACATAAAATCATGTAGGCCAAACTACGCGCGGCCGTTCGTGCGCTATTTTTAAACTTTTTACTACTGAAATCATTTCTAAATATATTTTGTATGCTACACAGTGTTCCGCCGTGAAACAGAATATCTAATTCAATGATAATAGCTATAAAATAAGAAAAATAGCATCGTGGAAGAACGTAGCGATTAAGTGCACTTAGAGAACAACCCTGTCTAGCTGTGCATTTAGGAGACTTTGACTGCATTTAGAGTAGAAGGTATGATAAAAATGTATACAAACGAGAGAGTTCAAATATTTTTATTTAGAAAAACATATAAATTACAAATAGTAACTAACAGTAACAGTAATAAACAGTTACTTAATGTAACGCTTAAAAGTAAAATATCCACAACTGAAACCTTTTCGGTGGCGTTGTGCTGGGACATAGAAAGTTTTTAAAACAAGTGATCATACTCGTTATGATTGCAGAAAATCATAGAGCCATTTGCATATTGAGATTGTTCTAAATAAGTATTATGGTTCTTATTATTATTAATGATTATATTACTTATAGACTAAAACACGAGATTAGTATGGGTTATTTACGTGACGAGTATCGTGCAAAGCAGTCTTAATGTACGCTATGTATTCATATATTAGAAAATGACATAACCTGCAGAGAGTGTTTTTGACTAGTATTACGATTCTTATTATTATTATTAATTATATTACTTATATTTTTTTAGACGTGTTTGCAGCATATACTTTATAATGGCTGAGAGATGGACGGTGCTGATAATGAAAATATTCTAAAATGTATCAAATGGTAAAGACAAGTACTGTCAGCAACGAACGGGTCATCATTTTTTATCGGGACGTCAATATTCTACGAGACGCACGTGCATTACGTTGACGCGGCATTTTTCATTTTTGTTATGATTTGTAAGATTTTCATGGCATTGATATGTTACCAACATTAATCGATCTTCAATTTTTTTGGGCCTCAGAGAATTTGTTATTAGGTATTGAAATAGTGACTAAGAGCGACAATCATTGTTTGAATAAGTACATCACAAACAATACTTGTTTGAATTATACAAGGATATTAGTCATTATTATCAGTTAGATAGCAACATATTCGAAAAAATCGACGTGACACATGCATATCGTTATTTGTCGTCATTACCATAGTCAACATCTAATTAGATAAAGCTAATTGTTGAGCGTATCTAGAATAGTGTATTTGTTTATTTTTATTATGATTAACAGAAACAAAATTTAGGCAGTTTGTTGCCTACGCAGAGTATCTAGACATGTCTATCTGATAAGAAAGACTTGGGTCCCACGTGAGGTGACCTGTGTAAATAGTAGTGGTGGTGGAGGGTTCTTGTTTTCGTAACCAATGGATTAAATTTGCTAATATTATTTCGTTAATAAACAGTTATAAAATTTTTTTTCACTCTTTCGACTTCCCCTCGAAATTTTTTGTCATTAAAAAATTATATCAAAATACTCCCACTCTTTTTTCTTCTACTCACCTACTATAGAATGCTTAAAAGGAATTATAATCTAAGATTCTCTCCTACTTTCAATTTCCGTATAGATAAAGTGAACACCAACGGTTGAACAAATTATGGAACAAGTAAATACGCAATTAACCTCTTCGTTGGCATTGACGTGTTTACGCGTCAAATTTTTCCGTGCCCAGCGTGGCATTGACGCGTTTACGCGTCAACTATGTGTGAATTTTCAGATAAAATTTTTTTTTTGCCATTTTGGTGACTTTTTGTGGATTTCCCTGTGCCAACAAACGGGTTAAAGATATATCAATGAACAATGGCAATTCGTCCAGACAAATTTGAATCCAGCAGCTTCCAGGGGACTCTTTGATTGCCTACTCTCTTTCAAACGGTCGATGGCTTACGTAAAGAAGTCGCTAACCTTGAGGTCACTTCCGCCAACTTCTAGAAAGAAAATGTTGAGCTGAAACAAGCTCTTTTCGTTTTAACTCAAAGAGTTGACCCAACATCTTCCCCAAACGTGCGAACTCATACTGTTGAGAATTTGACTGATATCTCCGTGTTTACTGCAGCAACTGATACTTTCTGTTTGCAAAAGCTCTGTCTGTCAAATTCAACGATCAACTTTTCTGCTTCAACAGCTGTGTGCTATCTGACATCGCACGCTATTGCTCAACTTTTTCAACCAGCACCTGCGCCTCTGCCTTTAACTGTCTCCGTAGCTCTCTATTACTTTACTATACTTCACTATAGTTTTTTAATCAAACTTTGGTCAGAATACACTATGTTTGTGTTATGCTTAATTCTGCTCTAATTCGACTGTCCCTATTGTACTCACAGAATGTTCTCCTATTACTCATCTGCATCTCTATCTCTATCTTTATCTCTATCTCTATCTCTCTTTCTCTCTCTCTCTCTCTCTCTCTCTCTCTCTCTCTCTTTTGCATGCGTCTTAGTGCAGAGTTTTTATTGTATTTCCAGGGTGATAAAAATGGAAAATTCGGTTTTTAACGTCGAAATTTTTTTTAACGGAATTGCTCTCAGAGCACTAAAAATCCAAAAACAAATAGTGTATATTGATTTTGTCTGCATATGAGATTAAAGTTTTTAGAAAATATATTGCTATCGTAAGATGCTGTAGAGGCAACAAAATTCACGCAAGTATATCTTTAAACAACTTCTATTTTTTAGTTTGTTCGATCATTTCTAGTTACTTTCTATGATTTTTATTAAGAAATTTCGATACTGCTTAATTTCGCCTACTTAAAAATGGGAAAGTCACTTACTCACTTTGTAATACAGAGATAAACATTCGTTACGCAGCGTTTGTCCAGTACCACTTGATGACTACTTTAATGAATAACGTTACCAACATTGTTATTTCTGTGATAATTTGGCGGCAAAGCTGATAGCATTACACCCGCGGTCATATGTGTTACTCACAATCAATGGATACTCAAAGTTCAAATCGATTAGAAACCGAACTAAATTATTACAAACTGATATTTATCTGCAAAAAGGTCGAAATTTAATAGGCAAAACTACAATCATCAAATTTCGATTAAGTCCTGCCCAAAATTTTTTTTGATCACTTGTTCTCGTCATAATAAACTTAAAACCTATCTTCATTGTAATCTTTGAAGAACAAAGTATAATACACGATATACAAAAAAAACGTACAAGCCGTTACACGTTTTCTCTGTCTTGGTCTTACCACTTTCACCGGGTTTTAATTGATCTGCCGTCAGACATTTATCAAATTTTTACGCCAAACACTACACTACACTGTACATAATTGTATGAATGTGGTTGGACCAACCACATCCACATTGGGAAATTTCATGAGCTGTTGAATATACTCCACGAGAGTAATATTAAATTGTTCTAATTTAGATTATCGACTTGAATATTTAAAGTTGCGTTAAATTTCCAAGCAATCTGAAGCGTTCTCGTTTGATTAACTAAATGAGAAAGCTAATAAGAAGTTTCTGACACGTTCTTATAAAAATGGTTATATTTCTGATGAAATGTTCGGATCAATTCTTATGTATTCCATAAGATTCTATATGAACTATTTTTATTGTTTTTTATTTGAATCTATCTAAAATTGTTGAAGATATTTTGTTTTGATTTTATAAGATTTATGAGAAGTATTCCTATTGAAATCAACGAAGCATAGTTTTAACAATAATCATTGATATATTTTTCATTATAAGGGTTTGCGGCATAATTTTACGGATGCATAATATTATCGTCGAGGCATTCGCGTAGATTTATTGAGCAGAAAGTATGGTTGTTTATAAACGGTGTCAAGGTACGTGAACGGGGAGTCGTGAATCAAACACGGGCGTTGGGCTTAGACTAATGATCTCAGTCCGATCCCACCATTCACACCGTTGCGCACGCGTTCCATTAATAACTTTACATACCATTGCCCCAAGGTACGAGGGCGCATACTGTATCCTTTCACATCGAAAGCGGGGCCACGAAGTTCAATCGCAGGTTTCATATTTAACAACGCTGAAAATTTTCTGATAGGAGGTGAGAACGTCGGGAGCCAGCGATCTCTGACTGCTTCATCTCGAACTATCTTGTAAATCAACTGATTTAGCAAAGCGTGCTCACTGACGTACTGCTGGAGGGTCACATCGCTCATGTGCTTCAGCATCTGATCTGGAATGGAGGTTTCGGGGCCATGTCGAATTACGTGCACCTTGAGAGCGTTTAGTGTCGTCCCAATGAGTACTACATTGGTTCTTCTTATTCTAGTCCCCTGTTTGAAGGGGATCACGATGTCTTTCGGGACCGAATTTGCCGATGTAACGTGGAACAGCGCCAAGCCCAGTCGGCATTCATCAGTCACTTCTATGTGCCCGTTCCAGCCACTCGACCGTAAAGGCAAAGTGCGTACTCGTAGGGCCCGGGGTTGTAGTACGAGCGCGGGCGTGGGAGCGGGCGCTACAAAGTCTTGCCTGCTCTGAGGCGGTCTGTACACTTGAATGTTGTGATCGTGATTTGAAGGAATTACGTCTCCAAACATTTTAGCAGGCTGCATTCTTATGTCTGCGCTACTATGATTTTGCAACTGAACCAAATACTTCGCCCTCAAGTTCGTATCCTTGAGAGAAAAACGGAATAGAAAATTCATGAATTTTGTTATCGCCAATGTCGATTCACCACCAGTACTAGGCAGGAATTCGTGCGAAGAATTAAACCTAATTAAACGAATAATGACTGATAACAACCACTCTTCAAGTGAAAAAATACTAGACGAATTTCCAGATATATTTACTGGCCTGGGTTGCTTACCGGGTGAATATAAAATACAAATAAATAATGACATTTCCCCTGTAGTCCATGCACCTCGAAAGTTACCGTTGGCATTAAAAGATCAGATAAAAAACAAATTGATTGAAATGGAGAATGAAGGAATTATCACAAAAGTAGAAGGCCCAACATAGTGGGTTAATAGTATGACCGTCGTTAAAAAACCCAACGGGGACTTACGTATATGCCTGGATCCACGGGACTTAAATAAAGCTATTATGCGCGAGCATTTTAAACTACCAACATTTCAGGAGATTACAGCTGATTTGCTAGGTGCAAAGTATTTCAGCACATTAGACGCGAAACAGGGTTTTTGGCAAATAAAACTACACCCAAGTTGTACAGATCTCTGTACATTCAACACGGCATTTGGGAGATACAAATATTTTTGACGACCGCTTTAGCCTAGTTGGTAGTGACCCCGCCTACGAAGCAAGAGGTCCTGGGTTCGAATCCCGGTAAGGGCATTTATTTGTGTGATGAGCACGAATATTTGTTCCTGAGTCATGGATGTTTTCTATGTATTTAAGTATTTATTTCTCTATATAAGTATCTATATCGTCGTCTAGTACCCATAGTACAAGCTTTGCTTAGTTTGGGACTAGGTTGATTTGTGTAAGATTGTCCGCAAATATTTATTTATTATTTATTTAAGAATGCCAAATGGAATTTCTTCAGCATCTGAAATTTTTCACAAACGGTTATACCCTTTAGTCCGTTTTCGCAATTGCGGTTTCACAATTGGCTGCGAAAGAAGAATTATTTTTCGCTGTTTCGTAATTAATTGTCAAACAAGAATTTATTTTCTGTATTCACAACCAAGTTTCGTAATTAACTACGAAATAAGATTTTTTTTCCGTTTTCGCAATTGCGGTTTCACAATTGGCTGCGAAAGAAGAATTATTTTTCGCTGTTTCGTAATTAATTGTCAAACAAGAATTTATTTTCTGTATTCACAACCAAGTTTCGTAATTAACTACGAAATAAGATTTTTTTTCCGTTTTCGTAGTAAATTGGCTACGAAAGATGAATAACTTTTCACACTGCTTCGTAATTATTTTATTATCAAACAAGCATTTTTTGCTGTTTTAGTAATCGAATTTCGTAATTAACTTCAAAAACTGAACGAAAAAAAAGAACAATAAAGGCGTTGGCCCATCACAACACAACGTATCACACCATGACCAGGAACGTAACCGGCAAAAAGTTCCGTCACCGGTCCGTCATTCTTTGACACATACGTTCATAGCACGGTCATAGTATGATACGTTGTGATGGGCAAACGCCTTTATTGTTATTTTTTTTCGTTGTGATGGGCAAACACCTAAGTACCGATCTCTGAAAGTGAATTGGAGGAATAAAAATATGCAAATCGTAAATTATTGCCTTTATTTTTGTCGAAGTGGAATAAAAACCTTGTTTACATTAAATATAAAATTCTACATTACTTACTTCCTTAACAAAATATATACTTTTTACTTTAAAACAATACTTCCGAGCTTATTTAATACATAAATGGAGCAATGATCTCCACACAGTGCCCGACCGTAATTTCGTTATTACATAACTCTGCTATTGCTTTTTTAATTTCTTCATCGATTTCCTGATAGTTTTTATTTACTTTCATAGCAGGTTTAAAATTACGAAGCTTAGTTTCTCTTTCTAAAACTTCCAGTATTTGTGCCAGGTTAGGGTTTTTTCTTCCAACATATTTATTTATACGCGAGTGCCATGCCTCAACTGGGTTTGTAGTTCGGATTTCCTCATCTTCGCAGCACCACTTTTTGACAAATCCGATGTCTTTCATCCATTTAATTTGGTAGTACTTGTTAAATATAGTAGTTTTTTCATCCGTTGGGCTTCTTTTCATCACATACTCGTACCCATTCTTGACAAATGCTAAAGGTAGACGGGCTAAGCCAGCACAACGGGCTACATGACGTCTTTGAATCCTTGAATTCATGTCAAGTGCTTTTGATTTTCGAAAGAGGGTATTGCAAAAATGAAAAAAGCAACCCTTTACTATGGAGTCTGGAAATACGGTTTGAATACCTTTCATAGCTGCTTGTTCATAATCTAAAGTCATTTTTACTGGTTCCCAACTTGGAATTTGACTTTTAATCATCCGGAATAATATCTCGTATGTTCTTTCATTCTTGTTTCGTAAGAACGCAAAAAAAATTGGTACTACCTTTTTTGCTTCGACATCAAGTCCATGTATACTATATAATTGTTTAAACGGAAGTGGGCACGATTTAAAAGTACCATCAAGAAAAAAGTGCTGAAAGCGATGTATTATTTGTTGCGTATCAGGGGAACCAAACACGAGGATTCTCATATCGACATCATAGTAATCGGCGATGAGTAAATGTTCAAACTTAATCGGCACTATTACCTCTTGAGGCTATCTAAATTGTAGTTTGGGCACTCCCAAGTTTCTGTATCTTTCATTGTATAAACCGGTTTTGATGTTCTGGAATTTAGGTAACTCGTGAAGAAAGTTCACTCCTTTATCGTTGAGTTCACTCACCATTTCGTCAAATTGTTTCTGAATAGGATAGTTGTTAGTGCACACTTTTTTTTTCAGACCACTAAGTTCTTGTTCAAATATGCATTTAGCGTCATTTGCCAAACAATCAATATCATGATCCTTTGATTTTACTATGGAGTTTTCTACACTCAGCGTTATGCTACCCTTGCATGTTGTTTTGCTGAAACACTGCCAAAATGAGTTACGGTCAGCGTACGTACTCTTTTTGTGATATTTACGGCCATTATAAAGCAATGCTTGGCCTCCTCTCTTTGTGGGAATGAACCGAATTTCATTACTCAAACTATTTGACGCAGTGCACTCAGAAGAATCAGCCATAATACTGTTGTCTTGATATAATGTATTGTGAAAATAGGTTTTATCAATTCCAAGTGCACTTAAATCTTAGTCACATTTCACATAAGTTGATAAGAAATTAATATTTATGTTTAAACTCTCTCTTTTCATTAAATTGATTAAATAAAATGTCACAAACGATTTTTTTCTTTATTATGTTGAAGGAAGGAGGTTAAGACCTCATTAAGTAATTTATTTATTAACCAAGGAGTTCCAATAATGCGACTAATTCTTGTTTAGTAATTAATTGTGAAAAAGGAAAATGGAGATGTTTCTAGTAATTAATTACAAAAGGAGAAAAAATATTCGATTGCGAAAACAGCCAAAAAATTCTTGTTTGAAAGCTAATTACGAAACAGTGAAAAATAATTCTTCTTTCGCCGCCAATTGTGAAACCGCAATTGCGAAAACGGACTAAAGGGGTTATACGGACATTTTGACGATATTGAGGGTGTCGTATTATTTGTTGATGATTACTAGTTTACGGTGAAACTAAAGAAAAATTTCTGATAGGAGGTGAGAACGTCGGGAGCCAGCGATCTCTGACTGCTTCATCTCGAACTATCTTGTAAACGGTATTAGTAGGGCATATTTTCGAGTTCGGGTACAAAACTAGCGCAAAATAGGTCAAATATTAGTCACGTAGGGAAATTAATTCGACCCGCCACGGGTAGATATTTTGATGCTAGCGACAAACGCAAGCGATATTCCCTCTCATTCATATACGAAGTAAGTAGTCGGCCGAGGAATTAGTTGACGCGTGAGTAAGATCGCGGTGGCTTTCCGTCCTCTTGTATCCGTTTAAAAGAGGTTAGTACCTTTATTTAATTCAGTACTGGATTAAAATAGGCCTTATGGTTTAAGATGGGGAGATTTTAGAAGAAGAAGGTATTAGGTACTTACGGTTGTTTGACTAGACACATACTAGTTGAGTTCCTGGTAGCAGTATTCATTGTTTCACTAACTTCACTTTAAAAACTAACTTTAAATAATAATACACAATATTGACCCAAACACGAACTATGATAGCGTTGGAATGGACCGAGGTAGGAGGGCGAAACACTCGTTGTTGCACTATGCAAGTCAGACGTAACCGGAGCAATTTATTCCTTCAAATAATAGCACACTAGTTATTAAATTATTTGATTAATTACGACGAATGTTGTTTACAAAATTTATCTAGCGGGGCCGCGGGAGGTTGACATTTGCTGATTTGGGTTAAGAACTGTGGGATCTGTGGCGAGACTTTAATGTACGGCCAAGTAGCGTGTTTAGACGGTTGTTACAATTGAGAAAAAAATAGGAGCACTGGATTTACTCCTTGTGAGGTGTTGTATGGTCAACCCAACGAACTAACAATAGATAAAGGGATTAGAGGCAAGGAGCAGTTAGACGTGGAGGAAGTTCGAGATAGGGTTAGGGAAAACTTATATCTATTTATATCATCCATTTATGCCATCAATTTATATCTACAGATATATCTTATTTTACACACTGGGGTTAAAAATGGCTATTTTCATAAATATATACTTTCTTAACCAAATTATGTCGTTAGGATTAAAACAAGTAAAAATCAAATGATAAATAGGATCATATTGTACCATATTTAACGTCCGTATTTGTTTTTCACTGAAACATAAAATGTAGACATGTACGTCTCCCGAATGGTGAATAAAGAATGGAGAGAATACATTTTAAAATAAGGTCACAATGATCAAAAACTGCAAGGTGACCTCGACGAACTCGTTCGATAAAAAAGTCGATACGCGAGACTTAAATAAGATGATTCACAACAATTTATGCACCTAAGACCATTTAATGTGAACGTATGACGATATATCGAGTATCGAATGTAAATATTTACTTTAAATAGCGTAGGTAGGATAGCACTTACTTGAAATGAATATCAACGGCCATAAGCATAAATCACAAAATCTGTTGTTATTCTCTTTAGCTACATGCCTGTAGAGTCTGATGGCAAAACAATTTAGCAATTTTATTCTTTATCCACAACAAACAAATCTAAGCCCATATCAAAATGATCCATAAACTTCGATTACCTGTGGTTTTATTAATCTAAGGGTCCATATTCTTCATCGATTATAGTAAATAGTAATATACGTTGTGAATAAAGTAGTGTTAACTTTAAAATTAAATCTAAGGTCACTACCTATTACTCTAAAAAGCGTTGACAAAGAAATAAGTGAGCTAATTAAGCTGAACTTATCTGTAAGTGGATAGAATATTGACCATTATTTTTTAAAACCGAATTTCCTATTCTTATCCCCTAGGAAAA
This sequence comes from Epinotia brunnichana, assembly GCA_963854355.1. NCBI lineage: Eukaryota > Metazoa > Arthropoda > Insecta > Lepidoptera > Tortricidae > Epinotia > Epinotia brunnichana. Next base: position 28,880,211 of record OY977944.1, read on the forward strand.
GGCATCATTTACATTATAAATAAGTAATCAGGTAGCTATTTCGGTTAATGATCAGCCAGTAGTAACATACTCCTGATGCCGGTAGGGTCAACGTTGCGGCAATGACATCAGGAGTAATGCCTGTTTCAAATAGGGAAAAAACTACTGATAACAAAATTAGAACAGTTTAATAATAAAAACATCAATTTTTTCTTATCAGACTGAAGATTCAGGTCTCGGGATTTTCTTCTATTTCATCTAACAGCTGCTGATCGACGAGAATTTTTTTCCTCTTAACTAAAAATATACTTCAACCGTGTTATCGTTAATGACTACAATTGTCACATGTTTATAAAAACCCTGAATTCTCGAGCTAAACAAATACAGATCTAAGCTTTGATTGATTCTTAACTAATAGCGATTATATCAATGATTCTAATAGCTTTTCAAAGATTGAATCGGATGAAAGAACTAATTGCTCGTTATCTCTTTCTCTTAATACTTCGATGTTTAGCTTGTTCTTACAATAAAAGAGATTAGACATTATAAAGTGCGCTCAAGTCATAGGTTGCGCACTTCTTAAAAGTAAATACAGTCTCAGTAGGAAACGCAAGCCGTACATCGTAACGTAAGCCTTACATTTCCATTGTAAGAACACACTTAACCTGCGTGCAATTATAGTCAACGTTCTTGTTCAAATGTACACGCTCCCTAGATGCACAACATTTCATCCTCCAAGTTTTCGTTCCTTCCACATAAAATCATGTAGGCCAAACTACGCGCGGCCGTTCGTGCGCTATTTTTAAACTTTTTACTACTGAAATCATTTTTAAATATATTTTGTATGCTACACAGTGTTCCGCCGTGAAACAGAATATCTAATTCAATGATAATAGCTATAAAATAAGAAAAATAGCATCGTGGAAGAACGTAGCGATTAAGTGCACTTAGAGAACAACCCTGTCTAGCTGTGCATTTAGGAGACTTTGACTGCATTTAGAGTAGAAGGTATGATAAAAATGTATACAAACGAGAGAGTTCAAATATTTTTATTTAGAAAAACATATAAATTACAAATAGTAACTAACAGTAAAAGTAATAAACAGTTACTTAATGTAACGCTTAAAAGTAAAATATCCACAACTGAAACCTTTTCGGTGGCGTTGTGCTGGGACATAGAAAGTTTTTAAAACAAGTGATCATACTCGTTATGATTGCAGAAAATCATAGAGCCATTTGCATATTGAGATTGTTCTAAATAAGTATTATGGTTCTTATTATTATTATTGATTATATTACTTATAGACTAAAACACGAGATTAGTATGGGTTATTTACGTGACGAGTATCGTGTAAAGCAGTCTTAATGTACGCTATGTATTCATATATTAGAAAATGACATAACCTGCAGAGAGTGTTTTTGACTAGTATTACGATTCTTATTATTATTATTAATTATATTACTTATATTTTTTTAGACGTGTTTGCAGCATATACTTTATAATGGCTGAGAGATGGACGGTGCTGATAATGAAAATATTCTAAAATGTATCAAATGGTAAAGACAAGTACTGTCAGCAACGAACGGGTAATAGAGGTATAATGATATATACAAAGATCTAATAAGGTACGGTTGCCAAGACTTGGACGTAAACATAACTGGAAAGAATATATCGATTAAAATATGAATTAATTTGAGTCATCAGATTCATCAGAAGATATATACAAACGAGACAATGAGATTCTGAGAGTATCAATAAACTCATTTTCTAGTTCCATACGTTTAAGATGTTTATCCAAGCCTAAATAAATCCCATACTGCATCGAATCTTTCCAGTTTTTTTTATAGCATTTGAGAATGAATTCTGTAAGTGGTTTAAATTCTTTCATAACGGCGATCATCCGTTCATATCGACCGTTTCGATATCTACACCGAGGCTGAACAGTAGTTTGACCGCCTCAAGATGACCGTTTTCGACCGCAACATGGAGTGGCGTCTGACCTACAGGACAAAATGGAAAATAATTTAATGAAGAGTAAAAAAAAACATACCAATACAATAAAGATGCCATAATAAAAAAGGTAACTAACCTAGATGATTACGGGCATGTAGGCCCGATAAAAGGTTCGGCAGCATCGCAAAACGGGTGACTATTCTTACTTCGTCCGTATTAAAAGACGTAGTAAGAGCTCTAATTATGCCGACGTTTCCTGTCCTACAAGCTTCATGCAGGGCAATCCAACCCGAGTGATTCCTTATCAATGGGTTTGCTCCTGCAATCATGAGCCGTCGGACAATTTCTGGGGACGACGACATTGCAGCTAAGTGCAGAGCAGTCATTCCGTCTTAATTTTGTATATCCAGCAAAGCTGGATGAGCCGTTATTCTAATCAATTTCTTTATTCTTGCTGTGCTCTCGGGCCAATGTGCTACTAATACATGTAGCGGTCTGGAAAAACAAAATCATCTGTCATAAATGCACATTGCTCACTGCAACAAAAATTAATCGAAAGGTACGCATGCAATTGAGTGGTACGCCTAAAAAAGGCAAAACAATGGGCACTCGTTAACCTTAGTAGGACATGGTAATCCTTAAAACAATTTTTGACGCAGATGCACCATAGTAATTTTATGGGGTTTCAACGATTTCTCCGTTGTGAGCCATTTATTTATAGGAATCATGTTCCCGAAATTGCAAGTGAGAAAGAAAAGTTTGGAGTGACCCCCTTGCAGAGTCGGTTTTTCAGAGGTATTGAGAGCTCCGCTTCAGTACATGCACATTTTGTCAATATTTTTGAGTTCGAAAACATGCGCTAACACTAAGCGATATATCGAAGAGTTGGGTTATGCTCTTAAGACATAATCTATATAAAAAAAAATGGCTAAAAACGGTAAAATGTTCGAACCCCCCTAATATTTTTCTAGTGTTTTTGCGTCAACAACCCCTCGAGGGATTCTTATGTCTAACGGATGTAAACACTGAAAAAATATTTGGACCGGTTCGAATTATCCTAATTATGTAATAAGATCTTCATAAGAGGTTAAAAAAGTCAATAATACTCACGTGTCCCCATCCTTGTCCTGCTTATAACAGCTCAGCCACGAAAAAAGATTCACTTTTCCCGAGGTAGATGTTTTTTGAATAGTTTCAGACATTGTTTTTTTCCATGTTTTATTTAAAAATATAGGAGAAACAAAAATGAATAAATTATCACTAACATAACACTGTTGTAAGTGCAACGACGGACGCAGCACGAGTGCCGTATAACAAAACTCGGCGCTCCAGTGAGTGTTTTGATTGGGATAACGTGACCTCGATGACGAACCTGGATTTTCCCGAGCGCTATGGCGACGATCAATAACGAGATAGTTCTGTCTGACCTTTGTATACATAAATTTAGATAACGTTGTTTACTTGTCATCCAAGTACAGACGAAGCCCGTTAATGTTATATACATTAAACATTCCCGATTATTATAGTTGACAGGATAAATCCAATATAGTCACTCAATCTTTCTCCCACTCCGATTTTCTAATGGCCGATCAAATGTCATCTTAGTAGCGCGTACTTTAAAATTTCGTTTTTGCCGAAATATATGATAATATGACAGGTTCGTTATCCCCGTTTTCGGTTTTACAGCATCAGAATGCGCGAAAAACTCATGGGACAATGTTAATGTAAAAATGTGAGGTGGACCACTCTTAGTGGTTTTTATTCCAAAACGTAAAAAAATGTAATCTTATCGTGAAAATGTTATTCAGAAAAAAAATGATTATTTTTGTTTGCTGCCGAACACTATTTACCGATGCATATTGCAATACGCACATGATTAGTAACATTGGTATGCGGTACAAATGTTCGTTACGCCAGTCGAACGGTAGACGAGTAAGCGATTACTTGTAAGGAGTGTTTGTGATCAATTCATAATTATAATTCAAGTGAAGTGTTGACATCTAAAGTTGTTTCATTCCGAAATCCTCAAATTACGACGACAGCAGTGGAGTGACGTTTCAACTTCAGAAGCGGGGATAAAATCACAGGCCCACTTGGAGGTATGTAACCGTTAAATTGGTGGATTTTTTCTCTTTCTTTTAATCGTTTGATTTAGTACCGAAAAAGTTAATAAATTCATATTAATCGATTTCCTTACTATATGCTACAGAACAGTACAGTAAACCGACTTACTTACTTAGTGAATTGAATATAAAACCGTGGGTAATTTAATTAGGTTGTAACCGAATAATGTCAAAAATTTTATAATTATATCACTGCTATATTACTTACACTATACTCCTAGTTCACACATACGGGAACGAAATCGGGAATAGAAAAGAGTCTGATTCTTTCAACATCATAGAGTATAACTCGATGGCATGTATCAGTCGTGTAGGCCGCAGAACCGTCCATGGGTGGTAGCAATGCTACTGCCGTTTTCAGGTCGAAACTGTCACCTGACGCCATTTTGTCGTCCTCTTTGTCTTGTTCGTATGTCGTTAAAATTTTACTTTAAATTTCCTCTATTTTCGTGAAATAAGACTGGATTAACTCACTGTCCTTTACAGATATTTCTGATTTATCTAGCTTAGCACTAAATTCCTCTATATATTGCTCGTACTGACTATACAATTTTTTTACTTGCTGGAGTTTACTCTTTTTTCTTCTTACTCTTTTTTCATTTTCTGATTTCTTCTTGCAAAGATCTTAACTGGTCAAATAGTTTTTGAATATTGATCATATTTTTATTTACATAAGATGTAATTAAGTCGAGCTACGAACTTGATTTTAAATATGCAAAAGTTCACACCATAAATAAATTTGTGTTCAACGCGGTAGCGCTGAAGTACCTGTAGTGTGTTGCGGTAGCTGTAGGGCCTCGGTGGTGGGGTAGCGGCGGCGTGGCTGGTGCTGGTGAAGCACTGCTGGTGATGCGCTGCCGGTGATCTTGCTAGACGCTCTGCTACGCTCTGTTCGCGTTGCGCAGCATAGCTGTTACGGCTTGTCGTTCAATCTTGCGTGTTAGACACTTGTGTATCTTTTTCCAGATGGCGTACATGAGAATGACGCATATAATTATGAGGACAGCTGTGTTTGTGCTGCTGTCTGCCTGTTTGGCGCTGGCGTTGTTCGAAGCTCCGTTCTGTGCGATAATTACTTCTTCTTTACGGTCTTCTTTTGTGCATTGTCCTCCCATGGTCTGTATGCTCACGTAACAGCTGGTGCTGGCTCTGGCTGGCGCGGTGGAGCTGGTTGGCTAGGCGGCGTCTTCGGGCTGGTGCGGATCTAGGCTGGCTGGAGCAGCCTGACTGGCAATGGTCGCCATGCGGTATAGGACGTAGGGACGATAGTAACAACTCGAGGTCTAGGTAATAACTGATTTATTCATAGAAAATACTTCCCTTTTATAGTCATACATTTCTTTGTTGCATAAATATAGTGCAATGCGTGCAATTCGATATAAGGAAACACTAAAATGTCTTATTCCAAGAAATAAAATGTCTCGTATTATCCTCTTGGGTCCCAAAGACTCGTCTTTGAACAAGGTCGAAATTTCCATTTCACTTTACTCGTAAAGTGAAATGGAAATTTCGACCTTATCGTTTTCGAGATTACAATACAAGAGGCTACGATATCCCATTTTTGGGGTATCTTGGCCTACAGATGGTAGACCGGATATGGTTTAAGCCGCATTCACATCTGTCTGTCGTGTTGTGTTGTGATGCTCTCTGTCGTGATGGCATACTGTTTACATCTATATGACGTGTTATGACGCATTATGACGATTTTTTTATCAGTTCCGTCTTGGCTCTCGGAGAGTTCACACATTCGAAATGTTTTTTCAAGAATCATCCGAATCAGATTTTGAAGAAGATATGCAATTATTGGCTCTGGCAACGCTTCTAATAAAACAAAGAAAAAAAAGAAGATATTGGATTCATCCAGTAAATAGAAAAAGAGAGACTAAAGGCGAAATTCATTGTCTCGTTCTTAAAGAGCTTGAGAGAGATGCTGAAAATTTTCATCAGTATTTTAGAATGTCTAAGGCTCAGTTTGAGGAAATTCATCGTTTGATTGAAGAATATGTCAAAAAACAAAACACAGCATTTCGTAAACCTATTGGGACAAAAGAAAGACTTGGTATAACTTTAAGGTAAGATTTTTATTTTTCATATGAATCATCTTCCTCGGAAAATTGTGCATAATATGCCGAGAGACGAGAATCCTGGCGGTCCGATTCCTATGTCTGTGTTTCCATTGGTGCTGCGGATGGGAAGGCAACGGTTGATGTACTTGGAAATGACAGCATGGATGTGTAATCGGGTGACTGCAGTCCTTGTGAAATAATCTGGGGAGTCACATTGATTGGTGTTCTGCGGATTTGATCTAAGGCGAAGGTTGATGTACTTGGGAATGACGGCATGGATGTGGATATGTGAACGGGTGACTGCAGTCCTGGTTGTTGTGGCTGAGAAATAATCTGACGAGTCACATTGATTGGTGTTCTGCGGATTTGGTCTTGTGCTTCAAGTATGCGTTTTTCGGCTTGTGATATAGCAGTGTGCAAATCTAATTTTATTTTGGACTGTTCGAGTTTGGGAAGTTTTTTTAAGGCTTTGCTCATGCTTACTTGCTGACTTATTCTTTACAAGTCAGTTTCATCCATTTCTTTATCTTGCAGCTTGTTTTGTTGTTTTTGTTGCGAAGATTTCATCAAATCGTATAGTTCATGTAAGTTGGTTTTATTTCGTACAGGTCTGCTAGATTGTGAAGAGCTAGATCGTGGTGTTGGGGAGCGGCTATCTAATTGAGTGGTATTTGATTCAGATTCTTCTAAATTAGTGTCTGATTGAGAACCTGTTGAATTTCGTGGTGACCCAAGATTTGTTACTGTAGCCCGAGATTCCATATACGGCTGTAAAAAAATCATCTGCTCTTCATACTTCCACGGTACAATAGATTTAGCGGCCTGACCACTTTTTTTTATTTTTACGCGGTTTCATTGCGTTTACATATGCATTTCGTAATTAGTCATCTTTACATTTATCCGCTGAAACAAAAAAAAAATATATGTTTTATTTTACAAATTTTTGGCAACTGGAAACTCCTATCGGTCATTGGGGTTCAGTTATCGCATGGGTTTTTCTACAGTAAAAATCATAATCGAAGAAGTATGTACTGCAATATGGAAGACACACCTACAGAACAAACATGGAGAGAGACTGCAACGGGATTTGAAAAGATATGGCATTTCCCAAATTGTTTTGGATCCCTGGACGGAAAGCACGTTACTACAATATGCCCAGTAAATGCCGGCTCAACTTATTTTAACTACAAAAATGAGCATTCTACTGTGCTGCTAGCACTTGTTGACGCCCATTACAGATTTATTATGGTAGATGTAGGGGCATATGGGAGAAATAGTGATGCTGGTATACATACACCAAGAGTCATTAATGGGGAAAATGTTTGAAAACCGTCAGTTGAATGTGCCACCGAATAAACCGTTAAGCCAATATACTGAACCTTTGCCACAATACACTATTGTGGCAGATGCGGCATTTCCATTAAAACACTATTTATTAAAACCGTACAATAAAGTAAAATTAGTTAACAATGATGCAAACAACATTTAATGAGACACGAATATTTGTACCGGTTCTGTCTGGTAATATGCCCGTAAATTTAACTGTCTAAGTACTAGATTACATTATGAATCAGTTTTACCGATTATATTTTTGCTCTTTTTCTATTTTGCATTTGAGACACGTTAAGCGGAAAATTAAACCTAAATTATAGTTTTTTTATTTAGGTCAACCGAAATTGGAAATTTAGTCTTAACAGTAAGGTAGCAAGAGCATGGGTATTTAAATATTTGAACGCTTAAATGTTGCAGTCTACTCGAAACACTGATTTTCCTTGTTCGCTCTCTTATCGACCGGCAATATATACCTATGTGGGAAATATAAATCCTACGCTCATCGAGTTCTCTTGCAATTTTTTGTACTTTGATGCGGGTGAGCACAATATGTCGTACAATCCTGACAAATCGGAATTCATGCTCATGGAGGCTGTGAACATGCCGACACACGTACCTTCGCTGCTGCTTAACGGTGTGCAGCTACGTCAAGTGCACGAGGTCAAATATCTTGGCCACATTCTACTGTCAAATATGAAAGATCACGCTGACATACAGAGGCAAAGACGAGCTATTGCAGTGCGAGCGAATATGCTAGCCAGGAGATTCGCGAAATGTAGCAAGGGCGTGAAGAGGCAGCTATTTCTGAGCTTCTGTACCAGTGTGTACACAGTAGAATTGTGGTCAGATTTTACATGCGGTGCAGCGCGAGCGCGATGTTCGCGGAGGGGCGCGCGCCGGGCTGGCCCGCGCTACTGCGCGCGAGGACCGCCACCGCTAGGAAGGCAATCTACGCATCCTCCAACACACTGCTCTCGGCGGTGAGGGAATGGGACGCCAGCCCGCTACATGAACGCTGGAGGGAATACCACAGGCCCGTCGTCGCGGTATCGGGGTGACCCGCGACGTTGAATAATCCCGGCCCATATATTTTTATCGTTTATAATTTGTATTAATGTATTCGTGTATCATCTAATTTCTTTTGTGTATTCTAATGTACTCGCCAATATGGACTTGTTCTGGATTAAATTATTTTCATTTCATTTCATTTCATTATTCTCTTCACACTGCATTAGGAATAATTATATGTATGCCGTTATGGCAAACGCATTCATATTGGAATGCATAGTGTCATATTTGCAGCACCGCAAAAGCCAATGCACTGCATTAATATTGATAACAGTTTGCGGTTAAGTTAAACCCATCGGTATCCTTAAATGGAGGTGCATTGACGCAATTATTGAGATAGGAATATTCCTATTACAGAACAAAATGACGACACCAGTCATCATTCTGGTCAATGAGCAGCTGTTCTAGTCTGAAATAGACGGAAGATTTGGGTCCAAGTCGACGTTAATTAATTCTATAAGCCAGCGTTAGGGAAGTGTTATGACCGACTTAACATTGACCGAGAAATTAACCTTAGGACCAGCTTATTACATGAATTATGCTGTTTTCTGGGTGACAAAAATAAACAATTCGATCCCTCAAAATAATAGTCAATATTTTTGTCTTACGGACGACTTAAGCTTTTCAAGCTCGTTTATTTTCATGTCAAAGTTTTTGAGAGCAACAGTTAGTTGTTTAAGATTTGGTTAATAAGTTAACATTACTTTATCTACAATAGATTACTATTCACTATAACGAATAATGAATAAGGAACCTTAGATTTATGGATCTTTGTCTCATTTCTACAACTAGAAAAAAAACAAGATAATGTACGTATACATAGTTTATTTAAATAATTATCAACAAGAATTCCTTCTTTGTCTTTTCCGTTTCATAATTTCTATCCGGATCTGTTCTGCGTACATACTGATCTCTTCCATTTCACGGAGTTTACTTAAGATTATTCCCATGTCCTGGTCATTGCGTAAGCTGTTGCCTAAGCGAAAGTACATTCTTAGGCTCCTTTGCCGAGCATGTTCTAAATCTTTATGTGAAGCTTCGGCATTTGTTCACTTCCCTCCATACTTTTACCGTTAGTCCGTCTTTATAATAAAGAAATAATAAGCAAGCCATGGGTCGTAACGTATATCTTACGCACCTTCATCTTTTAAGCGCGCGTTCTCCTCACTTCGAATTATGTAGGATACATCACGGGAGACCTTGAGCGTGTTTTTTCAAATTTTTCATGGCTGAACTTATCTCTTTCTTTTGCGCAGTGTGTTGCACAAAGAGAAAATATCTGATTAGATAATAATAGCTACAGAGATTCTTGAGTTGTACTGTTGGTTTTTTCTTCGAAAAAATTCTAAAAAGTAAAATATCTAAAACCGGAACCGGCCGTAGTGCTATATTATGAAAAATGCAATAAAACAAGCGGTTATACTTGTGATGGTCATAGAAGATTATAGAGCTTTTTGCAGGCATCTATGATTCAATTTACTCAGGTATTGATTATAAATCAATACAATGCTCTAATCTATCACAAGATGTATGTATCCACCAAGTTGGAAAAGGCTTTTTTCTTATATGCCGCATTTTCTTTAGAATACATTAAGAGTATCGTTTACCTTAAAACAACTATATTTAATTCGCATCATGAGATGCGGTGATAGTGCAGCTATGTGGTTGGGCAAGTAGGTATAAAAATGACAATTATGAATATAGTTTTAATATAATTTATTATTTTGATACGTATTTTAAACAAACATACTTTTTATTCAGTGATAATAAAAATATTCTACAATGTATACAAAGGTGTGAACAAGTACTGTCAGCAACAAACAGGTATTAAAGGTATAATGATGTACAAAAAGATCTCAAAAGGCACGATAACCAAGCCTTTGAGTTCTAGACCTATTTGTCACAAGCGTAAAATTAAAACAAATCAATTAATCCGATTCGTCAGATGAGTCAGATGGGCCAGAAAAATAACATAGACGTAGTCTAGAGATTTTAAGACTTTGAATAAAACTTTCTTCGAGATCCATACTTTTGAGGTGTTTATCAAGATCGGAATGATAACAGTTCTGCATCCAGTATTTCCAGTTCTCTCTGTAGTAATTTAGAATGAATATCGTCAACGGTTTATGTTCGTAAACAACTGCGATTATCAACGGCGTCCTTTTCTCTAGATCAACCGCTTCCATATCTGCACCAAGGGTTGATAGCAGTTTTACCGCATCAAGATGGCCATTCTCTACTGCAACGTGAAGTGGCGTCTGATCTATAGGATAGAAAGGAGAATAGATTAATGATTAGAAAAAACAAACATACCAATGGAACAAAAATGCAATGATAAAAAAAATGTTCACTAACGTTGCAAATTACGCGCATCTAGGCTCGATGGAAGGTCCGGCACCCTTGCAAAACGTGTAATTCCTTTTCTTTCTTCGGGAGTGAAAGGTAAAGTCAAAGCCCGGATGATGTCCACGTTGCCTGTCCTACAAGCGTGATGCAAGGGAATACAAGACCAGCGATCCCTTATCAGTGGGTTTGCCCCTGCACTCATGAGCCGTCGGACGATTGCTGGGAACGATGACATGGCAGCTAAGTGCAGAGCAGTTACGCCATTTTTATTTGTTGTATCTAGTAAAGTTGGATGGATCGTAGCTTGAATCAGATTCTCTGTTTTAACTTTATCCTTGGGATACCTCGCTACTAACAAGTGTAGTTTTCTGCAAGAACAAAATTATTTGTGACGAATGTTTATTTCTAACAAGAAAAAAAATTAATTAAAGGGTGCAACTCGGATATTACCCTTGAAGAGGGTGAAGTGTAAGGCATTTGTTAAATTCGTTGGGGCATGAAAAATCCGCAAAGAATGTTTAACGCAAACGTACCATAGTGCGTTTTTACAGGGATTTAATAATTATACTGTTTGCAGCCATTTATTCATAGAGATAATGTTATTAACATTGAAAATAAAGAAGAAAAGTTTGAGGTGAAGCCCTATACTGTACTTGTACACTTTTCAAGAATTGACGATATAGGACACATACATACAGGAACTAATAAGAATCCTAATGAAAGGTTGAAATAGTCAATTATACTTAAAAAAAAAAAAAAAAAAAAATAAATATTACGGGACAATCTTACACAAATCAACCTAGGCCCACGGTAAGCTCAATAAGGCTTGTGTTGTGGGTACTAGGCGATGATATATATAATAGATAAATACATATAGATACTTATATACATATATAACATCCATAACTCAGGAACAAATATTCGTGATAAACACACAAATAAATGCCCTGACCGGGATTCGAACCCGGGACCTCCAGCTTCGTAGGCAGAGTCACTACCCACTGGGCTACGGAGGCCGTTAAATACTTACGTGTCCCCATCATTGTCTTGCTTATAACACCACAACGACAAGAAAGATTTAATTTTCACGGGAATGGATACAGTTTTTCCATTATTTTCCGACATTTCACTTGCAGAATTTCACTCGCAAAAAATGAAGAAAACAAAAATGAAATTAAAAAATAAATGAATTATCACTAACTAAAAATTTTGTTACAAGTGCGTCTGCAACGACAAATGCTCCGGGAATGCCGTATCACAGTTGGTACTCTGTTTTTATCCAGTGTTAGTGTTTACTCCAGCGCGATATAGTGATTGGGATAATGTGGGTCGATGACGAACCGGGTTTTTCCCGAGTCTCATAGCGACACTCAATGTTATTTAATTCTGTCTGACCTTTGTTACCCTGGATCGATTACGAACACTCGTCTAAGAGATAATCTAAATGACTTTGTTTACTCATCGTCGCAGTGTTCAATTATTAATTGCTTTCCGATTGTTAGTACATAGTAATGAGAAATCTAGGCAAATTTTCTAGACAAAAACTTCGTATTTTCGTCTGCGGTCGACGAGCAAACACAATTCCCCAATGAACATGGCATTGCGCACATGGCCTGTAACATTGGTATGCGGTACAAATTTTCGTGACGCCATTTAATTATCGTTTATCGCGTGCTCGCCGCACTGTAGAAAATGCATTCGGTATATTACGAGCGAGATTTAGAGTCTTTCAAGGACCTTTACAAGTACAACCGTACATGGCGGACAAGATTGTACTTGCTGCTTGCTGCCTCCATAACCTTTTAACCCAAAATAAACCAGACTCTGAAGAAATATTGACGGACGAAATTGAGGTTTGCAACAGTGGCTTCACAGACATTTACATAGAAATCCATCACAAGAAGCTATTCAAGTTCGCGAAGCATATAAAAACTATTTTGTAAGTGCAGAGGGACAAGTTCCATGGCAAATTCAAGCTATTAGACAAGGTAGAACTCGTGAAAGAGACAACTGGAAGGTAGACGTTGTGCACCCGATGACAGTCTGCTTCACAGATGGATCAAGAAATAAATCAACAGGACTAGCGGGGGCAGGTATAGTTATACCCAAACTGCGGGAGAGAGTATCCATCTCACTGGGGAGGTATGCTAGCGTTTTCCAAGCAGAAGTGTGTGCGATAACGAGATGCGCACAGATTATAAGAGATACAAAACAACTGACTGGAAGGGTAGTGATTTACACGGACAGTCAGGCAGCATTGAAGGCGCTACGAAAGGTAACGGTAACATCCGCCTTAGTGAAAGAATGCAAGGAAGAGCTTAATAAGATAGGAGAAAACCCAGGTGTGACGGTGGCGTGGGTGCCAGGACATCAGGGAATAGCGGGCAATGAGAAGGCAGATGCGTTGGCCAGGGAAGGTGCGGGAAGGGAGTTTGAAGGCCCGGAACCGGTCCTTCCCTTTTCGGCTCAAGTTACAAAGGGGGTTATAGATAAGCTAAAAGAACTGGATGGGGAAAAAGAATGGAGGGATGCATCTGGATGCAGACAGACAAAGATGATAGGAGGCACTAATCACAAAAGGACCAGGTATCTGATGAAACTGGGTAAGAGCAATCTGAAACTGCTGACTGGTATCATAACCGGTCACAATACTCTGAATAGACACTTAAAGATAATAGGTATAAGTAACGACGCTACTTGCCCACACTGTGGGCAGGAGGAAACAAGCAAGCATGTACTAGCGGAATGTGTTATGTACGCGGCACCGCGGTTTAACACATTCGGTAAAGATATGTTAGAGGAGAAGGAATTGAGGTATATCGACCTTAAAGATGTCCTTCTGTTCTGCAGGAAAACAAGAAGAATTGAAGAGTTGGATGTGGGAACGCCGCCGGGACAGTAACCTGAGGCTCCGAACTGAGGGAAATGGGCTGAATGACTGCGACAAGCGGTCGACTGCCCGCCTGTTTCCGGCCAGGCGTCCCTTCACAACATCAACATCAACATCAACAGGTAGAACTCGACATAATTAAATAAAAGCACTTTATCTACGCACATATCATTAGTGCTCTAAAATGCGTTCAGAAACCGTCGGTAATGACCAGCATTATTACAACCAATTTTACTATGACAACTTTCTTGTCTGTGGTAGTAGGTAAAATCTGTACTTTTATGTTATTACAGTACAGATTATCGGTATCGTTACGAGTTTAAATTTGGAACAGCTGTCAAAACTCAAGTGGGTCTCAAGTCTAGTATCTATAGATATTAAAACAGTTATCGATACGAAACGTCAATTTATTATGTTTTTTCATTTTACTTTTTTAACATTTTCTTCTTTTTTACTTTTTTAACTTTTTTTCACTTTATTTTTACCCTTTTCACTTTATGTTACTTTTCGAACTTTTTTTAACTTTTTTGCTTTTTTTAATTTTTTGCACTTCTTTTTTACTTTTTTTCACGTTTTTTAAAATTTTTTTTGCTGTTTTTTACCTTTTTCAATTTTTTTTCACTTTTTCTAACTTATTTTTACTTTTTTTCCCTTTTTTAAATTTTTTTTTCTGTTTTTTAATTTTTTCACTTTTTTTTACTAACTTTTTTTTACTTTTTTCTCAATAAAAAAAAAAAACACTCACTTTTTTTTTTCAAAGATAACTTACAGGTTGCAGGTCATTTTCCTACGGCTTCTGAACCCATCTTAGAGTACTTATGATATGTGTTTAGATAAAGTAGTGTATGCAACTGTACATAATTAGGCCTTAAAACACTCGTGTGATCCTATTATGAAACTCGCTAACGCTCGTTTCATAAAACCACACACGTATTTTATGGCCTCTCATTATGTATCAGTAGCATAAACTACTACCTATTACTTACGAGGTTGTTTTATTTTTTCTCCTATCTCCTCCCAAATAGCTGCTCTAATACCTTGATCTTTATATTCTTTACATTTTGGATTATAAATCCCTTTATATTGTCGTACGTATTCAATCAGCAGCTCCTCGTCCATACTTGATGCGGCTCTGACGCGACACAACACAACACTGGCGCATGCACACTAGTCTGATGCGCTGTGTCGTGTCGCTCCACCGCCCCCCGCACCTCACCCGTTCTGACGCGGAGCGAAATTGCTTGTGACGCGACACAACAGAAGCCGTCACAACACACGGCATCAGAGAAATGTGAACGCAACCATATTAAATGTATGAAACCGATACCGTTCTGACGCGCAGTCTCCTCAGCAGAGAATCATGTTTGAATTTGCGTCCAGAAAACGAAGCGTATTCATAAATTTGCTGCCGGCGCCATACAGCACGAGTACATTTTCCACCCCGCCACCGTGAAACACTTCTCTTGTGATTCATTCCTCGCAGCGGGCCGTGCGCATATACTTGTCTAGGCTGTGAAGCGTGAGCTTGGGATTCTGCTCGTAGGGCACCTGCATGGCGTCAAACCATTTCATACGAAACTTGGTACATTCTATATCATGCTAAGTGTTTTTAGATGAAATTTTTTTCTGTTTTTCTATGTACCGTTTGCTATTTTCATTCCAATTTTTTCTTTGATATCTTTTTTGCCTTGGCGTCATATCAGCCACACTCTTAATTTTCTTTTCTTCCTTTCGTTTTAAATATCTCATTCTTTCTTTTTCTTTCTGTAACGCATATATAAACTAAATTCTATTGACATGCGAGTGTGTTTGCATATATATGTGTGTGTGTGCGTGTGTGTGTGTGTGTGTGTGTGTGTGTGTGTGTGTGTGTGTGTGTGTGTGTGTGTGTGTGTGTGTGTGTGTGTGTGTGTGTGTGTGTGTGTGTGTGTGTGTGTGTGTGTGTGTGTGTGTGTGTGTGTGTGTGTGTGGTGGGGGTGGGTGTGTGTGTGTATGTGTGTGTGCTTGGGTGTGAGTTGATGATGGAAATTCCACAACAGCTTTATAGGGTTTAGTTTGTATGCGGTATTCTAACCAGTCTCTCGGTTTCAGCATATGACAATGTTAGTAACCATTTCTTTACGATACGTCTAGCTTCAGGAGTGGAAACCTGTTTAATGTTCTGGTACTTGCAGATGTTATTATATACGTAGGGATGTGAAAAAGCTGGAGATTTACGAGCCGAAGCTGATATGAGCGGTGGCAGGGGCGCCTTATATATGCGTCTTCTTAAGATTTCCTCATAGAGCGCAGAATTGAGTAAACAACTGTGAGTCCGCGAGACCGCTTTCATGATATAAAGCTGGCGCACTCTAAGAAACCCACATTCTCGGTAAAGTGTATCCGTGGGATAACGAAACGGTTTCCTCAGCATCACCTTCAATACAGCTCTCTGAGCACGCTCCACCTGAAGGATGTGGCATTTGGCTGCACTACCCCAGATTGCGACACCGTACTGTAGTATGGATTGACATAAAGCATGATATACCAAACGAAGTACTACAGGGGAAGCGCAGTCCCGAAGTCGTTTCACCACATAAATAAGTTTTCTTACCCTAGACGCAAGCAGAGCCAAATCTTGTTTAAAGGAAAGGTGTTGATCGATGAGGAGCCCTAAGTACTTTACATAGTGGCACCTTTCAATTTCTTGACAGGCACAGCCATGTACGTGACAGACAGATGATGCCGAAGTGTAATGCGCACAAGAGTGAAATTTAATAGTCTTATTCTCAGGCGGGGAAGAAACTGCTGTCTTTGAGAAAGCTATGAAGTTAGTCTTACTAACATTTAGTGTCAGCAAATTGCTGCTCAGCCATGAAGCCACGCCAGCCAGCACACTCTCAGCCCGATTATAGGTTTCATCCCAAGTTTTCCCATTTACGACCACTACTGTGTCGTCTGCGTAGCAGACAAGCTTTGCATTAGGTATATCAGTGGTAAGGATATCATTAATATATAGAGTAAACAAAGTTGGGCCAAGTACGCTCCCCTGCGGCACACCAAAGCTGACAGGAAGGTGGTTACTCACATGTTGTCCTATTTTTACCATCTGACTTCGATCAGTTAGATAGCTGGTGAACCAATTCAGCGCAGTGCCCCTAATGCCCATGTACTCCAGCTTTCTCAGAAGTATGGTTACAGAGACCGTATCAAAGGCCTTGGCCAAGTCTAAAAATATGCCAATGCACTTATTGCCACGGTCTAGGTGACCAGAAATTTGATTGGTGAGTAAAATCGCTGCATCCTCTGTCGACAATCCCGCTCTAAATCCGAATTGGGTGTCTGAGATCAGGTGATGTTTCTCAATGAAACCAATCAGTCTAGTGTTGACAATTTTTTCAAGGATTTTTGAGAAAACACACAGGAGGGATATTGGCCTGAAATTAGAAGGCATGTCCTTGGAACCGCTTTTGAAAATAGGTGATACTGCAGCAATCTTCCAGCAATTCGGGAAGCAGCCAGTTTCGATGCTCAGATTGCAAATGTACGCGAGTGGCTCCAAAATCACGTCCCCAATTTCCTTTATTAATAAAGGTTTTACCTCGTCAGGACCAGGGGCACTGTGTGATTTGAGTTGGGAGAGAATCCTATCCACTTCATGAATGTCGGTAGGGTATATGAAGAACGAGTTATTAGTATGGTTTACATTTAGAAGCAAGTGTAGTTTGAGTTTCTGAAATGTTTTCAAGGATGCTGTCTGCGAGTGTCTTACCGATAGTAGAGAAATACTGATTGCACACTTCTAGTGATTCCTGTATACTTCTACTGTTATTGTGGATTAATTCCTCTGCATCATTTTTCTTTACTGGGTTTTGGGCTATATCCTTAATCGTTTTCCAAAGCTTACTGGGGTTATTGCTGCAGTCCATCAGTTGCTTGTTGTGGTATTCGTTTTTTAAATTGTATAAAAGATTATCAAAAAAATTTCTATATCTAGTATAGGTAAGTTTTAAGATTTCATTATTTGGCGATGCTCTTACCTGTGCGTGTAGCTTATCTCTGTGCCGCATACATCTCATTAAACCAGGTGTAACCCACGGCCTTAAATTAAATTTAGTTCTACTAACCTTCACTAGGATTGTGTTTCTTTTAATAGCTTGCGTGATCAAATGGCTAAAGTTTGCAGCGGCCACGGCTGCGTCACTCTCGCTAGTAACCAGCGACCAGTCTAAGGCTCTAAGCTCGTCTGCAACTTTCTGGTAATCTGTTTTTTGCCTGTAACGGTTACGTTTTGCCGATTTTTCCGTAGGGTGACCTACAAGACCCGCCATTATAATGTCGTGATCAGTAACAGAACATGGTACTACTGCGCCTACTGAAACATTATTATATTTTATAAATATGTGATCGAGACAAGAGTCATTTCGTGTTGGCTTAGAAATTGCAGGGAATAAACCATAAGATGATAGCAGCAAAGTATATTCCGAAAGGTTGTGTGGAGATTCACTCAATAAGTCTATATTTATGTCGCCAGCTACAACGATATGTTGATTACTTTTTACTTGGCTTAAAACATTATCGAGAGAGTTAAGAAATCTATCCGTATTTGTAAAAGATGGTGAACGATAAATACCAAAAAGTACTATTCCGTCAGAAAATTGTATACAGAGACAGTTAGCATCATCGAACAACGGTTCAGCCACAGACACATTAAGGTCGCTTCGGACATAAACAACAACACCTCCGCTTTTGTTAATAATTTTAGTTGTATTAAATGAGTGATAGCCCGCTAATTGATCAATAACAGAGCCCTCACCCAACCAACATTCTGTGAGAACTATAACATCATACACGATATCAATTTGCTTTAAGGTCACTAGGAAAGCATCGAAATTGCGCTGTAAGCTTCTTATATTTAATGACAGTATTTTAAATTTGTAAACAGGGGTTAGAATATCTTTGCATTGGACAAGAGTATTTAGTCTATGACAATCGATCGCAAAAGATTGGTCTATGCTATTATGAAGGAATCTTGATATCTGTAAATAATATGCACAGTGATTTCATGCGGAAGTGGTTAAAGCCAAAGGGTGCAAGGCATAAAATATATAAAAATAGAAAATCTAATGGAAATGTAAGGGCCCAATATAGTTAATAATTTAATAATAAGTAAAGCTACCAAATTCCTCCAAATTTCATTCAAATCTGTTATAAAACCGGAAAAGGCACTATAATTAATTAATGAATTTCAGTATTAAATTGTTAAACCCTATTGCCCATCTCGTGACGCTTTTTAAGTACTGAACCGAAATATTATACATAAAACATTTCATATCCGAAACGGTATATATCATCAAATTCGGTTCAGTCCTAAAAATACTAACTAGATGGGCATGGGTTATACATACACACGACAATATAGATATACACGCATTGCACATCGGGTTTTTTAACAATTTAATACTAAAATCCATTACCATCATTTTATGTTCATTACAATTCTTCTAAAAATTTATGGTAAGTTATGGTAATGACGAGAATGGTAATGAATTTTCTTTACCTTTTGTAGATTTACTCATTGTAAACAAATGCAGTCGTAGGGTACATTCATTCAGTAAGGTTTCGAACTTAATGATTATTATTTAAATATGCACAGTACAATAAAAAACTAAAGAATTAACATGAAAACAGCATAAATGGTAATGAAAAAAATACGTACCAAATCCAAAACTCCGCCACGAATTATTTTTTTACGACAACCTGACGCGCGTCCGTCCTATCACTGTTCACCGAGTCGACTGAGGCGGCGATCGCGGGCAGGGGGGTTGATGCGTAGAACAATACTTCGCACATCCACAGGTTGATTATGTTGTTGCAAATTGAACTTATGGTAATGAAGAATATTTTTGGACAAACATATTTTGCTACAGGGAAAGTAAATGTTTTATTCCTTGATAAGTACCTCAACGATATCAGAGGATAAATTTAATGTGGTTGATGTAATAGATTAGTTATTCGCTTTAAATCATATAAATTTATGTTCGGAACGATGATGGTAATGAATTTTTGGCATGTTATTTTTTTTTATACATTTTTATTACAATAGTATAATAGATTTTAGATGCAAAGTATACCTATGTACCCAACACAACATATAAAAAAAATTAAAAATAATTTAATATTTAATACATGTTTTCCAACGAACATGTGATTTGCACGAAATGATAGAACTACCCTAATCCTTTTAAACGCGTGTCTGTGAGATTCTAAAGTGGCGAGAGGTACTCGCTATCCAGGCTCCACGGCTACTATCCTATCATGATGTATTTTCGCCTGTTTGCTGGGTGTGGTATGTGGCTTTTCTTTGAGGATACGGTTTATGGACATGCTGACGCTAATGCCGTCTGTTTGTAAACGGCACCCAAATTTAGTGTTGGCGCTCAGTTCCAACCACGGAGCCCACAGTTGGCGTAGGTGGTCTGTGATTTTGGACCATTCGCTGGTGATGGTAGCTGGGGCCACTCTGCTTAGCAATTCATGCCATCCACGCGAACTGTACGTTATATGCTTCAGTCCGTGCGACGGCTGGGGAAACAGCCGAAAACTGGTCACTTTCATGCAGTCTTGTATGCGCATCCATTCCGGTACTGTGCTCCACCACATGGTCCCCTTGACGCTGTCTACGTTTACGGTAGCGCAAACGCTAATTTCACGACTAATGTCATCATCCCCATCCGGCAACATTTTTTTTATAAAATGCATTATATAGGCGCTCGTCGTTGCGATTCACCTGAAAGTACCGCGCCAGCCTACAGTAGGCGTGTGTAGAAATGTTTGTATGTAGCGTAGTCTCATACTGTTTTGCTAGTTCTTGCACGATAAACGTCCACAATTTGCCGTCGTATTTACGTACACCGAAAAGATTGTTGTAGGCATCGGCATAGGGACCCTTTCCTTTCATGGCGTAGATGAACCGCAACACGTCGGGTTTAGCTGGCAATGTGGTACCGCACGTCTTCATGTATGCATTGTGAAATATACCCAATTCTATGTAGAGCCTAGACAGGTCTCGTACGTCGCGTTTAATTTCCTCCAAAATACGGGCACGCTGCTCGATAGACAGCAAGGGGCACAGGCACGAACATAGTCCTCGTTTGATGACGTAAACTTGTAAATTTTCAGCCACGTCTGCGTCCAAATTGCGTTTTCTAATTGACGTTAAATGTTTTAGGCATTTGGCCGAGCTCCTGCGCTGGTGATCGCCACCACTGCACGCCTTACAGCCCGCCATTGGAATAATTAAAATTTCACAATTAAGTAGGAAGTTTTATGTAAATTTAATTTTGTCCCTTTAAGTAAAATAAAAGTGACCGTCCGTTTCCCGCCCCTTTTGGAGAAAATTTGTGTTTTCCCGCCATTGTTTTTTTTAATTGGTTCCAAATTCCAATTTGTACAAATGTTCTTTCTCTCAATAAAATCACGCTCAAGTTTTTTAGTTATGTAGCAATAAAAAAAACCGACCAAGTGCGAGTCGGACTCGCGCACGAAGGGTTCCGTACCATTATTTATAAAAAACTATTTTATTCTGTGTTTTTAGTATTTGTGGTTATAGCGGCAACAGAAATACATCATCTGTGAAAATTTCAGCTGGCTAATATTTTCCCTTTTGATGTTGTGCTTAGGCACAAGTGGTCCCACTTTCTCTTTTAGCAGCTGTATAATCAAATCTTGCTTGACAGTGCTGGTATATACTGTGCAGGAGTCATTTTTGTTAGATACCGGGGTAGCTGCTAGATGTGGCATGTGATACATAATAGGAACATATATGTAACTAGAATATTTCATGTATGTCCCCGATTGTTCCATAACTAAGCCTACTTCTGGTGCAATCAATCCTGACTCTGTAATCTTAGTTTGTATATCAGCACTACTTGCAGTGTAGGGTTTCTCATTTCTCGACCTTTTTTATTTCCCGGAGCACGAGAATTCTCGACCACTATTTCCCGGGAATTCCCGGGTTGTCGAGAAATACGGAAATTTTTAAAAATATGTGTGATTTAACAATAAAACTTCGCTTTTTATGCAATAATCAACAACATTTATTAATCAACAACGTTTATTTTTAATGTCATGTGACTATAACAATAGAAAACTTTAATAAAGCGAAATAAACTCTAGCGAGATCTTTTAATCATTATTTCTACAAACAATTAGAACTCTTTTTCTT
The DNA here is from genome assembly GCA_963854355.1 of Epinotia brunnichana. NCBI lineage: Eukaryota > Metazoa > Arthropoda > Insecta > Lepidoptera > Tortricidae > Epinotia > Epinotia brunnichana. The sequence goes on from OY977944.1 coordinate 28,902,175, forward strand.
TGGAATAAACAAATAAAATATCTTCTAAAAACAATGTCATCATGTCACCACAATAAAACTTAGTACTTTACATACTAAATAATTTACTTTAGTCTCTGTCTGTACTCCAAATTTTTAAGTATGTAACATAAAATGACAGTTTTTCGATTAGGTATAAAAAATAACAATCAGACTAGCTTAATAATTACGAGTAAGATACCTTAGTTTAGTCTTTGTATCAACTTTTATATATTTGTTATAAATGGACAGTCTTTTCGTTACTACGTACGTAAACATAAGAACCTAATAAATAATTAATAATCTTAGACTAATTACAATCACAATTTAAAGCGGAAACTGCTTCAAAATCAAAAGCTAGCCCACTATGTCTTGTTATTAAGGAAATAAGCCTTTAAAAATACGAGGGCATTTATAGCATCATCTGACAATCGGTTTCGTATTTTCGTCACAAAGTTTCCAGACAAGGAGAAAACCCGTTCATTTTCTGTCGACGTAGGCTTTACTGACATAACAGCTTTATACAAGTTTTCCAGATTTGGTGTTCTTTTGCCAGTTGATTCATATAACTGAAACTCTTTTTTAATCAAGCCTCTTGTTAAAACAGTTTCAATATTGCTCGTAGTGTCTGTGGCTGCCATTTCAATAGCCTGTTTTAGTTTCAGCTCAAAGGATGTAGCTTGCTCGAGTTGCTCGTTTTCTGATGTCTGTATTAAAGTGTCATCTTCATCTAAATTAGAGCTGCTAGGAAATAATCTATTGTACAGTTCTTCTGTAAATCGTATCAAAGCTGTCTTAGTGCAATTGCGTGTACCACTTTCATTATAGTTCTGAAATATGGTTGGGTTGTGAAGGTATTTAATTAATGTAATCAAGTTAATATTGCGCCTATTTTCAATTTTGCTCATCAGATGGTCCACGAACGTTGTGGCTAAATTGTTTTCCATAGACTTTAACTTATTTATCAGCACGTCTATTATTGCCTCCGATGTCAAAATAGTGGCATCTTTCCTCGATAACGCTTCAACAGACAACTTAACCGGGTGTAAAACTGCCAACAATGACTCTAAAACATCAATGTTGGCGTCTCGCCACATTGAGGACATATTTAAATCGATCAATGCCTTTTTAATTGCATTTTTCAGTTTAAGAAATCGTTCCACCATCTGCATCATCGAGTTCCATCTTGTCTGGACATCTAATAATAAGTTCAACTCATGGCCGATTTCTTCTTTGACGTGTTTTTGCAGCGTGATGTTTTTCAAAGGACTCTTCCGAAATAATTTGACCAAGGCTCGTGTCTCTTCCAAAACTTTGTTGATATTTTGGGTATATTGTACATTATTTGTTATATCAGATTCTAACTCGCCGTCGTCGAATAAAAAAATTTCATCATCATCACTGTCTTGTCCAGAAATGTTTTGTTCTAAAGCTTGATTTGTTGGTTCAGTAACATCAACGTCGCTCGTATTGTTTTTTTTTTTTGCAAAATGTAGCCAACACAGATAAATGAATAGCGTGATTTAAGCATAGGACCATTTCAGCAGGGCTTTCGCGTCCGAACTTTACCATGACGTTTGGTCCATCACTAGTCACAGCTACGACGTCTTGTTCAAAGCATAATCCAAACTCTTTTAAGCGATCTTCTACGATTTGCCTCGTCTCCGTTGCCCTACATTGACCCGGTATGAAAACAAGTCCCAAATTATGAACCACGCCGTCTGCATGATGGAGACAAAGGTTGAAATACCTTCGATTTCTCAAACTTGTCCACTCATATACTCAGACTGAATCGAGCGGATTGGTCATTACGTAGTTTGCACAAAAAAGTAATGGTTTCTTTCTTTTTCTCTTCATAAAATTGGAGTATTAAATTCATGACTCCAGACTCATTTTTGGGTAACCTGAAACCTCTTTGCTCTAAAGATTCCCTTATGAAATCGCTCCTTGTAATTTGGCGAATTGTGAGGCCATCTTTTGCTGCTAATATGGAAATTATTTCCCCGAGAGACTGTTTGGGTTTCGGTTGAAATGTAAGAGTCTGTTGAACTGACGTCTTAGGTTTTTTAGGAGCCGACGGTTGCGCGTCTTCAGCACCAGTAGCTCCAGTGTCACAGCTGGCTGAAGTGGATGGCATTGGCTCTGTTTCACTTTGACATTTTATCGAAATCTTATGTATATGTTCAAGATGCCTTACTAGCCCGCTTGTATTCGAACCTTTCATTGAAATCTTTTTAGGACATTTGAGGCATTGTGCGGCTTGTATGGACGACGACTTGTCATCTTTAATTTTAGTGAAATATTTCCACACTTTAGATTTCTCCATCTTTAAACTGTTAAACAAAAAATAATAAATAGTTACTTTACTTTTAAGGGAGAAAAGCGAAATGATGACAACGACTTGAGCATTTAGTTCATAAATAGAAATGGAACTAAATTTCATTGGAAAAATGAATAAACATAACGACTTCACAAATTATCAAATCATATAGGCAAGGCAAGAAACACACTCATAACAAATTGATTCGTTTCATTTAAACTGAAACTCAAACGATCATATATTTTGTTCAATACCACAAATACCCATATAATAATTGAAATAAAACGGAAAAAGCAACATAATTATACTAGTCTATAAAGAGAAAGTAAATTACTTACATTAGAGAAGTCGCCCGCTTAAATTTATATACTAATTCAGTCTAATTCGCTCCGAGAGCGACGCACACGCGCTCCGCCGCCGAATTCAAAATGGAGACTGGCGTGTACGAAGGGAACGGGGAGGCGGCGGGGCACTGTCGGTCACTCACACGCCGCGTGGCAGAGCCGCGCGCGAGCGTAAACGCTTTATTATGATTTTAAATTTTTTGACTGAATTTCTCGATTTCTCGATTTCTCGACCACTTTTTTCTCGTCTCGAGTAAGGCAAAATTTCCCGGGAATTCTCGGTTCGAGAACTCTCGAAGAGAAACCCTATTGCAGTGTCATCTCCTTCTACTGAAGCCGAGTCCATCAGTACTGATTGTTTGCCTGTAACAGTCCTATAGACCAACTTGTCAGCATAGGTAGGTGACATTACAGACCTCCTGATCCGTCTGTTGATCTTTTTTGACCTTCTTCTGGGAACTGATGCAGTATCCGATAAGGTGCTTAGATGAGCAATTGGTCTTATGGGAGTCCATTCTGTTACCAATGTTGATGGCTTTATTACAGGCCACGGTGTTGTTGTCAGATGAGTGAGACTGTTAGGAAGATTGTACCACTCACCTATTGTATGGTTTACATTTACTGTAAACTCTCTTGACACATGGGGATTAGCTACATTTGCAGCTTGTATCCTGTGTAAGCCCCCAAATAAGTGGAGCCCATGATACATATTAATGATAGCAGTATAATAGGCAGAACTATAATATCCATATTGTGAAAGTGTTTTTACACACTCTACAAAATAACACGGCTCTCTATTAGCAAATGAAATAATGATCGTCTTATTATCTCAAATAGCTGAAAACAGTCTTTTAATCCTGCAAGTTTATATATATAAGATAGTTCCTATCACGGTATCAGTGAGATACAGCCTGGTGACAGACAGACGGACGGACGGACGGACGGACGGACAGCGGAGTCTTAGTAATAGGGTCCCGTTTTACTCTTTGAGTACGTAACCCTAAAAACAAATCTAACCTTTTGGTCATTTATCTCAACATGCTTAGATAAAGTTTATTACAACATTTACATAATAATTTAATTATTTTGGCAAGGCGTTCGCCCTTAAAAAGGGTCCAGCATTATCATACCAAATTTCGGACCTAACCTAAATAAAAAATATTATTTAATATTATTTTTATATGGACTTGCGGGCGTTTGCCCATAGCCATTCTCAAGTAAATTAAAAGGGAAGGAAATAAAATTGGATAAGTACTGAAATGTATACTCCACTTGCATTGCATTGGCAGGACTGGTCTTCGCAGAATGGGTATGAAGACATAAAAAAACAACAAATAGGGTTCAAAATAGTATAATCTAATATGTCCCTTACCGAGTACACCAGGACCCAGGAGCTTATAGATCTTGGGCCAAGAACTAATTTCTTGTATTAAATAACAAATTATATTTTGTATTGAAAGCTAAAAACTCTAACCTTAAGATAGAAACAATTTTAATTGAAGTATTTGTCATTCTTCTACTAAGATTGAAAAATGTTGACCCAAGAATCTTGTTCCCAGTTGCTAATTAACTCAACATCGTTTAGTTAACTCGTAGACTTAACCTTGTAACATCGTTTTTTTTTAATTCTCGGACGTATGGAGGTTGGTCTGTACACCCCTTTTCTTAAGGTGGTCACACACCATACAATAGGCAAATTTCCTAGATTCCGGGTCGTTGAGTTACCGCGGTTATAAAAAAAAAAAAGATGAGAAGACATTCAGTTGGGTGGCATTGCGAGGTGATAGTCGCTCTGAGAAAAGAAAACATGTAATCAGCAAACATCAGAGATATTAGCCATCTTTTCTTTGAGAAAACGTTGGCTGACGACTACCGTCATGAGAGGTGCCTAGAAGAAAAGAAAAGTTTTGGTTTCCCGGAGATCAGTGTCGGCACATGTAGACGTAATTTTTTGGATCTCGAAGCAGATGGCTGCCGTTCTACTGAATCCGTCCGCTAGGCATGCCTGACGTAAAAGCGCCTTAGCGTTTTATCACACCTATCAGGTAAGTCACCGGATACCTTGTTTTAACCTCCAAAATGCTGGCCTCAGAGGTTCCGTCAAGGGCTTTCAAAAACTAAACCTTCCATTTTCTTGTTACAGAGAGGTGCTCATTCGAGCCGCAAAGGCTGGCTAACTAGAAATAAGTGCTAACTTTAGCCCTAAACGGTAAGTGTCGTGTTTTTCTTTAATCTTGTAAGCAAAAAGGGGGCGTCAACCCGTTTTGTTAGTGAATGGAATGTGAACCTGTGTATTTCGAATTCCAGGGCCCTCGGGGACGGGCATGAAACTCCGTGTCGTCCAGAACGGATATATGGCGTATGGGTCCAGCTTGTAAAGGAGTCGCCGGTTTCGGAGGGTGACGTCACGCATTCCTGGACGCCGAGCAGTGGCGTGATATGCTGGTAGCGGTGCTGATTTCCGTCTGGCGTTTAATTTAAAGCATGGTTCCGTAGGCCATGTGAAGGTACCGTACTTACCTTTTCGTTTACGTACACACACACACACTTATCCTCTACTTTAAAATTCCTATAAATTTGGTTATCAAGGTCCAAAGTTCATACCTAGGTAAATTTTCACTGTTTTTTTTAATTTAAGAGATAACTTTAAGTTTGCCAGGGACGCCTGGGTTATTTTATAATATATTGGTGTGATTTTATAATATAGTGATAAATGAGCGTTAAAATCAATAAAATACATTAAAGGACCCAAACTTGTTTAATTACTATCATTGAGTGTCTCCGTTTGTAAACTAATTCGTCCTAAGGCGCCCACTTATAAAATATAAGGACGAAGTAACGTTTCTCACGGCTCGGGCCTAGTATTAACAATTCACGACCCTCTTTAATGCTCTCCGACTCAGGCCGGATTGTTACAGTGGCGTACCCAACGTTGAGCGTGGGGAGACATTTAATGTTAGTAAACGAGCAATAATTGAACTTTGTAAAAATAAGTGTGTGTGTAGGTACTCTGGTGTGGAGAGGAAGTTTAAACTTTATAATAATTTCTAGACTGTTATTCTTTCACTGTCTACAATGACCCAAGTCTGGAGTTCGGTATGACTAAATACCTAATTCTTTAATCTTAACATTCTAGACTTGCTAGGTCTATTCTAGACAGGTGAAATATTATAAAAATTGGTGAGTGACTTTTATAAATATCTTTAGCTACTTATTTTGAATATAAGCCAACTTACGGGCTGTATGTAAGACTTTAATATTGTATTATATCTCTAGTACATAATACTTACATATTATAGGCCAGGAGCCTACACTGAATTTTCTTACTTGAAAAATAAACATTTGTTAATGACTATGGACCGTCCTATTAAAATTGATTACCTCTTAAAAGAGGAGATCCAGTTTGAACTTGACACACTTCACATCACATACAATACTACCGTTTCGTGCGACACTTTAAAATTGTTGAGGCAGTCTCGCTCTTTGGTCCGGCGGGGTAGCTTGAAGCCCCAACGGTGTTTCCGGCGGTGGACAATGCAGTGTTTCTTGCCACACGTCAGCGGAGCAGATAGCGGTGGCTGTCGATGCAGATTTGTCCGGAACTAACAGGTTGGTGGGAATGCACTCGAGTCGTTAAGTATTTAATGATGGTGTCTCTTAAAACTTTTTTTTCTTATTAACTAGTTAAGCTTTCTTATACGGTTGCTAACTTTTGTAATGTAGGCAACAGGCAGTAATTCTGATATACTGTATTTCTTTCTCTGTGATACCTACAGAGCTAATTAGGTAAAAGGGGTCTTTGTTAATCTCGTGAAGATGCCCTGCGTTTTTTTTCTTTTGTGGTATATACTAGGATGATGGTCGGTCGTGTGTCACACCCTGTCTCTTGGTAGTTTTAAACCATGTTCTGTTCTATATTTAATTACGCTAGGGGTGTACATCTGTTACACTCCCGTAATCTGCTTTTTATGTTATTTAATTACGCTAGTGGTGCATATACTTATACTGTGCTGCCGTAATTTAAATAACATACTCTCTTTGGGAAATTACGCTAGGGGTGTACGTCTGTTACACTCCCGTAATATGCTTCATATGTTATTTGATTACGCTAGTGGTGCATATACTTATACTGCGCTGCCGTAATTTAAATGACATACTATCTTTAGGTAATTACGCTAGGGGTGTACATCTATTACACTCCCGTAATCTGCTTTTTACGCTAGGAGTGTACTACGGTTACACTCCCGTAATATGCCCTTAGTTGCTGGTACGCGCTGAGGAGGGTGGTAGTTCCGCCTTTATCTTGTATGGACGACCTGAGTGTCTCGGCGGCCGTGTGTTTTGTTACTTTTCAGTTGTTCATGATTATTTATCAGTCAAAGAACCACATAAAACCCTGTTTATCGGGTTTGTTTTGTTTTAACTCTAGAATTATGGTTTCCAGTAACTCGAGCTGGCAACCTATATACTAGTATAATATAGGTAGGTAAGTCATTAATTAACTATAATGTAGGTCAAAGCGATCAGCTGTTACCGCGGCGGCCATCTTGTGCATGCGTCAAGAGGCCGTGACTTTCGTTTATTATTTCGATATAGCATATGATGTTATCGTCCGGACTTGTAGGTATTTCTCGATGGTTTAAGATTGGTCCTGACTGTTGGTTTTTATTAAGGAATGGTTTTCAGAATAGAAAGTATACATTGCATATGTTCGGACTGCAGGCGTTTTAAGATGGTAGAACATTAGTCCTGACGGCAGGTTTTCATGGTTTGAGCGTTGACTAGTAGAAGGGTTGAAAGGCTACGTAAGGTGGGATATTTTCCGTAGGTTTTCCACCCCGTTTTTATTCCTTTTCCGCGCATACGCAAATCCGTCGTTATGTCGCTTTCAACTTTTATTTCTCATTTGAGATCTTCCGCAACCTGCGCCATTCACTAGGTAAGGCTTCGTAAGCTGGGCGGTTATACCGCAGTTTCAGTTTAGGGGCATTTTGTATAGTGGCTTTGTACGCTGCAATATTGCAGGTGGACGGGGACATTACCTGTAGCTCTGGGTCCGGTATGATCGGTTTCAGTGCACACGCATGTCCGCCGTGTTGTCGCTATAAGCTTTTATTTTCCGTTGGAGATCTTCCGGTTTAAGTGTGTGTTGTTAGTAGGGCAAGTGCGCGCATCACATTGCGTTTTCTTGTCCAGTTTACATTTCCATTATTTCCGTCTGGACTAGCAGGTGTTAAAATTGAATGAATAATATTCGTCCCGATCGATGGTTTAATAAGGTATGGTTTATATGTCTAACAATGTTAGCGGGTAAGATTAGTTCTTACTGGTAAATTAAGTTAGATGGTTCTATAAGCTAGTAGGTTAATTTCGGTCGCTTATGGTACTTTGCTAAGCGATGTGAGATAAAAACATATATTAAAGTTTTTATCTGTAACGCTCTGAAAGGGACACTCTGCTCTGAATCAGAGTGGGCCTCGCTTCTAGTTAGTGGTGTTAGGAGTGACGATGTTTTTTTTTTTGCTATCTTTGTAAGGTTAAAGCGGTTGTCTGTGTGTCACGGCCCGCAAACTTTCTTTCAAGTTAATACACCCTGTTCTGTGTATAGTTTTTCTTACTCAGGTTTTTATGGTCGCGTGTCGCACCTCCTGAAGCTGTTATTTTACGTTTTAAGATTTCCAAGTAAATGCAAGGAACTGTTTTACTTTCAGGTATCCTTAGCCGCTTGTGTAGTTCATAGGGAATATAGTGTTTACTATGTTAGTTTGTAAGACCAACGTTTGTGTAGAGAGGTATGATTCTACACATTAGTTGAGAGGGTGGAAGTAGTGCAGCTAGTGTCTGGGTTTAGAATAGGGTAAAGGAGCGTAAAGGTGAGGTCTCCGACAAATAATTTTATTCCTAAATTTTGAGTAGTTTTAGAAATAAAATTATTTTCGCCAACAGGAGGGGTACTGTAACATCGTTTTTTTTTAATTCTCGGACGTATGGAGGTTGGTCTGTACACCCCTTTTCTTAAGGTGGTCACACACCATACAATAGGCAAATTTCCTAGATTCCGGGTCGTTGAGTTACCGCGGTTATAAAAAAAAAAAGATGAGAAGACATTCAGTTGGGTGGCATTGCGAGGTGATAGTCGCTCTGAGAAAAGAAAACATGTAATCAGCAAACATCAGAGATATTAGCCATCTTTTCTTTGAGAAAACGTTGGCTGACGACTACCGTCATGAGAGGTGCCTAGAAGAAAAGAAAAGTTTTGGTTTCCCGGAGATCAGTGTCGGCACATGTAGACGTATTTTTTTGGATCTCGAAGCAGATGGCTGCCGTTCTACTGAATCCGTCCGCTAGGCATGCCTGACGTAAAAGCGCCTTAGCGTTTTATCACACCTATCAGGTAAGTCACCGGATACCTTGTTTTAACCTCCAAAATGCTGGCCTCAGAGGTTCCGTCAAGGGCTTTCAAAAACTAAACCTTCCATTTTCTTGTTACAGAGAGGTGCTCATTCGAGCCGCAAAGGCTGGCTAACTAGAAATAAGTGCTAACTTTAGCCCTAAACGGTAAGTGTCGTGTTTTTCTTTAATCTTGTAAGCAAAAAGGGGGCGTCAACCCGTTTTGTTAGTGAATGGAATGTGAACCTGTGTATTTCGAATTCCAGGGCCCTCGGGGACGGGCATGAAACTCCGTGTCGTCCAGAACGGATATATGGCGTATGGGTCCAGCTTGTAAAGGAGTCGCCGGTTTCGGAGGGTGACGTCACGCATTCCTGGACGCCGAGCAGTGGCGTGATATGCTGGTAGCGGTGCTGATTTCCGTCTGGCGTTTAATTTAAAGCATGGTTCCGTAGGCCATGTGAAGGTACCGTACTTACCTTTTCGTTTACGTACACACACACACTTATCCTCTACTTTAAAATTCCTATAAATTTGGTTATCAAGGTCCAAAGTTCATACCTAGGTAAATTTTCACTGTTTTTTTTAATTTAAGAGATAACTTTAAGTTTGCCAGGGACGCCTGGGTTATTTTATAATATATTGGTGTGATTTTATAATATAGTGATAAATGAGCGTTAAAATCAATAAAATACATTAAAGGACCCAAACTTGTTTAATTACTATCATTGAGTGTCTCCGTTTGTAAACTAATTCGTCCTAAGGCGCCCACTTATAAAATATAAGGACGAAGTAACGTTTCTCACGGCTCGGGCCTAGTATTAACAATTCACGACCCTCTTTAATGCTCTCCGACTCAGGCCGGATTGTTACAACCTAACCTATTAAATAAAGTGTTACTAATCTAAATAATCTTAATTAAATAAATTAAAGACAATTCTTTGAAAATGTTTACTTAGAAAGAAATTTTATTAAAATCTATATAAATTAAAATAATTTATAATTATAACTATATAAAAGATTATAACATATATGGTGTTAACTTAACTTATATGTTATAACTATTAAACAAATCATTCATAAATATTACTAACTTATTACAGTAACTCAATTTTAAATTATTAGTACTAATGATTTCTCTACTTACTATAATTCTAATGACTATAACTGACTAATTATCCTATTTTACATTCTAATTTATCTAAATTAAGCAGACACATCCTTTCTGTAAAAAGCTATAATATGAGTCTTATTTGAATTAAATAAATAATAACGTTATTATTAACGTTATTATACTAATGATTAAAAATATACAAGAGAATGAAATGCTTGGTATCAGACTCCATGAGTGCAATTTAAGGAAGGATAGTACACCATGAGATTCTCCGCTGGATGTTGATATTGAAGAATCACTTTTAAGAACATTCAACATTTCTTGCTGATGTAGGTTGAATTTGCCTCTTAGTATGACCTGATTCGAATTACATCTCAGTTGGCAGTTAGACTCTGTGATAGATTTTTGGATCATAACTATCTTTTTATATTCCATTTTCTCTTATTTAACAATAAATGGTATTGAATTCATTCCAGGACATTATAGCTAGAGCATCATTATTGGAAGCCCATAGTTTAACTATCATACTAGCTCCTCCAGAGCAAGAGAAACAACCTTCTATTATTAATTCCTCTCCATAGCACATACTTTTTTCTCTCTTTATACTCAAGTTTACATCATTCATATCAATCTGGATCTCATATAGCTCTCCTAAATTATTCTGTAGAGTGATGGTCCCATCAGATAATCTAGAAATTGTTGATACCCCCTTATTAATAGGTAGTTGACCTTTGTCTGTTGCTTTAAGTAGGGGAAGAGGGGGGACAGTGGATCAGTTTTTGTTTTGAGGCACATAGCCCAGCCGATACACACTTCATGTCCGTTTTCTTTTACTCATATTAATAAGTGGTTATTAAGGCATAAATAAAATGCACTATAGAAGGCACACAAGTGGAAATTTAGGCCACAGAGTGACTTAAAAAAAAATGGGAATTGGTCCACTGTTCCCCATGCTCGGGGAACATTGAATCAGGGCATTGGGAACTATGGACCATAGGGGGGAACAAGGGATCATATGTATTTTGTTACATAAAATACCGTCATAAATCAACAAAAGTTATTTTTTATTATATAAAATATAAATTCAAAAAAGAAAACTTAAAGACAATACTTTATATCATTAAAAAAATACTTAACGTAAATTTTAACATTACTTATTACAATCTGTAATATAGGCACTAATTTCTTCCTACAACATAAAATCACAGCAATCAGGCAGCCATATTAGGCAGTTTTTAATTTCACTAGTTTACAAATAATCATATAAATATAATATAATCAGTCTAGGCGAGGTAGCCAGTTTCCTAGGTTAACATAATCATTCTAGCTAGGCAAAGTAGCCAGTTACCTAGGGTTACACATCAACTATTAAAAATTATTACAAACGACTTTACCAATCAAGCCTTACGTATTGACAATAATGATATCGCTAAAGTCTACGTATTAAATGTGGGTACCTTAGATTCCTAGACTTTAACGTACATCAATACGACTAAAGTCGTAATGAAATACGTAATACCCTTGCTGACATTGTGACGATTAAAGGCAGTTGCCCGACTAAGGCTATACACCCCTTCTGGTGTTCTCAGGCTTAGCACCGTATACCTTTTACGGAAACCATACAGCCAATCAATACCAGCAGCTTGAGCTTTGTGCCAATTTTGGGGTATTTTTAGATCATTTATACAAGCTAAGTTGTTCATACGCTAGCATTCGAACATCATTTCGGGTTAAACCGTAGAACATTTGACTACATTTAATAAGGTATTCCACAAAAGTCAGTTCCTGTTCGGCTGAAAATACTTTATTCACAGCATAATTGGGAGTGAATCTCATCCATTCTTTAGGCACCTCAGTAGCTTTTTTAGAATACCGATGTAAGGTTAAATATGGTATGCCAGTTAATCTGGCCACGTTCCTCTTTTTGATGCCTTGGTTGATTAGGTTAATAGCATTCTGCATTTGCTCTTCAGTCTGGAGACCTGTGCCTGTCTTTCTCACGTGTGTTCTGGGCATGATGATACCTAAAAACAAGTTTATAATTTAGTTTCCGAATAATAAATTGTCAAAGGGAACATTGCATACTCAAGGGGAGCACTGGACCAATGTCCACTGCTCCCCACAAGGAGATGGCCCATTGTACCCCAAAAACCGTTACGGCAAGAATAATTCACCAAAAATATTAAATATATATTACACTCAAAAAACACCAACCATCCCGGCTCGTACCAATGAGTTTTGCGGAACTTATGTACGGAATATTTACCGTTAGCTTTTCGGTGAAGGAAAACATCGTGAGGAAACCGGTCTAATCCCAGTAAGGTCTAGTTTTCCCTCCGGGTTGGAAGGTCAGATGGCAGTCGCTTTCGTAAAACTAGTGCCTATGCCAAATCTTCGGATTAGGTGTCAAAGCGGACCCCGGGCTCCTTTAGGGGCACAACCGGGAATAACGCTAGGAGGATGATGATGACTCAAAAGACCAACCAACACAATTTGCAATCACAAAATAACAGGATAAAACAAAAACACATTCAATAACACGCGTGAATTTGCCTACAAACATTTTCAATAAATTTGTAAAATAAATTTTACGTACTGTGTTGTTCGACCAGCAGCGATAACGCACCCTCCTTGTGCCTGAGCTCGCGGGCGACTGGCGCAGAATGTATATTGTAGTCTTTGACTGGCGCAGTGCGGGGCCTGTCGAGACGAGATTACAAACACGCGTCGGCGTTTGAATGTGTGCGTTAACGATGGCGCTAGATAGTTTTATTCACTGTTCCCCGTGATCCACTGTCCCCCCTCTTCCCCTAGATCAATTTGGTTGTTGGAAAAATAATTATCTTTATTCATTATTCCATGCTCTCCTAAGCCATTAGCTAGCAGACAATTTTCAGAAAAGTGAGCAGCATCATTCTCTGTAAGACACCTAACTTCTCCAATTTTCTGATTCTTTTTGACAAGAAGCAACATAGGATGAAGTTTTTGTTGATAATATGCAAAAATCATTGCTCATGATAGGACTAGATCTAAAAACAAGAGAGATATTCATTCCTTGTTCATTATGACTCTCTTCTCCAACTAATCTAACTTGAAAGTCCTTCATATTTGTAAGGCCTTTAAATCCAATTTCTAGTGATAGAATCGGAGTCCATGTTGGGCAATCGAAGACCTCATAAACTCTTTCATTTAGTGGCAAGAATGAAACCATTGACATGGTACAACCTGGGGTACATGAACCACAACCATTGGTTATACAACCCTGGAAATTTGAACATGCTTCTGTTGTCACCTTATTTATCACCTCAGGGAACATTTTCTCTCTAAAAGATTTATCAGTCATAAAATCTATACATTTAGAAGGTGATTTACAATTCTCCCAACCAGAGCAAAGAGCAACTGATTTGTGGATATGTTTTGTCTGAACTGTATAATATAAAGAGTTCTTTTGACACACATAATATTGAGCTAAAACTTTTATGGAGATATAACTCTTAGGCTCCCCATCATCACTCTTTATGGTTAAACATGTTTCCTGAGATAAAGGTGGCCCAGCTAGTCTTACAGAGCTTTTAATAATACACACTTCCTCTCCAGTTGCTGAGACTGTACATTAATTTTGTTTAGTAGTAAAAGTAGTACTATCAGAACATGAGAGAGACTCATTAATTAATGGGAAAATCAACACAACTAAGAAGCATAGTGCATTTAAATTGAATGATCTAATTGCTGGTCTTCTTTGACGATTAGATTATCATTGCTTAGAGCAGTAGCAGGTTTAGAAATGAAATTATTTTCATTTTCATTTAGTTCATTTCTTACATTAGAATGATTTATATTCTGAATTGACTCAACTCCTAATAAAGAGTCATTAATTGATTCTTCAAATTTTCCTGGTTCTTTCATCATCTTATAGTTGCTATTAGAATTGTTCTTATTTCTCAAGTTGATTATTGACTTCTTGATAGACTGGAGAGGCCGTAATCTCATATTAGAATTTAAGTATATAAGGGATCTCGATGTCATTCCTTTTGCTTTCCTGAAGATTCTAATCTTCAATCTAAGAGAACAGAATGCTAAAGCTCCTACAACGATGGATCCAGATAGAATAAGGCCAATAGAAGTTAGCTTCTCAGTCTGACTCATACAAGAAGGATTAATTACTTTTTTAATGCATAAAAAACATGAGATATCATCACAGATGTTATGAGTTGGATAATCCAGGGGTTCATGAGCTATAAGGCCATTCTTTTCAATAAGACTTATAATTGGAGTCATAGATCCTTTTGTTGTACTAAATGGCAGCTGAATTTTGGAGTGGTCATGGTCTACTATAGTTATATCATTTATGGGATTAATAACATTACCAAGTCTTATAAAAACTTTCACTACCAAACAACTTGAGTTAAAATAGGCCCATGCATTTAATCATATAATCACAATTCCTCATAAAGTCCACATTTTGACCATTTACTTCTAAAACGTCCTTTTCTGATTCAGTAATATCCTGATTCACTTCTAGTTCCATATGACCCCAATATGATAAAGATAATATAACTTTATCTGGCACAGGTGACTTTTCATTAGTTAGTTGTTTTCTTTTAAGATATATAAAGTTAGTCATAACTGTGCACTTTTATTAATTTTACTAAACGCGTTATTATACTGGACGCGGAGAGCACTCAGCGCCCTTTGCGAACAGCCTGTCCATCTAACTTATATATAATATTTAAACAATTATCCCCTAACTACTAACCGTTAAGGAGTTATAGTTGTCATTATCAGCTCATCACCATGAGACGATGATGGAACTTTAGAAAATACATGAAAAACAAGTTTAGTGCCCGGAACGTTTGAGAGATGCCTTTGATTTACTTGGTGACAACAGTATCACCTCAGGAGTACACTGAAAAGGAAACGACTAATGGTCTTAACGTACCTATATTATTTAAAGAATTATCCCCTAACTCCTAATCATTGAGTTATACCTTCCATCATCAGTTCAGCATGACGAGATGTTGACTTTCAGACGCAAATACTTGAATAGCTTTAGAAAATATACGAAAAACATTAAGTGCCTATAAAATATGAGGGTCGCCCTCGATTTCCCCAGGATCCCATCATCAGATTCCAAATATACTCTCTCCAATAAAAAAAGAATTTTGAAAATCAATCCACAATTGGTGGAGTAATCGGTGAACATGAACATACATAAAAAAACCAGCCAAGTGCGAGTCGGACTTGCGCACGAAGGGTTCCGTACCATTATCTATAAAAAACTATTTTATTCTGTGTTTTTAGTATTTGTTGTTATAGCGGCAACAGAAATACATCATCTGTGAAAATTTCAGCTGGAACTATCACGGTATCAGTGAGATACAACCTGGTGACAGATAGACAGACGGACGGACGGACAGCGGAGTCTTAGTAATAGGGTCCCGTTTTACTCTTTGAGTACGGAACCCTAAAAATACCTACTTACAGTCGAACATAGAACGTCCTCCTTTTTGGAAGTCGGTTAAAAATTATAAATAAACACTATTTTACCTTCGATTTTTTTCATAGAATCTGTATCGGAATCAGGGTCTGTTGAATCGGTAATTTTAATGCTTCTTCTCTTTGTTCCTGACATGTGCAGCAGATTACAAACCTTGTCTGTTAATTTTCTTTTAGCAGGCACATATTTCCTCGAAGGAGATTTAAAAGTTGGCACCAGCTTTCATATAATAAGTTTATATACTTTCTGTTGGGAAAAGCGCTACAATTTTAGCAGCTAGTAAATTGTA
This sequence comes from Epinotia brunnichana, assembly GCA_963854355.1. Lineage (NCBI taxonomy): Eukaryota > Metazoa > Arthropoda > Insecta > Lepidoptera > Tortricidae > Epinotia > Epinotia brunnichana. Next base: position 28,918,126 of record OY977944.1, read on the forward strand.
TTCTTCTGGTATGATGTTACTGAAAGAAAAGTGATATATTTCTTATTTTATTCTTGTTAACATATTTATTACTCTATAAAACTTATTGTAAAGCCTATAAGTCTACAATACCATAATCAATTTAGAGCTATATCTGATATTGTTCTATCTCTGCTTCTTTTATTTTGGTTGTGAACAATACAGACTATATACTACTACTACTAATACTACAACTATTACTACGACTAAGTAATAGGAAGGTGGACCCATTTCAAAATTAAACAAAATACAATAAACACAAACTGCAATATATGATCGCTTAAGGCGGAATCAGACGGTTCACTCGGATGAATGTTCCCTCGGGTGATTGATTCTTTTTTCTTTCACTCAATGTTCACACAAGTAGTAGTTAAGCGTAGGTAGAGGTCCAGTTTCGTAACGGGTGACCGGCGGGGTAAGCCGCATTAACGCGTAGTGAATAACAGCCCTGCAATATGGCGTAGGCGGCGTAGCTCGCCAGCCACCGGCTCAGTGAAGTGACGCTTTGTGTCGTTGTTCCCGGAATTATGGTAACTTTTAGTAAACCTTGTTTTATTTTATACAACCTTCATGAGTTTCAGGTGTTACATTGTTAATATGTGTATGTGTTTTAAGTCATTTTTTCAACGATTTTAACAAGTCTACAAAAGGTTCGGTTTCGGCCGAAACTAAAGCCAAAGCCGAACCTTTGGTTTCTGTTTCGGTTTCGGCAAAAAAACGTGTCGGTCGGACACTAGTATTTACTAATAAGTTTCGGTTGCCTGAAAAATAGATCTAAGGGACAATAACAGTATTCGGGTTCGGGCTTAGGGTTCGGGGGAAGTTGTAGGTATATAAGAGTATCATTTTTTTACGTGATATAGCTACAGCATATAAAAGTGAATCTATGCACCATTCTTTAAGTACAACTTTTAATAGGGGACCAACCTCGCCCGAGCAAAAAAACATTGTTAGTTGTTTTTTTAGCATGGACAAGGTTGCGCTCATAGCAGTGGTAAAGAATCATTGGGTAGCTTTACTTTTTGCCGGACTACGGCCAAAACGAAAGGAATGGATATGTTTTTAGCAGTTTATGTTTGTATTTACGAGAGTTCCACCGTAGTGTTACTGATACTGAACCGATTTTAATGAATGAGGTATCAATCGTTTCGAAATTATGCTCCCGGTGACATACGCTATCTTTTGTGTAATTTTCAGTTAGGTTTCCGTAGTCGGGATGCAGTTCGTTCTTATTTTATTATAGGTATCACGTATAATACATATAGTACCTATAGGCAGGCTTGACTATGAACGGTAGTATAGTCATAAGAACGTGTAAGTGCAATAAGCGAGAGGGAAGTACAGACTCGAATCCTATTCTAAATGTTCACAGCTGTGCGAATAATCTAGCCAAACCCGTAGCCTGGACAAAAACAAGACCGAAGTGTGAATTGAACCACACATGAAATATAGTAGGTTATACGCGAAGATTGTTGAATATCCAGCAGAGCTGGTGGTGGGGCCGCTGTTGTGCGGCGGGGTTCGCTTCGCACCGCACTGGTGGATGTGGGTTGTTCCTTCTCGTTTTGTCTCGATAATCGGGCCTATGTGGCAGCCTATTGTCGCATCATTTATTTTCTGCATTGTGTTGTTTTATATAAGTATCTACATCAGTGTTCGATTTTGTGATTTTGTGTTTTTTTTGTGTTTTTTTGCGACAATAAATCTTTTTTTATTTTTATTTTTTTATTTTATTTTTTTATGCCTGATATATGCCCGTTCAGAGGGTTGAAAAAAATGGCAGAAAATAGAGTTCGTTCGGCTTACTGAAAGCCAATCTTAGACCTGAAAGCCAGGAGTTGTGCAATCCACCTGGCTCAGAACGTTCTCCAATTTCTGGGTCTTACGAGGTTCTTCAGAGTTTATGGCACCCACCCCATGAGTTCTATAAGATCATGTGTATTTATTAATGCTCTCATTGTGTTCGATTGATACTAATCAGAGACTGAAGGTAATTATAGCAGTAGCATCCAGCTGCACTTCAGAAATACAATGGTAGGTAAGCTAAAAGTGAGACCTTCGATAAAATCGGGTTTAACAGCTAGTATAGAAATCGATACAATTAGGTACTCGCCAATACTATGTGACTTGCGTCATGTACGTACCTATAGACTGATACATTTGCCTTTCTAGGCTTTATTATTATTATGACGAAAGCAAAAAAGGTACCTACGTGTTTGCATTTCGTTGATTACCTACTTAAAAGGAGGATTCCACATATCTGTGTTAAAATATAAGTTAAATAATTTTGAATTTGGTTTTTTTCTTTTAAATCACAGTGTCTGAGGCCCATGAACTACACTCTGGACATAACACGCAAATAATAATACCTCGACCGATCGAGCCGGTCTTATACAAATCTTGGTTAGTGTGACGAAGAGAGACATGTAATTTGCCGTCTTTGTCATAGTTCCACTTTTATTTATTTGCCCCAATCAGGTTATATGAGGCTGGGCCAAATAAATGATTACAAAATAAAGTAGGTCCCTAGTTGTGGCAAGCGTATGTGATTGGTATATTATTATCTCTAAGCTGAGACTAGTCCCTGAAAAGTCACTGTTGAGCGTTAAAACAACGGTTGGCTGTCTCAGTCATCTAATGCCTACAGGCATTAGATGACTGATGACATACTAAGACTAATTTGGTCGAGCATGATTGCTTTTATGTCCGACAAAAAGCATCCGTCCCTCTCGCACTTAACTACCTGCTAGAGAAGGACGAATATTTTACGTCTGACTTAAACGCGATCCTGCTAGCTGGACTGACCGTGTATACATTCTATAGCTTCGACGAATTTATAAACATTGTATGAATATTTTTAAATATTATTGCGATCATAGGTAACTAGTAAATATTATTTGTAAGTACACTTTTTGTGTAAAGCTAATATTATTATTACAATTTTTTTTTATAGATTCCTGACATGTGATATTGACAATTATGAATAAATGAATATCAATATAACTCAATTACGAAGGTGTTATGTATCTAGGCTATGTAAATCAATATCATCATCTTAGTAAAGTAATAATTTGCGATTTCGTTGCGGACAGAATATTATATTTTTTTCTAATAATTTTCCTTTATAATTGAATTGCAAGCGTGCACAAGCGAATATGAGGAGGCAGCATTACATGGCATAACTGACATATAAAGTTGCCTGCTACTCACCGCTAGGAGCCATATGTTATGTCACCATTCATTCTAAACCGGAAACGCATTAATTACGTTTTATCAGTGAATAATAAACGCCTGGTTTAATGAATCCTACAGTTATCCCAAATATCTTAGTCGAATAAATTAAGGATGCCTACTTGTTCATGTTTCTGGACGTGTTAAAAACAGTCAGAGCGAATATTGTGGAGACAGCATTACATGGCGTAACTGACATTTAAAGTTGCCTGCTACTCACCGCTAGGAGCAATATGTCACCATTCATTGTAACTCGGAAATGCATTAATTACTTTTATCAGTAAATAATAAACCCCAGCTTTAATTAATCCTAAAGTTATCTCAAAAATCTAAGTTGAATTAATTAAGAATGCCTACTTAATAACGTCTCTGTACATTTTAATAACAGGTGGGGCAGAAATGGGCATCGTCCTTTACAAATTTCTGGTGCAATCAGTCAACGTAAGGCAGCTTGTGGCGGGCTGTTAGGGAGTAGCGACCCTACGTACATGAGTGCTCCTGGGGGTGTCCTGTGGTCAGGCTGAGCCGATCGGGTGGTTGGTTGGACAGGCTTCCACCTCTGGCTTGCCTTAACTGGCTGTCCAGAGTGGAGTGGCAAGAGCTGTTGCTCGAGGGTAGATGTGGACACCTAAGTGGCGAGTTGGCTATATGTTTAAAGTCCAGTGCCACCTCTCTACCCCCCCCAGCCTCTCTGACTGGTGTTGCCCTTAGGCCATTTTTTAATGTCGCTATTAATAGGGGCCCATCTAGCAGTTGGCGAGTCACCGTCTGTCACAGATAAAAAATGAGACAGTTTATCAGGCAGGCGTCCGATGTTTCACCCAATAGCCCAACCACTAGTCCATCATTTTCACCCAATAACCCGTTTTCTTTAGATTCCATCAATCAGCAATAGTTCCTATACACCCCAGCGGGTGCTGTCTCTGTGTGCGTCCCATGCACGGGCAGGGACAGCATCCGCTCGGTGTACTCCTTGCATTTCATTAAATTGTCAAAAGGGCCTCTACGTGTTGCCTCAGTTGGTACTTTGTAGGTACCTAGCCCCACGCACGCCTCCCAAAGGTCCGAGACATCATTGTCCCGTGAGCGGGTAAGACATACATAATAATATAATAATAATTTATTGATAAAACATAATGTAAATTTACTATAGACTAGGAGCTTAATATTAGAGGCAAATAACACGTGCCTGAACTAGGATACCCTGTGTTTCAGACAAAAAAGAACTAACAATTGAATATGTTATTCACATGCAAAATATTATTCAATATCATTCTTATTGACTAGGTAGTACAAAATAATTAGTAAGTTAATAACCTATATATAAAAAAGGTATAAAAAGATAGAAGATGGAACAAAATTATTTTAAAACGATAAATAACTTCTCAGTATCGTCATAGGACATATTATGTAGGGCTTCTCGTAGCGTTGATTTACATTTCATGTAGTTTAGGGGATATAAATCTAGCCGTGCATTAAGTCTTTTGTAAAGAAGTGGACCTAGGAAAAGTAGTCGTGTTTGAGTATAATTAGGACAAACAAAATCTGTACGCCTTTTACTGGAATGATCAGTGTTGTAAGGGATTTCAGCGTGCTGTTTTAAAACTGTGTGCAATATAAATAATTGTCGGACTGTTAAAACTTCACATGATTTATAAAGCAGGCTAGTGGGGAATTGATAGGGGCTGAAAGTAGAAACCTTAAGGATTGCTCTCTGGGCCGTTTCTAGGTTTAGTAATGTGGTTTTAGCCAAGCCACCCCATGAAGAGATGCAGTAAGTTAATACAGATTGACATAACGCAAAGTAAACTTGTTTGATTATGTGCGAGTCTGCGATCGTACGTATTTTTTTGAAAATAAATATTAACTTACGAACTCTAGTGCACAACGCTTCCACATGAAGTCGAAAAGAGAGAGAGTCATCAATTATGATTCCTAAATACTTTATTTTGTTTGTGGTAGCTATGCCCGGACATGCACACCGGTTATTTGTGGGATGTTTACAATTGTGAGCATAGATTTTAAGGTTAGTCGGAGCTAGTTTCGTTTTGCGAATGGAAAACTTTATAACAATTGTTTTCTCCGAGTTCAGGGTTAGTAGGTGATGTAGAAGCCAGTTACTTACTATATTAAAGCCTCGCTGTGCATATTCATAGACTTGCTCTACTGAGTTTGCAGAAAAAAGTAGGACAGTGTCGTCAGCTTATGAAACGATTTTACCACAGTCGATTTTAAGATTGCAAAGGTCATTTATATAAATTAAAAACAGCGTAGGACCTAAAAAACTTCCCTGTGGGACCCCAAAAGAGGCATTATTTAGGTCAGAACTCATAAAATTGTCGATTTTTGTGCGTTGCGTGCGGCCCTCTAAATAGTCTGCAAATAATTTGAGCTGCGTACCTCTGATTCCTAATGATTCAAGCTTGTGAAGCAGTATGGGAACGGAGACGGTATCGAAAGCTTTAGCAAGGTCAAGGAAGATTCCCAAAGTCTGATTACCCTTTCTAGTTCTTGCACTAAAAAGTCAGTCAGTTCGTGTACGGCGTCGGCAGTTGATAGTTTCGACCTAAATCCAAACTGACTTTTAGACAAGATAGCTTGGCTCTCTAAATATTGGACAAGCCTATTATTGATGATTTTTTCTAATATTTTTGACGACGAAGGTAGTATGGAGATATGTCTATAATTTGACACCTGGTCTTTACTACCAGATTTGTATACAGGCACCACAATAGCTTTTTTCAGACATTTCGGAAATATTCCTTCAGAAAGGCACTTCTGGAAAATGAAGGTGAGGGGAGGAACCAGGATGTGTCTGAATTGCTTGAGTATTTTATTAGATATACCATCCCAACCTTTAGCCGAGTCATTTTTTAAGCTTATAATTATTTGGTCCACCTCTCGTTCATCAGTATTTAACAGCACAAATGACTTCAATGTATTGTTGTGGTTTGAAACATGGTTAGGGAGGGCAGGTAAAGGCAGGTTTCGCTGGACTTTTTCAGCTATTTTTTTTCCTATGTTAACAAAAAAATCATTTGCGCAATTAGCAGATGCTAAAGGTGAAGAGCAGACTTGTGACAAACCGGAACATGATTCTCGTTGTTTTGCTGTGTATGTAACGTTTTTAATACACTTCCAGACTAGTTTACTGTTTGTTCCGGCCAATTCGAGTTGTTTTTTGTCGTAGTAATATTTAACTATTTCAGCAAGTAATTACAAAAATTACGATATCTTTTGTAAGAAAGTTGTAGAACTAAATTGTCCGGATTTGATTTAGCTTTAAGATGCAGTTTGTCTCTGTGTTTCATGCAACGGATAAGTCCGGGTGTAATCCACGGTTTAACATTAAAATATTTACTACTAACACGTATGTTTACGGTATTATGCAATATTGCTTGCTGGACTTTTTGAATCAGGTATGACATACTAGTATCTGCGTCAGCGGAATTGTAAACTGGGTCAAAATTAATGTTGCATAAATCACGTTCAAGTTTGTTTACATTTAATTTAGAAATTATTGGCGTTCGTGCTGTATATGGTAATTTACGAAATAATGAAAGTAGGACAGCCCTATGATCTGTAATAGAGGAATTTGTAACTAATGCGCTAACTAGCGCTGGGAGATTAGATTTAGGGTACGTTCAGATGACAAGCGTTCGGGTTTTTACCCCGCATAGAAATGATGACAAGACGAAATCAGAACCGAGAACCTGAAACGAACTATGACCATAACCAACAAGTAAACATAAGAAACCCGACGGCCCCCAGGCAGAAACTAGCACCGCGTTACACTCAATGTTCAGAAAATATTCATCAAGGTTTTAGGGAATCAAAGGTCACACTCATTGTCATATCACGTCAGGCAACATTATGTTATGTTGGGACCTCTCATAGTCAAGGCAAGGGTCGCATCACTTAAGGTGAGGCGTATCATTTCCAAACGGAAACTCAGCGCTGCTCATTTAGTTTCTCTGCTGTGAAGCCATGAGGCAGAGGCTTGAGGATTCTGAGAACTCTGAGAGTCTTAACGCCGGCCTGATAGCAGCGGGGTGTTATCATGGTTCAGCTAGACTAATATAGAAAAGATATTCACATTGGACATGTAGGAAAAAATAAAATAAAATTCAATTTCATTTATTCATGTCACTCAATCTTGTTGCATGGTATATGTAGGTAGACATATTAGGTAACTAACCATATGTTGGTTTAGGATTTAAGTATAGGTATAGGTAGGTAGGTACGTAGTATAGGTATTGTATTAAGTAGAATAGATATTACATTAATTTATGGTAAGAAGCATCGGTATGGTGTACCTAAGGATAATAGGACACTATCATAAAGTGTTCTCGAGGAGAGACGAACACTCTCATGCAATACTCAGGTAAGAGTATAGCTATATATCTGAGTCAGGGACGACTGCGGAAATCAAGGGCTGTCTTATGGTAAGAAGCATCGGTTGGTGTACCTAAGGATCATAGGACACTATCATAAAGTGTTGTCACGGAGCGACGAACACATTCATGCAATACTCAGGTAAGAGTATAGCTATATATATGCTAAGTAGGTATGTACCAGGTTCAACGCATGGACTTAGCCGTCAATCATGGATGATCTTCCAGCTGATGAGGTCACAGCTGTGAGACATTATTCAGGTACATGGTACATTATGTCAATACTGCATTGACAACGCATCATACATCTTAAGATATACCTGTAATAAAATGGATTATTTCATGTAAATATTTAACGTTGTTTATGCACTACCTAGCGCGTAACATATGGACATAATATATAACCATATTTCATGCTTGAGATAAATTTAAGCCGGAATAATTATAACTACGTAAGGTCCTAACCACTAGACGATCACGGCCCTCATCTCCTTTCCTTTATTATGAACTCCATCCCGTCGCCATAAGATAACTGTAAGTTTCAATAATTAGTATTCAATTGGTGCTTGAATTTCCACTCCCGCAACTGCAACTGCTGTCACGCTGCCATAACCCCGCCGTCTTTACCCCACACCTGTATCGTAATTCAAAATATACAATCACAAGCTAATCAAATTCGATAGTCGCAATCTTTTCTTTTCCAAAAGTCGACCCCTCCCTATTGAACTCCAAATTTAGTCCCCAAAATTCGGATTATTCGACGCTCATGCCATTATTGTTTCTTCCTAGTCGACATTCTGCACAATATGGATTCCACACAGTTGCTTTTGATCACATTCCTTATTCTTCGCAGTCAGTAGTTTTATACAATCCGGTTTCTTCCTAGTCGCGATTCTGCACAATATGGATTCCACACAGTTGCTTTTGATCACATTCTTTATTCTTCGCAGGTAGTAGTAGCAACTCGACTAAGTAGCCAGTCGTCTATCCTACCTATTTTACTCTAAGGCAGGTCAGTGTAGGTACGATGACGAGCGAAGCGAGGAGGAGTGTTAGGAAGAACTGCGACCCTACAGCGCGCGAGGCGAGCGATCGCCTGGTGCACAGTTCAACGCCAATGTGATTCGACGGAAGGGTTTTAAAAATATAAATTATAAGATATATTGAACTCAGCAATTATTTATTGTATGTAAGCACACACAAAATGCACAATTTATACATTATAAAAGTAATGTGTTCAAATGGGTAACCATCCTGCATTTATTTTTCCATAATTATTGATTACCAATAGTAGTACTTATCATTATAAGAACTAACAACAATATATGGTACATAGGCACTCATATAACCTGCTTGCAAGCATGTTGCTGAAAAATCACATCTTATAACTAGGTAACTAGACAATAAAAGACTAGTTTTACGATAATTGCATAGGTATAACAAATTATACGACAATATTTGAATTGGGTGATTGATCCCAATATTATTTTAGCTAAAATCAACATAACATAATGAAATTAAAGGAAATAAAACATGCTAGTGTTTTATTTATACATAGGTATAAGTATATCCTAAATCACAACATTATCTAAGTTTCACTCAATCACTGGTGTAAATAAGTTAGCACAAGATTGTGATGGCATAGCCGAAGGTTCAATTGGTCGGCAATAATATTTCAGAAACGTGTTTTCTGACCGCCAGTTTCCTCTAGCCAAGATTTCGTCTACTGGATTATTTTCAACCTAACTTTTAGAGGCTACTGCAGGCCGGATGCTGCCCGCACTGGCTTTAATGCCGGCCTGGAGTAGAATCTTCTTTACCCAGCCAGAAATACTTGTACGCGACGCAGTTTTCGGCTGCCCACATGCAGTCAAAAACAAGTTGTTAACACCACAAGCTTCGCGTCTAGTTTGAGATAGTAAAATTACTCTCTTAACCCAAAACAATGTATCCAAAGCTTTGCAATCTACATTTTGAAAAATTTGCCAACCTGATTGACGATTTAATACTGTGTCAGTTTTGGATCCATATTTTGGCCTGAAAATTATATAATTATCAGCTATTATACAGCTCCTATCATCTACGCCTAAAAGTGTCAAGTCATGCACCCGTCGGCCAGAACATAACAACAATATAGAATAGCAGCGCGTGCAGAACATTCGTATAAGTTATTCTCATTGCTATGATTAGTTTTCAACCAATTGATAAGGATATCTGAATCCCATATTGGGGCTTTTTCATGCTTTATGCTTGAAATATTTATAGATTTTAAAGCTTGACGCACTAATATATGAGAACTGAGACGATAATTTTCGTTTGGGTAGCAAAGGGTGGAAATCGCAGATTTGTATACTAAAATAGTACTATACGCCAGGCCTTGTGTAAGATGAAGATCTATTAAAAAATTTGCCAAATCAGCACCCTTCGGCTTTGAAAGACAAACGGAATTGTGCACAGCCCAAACACGCCATTTTTGCCACGCATTCTTGTACGTTTTAAAAGAAGACTGTCTCCAACTTCTCTTTAGAAATTCAATTTGTTCCTGGGACCATCCATCTAAGCTTGCCGACCACCCCCACATTTCCAGACTTCCAGAATCATATCCTGAGCCATCGGCGGGGGCAGACTTGTTGTCGCATCCACCAGGACTCTGTCCAGATTGTAAATCGTAAACGGCGGACCCAGAGCCCTGTTCTTGAGGTCCGGTCGCCAAAACACCTTCAACCAGCGTGGGGCTACAATTAAATATATCCCTCTCACTTTGTTGAGGTGTTGTAGCACGCGGGGGATCAGGAAAGGTGGCGGAAACACCCACGCTAGGGGATAGTCCCATATCTGACTGAACGCATCGTGAAAGCTGGCCTGATTGGCCGTCAAATCTAGAGTGACGTACGATGGAAGGACATGTGCTACTGAAGAAGCGAACAGGTCTATTGATGGGCGACCAAATCTGGTAAAGATCTGATTGATTATGTTGGGACTGAGGTGCCATTCGGGAGGCCTCGTCAGACGAGATAAGTGATCGGCTTCACCGTTGTACCGACCTGGCAAATAATGAATCTCTGTGTAGGTTTTGTATAGATCCAAAATTTGAAATTGAAATTGAAATTGAAATTTACTGCGTATAATGAATTCAGGTTACAATTGCAGATATAGTTACATAAAGAAAGTTTCACTGAACTCTACCTTTGCAGGTGTACACGCTTATCTTAATAATTAATAGTATTACGTTTCATTAAAATGTCAACAATATTGTATACAACTTTTACCACTAATGTTAAATAATTAAACATACATTAATTGCATACGTAATACAAAATTATTTAAGTTCCATGTATTCCTTTAAACTATAGAAACATTTATCTAAAATCCATGACTTAACTGCATTTTTAAATTTATTCATGTCTAATAATTTGAGATTGTCAGGTAACTTATTAAAAATGTCAATACACATAATAAAACAATTTTTTGAAGTAAGTTTCAGTCTCGCATAGGGCTTGTACAATTTTTGCGTATATTGTGATCTTACCGTCCTAGAAGACATTGATTGGACTTGTTGGAACATATATTGGTGTTTATATACAAATAAACATACCTCAAAAATGTACAAACTGTAAAGTGTCATAATGCGATATTATGACACTTTACAGAACCAAAAACAAATCTTCTTTATCCACAGAATTTCCCCATGTCACAATGCCATATCGTAAAGCAGAATCCACATATCCGTTGTATGCTATTATTGCAGCTTGAAGAGACACAACCTGACGAACCTTTCTGAGAGCATATACAAATTTGTTTCCCTTAGAGCATAGGCTATTTACATGTGCCCGCCAATCGCAATGACAATCCAAAGTTATACCTAGAAAAGTTGCTTGTGACACTTCTTCAATAGGAGCACCATCATGATTTACGTTCAAAGTCAATTTATTGCTACGGGATGTACAAAATTGCATAAATTTGGTTTTGGTAACATTCACTTTCAAATTATTATAGGTTAACCATTTAATTGTCTGGGCTAATGTCATATTGATACTGTCGTTATAAGTAGTCAAATCGTTACCTTCTATGATAATAGTAGTGTCATCAGCAAATAGAATGCACTCATCTGAGAGCATGTTGGGCAAGTCATTTATATAAATTATAAATAAAAGTGTGCCCAATATACTCCCCTGCGGTACGCCATATTTATTTTCCATGAACGATGACCGATATGTCACAATACTTTTGCTTTGCGAACAGTATCCTAAAGTCTCTACACATTGAGTTCTATTTGAAAGATATGTCTTTACCCAGTTATATGCCGGACCACGTATTCCATATTTGTATAACTTTGTAAGCAAACGTGTGTGACATACAAAGTCAAACGCTTTACTCATGTCTAAAAAGAGTGTAGCAACAGGTACCCTGTTTTCAATACTTTCCATCACTCGTTTAATCAATTTGAACGCTGCGAGAGATGTGATGTGATGTGTACGAGAGATTTTGAAAATTCGATAGGCAATTTCCATCAGAGGAGCTGATTTTGTACCCCCTTCGTTCCTCATGTAAGCCACTACTGTTCTGTTGTCGGATTGTATTAACAGAGAGGAACCGGCCAGGCGTTGACCGTGACCTTCTAGGACGTGACAAATTGCCAACATCTCGCGCTGATTGGAGTGAAGTTTTGCTTCCTCCAGAGACCAGAGACCCGATAGCTTGAGGTTGTCCAATTGGGCCCCCCACGCCTGACCTGACGCATCGGTCACCAGGTAATTGCTGACTGGTGGGTAATGAATTAGAGACCTCGTGTCGAGATTGGTGGTCCACCATTTTAACTCCTCCATCACAGGGGGAGGAATTGGGTAATGATAGCGAGGGTTCTTTAGTAATAGACTTTGACAATGATTTAGCAAAGCTCTGTGATTTAGACGACCCCTCGGAACCATGAAACTGGCAAAATTGACCATCCCTACAAGACTTTGGACTTCGCACACATTGCCTTTTTTCCGCCTTAGCAGATTTCGCACCTTTTCTTGAAAGTGTTGCGCTTTTTGAAGTGGAATATATTTTTCGTTTGCGTGTGGATTCCAAACTACCCCCAAATATTGCAGACTCTCTTGTGGGGTCAATACTGATTTGTCGTAATTGACCTGCCAGCCTTGGTATTCTAATAGCCGCGTTACTTTGAGAGCCTGGTGGAACAAGATTTGGGGGTTCGGATTGGCCAACAGAAAGTCGTCCAAATAAACTATTACTCGGAAGCCTTTTTCCCTGAGTATTTGAGCTATCCAATTTGTCAAGGACGCAAACACTTTTGGGGCACAAGCCAGACCAAGAGGGAGACATGTCATTTGTAGTAATTGTTGGCCGTAAATTAACCGCAGGAAACATCGGTGTGCTTTGGCAACCGGCAGATGGAAGTACGCATTTGACAAGTCTATCTTTACGAGCCAATCGCGAGGTTGCAGGAATGAAGATATTTTCTGCATGTTCATTAAACGAAACGGTTTCACTAAAATGTACTCGTTTAGGTTCTTTAAATTGAATATCGGACGGGCCGAGCCGTCGCTTTTTGGTATTATGAACATTGGAGATACGAAGCTGGGACTGGGATCTACAGGTTCCAATACTTTAATTTGTAGCATTTTCTGTACTACGCGATCCATTTCGCAACTCTTTGGAGTCGACCAAGGATGATTGGTTAAATTTGGAAAAAATAAAGGGGGTTTGGCTATGAAAGGTATTCGAAAGTTTCGAATTATCTGTATTAAAATTGTTGGAGCCTGTAAATCCTCCCATCGTTCCACAAAATCTATCAAACGGCCCGCCCAAAAATTGATCGAGTCAGTATTTCCATCTTGCATGCCCCCGAGATGTGGAGGGCCCTGAGAACCTACCTCCTCCGCGGTAGTTATTGGCAAAAGTGTCTGTGCCCTGAAAGTTTTTACTAGGCCTTTGCCGCGAAGGCTTGGTTTGTCGGCCATGATTTTGAGCAAAGCGGGGGTAGTCGCGCGCTTGCGGGTGATAGTTCACAAATGGCGTAGGCAATTGCACCCGATTCATAACTTCGGGATAGGCGTAATTAGCATTAAACAAAGCAGGAGCTTTGTTTTGGTATGTGTTAGCATAACTAGGCATGGCCTGAGCTTGCTGTTGTGGCTGAGCTTGCGCAGCAGCTTTGTTGTAAGGAGGCGCCCGGGGCGGCCAGAATATTTTAGAAGACCCGCCGGCCTTTTCAATTACGTTAGCGAATAGTTCTTTGTTAAACAAGTTATCGCAAGTGGGTGGAATTTTCTTCAGGCTAGCTTTCAGAAAATTGTCCTTTACTGACCGCAAGATATTGTCGCGTCTTTGTTGTATTAGCTCGGCCCTATGAACGCAAGCAATTTGCAAAGCATCGTTAGAAATTTTCTGAAAGCTACCCTGCACGAAAATTTCGTTTAATTTATCCTCCATCAATTTTGGTGTAACAACGGTAATGGAATTAGACCATTCAACTAACTTCTTGAAACCGCACTGAGCCGCTTCGTTTTGTTTTATAAGGGCCTGAGTGTTAGTCGCAAACCCACGTTCAATAAGCGCTAGCGAGTTAAACTTATCAAATAGTTTAATCTCATCATTCGTTTCCAAATGTGTGAAACCTGGCGAAGAACAGTATTGTTTTTGCACTTCTGCATAACGAACACTATCCCAGTCTTCAGAATTGAAGCGCTGAACGCTATTAATCAAATCAACTAAACCTGGCGAAGATTTAGGAATAGCTGGTTCTTTCAATACGGTATTTAGCGGTAATTGGAATGAGCACCCGGGTGCTGGCTGCTCGGCAAGTGGGGGCGAGGGTGCGGTGCCCGTTGCGTCATCGGCAAAAAGTTCACCACTCACATTTGCACTAACACTATCAAAGTGATCAGATTCCTCTACACCAGGGGTGGAATGAAAGTTAGCATGAAAAGGCAGCATAGGGTTAGGCTGAAAAGCAGCGCTACCCGCGATTAAATTGGATATACCACTTACTTGTGCGGTTTAATATTTTATCGAAGCAGCCATGCATGCGGCTCCGTTTGCGCTTGTGCCGCTTTGCTTTGCTGGGCTTCCGCTTCTCGCCAACTCGCACCGGTCCGGGATCCAGCGTCTCCGCAGGCGGCATCGGCTCCACTTCCATAGTGGGAGTATCCGCTGAGGAACTACTCGAGGAATCAGATGAATCTGACGTATCACTTTCCATTTTGTTCCAATACTTCCAATCTGGAAATTATAAACACTAAAACACCGAACGGTAACACCGTTAATAATTTAAAAAAATAGTATACCTTACCAAAAGGTAGTTAGGTTAACTTACCTATTAGGTTTTATAAAAACGACCGATTGCTACGGCAAACAAGACGCCAATGACTAGAGCTCCAAGCGCCAGCAACTTGGTCCCCACCAGGTGCACAGGACATGACGTCACTAGGGAGGGGAAGTAGTGGGGGTATTGCCTTAGACCGATCTGTTACAGGAAATCAAGTTCGCTACTCTCCAAATTGTTTATTTAGGCTTCAAATAACGGTTCAAAGCTTAATAGATGTCTACCGGCTGATACGATGATGATGATAACGATGACTCAGCGCTGCAGGTATAGATCTACTTTCGCTAGTGGTGAAGGGTGAGGTAAGATTAGGCTCTTCCCTATTAGCTACGCCCCGAATAACAGCCCAGCTGATAGCGAGACATTCGCGCGGTCATTGCACCGCGCCAACTTTGATATTCGCCAATGCAGATCAACTCGACTCAAATCAATTTATTGCTTACAGCCAGTATTACCTGGTGTCTAAACTCTCAATATCCATATAAGACCAGGGGTCAAGGCTATTTTAGCCACCTCCAACGCGACGATCCCGAAGCAACCTGAATAAGAGTCCGTATAATTTACAGCGAAATACATCGTTGACAATTTATTGATTTAGAAATATTTCTGACGATAAATGTTACGCATTAAAAATACCTAAATTCACATTTTGTTAATATTTTATAACAAGTACCTAATTCGTTATTGAACAACCTATATAGGCGCCTTTAATTAACGCCCAACCTGATTTATAGGAGTAAAATACAACCCATCTGAGAGCCCTCCCCCTTTTGAAAGTCGGTTAACCTTCACGACTCATGACCTCCTGTGCGTTCACACTATAGATACGCTTTACGATCTCGAACCAAATTTAAACTAATTTATTAACGCGTACAATCTGTTTTATTTAATTCATGACTGTATGGTACCGACTCAAGTCCAAATTTTTCCCTTCTTTTTTTTCAAACTAATTTGCAACCACACAACGACTCCTTCCAAATTTAAAATTTCCCCCTCCATTTTGTCCCGGACGCTCTGTAGTAATTCTGGAATTCTCTTTTTGCAAGCGTGACCACAATTTAAAACCATGTCATCGCAGACAGAAAACCAGGTAAGTACAACTTTATGTTCTAAATATTATCTTTTAATGATTTCCTTAGGGACAACAGTCCGCTAACCTAAATGTGTTGCAGACAATTGGCACAATCCTAGGACTAGGGCATCTAATATTACCTTGGAAAACGCGAAACGCCTAACGAATTTTTTCCGTGTAACAGCCCGTTCACACAGAGTCTCCGTATTTACGGTACCCGTTTTAACGGATACAACAAAACTGTATGCTTTGTTCACACATAGGCACCGTATAGCGTTTAACGTATCCGTCATTAACTGAGAGCCCGTTTACAGCCCGTTCACACAGTCTCCGTATTTACGGTACAAAATTCGCAGTATAGCACCGCTAGTCTACCAGGATGGATGTTGTCGTTATGTATTGGTACTACCGCCGGCGGAGACGGTACAATCGGCGTTATTGGCAGCATCCACTCTTGGTGCAAAGAGCTAGAGCAGGTGCTTACCGTTTACTCATGAGTCAATTGCGGGGAGACGACTCAAAATTTTTCAATTACTTTCGTATGTCGATGTCTTCTTTTGATCATCTACTTAAACTACTGGAAAAGGATTTAAAAAAGCAAGACACTAATTGGAGGAAAAGTATCTGCCCTGAAGAAAAATTAGCAATATTTTTAAGGTAAGTACTTTTTATTTTTATAAAAACGTTTACAATATTAAAACCCAGACATATCTAGCGTATTCTCATCACTGTACGGAGATTGTACTGATGGCGATGGTGTATTATCACTATACATTACAATCTGGTCTTGTAAAATTGTTATTTGGTTACTATTAGCACCAGATGCTTGGGTAAAATACCCTTGTGTTTGGTGATTGCTAGCACCAGATGCTTGGGTAAAATACCCTTGTGTTTGGTGATTGCTAGCACCAGATGCTTGGGTAAAATACCCTTGTGTTTGGTGATTACCAGCACCAGATGCTTGCGTATATATATATAAGCTAAACAGTTGGAGTTGGGCTGGTTAACTTTCCTTCTTTTAATATCTTGCAATAGTTTAATAACTCCAGACTGAAATTCTAGAATTTCATCATCATTTAGCACAGTCAAGGATGGCAAAACGCCTTTGAAGAATGAGAGATTACGATCATCCGGTTCAAGTTTCTTGGGTTTTATCTGGTGGTCTATGTAGGTCATCATTTTAGCATCTAATTCATTAATTTTTTTTTTTGGTGCTCTTCGTTTTGTCGGGGAAGATTTTGTTTGGTTGTCATTGCGAAGATGTTCTATCTCGTCACTGTCATCTTCATTTGTTTCATGATTTTCGTTTACTGCAGTGGTGTCAGTTTTTTCAGCAGAGGCACTTTCGTGCGTGTCAGTTTTTTCAGCAGAGGCACTTTCGTGCGTTTCACCAGGCTCAATAATATTTTTTAAAAATAACATCTGATGATGATATTTGTACAGCTTTGTCTTTGAGGCAGCAGAACCAGATGACTTGCAATTCTTTTTATCTTTTAACGTTCTCACCCAAGCATCTCTAATCTGTCTCCACTTTTTTGTAACAAATTTTCCTGAAACAAATAATATTTTTTTCTTTCAGATATGCAGCATCCGGATGTTCTTTTAAAGATCTACATTATACCTATCGTGTTGGTGTATCGACCGTTAGCAACATTATAAAAGAGGTTTCAAGATGCATATGGAATAATTTGAGTGCTTTATATATGCGACTTCCTACATCAGTCGATGAGTGGAAACAAATAGCAGATGGATTTGACAAAAGAGCAAATTTTCCACACTGTCTTGGTGCAGCAGATGGCAAACACGTCAGACTTAAAAAACCACAAAATAGCGGTTCAATGTATATGAATTACAAGGATTTTTTTTCCATCGTATTATTAGCGATCGTAGACTCTGACTATCGCTTTGTATACGTTAGTGTTGGATCTTATGGGAAAGAATGTGATTCATCAATATTCAAGGAGACAACATTTTGGAAAATGATGCTAGACGGCAGTTTACAAATACCAGCACCATGCTCATTATCAACAAACTCAGAGTTGAGAGTTCCATATGTGATCATAGGAGATGAAGGTTTCGGATTACATGAAAATTTACTTAGGCCGTTCGGCGGGACGCACCTGGATAAAAATAAGCGAATATTTAACTATCGCTTAACTAGAGCTAGGAGATACGTTGAGTGTGTTTTCGGTATCTTGGCTAATAAGTGGAGAATATTCCATCGACCTTTAGACACTCATAAAACAACAGCTGTATGGATCGTTAAGGCATGTACTGTTCTACACAACTTTATCAGGGATGAGGAGGGTTTAATCTCAAACAGTGATAATATCAGCGTATCTGAAGAAGTTCAACTCGAAAACCTACCTAATGAGAGAAGGACACGAGGTGGTAATGCTGCCAATTCAGTTCGAACAGAATTTATGAACTATTTTTTGTCTGAAGCTGGATCGGTTTCATGGCAGGAAGAATCTATCTAGAATATACCTCAATTCAAATATAAAAACGAAAACTTACCGAACTCTTGTCTTTGTTTTTGTTCCATAACTTCAAAATTTTGGTTTAACATTATGCATATTTCACGCCAACCAGCAGTACTAGCAGTCTTGTCTTTGTATTTATCCAGCGTCTTGTCCCAAAGAACTGGTCTCTCTTCTACTAAACTAATTAACAATTCCTTGTCTATTAAGTTATCCCACTCCTTCATTGACATGGTCGGTCGCAACAATAGCACGCGTTCTTAATAAATGCAAAATAGACAATGCGTGCATGTTCAAACTTGTTTGTCACTGCACCGCTCCCCCCGCCCCGCACCCCACACACAGTTTATATCCAGTAAAAACGTACGCATACATGACGGATACGTATTCCGTTCATCCAGTATTCGATAACAAAACGGAATGTCATAATTTAACGGACCGATATTTTTTACTGTTTACTGAATACTGTGTCATATGTGAAGTCGCTCATACAACTCCATACGCCATCAATGAAAAAAAACGTATACGATAAAACGGAACAGTAAAACGGAAACCCTGTGTGAACGGGCTCTTACGCTCGATCGCCCCTTCCCATCTGATCGTACAATAATAATCCTATAAATAATATTACTTTAAAGTGAAATAACCAACTTTAACCAATTTGATCACCTTTTAACGATTTAAACATCCAATGCCTTCTTCGACGCGTTTTAACCCTTTGCTAAACGTAATAACCTGGGACCCCTAGTTGTTTACCTGCATTTCTCACCACGGTGTGCCCCTTTTTTAAAGGTCGAAAGAGAACATAGTTGATGATGATGATGATGATATTTCATTTCCCATTTTGATGTTCACCCAACCTTATAATTTAAATAATTCAAACAGAACCGCATCATTAATACTGTTTAACAACACAATCTTGTTTACCTAATACTTCCTTATAGACCTTAAAATTAGATAAAAAGTATAACTTAATTTCCTCAGACTCCCGGAGAAGCAATTGCCGACTCACCGCCCACTCTGTCCATCGGCACCCAGACGGACTCCTGGCCATTTAGGTTTTCCACCCCCAGACCCCTCCCCACGGCCGTAGTTCAGCCTAACTCCCCCTTGGAACCACTAGCAGTCCCTCCCATAGTTATGGTGCCCGCAATAAACCCCCCAAGTCCTCCCATGAACGTCTTCCGCGATGCTTCCCATGCGATCGTAATTTCCGACGATGACGGACCTACTACGCCCGAACGACCAGCACCTGTTATAGTAATTTCATCCGACCCAGAGACTGACGAGGACAGTGACCCAATCATTCTACTGCCATGGACCCCCTGAGTCGGCATTCGTAGCACACGGCTACCGTTGGTAAGTAACTCTCGATCACAGCCCTCCTCTCCCCCCGTTTAACCCTTATCACTACTTGAACGTTCTACCAACTCCCAAAACACCGACTTGTTATTCTACCTGCCTACCGGATACCTACCATTCAAGAAAATTGTACACAAAACCGCGATCGTTGCAGCGCTAGACACAACACATAACTCTAAACACATAAACCTATTGGATAAAACAAAAACAACTCACTATTTCTCTCGTGATTTCCCATTCTACCACAGTACAGTTCATAGACCCTAGACTCGTTGGGCCCTACAACCGATAATGTACACCCAACTCAATTTAATGGGATGTCCACAAGACTCTGGTATGAATGCAAACGCTCACTCGAGTTTTCATTTGGATATAATGTAATACCATAGTAATTTATACATAACAATCATCTCAATCCACAATTTGCACAAACAATTTTCAACGTACCTTCAGAAGCAACAAAATAATTAATTAACATTTCTTTAACCGATTCTTACATCTATAGATTAATTTAATCTTCCTCCTTACATATACGTACGGATAACTATCCGTCGGCTAAGTACCCTGAATCAGCTTTTCTGCTTCCCCTCGTAGTACCAAGACAGGTGAATTGTATTGAATTTTGCCCTAACCTCGTTAGTTTTTGGATCCACCAATATGTACACGTTCTGACAAGGATTCGCCCCTATTACAAATGGGCCCTCGTAAATCATCGCGAATTTCTTTGTCACCTTTTGTTCTGCATTAGATTTGTTCAGTCTCCTAATTTTAAATAAGTCCCCTATCTGGTAATTAACAATCCTAAACGTCCGATTAAATTTATCCTGTCGCTTAGTGGCATTTTTCTTTAAGTTTTCCCTAACCCTATCTCTAACTTCCTCCACGTCTAACTGCTCCTTGCCTCTAATCCCTTTATCTATTGTTAGTTTGTTGGGTTGACCATACAACACCTCACAAGGAGTAAATCCAGTGCTCCTATTTTTTTCTCAATTGTAACAACCGTCTAAACACGCTACTTGGCCGTACATTAAAGTCTCGCCACAGAGCCCACAGTTCTTAACCCAAATCAGCAAATGTCAACCTCCCGCGGCCCCGCTAGATAAATTTTGTAAACAACATTCGTCGTAATTAATCAAATAATTTAATAACTAGTGTGCTATTATTTGAAGGAATAAATTGCTCCGGTTACGTCTGACTTGCATAGTGCAACAACGAGTGTTTCGCCCTCCTACCTCGGTCCATTCCAACGCTATCATAGTTCGTGTTTGGGTCAATATTGTGTATTATTATTTAAAGTTAGTTTTTAAAGTGAAGTTAGTGAAACAATGAATACTGCTACCAGGAACTCAACTAGTATGTGTCTAGTCAAACAACCGTAAGTACCTAATACCTTCTTCTTCTAAAATCTCCCCATCTTAAACCATAAGGCCTATTTTAATCCAGTACTGAATTAAATAAAGGTACTAACCTCTTTTAAACGGATACAAGAGGACGGAAAGCCACCGCGATCTTACTCACGCGTCAACTAATTCCTCGGCCGACTACTTACTTCGTATATGAATGAGAGGGAATATCGCTTGCGTTTGTCGCTAGCATCAAAATATCTACCCGTGGCGGGTCGAATTAATTTCCCTACGTGACTAATATTTGACCTATTTTGCGCTAGTTTTGTACCCGAACTCGAAAATATGCCCTACTAATACCGTTTACAAGATAGTTCGAGATGAAGCAGTCAGAGGTCGCTGGCTCCCGACGTTCTCACCTCCTATCAGAAATTTTTCTTTAGTTTCACCGTAAACTAATAAATCATCAACAAATAATACGACAGCCGACACCCATCAATATCGTCAAAATGTCCGTATAACCGTTTGTGAAAAATTTCAGATGCTGAAGAAATTCCATTTGGCATTCTTAAATATTTGTATCTCCCAAATGCCGTGTTGAATGTACAGAGATCTGTACAACTTGGGTGTAGTTTTATTTGCCAAAAACCCTGTTTCGCGTCTAATGTGCTGAAATACTTTGCACCTAGCAAATCAGCTGTAATCTCCTGAAATGTTGGTAGTTTAAAATGCTCGCGCCTAATAGCTTTATTTAAGTCCCGTGGATCCAGGCATATACGTAAGTCCCCGTTGGGTTTTTTAACGACGGTCATACTATTAACCCACTCTGTTGGGCCTTCTACTTTTGTGATAATTCCTTCATTCTCCATTTCAATGAATTTGTTTTTTATCTGATCTTTTAATGCCAACGGTAACTTTCGAGGTGCATGGACCACAGGGGAAATGTCATTATTTATTTGTATTTTATATTCACCCGGTAAGCAACCCAGGCCAGTAAATATATCTGGAAATTCGTCTAGTATTTTTTCACTTGAAGAGTGGTCATTATTCGTTTAATTAGGTTTAATTCTTCGCACGAATTCCTGCCTAGTACTGGTGGTGAATCGACATCGGCGATAACAAAATTCATGAATTTTCTATTCCGTTTTTCTCTCAAGGATACGAACTTGAGGGCGAAGTATTTGGTTCAGTTGCAAAATCATAGTAGCGCAGACATAAGAATGCAGCCTGCTAAAATGTTTGGAGACGTATTTCCTTCAAATCACGATCACAACATTCAAGTGTACAGACCGCCTCAGAGCAGGCAAGACTTTGTAGCGCCCGCTCCCACGCCCGCGCTCGTACTACAACCCCGGGCCCTACGAGTACGCACTTTGCCTTTACGGTCGAGTGGCTGGAACGGGCACATAGAAGTGACTGATGAATGCCGACTGGGCTTGGCGCTGTTCCACGTTACATCGGCAAATTCGGCCCCGAAAGACATCGTGATCCCCTTCAAACAGGGGACTAGAATAAGAAGAACCAATGTAGTACTCAATGGGACGACACTAAACGCTCTCAAGGTGCACGTAATTCGACATGGCCCCGAAACCTCCATTCCAGATCAGATGCTGAAGCACATGAGCGATGTGACCCTCTAGCAGTACGTCAGTGAGCACGCTTTGCTAAATCAGTTGATTTACAAGATAGTTCGAGATGAAGCAGTCAGAGATCGCTGGCTCCCGACGTTCTCACCTCCTATCAGAAATTTTTCAGCGTTGTTAAATATGAAACCTGCGATTGAACTTCGTGGCCCCGCTTTCGATGTGAAAGGATACAGTATGCGCCCTCATACCTTGGGGCAATGGTATGTAAAGTTATTAATGGAACGCGTGCGCAACGGTGTGAATGGTGGGATCGGACTGAGATCATTAGTCTAAGCCCAACGCCCGTGTTTGATTCACGACTCCCCGTTCACGTACCTTGACACCGTTTATAAACAACCATACTTTCTGCTCAATAAATCTACGCGAGTGCCTCGACGATAATATTATGCATCTGTAAAATTATGCCGCAAACCCTTATAATGACAAATATATCAATGATTATTGTTAAAACTATGCTTCGTTGATTTCAATAGGAATACTTCTCATAAATCTTATAAAATCAAAACAAAATATCTTCAACAATTTTAGATAGATTCATATAAAAAACAATAAAAATAGTTCTTATAGAATCATAAGAATTGATCCGAACATTGCATCAGAAATATAACCATTTTTATAAGAACGTGTCAGAAACTTCTTATTAGCTTTCTCATTTAGTTAATCAAACGAGAACGCTTCAGATTGCTTGGAAATTTAACGCAACTTTGAATATTCAAGTCGGAGATAGGTTTTAAGTTTATTATGACGAGAACAAGTGATCAAAAAAAATTTTGGGCAGGACTTAATCGAAATTTGATGATTGTAGTTTTGCCTATTAAATTTCGACCTTTTTGCAGATAAATATCAGTTTGTAATAATTTAGTTCGGTTTCTAATCGATTTGAACTTTGAGTATCCATTGATTGTGAGCAACACATATGACCGCGGGTGTAATGCTATCAGCTTTGCCGCCAAATTATCACAGAAATAACAATGTTGGTAACGTTATTCATTAAAGTAGTCATCAAGTGGTACTGGACAAACGCTGCGTAACGAATGTTTATCTCTGTATTACAAAGTGAGTAAGTGACTTTCCCATTTTTAAGTAGGCGAAATTAAGCAGTAACGAATTTTCTTAATAAAAATCATAGAAAGTAACTAGAAATGATCGAACAAACTAAAAAATAGAAGTTGTTTAAAGATATACTTGCGTGAATTTTGTTGCCTCTACAGCATCTTACGATAGCAATATATTTTCTAAAAACTTTAATCTCATATGCAGACAAAATCAATATACACTATTTGTTTTTGGATTTTTAGTGCTCTGAAAGCAATTCCGTTAAAAAAAATTTCGACGTTAAAAACCGAATTTTCCATTTTTATCACCCTGGAAAAACAATAAAAACTCTGCACTAAGACGCATGCAAAAGAGAGAGAGAGAGAGAGAGAGAGAAAGAGAGAAATAGAGATAGAGATAGAGATGCAGATGAGTAATAGGAGAACATTCTGTGAGTACAATAGGGACAGTCGAATTAGAGCAGAATTAAGCATAACACAAACATAGTGTATTCTGACCAAAGTATGATTAAAAAACTATAGTGAAGTATAGTAAAGTAATAGAGAGCTACGGAGACAGTTAAAGGCAGAGGCGCAGGTGCTGGTTGAAAAAGTTGAGCAATAGCGTGCGATGTCAGATAGCACACAGCTGTTGAAGCAGAAAAGTTGATCGTTGAATTTGACAGACAGAGCTTTTGCAAACAGAAAGTATCAGTTGCTGCACTAAACACGGAGATATCAGTCAAATTCTCAACAGTATGAGTTCGCACGTTTGGGGAAGATGTTGGGTCAACTCTTTGAGTTAAAACGAAAAGAGCTTGTTTCAGCTCAACATTTTCTTTCTAGAAGTTGGCGGAGGTGACCTCAAGGTTAGCGACTTCTTTACGTAAGCCATCGACCGTTTGAAAGAGAGTAGGCAATCAAAGAGTCCCCTGGAAGCTGCTGGATTCAAATTTGTCTGGACGAATTGCCACTGTTCATTGCTATATCCTTAACCCGTTTGTTGGCACAGGGAAATCCACAAAAAGTGACCAAAAAGGCAAAAAAAAAAAATATCTGAAAATTCACACATAGTTGACGCGTAACGCGTCAATGCCACGCTGGGCACGGAAAAATTTGACGCGTAAACACGTCAATGCCAACGAAGAGGTTAATTGCGTATTTACTTGTTCCATAATTTGTTCAACCGTTGGTGTTCACTTTATCTATACGGAAATTGAAAGTAGGAGAGAATCTTAGATTATAATTCCTTTTAAGCATTCTTTAGTAGGTGAGTAGAAGTAAAAAGAGTGGGAGTATTTTGATATAATTTTTTAATGACAAAAAATTTCGAGGGGAAGTCGAAAGAGTGAAATTTTTTTTTATAACTGTTTATTAGCGAAATAATATTAGCAAATTTAATCCTTTGGTTACGAAAACAAGAACCCTCCACCACCACTACTATTTACACAGGTCACCTCACGTGGGCCCCAAGTCTTTCTTATCAGATAGACATGTCTAGATACTCTGCGTATTTACTTGTTCCATAATTTGTTCAACCGTTGGTGTTCACTTTATCTATACGGAAATTGAAAGTAGGAGAGAATCTTAGATTATAATTCCTTTTAAGCATTCTTTAGTAGGTGAGTAGAAGTAAAAAGAGTGGGAGTATTTTGATATAATTTTTTAATGACAAAAAAATTCGAGGGGAAGTCGAAAGAGTGAAATTTTTTTTTATAACTGTTTATTAGCGAAATAATATTAGCAAATTTAATCCTTTGGTTACGAAAACAAGAACCCTCCACCACCACTACTATTTACACAGGTCACCTCACGTGGGCCCCAAGTCTTTCTTATCAGATAGACATGTCTAGATACTCTGCGTAGGCAACAAACTGCCTAAATTTTGTTTCTGTTAATCATAATAAAAATAAACAAATACACTATTCTAGATACGCTCAACAATTAGCTTTATCTAATTAGATGTTGACTATGGTAATGACGACAAATAACGATATGCATGTGTCACGTCTATTTTTTCGAATATGTTGGTATCTAACTGATAATAATGACTAATATCCTTGTATAATTCAAACAAGTATTGTTTGTGATGTACTTATTCAAACAATGATTGTCGCTCTTAGTCACTATTTCAATACCTAATAACAAATTCTCTGAGGCCCAAAAAAATTGAAGATCGATTAATGTTAGTAACATATCAATGCCATGAAAATCTTACAAATCTTAACAAAAATGAAAAATGCCGCGTCAACGTAATGCACGTGCGTCTCGTAGAATATTGACGTCCCGATAAAAAATGATTGGATATGACCATATATAATTATATATGATCATACACGATTATATAGCACTATATATGATACTAATTAGATCACTTTTACACTATATTCGATTGGATACGGTTGTATATATCTGTATACAGCATTGTATCCGATTGCTATCAGCTATTAAAAGCTCTAAATCGGTGTCCGACAATGTTTCTAACAACTTCTCAAGGATATTAGTAATCATTTTGTGAGATGGGGAACCAACTTTTAAAAGAATTAAACATCAGATTGGATTCAATTTGTTTAATCATCTAATACAATATGAGATAAGCTATTAGAATAATCTTTTTGATTGAAACTAGTGAAAAGTAAATATGGACGAAGACATCAATTAGTTCATTCACATTATTCATGTTTTGCTTTGATTGATTTGCTAATCGTGTGATATTTATGTTTATTGAGTGAACGTTCTTTCTTACCAATCCTTGTTCTTTGATTACCATAGCTCGGGCTTATAAATATTCAAACATCTGTAGTTATTTTTGATCAGCACAGTGTCACCATTTCGGCCATCGCTAAAATCTTTAACTTCATCAATTATTCAATCAGTTTCGAGTTATTTTGCGGGAGTTATTTGTATTATATCTTTGAACAGGCTCTTATTAGTATTAATTATTTATTTAAAGTCATCGCTTTAAAGGCTTTTACAAACTCCAGTTTTCATATTTCAAACGTTGTTGAAGTACATTTTATCCCAATACTACCGATATATCGCATACATTCTCTGTCACAAACTTAACTTCTTAACTTTAACTTATTCTAGTAGAGAAGATATTAGATAGAACGAGCGTCCCTAGGTTCTCCGTCCTCTCACTCCAACCCACTGTACTGCGTTTGCTAAGATGTGAAGGAGAACTCCGGAAAAAACTTTATCGGTACAAGAGCGCCAGTTGTATGTACTGCACATGGTTTCGAACGCTTTACTCTGTTAACTAGAGTCGGTTGCCTTCTTACTTATCCCACCGACTGCTTGTTCTTAAGCTTTGATCCTATACAAAATCAAACTTGAATTTAGTAAACGTAAATATTCTGTTTAAACACGAATTTTTCAAATGCTTTTCAGAAGATTTTATCAATAGGTTTAGTAAGAAAAGAAAGCGCTTCTTCTGGATATTTACAGTTTGCATGCCGAGACGAATATTATTGAAAATGTTTTATTCTTGATCATACATTTGTAGGTGATATTTCGATCGTGTCATTCATTTTCTTTACTATTGTCATGAGAAACCTGTTCATATTTAGATATCAATACCACATATGATCTTCCTTGCATATAAGATTATTTACAAGCGCATAAGCATAAGGCAATTATAAATATCATTATAAAAAGCAAAATGTGCAAACCTCTTTCATTTATACTTATCGCAACTATAAACAACCGATATCTGACATTGACTGTGTCGAGTCACTTTTGACAACCATTGAATCGTTGAATAATTCATCCAGTACTACAATATTATTTTGCATTCCGATCAATTAAAACTAACTTTTTGTTTCTTAAGGTGGCTAAAAATGCCTCGCAAGAAAAAAGATCATTCATCTTCATGGAAACCTGACCATTCAGATATAGATGATAAAGGTACGACGACTTACTTTTGCAAGAAATGTAAAATTCATATATCACGAAAAAAGTTTTCCGTACAAAGGTATATAAGAAGCCAAAGGCATAACAGCGTCGCTAAAAACCAAAACGTATTTAACCTGGATTTGCTAAAATTTATTTTAGCTTGCAACATACCATGGACCCAGGTGGGAAATCCCATTTTCATCAATTTTATATCTGATTGCATATTTGGGAAATATGGTGCAGAAACATATATTCCCAACGAATGAAAATACCAATGAGTTTTTCGGAACTTATGTACGGAATTACCGTTAGCTTTTCGGTGAAGGAAAACATCGTGAGGAAACCGGTCTAATCCCAATAAGGTCTAGTTTTCCCTCTGGGTTGGAAGGTCAGATGGCAGTCGCTTTCGTAAAACTAGTGCCTATGCCAAATCTTGGGATTAGGTGTCAAAGCGGACCCCGGGCTCCTTTAGGGGCACAACCGGGAATAATAACGCTAGGAGGATGATGATTATGAAAATTATATTAAATATTAAAAAAGTTAATTACGCAAAAAGTTTATTTTTGTGTATGTAGTTAGTTTTCTTCTTCATTCAAATTCTTGAAATTACCCAACGGTTGTACGTCATTTTTATCGATATCAACTAACAAAATTAGTTTAATGTGTCCTCGCACTATTAATCGTCAGTACAGATTTGCCCCCGCCAAACCGGTGGTATGGAATGACCAATATCCTTTTCGATATTGTAATTTATCGGACAGTTCACTCGAGACCAGTCTCTAGAGCAGTCCTGCGCTGACTGATGAACAATATTTTTCAACAGAATTTAACTATCAGAACAATGTGGGCTTATATTGCAACTTTTGATGGAAAAATGTTAGATGTTAGAGATAGGTAGACTTTGAGAGTTTAATATCGGGTGTGCAATGGAATATAAACAGACAAAAATTTGCATACACTGACAAGGACCAAGGATATACGGAGGGTATTATCCTGCTCGTAACAAGTAAGTGGTTTTCATGAGTTATTATGCGTATCTTTGTTTCTCTGTACCTTCAGAAACGCAATTTGGTAGCTTCTTTGTTTAACGTTACTCACCGTTTCAGACGATGCGGAAGCTTTTCATGACGACCTAAAGAAGAAACCGATATACTGTAGACCTGACATATTCAGCACTTTTCCGGACAACGTAAATATACCTCAATCAAATCCATAAATAGATTATTGTGATTTGAAGCCAAAACTAGGAATAGGTGCGACATAGCGGAGTTGCGATATGTACTATAGTAGAGACTCCGAAAGTCTATCTAATCTACCACAATAACTATGGTAAAGTATCCGGCGCGTAACTGGGGAATCCGGGTTTGTGCATGTTGGCGACGTTATCTTCCTCCTTTTCTTCTTAACACCTCTCCTACTGATGATGATAAATGCTAGAACGCTTCACGTGAAAATAAAATTCCTTCCAAAAAGATTTCATAGACTAACAAGTCGTAAAACTAATTATATCCATTTTGTTTCCAGAGTATTTATTATCAGAGAAGCTTTTTGCACTGATATCCAGACTAAATATGAATCGGCAATAAGGAAATGTGAATTCTTGCAGGAAGAAAATGGTTTTCTCAAACAGCAAATCGCATTGCTGTTGGCGTCATCACAAGGATATAATGATATTTCATCTGGTTCGAGTGAGTTTGTAGTAATTTGAACTTTATTTTTATTTTATGACTTTACTTTTTTTGACATAATTTGAACGTTCTTCCCTTAGGCATGAGTGAAGGAAACGGCATGGGATATCAAGCAATGTATGCCATTCGGATCGAGAAGGTGAATCCGTCGAAGAACATAGCCGTCAAAAAGAAGTACATTTACCCGATAGCAGCGAACTCGACATCTCATGTGTAAGATAATATAAACACCTCACTTTAATTCGATAAAACTTTGCAAAATTTTAATAAACTTTAATTAGGATGATGCGTTTTATTTACGAACAGATCCTACGTCTTTTTATTGAATAACTTTACTGAACACTAGATTTAGATAAATTAGATATCGAAAGAAAAATAGAAGAAAACTTGATGAGCAGAAGTATTTTGAAAAGAAATAAAATTTTAACTCGGAATTATATCATACTTGTACACAACAGTACATTTGAATCTTATTCATTGTTTGATCAATGTAGTTTTTCACTTCACTGGCTCTAAACTCAAAGACCCAGGTAAAATAATCTGATCAAAACGTATAATATCCAATAGATTCTCATAGATATTCTAAAAGGATTTTCAAGAAAGTATTAGGTCTATCAGAAGAGCAAACAATTTATTATAAACAGTTAATAAGAATAAATCCAAATTCATGTGTCAAGAAATTTTTTGCGAGTTGTATAAGTATTTGTAAGAATAAATTAGATGAATGTTATGTAGTTTCAATGAGAACATATCGGTAGATGTTATCTTTTATTCTCTCGGCCAGTTTTGGAAGATTCTATAAGATTACTTACTATTAGATTTTATACGAACTTATTGGTAAACAATTTTTTTAACTTCTCACGCGGTCTTGTAAGATTCTGTAGGAGTACTTACTATCAGTTTCTATAAAAACTTATTGGTATATAATTTTGTGATGAGGAAATTTAGAGAACGTTACAGGAAGTTCGAGTTTTCATGAGTATATTTATGGAGTAAACTAGAGTATGTCATGTATGATTACTTATGTAATTCATCGCTTCGCTTACTTTCATTGCTTATTAATGTCAGAATATAAAAAAAGGTTCTTGAAACCCCTTACCACTATAATCAGGAATAATTTACATCAAAGCGGGACATATTCTGTAAAATATAGCTGAGCAGGAAACCATACAAATTGGCAGATCTTGCAATTCAATTGCAAATGAGTTAGGAATTTAGGTCCTGAGTGTTAGGTTCTGCATTAGGTGACTATATGCGATGCAGTCATTTATCTGTGGGTCACGGAGTAATGTCTTCCCTATTTAAGGATGTACGAGCGAGCCTATGGTTAAATTAAAAACCAAGTGAAGCTTATAAAATTTTTATAGAATGTTTATTATTACAATTAAAAGCAGTATGATAATTTTGAAAACGTTTACCCGTACCATTTTTTAATTATTAACAATTAAAGTGAATTCTTATACATTTGCGTTTATGGGAGTCACGTGATTTTTTATCAAAACTACGTTATCATTCCAGAAGGTATTATAGTTTTGATATGGTACTATAGTATTTAATTTAACCATAGGCTCGCTCGTACATCCTTAAATGTCTGTAGCTTCGATAAAATAACTCATAAAACAATTTAATCAAGCTAAACACATCGTTGAAATAATTTTCTGTAGGAATTAGTTTATTCTACGGTAATTGTTGTAACGTTTCGTAAAGTTTTATTATGGAATTTAACGAATAATTAAATTCGTCACAAACTTGCATCGAAGGATGACGTTATCGTGAGTTTCATGTAAATTCTATCGGTTTAGTTAAACCAGCCACGCCGCTGCTACCCCACCACCGAGGCCCTACAGCCAGGGATTGTAACCCGGTTAATTTTGCCGTAGCGGTTAGAGCCAGATTTTGAGAGCCTAACCCATAATAAAGGTTACGCTCGCAAGAACAACGTTCTCCCCGGAGCGTATCTCGGAGCGCAAACAGGGAACGAAGTCCATGTAACCGGTTAGAGAGCGCTCTCTCCGTGTACGCGGTGAATGACCGCTCGCTCGGTCGCCAGAGTCGCAAGCTGATACAGGATTGGTTTGGCTATATATATAGACGCTTGAGTATTATTACTATTTATTTATACTTTATTGCCCAATATACAAAGTACAAATGGCGGACTTAATGCCATAAGGCATTCTCTACCATTCAACCATTGGGCTCATAGAAACATTTTAGGCAAGCCTATTGTTAAAAACTCTTAACTCATTCATGACTTATTTTGTTCCGGGTTGCCCACCGAAAATTTTCACGCGCCGCGACGCCACTGGTAGGTAAGGACTTACATAAAACATCAAGTATGATTCGCGAAACATTGTATAAGTACTTAAGCCCCTGCTAGACGGTCGCCAACACGCCACTCCGACCGAGCGACCTTGGTCGGCTCGGCACCAACCGCTGTAGTATGAAATTTTGCTCCAAACAACTGTCTACACGGTCGGTGCGGACCAAGGTCGCCCGGTCGGAGGGGCGTGTTGGCGACCGTCTATCAGGGGCCTAAGGAATTTAGCTCCAAACAACTGTCTACACGGTAGGTGCGGACCAAGGTCACCCGGTCGGAGGGGCGTGTTAGCGACCGTCTATCAGGGGCTTAAGAAATTTAGCTCCAAACAACTGTCTACACGGTAGGTGCGGACCAAGGTCACCCGGTCGGAGGGGCGTGTTAGCGACCGTCTATCAGGGGCTTAAGAAATTTAGCTCCAAACAACTGTCTACACGGTAGGTGCGGACCAAGGTCACCCGGTCGGAGGGGCGTGTTAGCGACCGTCTATCAGGGGCTCAAGAAATTTAGCTCCAAACAACTGTCTACACGGTAGGTGCGGACCAAGGTCGCCCGGTCGGGGGGGCGTGTTGGCGACCGTCTATCAGGGGCTTAAGGAATTTAGCTCCAAACAACTGTCTACACGGTAGGTGCGGACCAAGGTCACCCGGTCGGAGGGGCGTGTTAGCGACCGTTTATCAGGGGCTTAAGAAATTTAGCTCCAAACAACTGTCTACACGGTAGGTGCGGACCAAGGTCACCCGGTCGGAGGGGCGTGTTAGCGACCGTTTATCAGGGGCTTAAGGAATTTAGCTCCAAACAACTGTCTACACGGTAGGTGCGGACCAAGGTCACCCGGTCGGAGGGGCGTGTTAGCGACCGTTTATCAGGGGCTTAAGAAATTTAGCTCCAAACAACTGTCTACACGGTAGGTGCGGACCAAGGTCACCCGGTCGGAGGGGCGTGTTAGCGACCGTCTAGCAGGGGCTTTACACCAATTTGTTCGACAAAATGGTAAAATGCCCTATCGCAAACCTAACGTGCATAGGTAGTAGGTAGGTAGGTACTTATCCAAAGAATTAGTGAGCCATTAGCTACCTGTGACGTAAGTAGGGACCAAAAAAATATAATGAGTTATAAATATTTTTTCACACCTCTCATTCAGAAAAGTAAGTTTTGGTCCCCGACGAGAGGGAGCAAAATGCTACTTTTCTGTTAAAGCTACTTTTTTAATTTATTCATTGGCTTGTAGCATTTACGCAATGTGCCAATAGAATCTTGATAAAATAATCGATTGTAATTTCATCGTAATCGACAAACGTATATATATATCACCATCATCATCATCATATCAGCCGAAAGACGTCCACTGCTGGACATAGGCCTCCCCCAAAGAGTGCCAAAATGACCGGTCCTGCGCCACCCGCATCCAGCGGACTCCCGCGACCTTTACCAGGTCATCAGTCCACCTTGTGGGGGGCCTGGCCTACCCACGCTGCGCCTTCCGGTACGTGGTCGCCATTCGAGAACCTTTCCGCCCAACGGCCATTGGTTCTACGTGCAATGTACGTATATATATATATAGGTTTTTTTTTTGGTTTTTTTTTTTGTTTTGTTTGTTCTTTTTTTGTTTTTTGTCGTTTTTATGTTTTTTGTTCTTTTTTTTTCGTTTTTGGATTTATTTGTTTTAGTTTTTGTTGTTTGTTTATTTTTCTTTTAGTTTTTTTTGTTTTGTTCGTTTTTTTTTGTTTTTGTTTTTTTTTGTTTAATTTTTTTGTTTTTTTTTGTACTTTTATTATTATTTTTTTAGTTTTTTTGTTTTTTTTTTTTTTTTTTTGTTTCGTTTGTTTTTTGGTTTTGTTCCTTTTGGTTATTTTTCTTTTTAGTTTTTGTTCTTGTTATTTTGTTCTTTTTTTTGTTATTTTGTTGTTTTTTTTGTATTATTTGCAAATGTTTCCTCATAGTCGTTGTGAAAAGTTACATGTGTTACTCAGGAGCAAAATTAGTTTCGTCTTGGGCGTTAACACTTGAATCCCTCACTACGCTTAGGATCCTACGTTAGAATCCCTCGCTACGCTCAGGATTATATTGTAGGATCCCTCGCTACGTTCAGGATTCAATACACCGCCCTCGCCGTAAATGTATTATTTTGCTCCCTTGTGACATAAATAACTAAATAACTATTGTACAGTGTACAGCGTAAACACCTACTCAAAATGGGCAGAAAAGAGGAAAAACGAAATAAAAAACGAAACAAAAAAAAACAAGCAGAAAACAAAAACAAAGCAAAAACAGAACAAAACAACAAAAACGAAGAGAAACGAAAAAATACAAAAAAACTAAAAAACTAACAAAAAATCCAACGAAACAAAAAAAACTTAAAATGTACCATAACAAACTAAAAAAAAACGGACATAAATTTAAAAAAAAACCAAAAAACAAAAATCAAACGAAACAAAAAAAACAACAAAAAAAACAAATAAAAAAAAACCAAAAAAAAGCCAAATATAAAACAAAAAAACGTAGCAAAAAAAAACTTTTTTTGGGAATAACAAAAAAAACCACGAAAAAACAAAAACTAAAAAACGAACCACAAAAAAAAAACAAAAAAAGAAAAACGAAATAAAAAACGATACAAAAAGAAAACAAAAACAAAGCAAAAAAAGAATAAAACAACAAAAACAACAACAAAAACGAAAAAAGAAACGAAAAAATACAAAAATACTAAATAAAAATTAAACTAACAAAAAAACCAACGAAACAAAAATAAACTAAAAATGAATCATAACAAACTAATAATACAAAAAAAAACAACAAAAACACCAAAAACAAAAAAAAAACTAAAATCCTAAAAAAAAGCGAACAAAAAAAACAAACGAAACAAAAAAAACAACAAAAATACAAAAAATGCCAAATAAAAAACAAACGAAACAAAAAAACAACAAACAAAACAAAAAAAATAACAAAACTAGACTGGAAAAAACTGAAACAAAAAGAACAAAAAAAACATACAAAAAAAACAAAAAAAAATTACTTATGGGTGACTGGTAATTCGACCTATTCCTTGAGAATGGTTATACTAGAGCTAATTTGCAACAATTTATGTCCAGTCAACCAGGGGTCGAAACTCGCTGGTTTCCGAGATATTCGAGTTTTTAGTTTGTATGAAAAAAATTCTTCTTGCAGCCTTAAGCTGACAAAAGTACTTCCATTTGGATGGTAAAAAAACATTTTTGTCACAATCAGCATTTTAAGGCTGCAAGGCGATTTTTTTTTCAAACTAAAAACTAGCGAAAAATTAAAAAAAATCGTGTTTTGACCCCTGGTTGACTGGACATAAATTGTTGCAAATTAGCTCTAGTATAATCCCTTTCAAGGAATAGGTCGAATTACCAGTCACCCTGTATATACGTTTGTCGATTACGATGTAATTACAATCGATTATTTTATTAAGATTCTATTGGCACATCGCGTACGAGTAAATGCTACAAGCCAATGAATAAATTAAAAAAGTAGCTTGAACAGAAAAGTGGCATTTTGCTCCCTCTCGTCGGGGACCAAAACTTACTTTTCTGAATGAAAGGTGTGAAATAGTTATTTGTGTCACAAGGGAGCAAAAACAAAAACAAAAAAAAACTACAAAAACACGAAAAAAACCAACGAAAATAAAACGAACAAAACAAAAAAAACCAAAAACAAACGAAACAAAAAAAGTTAAAAAAGGAAAAAATAAAACAAAAAAACAACGTACAAAAATACAAAAAAAAAACAATAAGCCAAACACAAAACCGAAACAACAAAAAAGAACAAAACCAACAAAATTAACTTAAAAAAACAAAAACAAACAAGACAAAAAAGGAACAAAAAACACTTACAAAAAACAAAAAAAAAACTGAAATAAACAAACAAAACCAAACAAAACAACAACAAAAAACCAAATAACAAAAAAAGGACAAAAATAAACAAACATACAAATAAAAAAAAGAACAAACACAAAAAAAAAAACAAAAAAATATATACTTTGTATTGGCGTTTGTCGATTACGATAAAATTACAATCGATTATTTTATTAAAATTCTATTGGCACATTGCGTAAATGCTACAAGCCAATGAATAAATTAAAAAAGTAGCTTGAACAGAAAAGTAGCATTTTGCTCCCTCTCGTCGGGGACCAAAACTTACTTTTCTGAATGAGAGGTGTGAAATTTTTATTTCAATATTTTTATCGTCGAAAGTAGGAGCGGCGAGCAGAAAACTAGGGCGTCAGCATCGGCGGAACACGAACGAATTCATCGAATAAACAGAGTAGGTAGCTACACTGTAGAGTAGAGTAGGTACCTACGCTCACGTCTCGCGCACGTTTGGTCAGGCAGGCAACCCGCAGCGCCCGTGCCGCGGGCGGCGCAACGAAGCGGCGGTCATTGATCCCGTATCGCACACGGAGTGAACGGTTAGAGAGCGCTCCGAAATAAGGCTCCCAAATCAAATAGTTCGAACGGAACCTAAACAATTAACCGGTTCTGTAACCGGTAAATTTGTAACCGGTTACAATCCCTGCCTACAGCTACCGCAACACACTACAGGTACTTCAGCGCTACCGCATTGAACACAAATTTATTTATGGTGTGAACTTTTGCATATTTAAAATCAAGTTCGTAGCTCGACTTAATTACATCTTATGTAAATAAAAATATGATCATTATTCAAAAACTATTCTGGTGAAGTGAATCTTATTCCTTCTGGTGAATATTTTATCTGTTTAATATTTTAAAGATCTGAAAGACTTACAGTACTTCTACTGTAATAAATAAACCTAATATGTAGGTCCCACGGCTATGCCACATAAAGGGAAAGTACCTTGAATATTGAAGATGGAACATTTTACTGAAAGAAGACATTATTTTAATTTAAAAAAACAATTTAAACTGCATTCATAGATTTTCAAATAACTACATGGTTGAACCGGGAATCAAACCCGCTACATGAGAAAAAAATTACCCTGTAGCTTTATCATACCGATCAAAAGGTTTCATCATAAGGATTATTTCTTTCCAAATAACATATTGTCAGAAATAAAAAGAAGGCCCTGATTTAAAAAAAAAAATCACAATTAATCAATCTAATTTATCAAATGTTCAAAATGAGTCCCATTCTGTTGAATACAAAGTCGCACTTTTTTGATTATTTCATCGTCGTTTTTTTGAACCCTCATAGCTTGGGTTTGGATTACACCAGATTAATAAAAAATATCTTCGCTTAGTTTGGGTCTAGGCCGATTGTCCCGATATATTTATTTATTTATAAGATACTTCGCAGTTTAATTGAGATTAATGCTCGAAATGTGTTTATGTTCACAGATGCTGATCCCCAGACGAGCACGCTTGCTGCTCTTATGCTTCTTCCACATATATTGGGACCTATACACATAAAGAGTACGAAAAAATCTGCATCAGAAATTAGAGAATGTTTTATTCTTCACGTAGAAGACGAGACAAAGCTGAAAGAAGCACGTAAAGAGCGACAAGAAAAATATAAAAACCTAGGGATCACTATCCAGCCCCATATCATTGTTGCTGGACCTCTCGAAAACATTACAACAAGATACGTCGTGTTGGATGATAATGTCTACGAGGTAGCTTGTATAACAAGTTAAACTATTTGATTTTGATTTTAGATAATTACACCTTTTTCATAAAATTTGAGCATTATCTTATATGGCGATGATTTCAAGGTTCGTGCGTAGTAGTAATAGAAAAATTAAGTGAATCTTAGAGTATAGAAACGTCTATATCAGTTAAGAATAAGATATGACCGATTAGGTAAGACAATGGCGACGACAGGGTCACGTGTTTTAGCAAGGTACACCAGCCAGGGTACAGGTCAGGCAGGAAATCTTTGGAATCTGATCATGATTCGATCGAGCATCAATTGTGAAGGTCTTTAGACACTGTGGTAAGGATAAAGGGTTAACGTAAGCTAGTGTTAAACGAACTGCCTGTTTACACATATACATGTATTAAAATGTGTGCGCGCTATATAAATAAACGGCATCTTGTACCCTGAGCAAATAATTGTTAGCAAATAATTGTTAACAAATAATTATCATATGTGGGGTCAGCCAACCAGCCGTGTTTTTTTAAAATACTTTGCGTACCTTTGCCAAACACCAGGACTCCATCGCCAACACACGGAAGTGTGGTAAAACACTTCAACAAAATTGGGGCATTGCTGATCATAAATATATACACATCGTAATAGTTCCAAACCTTCCTGCAGGAGGGCGACACTGCTTCCTACCCATTTGGGCCGCCGACATAGATCTCTATTACAATACATTAAAAATAGGTACTCTGTGCCACTGTGCCATACACTGGCTGTTCGTTTCAGTTCGCATGCCAAAACATGCATCAAAATTAAAAAAAAAAAAAAAAGGTCTCGTCAATTTCAGTGGAACCCTATTGGCTAAAATGGCTGTATGACAGTTGTGCGTCTGATACGTTAGTATCTCTTAGTAGTCTGTGCATGCTTCTTTCTTACCTCGGCACTTTCGCTCAGTACTTTTATTTGGATTAGGCTTTTGTTTTTGAACCAAAGTGATGCTGGTGGTCTTTTTACTCCGTTGAATTTATATCTTTGGCAATAGCCCCTCTGAGGCTGCCACTTCTTAATAATAATACTTTTATTTGGTCGTTTCGTGATAAACAGTTATTTTTGCAAGAAGTTGAGTGCGCGACCTCTTTGATTATGATAACACTTATCACCAGTTACGCGTTTTATAAATTGGCCCGCCCTAACAAATAATGGGTATCTTCAGTATTCATCTGCTGGTTGCGGCTGTGCGTAACTTTCAATTAGAGAGGGCCCAAACCTGCAGCATTTGTGGCACCACACAGTAGGGAAGTAATATGAAACAACCTCTAATGCACGTTTAAGTGAAAAGAAAAACTTCCGTCTGTGAGAGACACTGGTGATGTCATCAGACAGTTTTTTTATTGAGTCTTCTGACTTTACCAACCTTACCAATGCTGTATGGTTGAACCATCATATTTGGGAGTTCCGCAATTGAGTTATGTGTGGGATGTTCTT
Source organism: Epinotia brunnichana (assembly GCA_963854355.1). Lineage (NCBI taxonomy): Eukaryota > Metazoa > Arthropoda > Insecta > Lepidoptera > Tortricidae > Epinotia > Epinotia brunnichana. The sequence continues at coordinate 28,957,000 of OY977944.1, forward strand.
AGAATTCCTATCCTAGTTAGTTCTGTGATAATTGGTAGTTATTATTGCTGGGGGTGGACATACATGATAGGATCGACTCTCATATTCTAAATTATTTCCCAAACGTTTGTCATGGTATCAGTGCCGGATTAAGACTACTTCATGCCCTAAGCAATCCTTGCCTGCGGGCCCCCCTATCCGTAAGCAATTTTTTTTTTAAAAGCAAATGTCTTGTCTTACCGGGACCTAAAGAAATTAGCCGAGGACCGAGAGAACTGGCGCATACTCCACCGACAAGAGCCAAGCTCTTAAATGTTGATGATGATGATGATGATGTAGATGGAATAAAATAAATATAAAACCGGAGCCATTATAATTGTTCTTTGATATAATATTAACCATATAAAAACACTATCGGAATCCTATAAGTTCACAGTTTTCCCTTTTTATTTTTTAAAATTTTTCATTTTGATTTGACAGCCTGTGAACAACGCCAGACGGTCCTGCAAGGCAGACTGCACGTGCTATATGAAGCTTGACGATAGAGCGGGATGGGGATATGAAGTATATTTCCAGTCTCTCCCTATCTCATGGGTTAGTAACACTAATGCAGTTCGCTTCGCAGGACCGTTTGAATGTGGGAATTTCACATATTACTGTTGGCAATTTTCGCTTTCTTACTGTTAACTGGCCATACTGAATGAAATTGTAGTTGGAGATTTGGAGATTGTTATGCCGGCACCACACTTCGCTATGCGCTATTCGTTATTCGGCTTATGCGCCTGTATTCGACGAAGTGTATGTTAGTATTGTATAGCGCTACTCTATATTATCTGTGTTACTGACCTGTCAAGAGTGACAATCTGTCAGCTCTCTATATAATTTCCCTCGCAATAGGCTATTTGACAACATTAAAAATATACCCCAAATTGTGGTCATCATATCATAAAATAGCGTAAAATAACATATTTCACTTTATTTTAGACAAAAAAATGTATATTTCTTGCAGATTACACGAAACAAAATATAATATTTTTTGAAACTTTATCTGTGACGGTCAACGCCCTGTAATTGGTTAAGATTCTTGTGACGTCACACGCAAGTAAACATTGCTTCCTTGACTGTGAGTGTAGTTCGTGTTTTGTGTTTTATTCGATTTTAGAGTGATTTTTGAAGAAATGTTTGATAAATCTTATAACTGCTGGCATAAATATTCGTATTGAATAAATATTCGAATCTCAAAATGGAGGCAAATTTTGTGCGAGCTGACAGCAGCAACCTACCTAAGATAGATGCATTTATGGTAGCACTTTTCTTTAAGAATAATGCTGATTACTATGCTGCGGAACTTAAAAATGTAAAAACAGCAGTGTAAGTAACCCCGTAGAAATTATTTATTTTGTATATAAATGTATTAAGTATAATAAGTTTGGAAGTTTTATAAGAGCTAATTTTAGGTTATGTTGATGAAAATTCCTTTTGTCATGACTTTTGCTTTTGTATCACAGGTCTGCACGACAATCATATGGCGACGAAGCGATTGGTTATGTTCAGCTACACCGGGAGCGTGGAATTTGCACAGTTAAGTGTAAGATGTGCCCTGAGCACAAAGTACGAGCCAAAGGATACAATGTTACTATGATTGTAAATGAAAGTGACTGCGAAATTATTAGCTGTCAGTGCCATGACTGTGCTGCTTCAGCTGGAGGATGCAAGCATGCTGTTGCTTTTTTTAATGTGGGCCCATCGTCGCTCTGAGGATCCTTCATGCACTTCTGTAGAGTGCTATTGGAAAAAATCTACTTTGTCTAAAGTAGGGACTACTCTAAAGTATATCACTGTGCAGAAAAGGAAAAGTAAGTGCCTCACAGACTAAGTACACCAGCATTGTATAATGAATTTATTTCTGAAGCCAAAAAGAGGAAAATTGACAACTGCGAATTGCTTAAATATCAAGATGATTTTAAACATACTGGTATTATGCAATATTCATTGCACTGTTTTGTAATACAGGGTGGAATTTCATAAACTGTACAAAATAAAAGGAGAAAAATTTCAGCCAATTTCATCGGTGAAACGGTGTTTTTTTTTTTTTTCTAGTCATTAGTTTTTTTTTTACAGAATTTTGAAATTTTTTGTAAAAACTCGGGTAATACACCTAATTCAGACGGTATAACTTTTGATCCAATGGTCCTAAAATGAAAATAAAAAATGCAGAGTATTACCAAGGGACAGGTTAATAATTCTTAATAACAATAAAAAACCAACTAGAAGAGAAAATCCGCAAAAAAAATTATTGTTTTTGAAAAATGGCTACAAAAATTACGAATTTTAAAAGAAAAACACAATTTTCTGAAAAAAACGCAGATTTAGTTACCATTTTTTTTGCTTAGTATTAAACCTCACTTAATGCCGATTCTAAAACCGTTTTTAAACTGTCTCAGACTTTGAAAAATACCACGCTAATGGGTACGTAAATCAAACCATAATTTTATTAATTTTAATCCTCTTAAAATCCTTAATGACCGCTTGTTCCCAGGTAGTTGAAGGGTGTTTTTGGGTTGAAGGTGGAGATAACATGAGGGGTATAAAGGCATTGGGCAATAGGTCAACTATTCAGTCGCTCGCAAATCGCAATTGCTTGTCTTTGCTCGCCACTTCTTTGATTACTCCAGTACTTGTTCAGTTTGAATCATCATGCCCCGCTTACGAGAGTTTTCGCCGTTACATTTGTACAATTTTCCAGACAGAGAATTTTGAGATTCCGTGCCTCAATGCCAAGCGTCTTAGACTCGTGGTTGGGTCCGCGTACAAGTCTCTGAGAACTGCTTCTTCTATGGCAACATCAATTATGTTTCCTGGCTCTCGGCGATCTCGGCCACCGTATCCCAGGCCAATATTGCACAACCGGCGATGAACTTCTTGAAAGTGGCGAGCAGCAGGTCTTGGAACGTCATTAGGATACTGCTCCAAATAGGCGATACACGCAGCTCTTGCAGATCCATGGCACAATCCATAATAATAGTGCATGTTGGCTATTTGTAACGGCGAAAACTCTCGTAAGCAGGACATGATGATTCAAACTGAACAAGTACTGGAGTAATCAAAGAAGTGGCGAGCAAAGACAAGCAATTGCGATTTGCGAGCGACTGAATAGTTGACCTATTGCCCAATGCCTTTATACCCCTCATGTTATCTCCACCTTCAACCCAAAAACACCCTTCAACTACCTGGGAACAAGCGGTCATTAAGGATTTTAAGAGGATTAAAATTAATAAAATTATGGTTTGATTTACGTACCCATTAGCGTGGTATTTTTCAAAGTCTGAGACAGTTTAAAAACGGTTTTAGAATCGGCATTAAGTGAGGTTTAATACTAAGCAAAAAAAATGGTAACTAAATCTGCGTTTTTTTCAGAAAATTGTGTTTTTCTTTTAAAATTCGTAATTTTTGTAGCCATTTTTCAAAAACAATAATTTTTTTTGCGGATTTTCTCTTCTAGTTGGTTTTTTATTGTTATTAAGAATTATTAAACTGTCCCTTGGTAATACTCTGCATTTTTTATTTTCATTTTAGGACCATTGGATCAAAAGTTATACCGTCTGAATTAGGTGTATTACCCGAGTTTTTACAAAAAATTTCAAAATTCTGTAAAAAAAAAACTAATGACTAGAAAAAAAAAAAAACACCGTTTCACCGATGAAATTGGCTGAAATTTTTCTCCTTTTATTTTGTACAGTTTATGAAATTCCACCCTGTAGATCAACCTGCAGAGATTAAAACAGACATAGGCAAACTTGTTGATATAATGAAAAAAAACATTCACTGCAGCTGCAATAAGTACCATCGAAGAAGCAACACGGAAGCAGAACAAGAGCAGCTTGTGGTATGAGATGCGATATGGCCGTATCACAGCTTCAAAGGCACATGAAGTGAGTGTTTGCCATACACCAGATGGTTCATTGGTGGCTACTATAATGGGTGCAAAAGTACCAGATACAGCTGCGATGAAGAGAGGCAGAAATTTGGAACACTCTGTCAGAAAGACAGTTAGCAAAAATTTGAAAAAAAAAATCAATTTATGTGGGCTTTATGTGTGCAAAGAGCATCCCATGATTGCGGCATCTCCTGATGGCTTAACAAAAGATGCCATCGTAGAAATTAAATGCCCAACTAAGGCAAAAGCCAAAGATAATTATTTAAAAAATGGAGTAATTACAGCAAAATGTATGGCACAGGTGCAACTGCAAATGTATGCAAGTGGTGTCAAAAAGTGCTATTTTTGTGTTGCTGATAGCAAATTTGAAGAAACGAAGGAAGTAGAGATTGTGATAGTGAATTATGACAGTGAATATGTTACTAATTTAGTACAAAAGATAACCGTTTTCTGGACAAATATAATTTATCCTATTTTGTGTCGTAACACCAGTGTGTGATAATTAAATAAAAAATAATTTCGAGGTTTATTATTACTTTTATTTTACATTATTTAAGGGAAATTATCAGTGCAGCAGCAACTAAAGAAGAAAACTTTAGTTGCTGCACTTACAATTTCCATTAGCGCACCTGCAACATAACATCTTTTTTTGTATGTAAGCAACAAGTTAATAGAACAGCTTCTAATAAACATCATCATCTTTACAGCCCCAATGGAATATGATACTTATTTAACTTTCTACCAACAGGATATTATTATACATTACATTCAGTCATCAATTACTTATGTTTACAAATACTTAAATAGTTTATATAGGTCACTATATAAAATTATAGCTCTCATTTATTTAATGACAGTAATAATTAAATTGATATGTTCAATTATATTTATACTAACATATAAAATAGAGGTGATGATATAAAATTAGTGGTTGAATTTTTTTTATACATCCAATAAATACTCTTATTAGAAGCTGTAGACATATTACAAATTTAAGTGCAATAAAATAATCACTATGTAATGTCATAATCATAATTACCTAGCTTGTATTTCAATTATACATAGTCTAGCTAGAGTCTATTTTAGGCGCGAAGATGCGTTAAATATAACCCATTATTTAATTAGAGAATCCTGCAAATTTATAAGAGCACTTGCAATGATAATGACATGATCAAGAATACGAAGTATGTTAGTATTCATCACTGAATGTTGCTTGAGCATATGAAATTCTCTTATACGCCTAATCGCGCGTTCAATCAAAATTCGCAAACTAGCAATTATCTTGGTTTGTCGAACTTCAGTTTTAGATAATTTTTCACCAGTTTTTACACTGGGTGGCCTTAAGAGTTTCATGCCTTTTTCATGAAGTGCCTGTTCAAGGTGTTTGAAGCCTCTGTCTGCTAAGATGCAACTTCCCTCCTGTAATCCATTAAGAAAGTTACAGTTCTCCACTATGGTCACATCACTTGTTCTGCCCCCAATTCCTTGAGAGACAAAATTAATCAAACTATTAGGCGTGCAGGATATTAAATACTTTGCAGTATTCCCTTTTTTGTACTCCGACCATGTCAGTGCCTGATGAACAGCTTTTGAAGGTTTTTGTATGTCAATTTCCAAACAATCTATAATACAGCTGACATTATGATAGTTATGCCTAAAGCATGCATGCAAGAGGCAGGTTCTTTTTTATTAATTTTTTATCTAAGTTTACAATGAAGGGTTTTAAAAAACTACTTATTATTGTGATGTTTCCTAAAAATAATTTGCTAGCATAAGACAATGATATTTCGAAATTATCCTCTAGTTCAGAAAATGTGGTGTTCATTCTAATTTTTTTCAAGCATAGTAAAATGTGTTCTATTTTTATATTTGTGTGTTTATGCAATAACTGAATTATAAAATAACATTCTTTGGAAATACCAACGTACAACAAAGGTTTCTTTACAATTAAACGCACAGTATTTTTGAGACACTGCAATTGTTCAATATTCTCATTGGTATCTGTGACATAACTGTCAGAGTCAGTAACCTTTGATGATGAAGTAGGTACAAAAGGTGATGAATGACCACTTTCAAAACAAGAAATATCACTATCTGATTTTTCATCTTCAAAGATAATATTTCTCTTTGCTGTTTTGACAACTCCTGAGTGTGATAGTTTTTGACGGCATGGAACAATCTTGAAGGGCGATGTGTAGCGAGAAATTGTAGTGACTTTCAATGGTGACGTGGAAATACTTTTATTTTGGCATATTGTCTGCACAGCCTTGCTCCTATAATGCACATTAACTTTTGTTCTTACTTGAACAGATTTTTCTGCAGATTGGATAGGATCTGTATTAGTTTCTTTGACTTGAGTTTTTGGTAATTCTGAAAAAATAAACATCCAAAATCAGTAACTTCATTTAAATACCTATGAATAACATAAACATAAATTTATATACACAAGGATTTTAACAGTTCAATTCTGAGGTCTTAAGGAGTAGAAAAGTTCATATAAACAAAGGCCCAATTTTGTATTTTAATTTTTGTTTCATTTTCATACATAATAAATGAATTATTTTTACTTCTCTATGATAACAATGCCTTAGGACGAGCTGCCAACTTAGCTTATGTGTCAGTGTAGCAACGTCACAATCATAAAGATGTTAACTATTGGAGATTTCATACCAACTTTTTTTCACAAACATGGAAATATCTCTAAAACTAAGCCGAATCCAGCCAACATTTTAAATTTTAAATATGGTCAGAAATAAGCTGTTAAAATCCTTATGCTTATATTACATCTTTGTAATAAATAGATATCATACCTTCAGGCTCAATAATTTCTGGCACCATATCATCATCTTTCAGTGAGCTTTCAGTGTGGGTTTCAGTAGCACTTTGACTTTGCAGACATTCTGTGACAAGGTCAATTCTTTGCCTTTTAAAGAACACTTCTCGAGACGATCCAGCATCAGACAGCCGACGCTTCCTCCTTGACAGTGAAATTTAGTTGGCACAGCCTCATCCGTGAGAAGTATCTTCTGACTGAAGCCCATTTTGTACTTGATGTAGTTAGTTGTGTCTTTTTCCATCTGAAATTTAACATGATTGTTGATATACCAACTATCAAATATTATACTTGACAAGACAGCAAACAGAAAGCTATAAAGAAGATAGAAGAAGCTAAACAACTTAATAAAAAAATATTTGAAGTCCTAGAGTGAGGTGTTGTTCTGCAATGTAGGGTTTAAAAGGATCTTCTAAGAAATCTAAGGCCACATTTTAGAGGTTAGGAATTAAAGATGTTATTTTGTTTTATCCATTACCGATATTTTTCTATCTACTATTTGGTATGTATAAAGTTAAGTGATACTTACATCAAAGTGATCTTCGCACATAAAGACATTTGAATGTGATTGAATCGCATTTGGATCTCTTCGAGCTAACTGTAGCCACATTTTTCGCCTTTAGCGATTCGTTGGTACAGAAATAAACAGTTTCTGTGGACTTTTTATAGAAGTATTTGTACATTGTGGCACTACACACCACTTGTAGACCATTGTATTCAATAAATTTAAAGAAAGTCGATGAAATTCACTGTTTTACAAACGTCATTAACTCTGTTTACTTGCATGTGACGTCACGCATGTCACGAGACCGACGCCATTACAGAAACAGCGTTTTTGCCACGGTTCTGGAAATTTAAACTTCAATACTGATTTTTACTCTTAATACAGAAGATTTCCCGGAAATATCAATGACAATAAGCTTATTATGTTACAAAGAATAATTTAAACCGATTCTTAAAAATAGTCAAATAGCCTATTGTACTGTACTCATGTCATGTCTGTAAAGCTTTTCTTAGTTTATATTGTGGGTTTTGTCTAGTGTAATCAATATTGAAAACCACTAATATAGTTCACAGTTATTTATTATAAACACACATGGTAAACGTGACTTAAACTTAGACTTAACACTAAAATAGTACTCGCGATGTTTACGCGGAACGCCGAGAGCGGCGGAGCTATGGAAGAGTGACGTGACCGTGCTCTGAGGTTGTCTGGCTCGAACTGGCGGACCGCTCGGCCGGCGCGTGCGATGTTGTAGGGCAGTTCGTGGAAACTAGTGTTGTATCGAAACGGTGTGAAGTTTTAGTGATGGCCTAAGCCGCGTGGAAAGCGAGTCCGCCTCAGTACTCCCCCCCCCCAGAAAAAAAAAGAAGAAAGAAGTCGTTCGGTATCATATTTAAAGATTTAGCTTATCAGGGAATCTGACTTTTCTTCCTGTTCTGGTCGTAGCAGAACTTTGCTGTGATTTCGTCACGAGTGCAGGTGTTGGCTGGGCTGCAACTGCTGGCTTCTCATGTGGTATAGTTACAGGAACAGGCTGGACAGGGGTATAAGTCGGAGTAGTATTCTGTTGTGTTCGGGTGAGTGCTGCGACCATTTGTGTAAGCTCGTTGATTTGCATCTGCATATTTTGCATGTCGAAAGGTTGGTAGTGGTTTAGCGGGAAAGCGCTCGAGGAACTCTGATTGCGCAGCTATATGGTTTACACCTGAATACGGGTAGTCTGCTGTGGGGGCTGTATTTCCAGCGCTTGTAAAATTTGCGTTGTTAAATCTTGTACTCGCTAAATAATTACCTGGTGTAGGTAGGTTGACTTGCTGTACCAGATGATGGTTGTTTGGCGTTATGCCGTACAATTTATCGGCTAAGTCACCGAGATCGTCCAGCGGCGTGCTAGGAGGCTGGCAAATTAGATTGCCTTGTATATGTGTAGGTAGTCTACCTAGTCTACCGAGACCTTAGGGCCATGGGGCACCAGCGCATTAAATCTATTTAAAGTGCTTTCTAAGCGCCTTGTCGACGCTTCTGGTGACCAGAAGGCTGGCGCTTACCTAGCCCAACGCATAAGTATTGCCATACAACGTGGCAATACCGCCAGCCTCCTGGGCACCTTGCCGCCTGGCGCCGATCTTGGACCAGTTTTTTATTTATAATCTTATCGTTATTTGTTTAATTTTAATTTTTCCTGTGTGCATTATGTTTCTACTTAATTTTTTACTTACTAGTTGTGTTTATCCATATTTTAGGCTTACTTAATTTTATTAGTTTAGTTTTAATGTCATTTAATGTAAATATTATAAGAAAGATTAATAAACCTTCACTTTTGTCTACCTATCCATATTGTTTTTATCATCTGGTCGTAACCTGCACCTTTAGCTAACGCCCTAAGATGTCGTAAAAATGAGGAAGGCCTTCGGCTCCCAATTTCCTCTTTTTCTAAGAGGCGGTGTATTTTTTCCACGCACGATTCCGAGAAACGCGATATGAGAACTTGTTTTAGTTTTGTGTAGGGATCGATCGCTGGTGGGCACGTGATAATTTCTTCCGCCTCCGCGGCAGTTTTTGGGTCTAATTGCGAAATAGCGTGGTAGAACTTTGTCAGCTCTCTGGTAATGTTATTTACATGAAACTGGCCCTCTATGATACCGAACCATACAGCGGGGTTGTCGGGGTAAAAAGGCGGAACTCGAATGCCTACACGGCTTACCTCATAACCCATCGACTGTCCATGTAGCGGCATCGTGTTCTGGTTGGCGCCGGGTTGAGCGCCAAGGGCGGTGGCGTGGTAATTCCCAGAAGAGGCGTCGGGGCTAGGTTGATTGTTTGGGCCGGCGGCAGCAGCGGCGGCGGCGGCGGTAGCGGCGGCGGCGGCGGCTGCAGCGGCGGCGGCCGCGGCCTCTGCGTCGGCTTCATTTCCCATCGTAGGCGGTTTCAGAAACATGGACAATGATTTGTGTACGGCAGGCCACTTTGTGTTTCAGTTCAGCACAGAATAGTATAATGTTGTCGGTGATGCGAAAAAGGGTAATCGTGTCCACACAGAACAAAAGAATTAAGTTCACTTATAAATTGCGTAATGTTTATTCACTTAACGGGGTCACCAATGTGGGTTTTGTCTAGTGTAATCAATATTGAAACCCACTAATATAGTTCACAGTTATTTATTATAAACACACATGGTAAACGTGACTTAAACTTAGACTTAACACTAAAATAGTACTCGCGATGTTTACGCGGAACGCCGAGAGCGGCGGAGCTATGGAAGAGTGACGTGACCGTGCTCTGAGGGTGTCTGGCTCGAACTGGCGGACCGCTCGGCCGGCGCGTGCGATGTTGTAGGGCAGTTCGTGGAAACTAGTGTTGTATCGAAACGGTGTGAAGTTTTAGTGATGGGCTAAGCCGCGTGGAAAGCGAGTCCGCCTCAATATCAAATAACAAGATCATCGAGTGTGTTTGCATTTCCACGCCCAACAATTGGTAGCGGAACGTCGTCATACTAGTGATGATCATTTGCGCAAACGAAGAAATAGCCGATAAATGTACATCAATGCTGTTTGAGCCAATGCGATAATCGCCTTCAGAACTAAGCACGACCGCGCCATCTAGGGGTCAACCGTGAACGGACGTTGACAACGGTGGCCATGATTAAGAAATCAGTTTTCGCTTGAAACTCCTACGGTCAGGAGCAAATTATTGCATCTAAAACCGCAGCACCGCCCTTATTAATTAAACGTGTTTTTTTTGGAGAGATATTTCGCCCCGGGGTTGTTTATTGTGTGGACAACATCGGAGTTTGTGATCACGACAAGGAGTTGATGTGTTTGCGCAATCGAGTGGGCCACGAGGAGCTCTCTATCAGCAAGGCCAGTTCTTCGGAGTACAGCCTAAGGAAGACCGAGGATCTACCAAGTAAGCCCCTAGATTAAGGCAAAGTCAAGTCTTACGTTTTTGATCGGCGAAAGTATCGCAATTCATTCCCGCCCCGCCTTCGATTACGTTTAATTTTTGAGTAATCACCCGCACCTATTTAAATTGATAAGATATATTTGAGACCAAGATTGGCAGTAGTTTTACGAGCCAGTGGCTCAATCACTTAATGGTCCTTCACCCCTGGATTATCAGTTCAATGTTTAAAATACATTTTCATACCAAACTAACCTAAAAAGGGTACTTGTCTCGTTACAGTTAGTACCAATCCAAATTAATTCAATACCGAACGCTCGATACGTGCCTAGTACCTACACAATTCAGATAGATTGAGTCCCTACATACCACAAATCGTGCATCTTTGGTTAAAAAAGTAGGTATATACCTACGCGCTCGCTCAGAAGTAGGCTCCGACATTCGTGTTCCATTCTTACCTACACTATTTTATAAGAATTACGCGCGAGCTTAGTAATAATAAAATTAGAAGTAATAAAACAAAACGTTCATCGTTATAGTTGCTTATAACTTTACGAGCAATCGGTATAAGACGTTAGGTTTAGGTCATACATAAAGATAATTAGTAGTATTAGGCAGCAAGGCATAGAATCGCCTGCACTCGTTTGGCCACTGATCGCGCGGTCAGTTGTTTGTGTTTTAATAAATACACCTACCTACCTAGCGACTTAGATACGTGTTTGAATTTAAATAGTCCTAATCTTAATTAGTTGATACACTTGTGACCGTTCCTGAATAAAGCTTGGTATTCTTTTGCAATAACTATTTGTATCATATTCAATATAGTGCGTATTTGCGTTTCAATATAGGTACCACTTATATACCTACCGTGTTTGCATACTGGTAATAAAATGCCGCCAAAGGCAGACCAAGACGTCGGGCCTAATATTAAGTTATCTAATCTCGAGTACAAGCGTATTTCGGTAGAATTCAAAGCATCTATGACATGTCGTTGCACGTTGAAACGGCCAAAAAACAGGAACGGTTTTTGTCGCAATCGGCCACGGTAGATACATTACGTTCGGAATTTAATCAGCTGGTAGAACAGGTAAATGCTGCTCGTATGCAGGCAGATAAAGAGTATGTGCCCGCGTTTCAAACATGGGAGGCCTTCGAGGAAATGTTTTCACACATTCATCATGTCATAAAGCAATTAACTTTAATTAAGCCCGACGCTGCGGCGGCGATCGTGCGTGCACCTCTGAAACCAAATTTAAAGCTCCCTCCTATTGTTCTCCAAACGTTTGAAGGCGATCAAAAGAAGTTTGCTTCGTTTATCGAATGCTTCAATAGTACAGTGCACCATAATGAGTCGCTTTCAAATGCGGAGAAGGTATTTTACCTGTGCGGCCAACTATCGGGCAAGGCGTTAGCCACGATAGCAGGAATTGTTGCTTGTGGTGAAAACTACAAATTAATTTACGATACGCTGGTAGATAAATATGAAGATGTAAGGTTGTTAGGTACGTCATATTTGGACGAACTGTTCAACTTTAGACAATTGGAATCGCCGACCGCGAAAGGGTTAAACGACTTTGTAGATTGTTTCGTAACCTCGGCCGCGGCCTTTGATAAACTTGAAATATCAGACAAGAAAGAATTTATTTTCTTGTACTTAGCCTTAAAGAAAATCGATCCCGAAACCGGGCGTATGTTTGAAAATTCAGTACGTTCAGAGAAACTGCCTAAATATGCTAGTTTTCTTACATTCGTTAAGGAACAAGCAAAAATAATGGAACGCCGCGGGGACCCAAGTTTAAATGTAGCAGGTTCAACTCCGACCGCGCGCTCGCTAAGGCAATTTGGTAAACAGCCGAACGCGAAGCGTACTCAATCGTTCGTAACGGCCACGGAAAACTCAGTTCCGTGCGACCTATGCAGTCAAATCCACGATCATTTTTATCAATGCAAGGAGTTTAAAAGGTTAAGCCCGCGTGAGCGTTTCAATGCAGTTAAAAGGCACGGTGCGTGTGTAAGATGCCTTAGCCATAAACATAAAAGTGGGAATTGCCGCTCTATTCAAGTATGCGATAGCTGTAATGCCAATACACACCATTCGTTATTACATTTCGTGGAAAATGTTTCGACATCGCTAACCACAACTGAGATAGCTGTTCCTCCGTTGGTTGTGACACATGGCGAAGCAGCGATCGGCGGCGGCGGCGTTGGCGGCGGCGGCCGCATGGATTGTCATTGTAGCGGCGCGCACGGCTCGCTCCCCGCGCCTACCCCGCGCTCGCCCTCGCGCCCTCTCGCGAGTGTGGATGTGGACTCGCCCGCGTACTTAGACTCGCCCGTTCCCGCGCCCGTAGAAACTAATAATGTGCAGGTATCACATAATTATTTACAAGCAAATGTCTCGCGTGAATTCTCGACAGTATTGTTAGCTACCGCGAAAGTGACCGCTGTAGACAAATATGGAGAACTACACTATCTTCGTTGCTTGATTGATAGTGGTTCCCAAAACCATTTCATAACTGCCGCCTGTTGCCATAGGCTATCATTAGATTATGCGACGGAAGAATTGCCGACAATCGTGAACGGTTTTGGAGGTACGTGTAATTCTACTAAAGGAAAGGCACAGCTAACGATTCGATCGACGTATACGAGCGACGTAGCGTATGATATTCAGGCGCTTGTAGTGGATCACGTGACGGCTTGTTTACCTACCGCTCCAGTTGACCGTGCCGCGCTGACATACCTTTCCGGAATACCGCTCGCGGATGACTCTTTCCATATCCCCGGGGATATTGATTTGCTTATTGGAGCGGATTTATTTGGATCCTTGCTTATGACAGGTCGGGTTCAAGGTCCAAGCGGCTTACCTAACGCGGTGCAGTCTACGCTTGGGTTCTTGTTGATGGGAACGGTCCCCTTAGCAGTAGCATCGTCTAGACCGAGATCGGTGGTGTTGTGTGCATTTACGGAGGCTCCGCTAAATAAATTAGTAGAACAATTCTTTGAGTTAGAAGCAGGGATTGTAACCCGGTTAATTTTGCCGTAGCGGTTAGAGCCAGATTTTGAGAGCCTAACCCATAATAAAGGTTACGCTCGCAAGAACACCGCTCTCCCCGGAGCGTATGTCGGAGCGCAAACAGGGAACGAAGTACCATTTACCGGTTAGAGAGCGCTCTCTCCGTGTACGGGTGAACGACCGCTCGCTGGCTCGCTAGAGTCGCAAGCTTATACAGGATTAGTTGGCTATATATATAGACGCTTGAGTATTATTACTATTTATTTATACTTTATTGCCCAATATAAAAAAGTAAATGGCGGACTTAATGCCATAAGGCATTCTCTACCATTCAACCATTGGGCTAATATAAACATTTGGTGCAGCCATTTAAATTATTATTATTAGTATTAGATTCGATTTTACTAAGTAAGTACCCAAATTTACCTAAGTATTTATACTGTTCATATATTGACATTGTACTGTAGTAAGTAATAGTGGCGGAGCGCCCGTCCAAGCCGATTCCCACCGGCCTTCCTAAAATTTATTTTTAGGCAAGCCTATAGTTAAAAACTCTTAACTCATTCATAACTTATTTTGTTCCGGGTTGCCCATCGGAAATTTTCACGCGCCGCCTCTGGTAGGTAAGGACTTACATAAAACATCAAGTATGATTTGCGAAACATTGTATAAGTACTTAAGCCCCTGCTAGACGGTCGCCAACACGCCACTCCGACCGAGCAACCTTGGTCGGCACCGACCGCTGTAGTATGAAATTTAGCTCCAAACAACTGTCTACACGGTTGGTGCGGAACAAGGTCGCCCGATCGGAGGGGCGTGTTGGTGACCGTCTATCAGGGGCTTAAGAAATTTAGCTCCAAACAACTGTCTACACGGTCGGTGCGGACCAAGGTCGCCCGGTCGGAGGGGCATGTTGGCGACCATCTATCAGGGGCTTAAGAAATTTAGCTCCAAACAACTGTCTACACGGTCGGTGCGGACCAAGGTCGCCCGGTCGGAGGGGCGTGTTGGCGACCATCTATCAGGGGCTTAAGAAATTTAGCTCTAAACAACTGTCTACACGGTCGGTGCGGACCAAGGTCGCCCGGTCGGAGGGGCATGTTGGCGACCATCTATCAGGGGCTTAAGAAATTTAGCTCCAAACAACTGTCTACACGGTCGGTGCGGACCAAGGTCGCCCGGTTGGAGGGGCATGTTGGCGACCATCTATCAGGGGCTTAAGAAATTTAGCTCCAAACAACTGTCTACACGGTCGGTGCGGACCAAGGTCGCCCGGTCGGAGGGGCGTGTTGGCGACCGTCTATCAGGGGCTTAAGAAATTTAGCTCCAAACAACTGTCTACACGGTCGGTGCGGACCAAGGTCACCCGGTCGGAGGGGCGTGTTGGCGACCGTCTAGCAGGGGCTTTACACCAATTTGTTCGACAAAATGGTAAAATGCCCTATCGCAAACCTAACGTGCATAGGTAGTAGGTAGGTAGGTACTTATCCAAAGAATTAGTGAGCCATTAGCTACCTGTGACGTAAGTAGGGACCAAAAAAATATAATGAGTTATAAATATTTTTTCACACCTCTCATTCAGAAAAGTAAGTTTTGGTCCCCGACGAGAGGGAGCAAAATGCTACTTTTCTGTTCAAGCTACTTTTTTAATTTATTTATTGGCTTGTAGCATTTACGCAATGTGCCAATAGAATCTTGATAAAATAATCGATTGTAATTTCATCGTAATCGACAAACGTATATATATATCATCATCATCATATCAGCCGAAAGACGTCCACTGCTGGACATAGGCCTCCCCCAAAGAGTGCCAAAATGACCGGTCCTGCGCCACCCGCATCCAGCGGACTCCCTACCCACGCCGCGCCTTCCGGTACGTGGTTGCCACTCGAGAACCTTTCCGCCCAACGGCCATCGATTCTACGTGCAATGTACATATATATATATATATAAAGGATATTTTTTTTGTTTTGTTCTTTTTTGGTTCTTTTTTTTTTGTTTTTTTTGTTTTTTTTTCTTGCTTTTGTTTTTATTTGTTTTTTTGTTTTAGTTTTTGTTGTTTTTTTGTTTTTCTTTTAGTTTTTTTATTTTGTTCGTTTTTTTTTGTTTTTGTTTTTTCTTGTTGCTTGATTTTGTTTAAATTTTTTGCCGTTTTTTGTTGTTTTTTTTTGTATTTTTGTTTTTTTTTCGTTTTTTGTATTTTAGTTTCGTTTGTTTTTTGTTTCGCTTATTAGTTTCGTATTTTTTTTGTTACTTTTTGTTTTTGTTGTTTTTTGTTTTTGTTGTTTTTGTTTTGGTTTTTTTGCTGTTTTTTTTACTTTTTTGTATTTTTGTTCGTTTTTGTTTTTCTGTTTTTTTTTTGTATGCGTTGTATTTTTTCTTTTATTTTCTTGCTTTTGTTTTTATTTGTTTTTTTGTTTTAGTTTTTGTTGTTTTTTTGTTTTTCTTTTAGTTTTTTTATTTTGTTCGTTTTTTTTTTGTTTTTTGTTTTTGTTTTTTCTTGTTGCTTGATTTTGTTTAAATTTTTTGCCGTTTTTTGTTGTTGTTTTTTTTTTGTATTTTTGTTTTTTTTTCGTTTGTTTTTTGTTTCGCTTATTAGTTTCGTATTTTTTTTGTTATTTTTTGTTTTTGTTGTTTTTTGTTTTTGTTGTTTTTGTTTTGGTTTTTTTGCTGTTTTTTTTACTTTTTTGTATTTTTGTTCGTTTTTGTTTTTCTGTTTTTTTTTTGTATGCGTTGTATTTTTTCTTTTTTTTTGTATTTTTTTTGTTTTTTTTCTTTTTTTGTTTCGTTTTTTGTTCTTTTTTGTTTTTTTGTTGTTTTTAATTTTTTTTCTTTTTTTTTGGTTTTGTTTATTTTGGTTTGTTTTTTTTAGTTTTTTGTTTTTGTTATTTTTTCTTTTATTTTGTTCTTTTTTGTTATTTTTTGTTGTTTTTTTTTTGTATTTTTTGTAAATGTTTCCTCATAGTCGTTGTGAAAAGTTACGTGTTACTCAGGAGCAAAATTATTTTCGTCTTGGGCGTTAACACTTGAATCCCTCACTACGCTCAGGATTCAATACACCGCCCTCGCCGTCAATATACTATTTAGCTCACTTGTGTACAAATAACTATAATATAGTCACTTACTATTACTAATCAAAATCATATACCTACATAACGCAAATTACATGTAGGTAATGTATGGAAAAATATTCAAATATCGAATACCGATGGTTGCGAACAGTCTCAACTAGGTTATACTTAGATACATACATTACTATTATTACTATTGAATTAAAACAACGAGTTGCATGGCGATCACAGAACAGACAGACTTCATTTTATTATTCATAATCTACTCTACCATAAACATCAACACAAGATCAGAACCTCTCTGGAGTATTTTGGTATTTCATACATAACACCCCCACTAAATATGAAAATACTACAATTAAATCCATATAAAATTATCTATTTGACACAAAGCACACCTAACTTCTGCATTAAGTAGTAATGCTTGCTACTGGTTAAACTCTTAGTCAAAATGTCAGCAGGCATTTCTTTTGTCTCTAAATATTTAAGATCTACAATTTTTTCACTGATACAATCCCGACAAAAAAAATATCGCATATCAATATGTTTGGTGCGTTTGCTGAAAACATTATTTAATAACAATTTGATTGCACCTTGGTTGTCATTAAATACATTTACAGTATATGTTACATTTATAATTTCATTCAACAAATTCCGTAAATATATAGCCTCTCTACAAGCCTCAGTTATTCCCATCAGTTCAGCTTCTGTCGAGCTTAAGGCGACAGTCCTCTGCTTCTTGGTTTCCCAAGAAATAGCTCCCCCGGACATTACAAAACTTAAACCGGTGTATGATCGCCTATCAATAGCATTATTGCCCCAATCAGCATCAACAAAACCCACAAACTGAGAATTGCCCGTTTTAGAAAACTTAAGACCTATTTCTTTTGTTTTCTTTAAGTATCTGAGAACCCTCTTAGCATACAACCATGTCTCATGACTAAAGCAATTATTAAATTGACTTAAGTATCCAACTGCAAAAGCCAGGTCAGGCCGAGTCAATACAGCCAAATACATTAAGCTACCAACCAGCTGTTGATAGGGAAATTGTTTAGTACAATTATTATCAGTGGTACTAATATTAAGCTTAGCCTCTAATGGTGTATCAACAGTTTTACAATCCACCATTTTAAATCTGTCAAGCAACTGGTTAATGTAGTTTTTCTGACTCAATGTAATCACTCCATTGGCTTTATCTACATTTACAGACATACCAAGACATTGCTTTATTTCACCCAAATCCTTTATTTTAAACTGTGAAGCTAACACACTTTTCAAATTGTCAGTTTCATTACTGTCATTCGAAAATATGAAAAAATCATCAACATACAATGCAATTATTGTTTTCAAGTCATTCTTATTTCTGGTATAAAGACAAGGTTCCAATTTAGATCTCTTATAACCCATGCCAATAAGACAATCGTCCACCTTCTTATACCAGGCTCTTGAGGATTGCTTCAGTCCATAAATTGCACGATTCAATTTCAATACTTTATTACTTTGAGCATTTGGAAAACCTTCTGGTATGTGCATGTAAAGCGTCTCCTCAAGATCCCCATTCAAAAAAGCTGTTATTACATCAAGGTGGGTTATGTCTAAGCCGAGTTGAACTGACAATGCAAACAACATCCTCAATGTTGTATGTCTAACTACTGGCGAAAAAGTATCTGAATAGTCCATACCTTGTTTCTGCATGTAGCCTTTTGCTACCAACCTTGCACGAAACCGAACATTATTGTCAGTGTCATATTTCTTCTTCAGCACCCACTTACACCTCACTATCGTCCCACTTTTTGGAATGTCCACAAGCTCCCACGCACTACTTTGCTCAAAACACTGAAATTCTTCAGTCATAGCCTTAAGCCACTGATCCTTCTCGGGTCCACTTAACGCCTCTTCAAGTGTCAAACCGCTGGCATCATCTGGTACTTCCACCTCTTGACACTTATTGGCAAAACCATACCGATCTGGAGCTTTCCTTATTCGGGTTGACCTTTTTGGGTCTTCAGGTTTAGTGGTGTCATCTGCTTCCTCATGTTCACTACTGCTGGGAATAAAGGACTCATCAGTTTCAGTCATAGTCTTATATGACATGCTCTCTGTCAAAGTCTCATCTCCATCTGTAGGATCCCCCACTGAACCTGAGCTCTCTTCTGAAACAATATATTCACCTGTGTCTTCGGGTTCCGTTGGTTCTATAGACTTATCACTTATGGGCATCACAATTTGACTTTTGACATCTTCCATTATAATCACATCTCTACTGGTTGTCATAGACTTCGTTTCAGGGTTGTAAACGCGATAGCCTTTGATTCCTTCTGGATAACCAACAAGGATGTGTTTCACTGCTTTTCTGTCCCACTTTAAACGCTTTTGTTTAGCTACATGTACCATTACAGGACTACCAAATATTCTGATATGACTTAGATCAGGCTTGACTCCAGTCCACATTTCATATGGTGTCTTGTTCTCCAGTCCAGCTGCAACAGTACGATTCTGTAGGTAAACTGCAGTATGGGTACTTTCAGCCCAGAACTCTTTTCCTAGTTTTGCCTCGAACAACATGCATCTGGCCTTTTCGACAATCGTTCGATTTCGGCGTTCGCAAAATCCGTTCTCTTCTGCTGAATAAGCATTTGTTGTTTGACGATGAATGCCATGTTGCTTTAGGAACAAATCAAATTCTCTGTTGCAGAATTCCTTGCCTTGGTCTGTACGGATACACTTGATTTTCTTGTTTGTTTGGTTCTCCGACATGGCCTTAAATTCTTTGAACTTCCCTAAGGCTTCACTTTTATATTTCAGAAAATATATAAAAGTCATTCTACTATGGTCATCGATCATCAGTAAGAAATAGGTAGAACCCCCAATGGATGGAGTTTCCATTGGCCCACAAATATCCATATGTACTAGCTGCAGGACCTCTTCGCGCCTTGTACCAACATGACTAAAGGGCAGCCTGCTCTGCTTGCCTTCACAGCAAACTGTACATGATGCCTTACTGATCTGTTGTACCTTTTCCTGCAGTTGCAAGCCATCTACTGCACTTGGCATCTTATTGAGGTAATTGTTGTTCAAATGTCCCAGCCTGCGGTGCCATGTGTCCTTGGACACCACTGCTGCAGCCGCCAGCACGCTTTCAGCCATTTCTGTCACTTTTAGCTTGTAAACACCATTGTCCAACGTGGCCTCTGCGACAACCACGTCGCGTTTGTTGACAATAGAGCATCCAGTGGATGTGAACATAACTTTGTTGCCATTTCTTATAAGTTCACTTACTGACAGCAAGTTCGTTGTCAACTCCGGGACACAACAAGCTCCTTTAATGTTAACTTCAAATTCTGACGCGGCAGTTTTTGTAACTATTTTACAATCTCCTGAGCACAACACTTTCAATTTCTGGTTGTTTGCAACAATAATCTCCTTCTCTGAATGATATGATGCGTTTTCAATCCATTTCTCGTTACATATCAGATGAACAGACGCACCGCTGTCGATATAAAACTCATTTCGGTTGAAATTTCCACTTAAGAAAACAGCACTAAACGCATGTGTTTGTTTTCGCGTAGTTTTATCATTATTTTCGCTGTAAGTGCACTGATTTTTATAATGACCGAATTGTTTACATTTATAGCACTTGACATGAGCTTTGGATCCGTCATCTTTTTTTATCGCACTGCTTCCGCTGGCCATAGACTGAATATTTTTATTTCGATGTTGCCACTTCTGCGTACTAGCGAACGCGCCCGAAACTTCACGATTTTCGCCGACATTCGATTCCATGTCTAACAATTTTGTTTTAATGGCGTCCGTCGTTATGGCTATGCCGGAATGTTCGATCGCCATTATCATAGGAGAGTATTTATCTGTTAATCCTGCTAACAATAAACATCCGATCCATTCATCACTAATGTTGAATCCGGTCCCACTCAATTTCTGACCCATTTCGACCAATTGAGTGACGTATGAAGTCATGGAGTTGCTGTTTTCTAGGCGTATTGATATCAAATTGCGTAGAAGACTTATTCTTCTTGTAAATCCTGCATCATCAAATAAAGCCCTCAGCTTATCCCAAAGTTCTTGCGACGTAGTCACATTCTTTATATGCACGTAAAGTGCCGAGTCAATCGTCATAATCAATTTGGCCTTGGTTTTTGCATCATCAGCGACTTCAATTTTCTTGTCGGCAACTGGTTTAATGCAATGCAGCATCCCCTCCAACACCAGAAAATTTTCCGCAGCAAAAGTCCACTCGCTGTAGTTTTCACGCCCCTTTAGCTTAGGCACATTAACTAAATAGTTCGAAGCCATTATCGTTTTCTGCTAACCTGCTACGATAATAAACTGACCCTAAATACTATTTAAATGGAACGGTAGGGCTCCATAACCTATTATTACTATTGAATTAAAACAACGAGTTGCATGGCGATCACAGAACAGACAGACTTCATTTTATTATTCATAATCTACTCTACCATAAACATCAACACAAGATCAGAACCTCTCTGGAGTATTTTGGTATTTCATACATAACAATTACATACAACATACAAAAGGGGCATTTCGTTTGTTTTTATCTATAGGCACCTACCTAAACCTTTGAAGTCACTTTGTAAAAAAGTATAAGTTAGTTACCTGCCTACCTTTATTTTGGTTCAACAACCTTCAACTAGGCATTTTGATGTGTGCTAATTTCTATCATAATCATGAAATTGGTAGATGTAGTTCCTCTTTTTTCTGCCCATTTTGAGTAGGTGTTTACGCTGTACACTGTACAATAGTTATTTGTGTCACAAGGGAGCAAAATAAAATATTTACTGCGAGGGCGGTGTATTGAATCCTGAGCGTGTTGAGGGATTCAAGTGTTAACACCCAAGACGAAAATAATTTTGCTCCTGAGTGACACATGTTACTTTTCACACCGACTATGAGGAAATACTTTGCAAAAAAAACAAAAACAAAACAATACCAGCAAAAAAATAACAAAAAAAAACAAAAACAAAAGAAAAGCAAAACAAAAAAGAACAAAAAAACAACAAACACGAAAAAAATAACGAAACAAGGAACGAAAAAAAAACAAAAAAACGAACAACAAAAAAAAATTAACCAAAAAAATAGGACAAAAATACAAAAATAAAACAATAAAAACACCAAAAAACAAAAAAAAACCAACAGTAAGTACAAAAAAAACTAAAAAAAACAAACTAAACTAAATAACGAACAAAAAAAAACAAAAAAACATCAAAAAACAAAAAAAAACGAAATAAAAACAAAAAGAAAACAAAAACAAAGCAAAAACAGAACAAACCAACAAAAACGAAAAAATACAAAAAAAAAACTAACAAAAAATCCAACGAAACAAAAAAACTTTAAATGAACCATAACAAACTAAAAAACGAAAAAAAGGAAAAAAACAAAAAAAAAATCTTAAAAAAAGCGAACAAAAACAACAAACGAAACAAAAAAAAACAACAAAAATCCAAAAAAATACAAAAAAAACTAACAAAAAAACAAACTAAAAAACGAACAAACAAACGAAATAAAAAAACAAACAAAAAAAAACTAAAAATGAACCATAACTAAAAAAAAACAAAAAAACCAACAAAAAAAAAACAACAAAAAACAAAAAAAACAAAAATCCTAAAAACAGCGAACAAACGAAACAAAAAAAACAACAAAAATAACAAAAAAACAAGAAAAACGATACAAAAAAACAAACGAAACAAAAAAACAAACAAAACTAAAAAAAAGAACAAAACAAAACAGGAAAAAACAAACAAAAAAAACAAAAAAAAACAAACAAAAAATTACTTATTAAGTCGATTATTTTATTAAGATTCTATTGGCACATCGCGTACGAGTAAATGCTACAAGCCAATGAATAAATTAAAAAAGTAGCTTGAACAGAAAAGTAGCATTTTGCTTCGGGGACCAAAACTTACTTTTCTGAATGAGAGGTGTGAAAATTTTATTTCAATATTTTTATCGTCGAAAGTAGGAGCGGCGAGCAGAAAACTAGGGCGTCAGCATCGGCGGAACACGAACGAATTCATCGAATAAACAGAGTAGGTAGCTACACTGTAGCTAGGTACCTACGCAGCGCCCCGCAACGAAGCGGCGGTCATTGATCCCGTTTCGCAACACGGAGTGAACGGGTAGAGAGCGCTCCGAAATAAGGCTCCCAAATCAAATAGTTCGAACGGAACCTAATCAATTAACCGGTTCTGTAACCGGTAAATTTGTAACCGGTTACAATCCCTGGTTAGAAGAAGTGCCCACCTGTAGATCTAGTTTTATGAGCACTGATGAACAAGATTGTGAGGAAAACTACAAGAATACTACCACACGGGATGACTTAGGACGATACTCGGTAGCTTTACCATTTAAGAGTCGCCCCGAGGTACTCGGAAATTCAATAGTCACCGCAGAGAAACGTTTTTTGTCACTTGAAAGAAAATTTAGTTCGGCACCGCCTTTGCGAGCTGCATATAATGACATTGTGCGGGAGTACTTACAAAAGGGTTATTTGAATCCCGTGACAGAGGATAAGAGGGAGGAAGGATACGTGATAGCTCACCACGGCGTAGCGCGAAATGATAAAATTTCCACCAAATTGCGTTTGGTGCTGGACGCGAGCGCCCCTACTGATAAAAACGTATCGCTGAATTCGATTTTGAATCCAGGCCCTAACCTACAGTCGGATTTATTTCAAGTGCTTTTAAACTTCAGATTATTTCCCGTCGCATTTTGTGCAGACGTTAAACAAATGTACCTCCAAATTCGGGTACACCCCGAGTTTCGGAAGTTTCAACGAATATTGTATAGGTTTAACCCGGGCGACCCATTACAATTATACGAATTTGAGCGGGTTTGTTTTGGTTTGTCCGTTAGCCCGTATTTAGCCTTGCGCACCATTCAGCAATTGGCGTCAGACGAAGGACCTCAGTATCCACGCGCGGCCGAACTTATTAAACGAGGCGACTACTATATGGACGATGTGGCGTCTAGTGCGCAGTCTGAAGCTATAGCTGCCGAGACGGTGGTACAGCTCATCGAGATGTTCAAGGCTGGGGGTTTCGACTTGATGAAATGGTCGAGTAACTCGTCAGAGCTCCTCAAGGCCTTACCGGAAGAGTACTTACACCCGAGTTGGGTTAAGTTTGATGATGGGTCCTCTCAAAAGGTTTTAGGTATAAAATGGGAGCCGCGGTCTGATTCATTTTCATTCGAAGTGAACTCCAACCCGGAACGATGCACCAAACGTAACATGTTATCTGTGGTGGCAAGATTATGGGACATTTTAGGGTTTGCAGCTCCGGTTATCCTATACGCCAAACTCATGATAAAACAGCTGTGGTTAGAAAAGATTGATTGGGATGAGACCCCGCCTTCAGCTATCATTGATGCGTGGACTAACTTTGTTAGAAAATTAAATTTTTTAAGCGAAATGAGAATACCGCGTCACATAGGTGTAACGCCTTCATGCACGATCTCGCTTTTAGCTTTTGCAGATGCTAGTGAGAAGGCTTATGGTGCGGTGTTGTACCTACATGTAACCACTGAACAAAGCATATCAGTTCGCCTTTTGTGCGCGAAATCGAAGGTGGCGCCCGTAAAAAATGTATCCTTGGCCCGTTTGGAGCTGTGCGCGGCACATCTTATGTCAAAATTGGTCCGGGTAGTTATGGACCATTATGGCTCTCGCATTTTGCTTGGCCGTATATACGCCTTTTCGGATTCGACCGTGACTCTGCACTGGATTCACTCGAGTCCCCATAGATGGAAAATTTTCGTTGCGAATCGTGTAGCAAAGATACAAAAGAATTTGACACCTGATTGTTTCTTTCACGTATCAGGAAAAGAGAATCCAAGTGATTGCCTTTCGCGTGGATTGACACCCTCGCAGTTGTTGACACATCCTCTGTGGTTGCAAGGTCCATCTTGGGCGCGATTGGCACACTCCAAGTGGCCTATAAAGCCGTTCGTTGCGAGCTCGGAGGCGGAAATGCCGGAACGAAAAATCATAGCCCTACCAGCTACCACCCAGTTAGCTGAAGAGCCTATATTGTATATGTTGTCGAAAAGAATTTCCTCTTGGCTAAGATATCTTCGCGTGATCGTTTACGTTTTACGTTTCGCGAAATTGCTGCCCTCTAAAGGTTCTGTCACAGTAGATGACACGAGAGCAGCGGAGCTAGCCGCGATCAAGGCAATACAATCTGTGCACTTTCCTGAGTATGTGGAGGCTGGTCGGGCTGGCAAAGATAACGCCTCGAAGGCTATTCAAAAGCTTAGGCCCTTTTTAACTGACGGTGTATTGAGAGTAGGTGGCAGGTTGGAGAACAGTGATCTTACTTTCGACCACAAACATCCATTTTTGCTACCGCGAAAAGATCACGTCGTTAACCTCATTATAGATTATACCCACCGCAAAAATTGTCATGCAGGCGAAAGGCATTTGCTTTCGTTGTTAAGGCTCCGTTACTGGATATTATCCGCTAGGATTATTGTGCGCTCCAGAGTCCAATCATGTGTGCGATGTTTCAAGGCACGTCCGAAAGGAATAACCCCTCCTACATTGGCAAACTTGCCAGAGTGTAGGCTTCAAATTTCCAAGGCCTTTGCACATACGGGTGTTGACCTATGTGGACCCCTCCACGTTACCATGGTTCGGAAACGCGGTGCTAAGAGTCTTAAAGTGTACGTCTGTGTTTTTATTTGCCTGACTACGCGCGGTACTCATGTGGAGATATGCTCGGACTTAAGCTCGGAGACGTTTCTTAACGCGCTTAAACGTTTTATATCTCGCCGAGGTCCAGTAGATACGATTTATTCGGACAATGCGACAAATTTTGTTGGAACTGTCTCTCATTTAAAGAATCTCCTTAAACAAGGCTTTTCTGAGACTTTTAAACGGGAGCTCTTAGAGAATCTAATAAAATGGAAATTTATTCCACCAAACGCCCCACACTGGGGAGGCAGCTGGGAAGCTGCTGTAAAATCATTTAAGACTCACCTGTTCAGAGTGATCGGGGCTCAAATATTATCTTACGACGAGTTGTATACCCTGTTGTGTCAAATTGAAGCCGTTCTAAACTCGCGACCTTTAGGATTGTTAAGCGCCGATCCCTCGGAACCAGCGCCGCTTACGCCGGCACATTTTTTGAATACGATACCCTTAAGGTCGTTACCCGCCGCGGAGATAACTGAAGAACGCCTCCATCGATTGTCTCGTTATAGCCTACTCGAAAACCTGGTGCAATCTTATTGGCGTCGTTGGTCCATGGAATTTCTGCATACGTTACAATCACGGGAGAAATGGAACACGGATTCGCGACCTATAACAGTTGGGACTGTAGTTCTTATTATCACTGATAACGCCCCACCGTTACACTGGCCACTGGGCATAGTTACTGAGATTTTCCCGGGAAAAGATGGTGCGATTAGAGTGGTCTTAGTAAAAACAAAAAATGGTACGTATAAGCGTCCGGTAGTACGTTTGTGCCCACTTCCATCTAATATCCCTTAGGCTGCTATAGCAAAAACTGTAGTTTAAGTAGGTTAAGGTATAACTGATATAAATAACATAATAGTTCAGTTAAATGCAATTTATGTTTATTTAAGACGTTGACAAGACAATGACTGACTGACAGACAACCCCTGTCGATGTGGTATTTGACACGAAGATACATAGTATCAAATGAGGTTGTAACATTCGTCCGCCTTATAAGATTCAAAACTCCATGTCGTCTACTAGGCGCCGGGGTGGTCTAATGGTACGCTTGCTTCTGCGAAGCCCCATTGGCGTAGGTGGCATGTTAGCCACATTCTGAGGTGATCGAGATGGCGCAGCTTCTGCTTCGGTTATCGAAACTGGATAAGGTGTCGGAGATCCAGTAGCCTCCAGTACTGGGGTCGAGGACGCAACAGGAACTATCGGCGTATGTGAGGTTCTTTCCGAAGAGCGCTCGTCTGGTTCGGTGAGACGAGGCCGTATGTGGTCTGCGTGATACCTTCTTTCCACACCGATTGGGGTATTGACCACATACGAATACCGGTGTGTGCGTCGAGATACGGTAGCTGGTTCCCAACGCGGCTTTTCCCTAGCTCGCACGTACACAGCATCACCTGGCCTGTGGTTCGGCGTTCGGCTCTCAGATTCAACATTCGCTTGTATCTGTTTGTATTGCAACGACCGCTTGGCACTTGGTCGAGCATTGTCGAGCTCACAACTTAGTGTTCGTCCAAACATTAACTGGCCCGGGGTCTTGCCGGTGGTGCTATGGGGTGTGATGCGGTAATCAAAAAGGAAATTTTCCAGGCGTTTTTAAGGCTCTCTGTACTTGAAGACATTCTGCTCTTAAAGGTTCTCACGAGTCGTTCTGCTATTCCATTTGTCCGCGGATGATAGGGTGATGATTTAATGTGTTTCATTCCTTTATCTTTGCAGTAGTTTTGGAACTCCTGAGAAGTAAACTGTGGGCCATTGTCAGAGACTAGAAACTGGGGAATGCCGAAGGTGGTAAAAATTGTCCAGTTCATCGCAAAGTCTGGCAGTCGTAATTTTTGCCATCGGCTTGACTTCGATCCATTTGGAAAAAGCATCTGATAGAACTAGCCAATAGGACCCCTCAAACGGTCCCGCAAAATCAACGTGAATTCTTTCCCACGCTTGGTCTGGCATGGACCATGAGAAAATTGGCAAATCTGAAGTATTAGGCCGGTTTTCTTGGCATTTGAGGCAGGTTTTTACATATGAATCTATGTCCTCCTCAAGGGTGGGCCACCAGACATAGAAACGTGCCAGAGCTCTCATAGCTGATATCCCTCGATGTCCACGATGTAGGTATTTTAGGGTCACTTTCCTTAGAGTGTCAGGAACGATAATGCGACCTTGCCACATTATGATCTTGTTTTCAAGTGACAGTTCACAGCGCTTGCGAGCGTATGGTTTTACATCGTTTGTATACTGATGTTCACGCCAACCTGTTTTAATAAGCTGCGATATGTGCTTCAGTGTGGAATCTTTTAGTGTTTCGTCTCGTATAACACTTTCTGATAGGGCAAGATCACCAATCCTATCTGTCTGTAGGCGCGCCACAAGTCTGTGAACAGCCAGCTCAGGCTTAGAAGGTTGCTCTTCAGGGTTAGGCATCCTTGATAAGTAGTCCGCAATAATGTTGTTACAGCCTTTTGTATACTCGATGTCATAACTGTAGCTTCCAATTGTAAGAGCCCATCGTACTAAGCGATTATTGGCAAGTTTCGGTAAATTCCGTTCAGGTCCCAAAATATGAATAAGTGGTTTATGATCCGTTACTAGTATAAATTTGATGCCGCGAAGGTACTGATCGAACTTTTTTACTCCAAAGAATATTGCAAGAGCTTCGCGGTCTATGACAGAGTATTTCGATTCTGCTGGTCGAAGTTTCCGTGATGCAAACGCTATTGGCTGTTCTGTGTTGTTTTTCTTATGGAAGAGCACCGCTCCCACGCCTTTTTCTGATGCATCACAAGCTAGGTAAAGTGACTGTTTGTCATTAAAAGCTACTAGGGGTCTTGAACGTATTATCAACGTCTTTGCTTGTTCAAAAGCCTTAGTTTCACTGTCAGTCCATCGCCATTTCATTCGGTTTCCTGTTAGTGTGTGGAGGTCGGCACAGACACTGTGAAGGTGTGGTATGAAGCGTTCGTAGAAGTTGACAAATCCCAGAAATGACCTTAGCTCTTTGGCGTTGGTTGGCGGCAAAGCCTTGGCAATTGCTTCTATCTTAAATTTTGTAGGGCGTACACCGTTTCGGTCAATCGTGTGTCCAAGATATTCGATCTGCGGTTGCAGGAAAGTGCATTTTCCCAAGTTAACCTTCAATCCAGCTTGCTCTAGTCTTTGGAAAACGGTACGTAGTGTTTCGATGTGGTCTTTGTCATTTTTTCCTGTAACCGCAATGTCATCAAAGTAGACTGCCACATTCGGTATTCCTTCGAGGAGTTTGTCAAGGTAATGCTGGAAAATTGATGGGGCTGTGGAAATACCAAATGGCATACGGTTATACTGGTAATATCCTTTGTGTGTGGATATCGTTAAGAATTGCTTAGACTCTGGACCTATTTCAAATTGCAGGTATGCATCTTTCAGGTCTATTTTTGAAAATTTGTCACCTTCTGCGAGATTCTGTCGCAGTTGATCAAATAGAGGAACAGGGTGTGTGTGTGTTATCAATTCAGGGTTGAGCGTACTACGGAAGTCACCGCATATTCTGATTTGACCATTCGTTTTGATTACGTTGACTGTCGGTGTCGCCCACTGGATCGGTGTAATGTTTGGGTCAACTTTAGTTATGATACCCTCTTCAACTAGGCGATCTAGTTCGACTTCAATATTTTTTCTCAATGAAAATTTAATTGATCTTGCCGGAATGTGTTTAGGTTGTGCGTTGGGCTTTATATGGATGTTGACCTGGTAATCCTTGACTTTTCCAAGTTTGCCGTTGAAAAGAGCAGTGTGCTTGTCCAGGACTTGATGCAGAGTAATGTTTTGGTGTCGGGTGTTCTTAATCGAGTAGACTGGCTTTGGAAAGTCCATGTGGAACATTTCACTCCACTGAAGGCCGAACAACATTGGGTCAGCTGACTTCATGACAACAACAGGCAGTATCTTTTCCTCCCCTTGAACTCGTACCGTTACATCTGTTAGGCCCTTTGGTTTAAGTTTTACGTTTCCATAGGCGCGTAGACCTGGAGCCTTCGTCAGGGGTGGGGCGCCGATACGCTTCCAGAAACCGGTGCTAATAATTGAATAGACTGAGCCGGGGTCCCAATCTAACGTACAATTAATATTATTGATTTGAACGTCTATTTTCTTGCTATCTTTACTTTTTGGTTTGTTTATTTGACAAACCGTGTCTGATTCGTCATCACTATCTTCTTAGTAGGAAACTCGAGAAGAGTTGCTGTTTTCATGATGTTGTAGCTTGTACAGTTTGTTTCTTTTCGTAAATGTGCTTTGTTTATTATTGCTCCGATTGGACAGGCATGCTTTGCCCGACTTGATGCAGCAATCTTCAAAATGACCTGGTGTGTTGCATTCTTTACATGTGTGAGCTTTGGCTGCACATTGGTTTAACGGGTGTCTTTCAGGTTCACCGCATCTGAGGCATTGTTGAGTCCGTAGTCTGCGCGGAGGCATGTTCGAGTCAGATCTGGCGTTTCTTTTAATCTTGTTAACTTTGATATTGTGTTCTATATCTGCGTCACCTTCAGCCCGTTCCCGCGATTGTGCAACGCTGAAGATCTGAGCAAAGGTTACTTCATTCATCTGTCCGTCTCGAGATTCCTGTAAGTCAGGCCATTTTTGTTTTAAGTCAATCTGCAACTGTTGGTGGTTAAGCCCGGTTGCAAAACGGTCACGTAACTGTCGTTCTAATAGGTCGTTGTTATAGCCGCAATCTCTGCTAATTTCTTTTAGCCTGTTGGCGTAGTGCTCCATAGATTCGTTGTCCATGCGTATGCAGTTCCAGAAATCAGATAACGCTCTGTATCTTGTGCGTTTTATTCTGTACAGGTTCAGGAGCTTTTCTCTTATGTCTGAGTATGTACTGTTTTCAAAATGCGGCGTCAGTGCAACTTTCATGTCGTGAAAAGTTTCAGGAGAGAGACAGGTAAACAAAAGCTCTTTCTGTATGCTTCGTGCATCCTCTCCCCAAAGTCCGCATTTAGTTTCGAAATAGTCAACGAAATTTTCGACTGAGGTTTCGCTAGGATTGAATTTGTCACCTTTAAAACTGTTGTAGATGTTGTTTCTGTTGTTGTCCGTGTGCGATGTGCTGGGTGACTCCGTGCCATTCGTCGTTGTAGGTGTGGGAGCCACGGCAGTCGCATTTTGTTGTTGCGATAGTAACAATTGTAAAATGTCCGAAATTTGTTTTTGTTGTGTTGCTTGCAATATGAGGAGTTTTTCAAATTGCTCACTGTTCATTTTTAATCCTCGTCGCCACTGATATAAATAACATAATAGTTCAGTTAAATGCAATTTATGTTTATTTAAGACGTTGACAAGACAATGACTGACTGACAGACAACCCCTGTCGATGTGGTATTTGACACGAAGATACATAGTATCAAATGAGGTTGTAACAATAACAATAATTTAACTTTAGTTTTCATCAGCTGTTTAAGCGGCCCTCTTAGAATAAATGTACCTATATAGTTTAAGTCAGTAAATTCTTATTTTCATTTTGAAAAGGGAACCTTTCAAGGTCGGGGCTATGTTTGAGCCAATGCGATAATCGCCTTCAGAACTAAGCACGACCGCGCCATCTAGGGGTCAACCGTGAACGGACGTTGACAACGGTGGCCATGATTAAGAAATCAGTTTTCGCTTGAAACTCCTACGGTCAGGAGCAAATTATTGCATCTAAAACCTCTTACTTACAGACTCCTTTATAATAGCTATGTCCGAAGTCGATTGGAATTTGCTTCTGTAGTGTGGAATCCCTGCTTTACTGTACACGAGGTTAGAATTGAAAGACTCCAGAAAAAGTTTGTTAAGACAATGGAATTCCGAACAGGTGGTAACTATGAAGATTACGCCTTATCATCCACAAGACTCCATATCCAACCCCTTTCACTCAGACGCACTTGTACCGATTTACTTTATCTGTTCAAAATTATGAATAATCTAGTTGATGCCCCTGAACTATTACATAATATATTTTTTCATGTTCCCCGTAGATTAGAACGAAGTTGTCGCAAGAAGGCCTTATTTAGTATTGCAAGCAGCAGAACTAAATACGCACAGCATTCATATATTAAGCGCGCATGTAAACTGTATAATGAAAAATGTATGGACGCAGATTTGTTTGGCAACTCATATAGTATATTTAAAAGATTAGTTTTTTCTTTAATCTAAGAATGTTAAAACGCAGTTACCTTAACCTTTTCATTAACTTTTTCTTTCTTTTTTTGCATTGTATAATGGTGTAACTAAGTTGTAAAATATACTTAACTGTCATAAGTGTATTTACAACACATATATGTATATATATATTTATGACATTTGGTATTATATTAAACATATTTTCCAATTTTTAATATAACTTGTAACTTTGTAAACATTTATGAAACTATAGGTCTATTATAGCATTACTCACATAGCCATAGCTAAGTTACTTATGTGTTTTTTAAGACTGTTTGTTTCTCAATTAAAAAAAAAAAAAAAAAAAAAAAAAAAAACCGCAGCACCGCCCTTATTAATTAAACGTGTTTTTTTTGGAGAGATATTTCGCCCCGGGGTTGTTTATTGTGTGGACAACATCGGAGTTTGTGATCACGACAAGGAGTTGATGTGTTTGCGCAATCGAGTGGGCCACGAGGAGCTCTCTATCAGCAAGGCCAGTTCTTCGGAGTACAGCCTAAGGAAGACCGAGGATCTACCAAGTAAGCCCCTAGATTAAGGCAAAGTCAAGTCTTACGTTTTTGATCGGCGAAAGTATCGCAATTCATTCCCGCCCCGCCTTCGATTACGTTTAATTTTTGAGTAATCACCCGCACCTATTTAAATTGATAAGATATATTTGAGACCAAGATTGGCAGTAGTTTTACGAGCCAGTGGCTCAATCAAATGCCTTTCTACATCATGGTGACGGAAAGTTTGAAACGAGTCCTGAGCATATCAGCTCTAGCTAATGCAATTAAGTCAATATTCGAATGCTGGCTACCTCTAAATCCTCATATTTGGGGAGGGTTCTTGGTGGCATTGGTAGCCATCATAATCCCGTGTGAGGTGAGATGGATTTTTGCTGAGAGAAGGAGGTAAGTGTTACACTTAGTTCAATTCTTTTGATGTTTTAAGGTCACCTTAGTAGGTTTCGACTCATTTGAAAAAAGAGTGTGTGTATGAAAAAAAATCTGTGGCTGTACTCGAGTGTACCTGGGTATATCGCTCCTATACGTGTTTCCTAGTTGTATTCCACTTCTAATCAACCAGACATGCCTGACAAGCCAGTAGTAGCCTTGGACAATAGTCATGTGGATTATACCCAAGTGCAAACCGGTCATCGCCCACCACAGATCCAACAATATTAGGAGAAAAATTCGAGAAATACTCTGATAGGTTCCCTCTTAGTATCTATTCTATGCAAAGTAAACACTGCTGTAGGTAAAAACTACAGTTCTAGCCATTTATCCAAAGAAGTAGGACTTAAGGTGATGAATGATGTGTAATGTTTCAGAATTTCTTGATTAAAATTTAGGGGGCATTAACAATTATTTTTTAATATTGGTGACTGGAAAGTTGACCAAGTAGACTTTCAGGTTTACACCCATAGTATTCCGTCCCCACCATGTCATACTTACATCTAGTTTACAACGCAATTGTACTATTTGTTTTTTTCAGAAAACGTACAAATCTGAATTTGCAGTTACCAGATGGGGAAGAAATCAGAATGCATCCAGTTTAAACGGTTTCTTGTCACTGCTGAGCGGAATATTTTGATTTCTGCCCCTGTTCAGCGGAAAAAGTGGTACTTTCCTTGCCAGGAAGAAGTACACTCGTTGTTTGCGCTTGCGCAAGCAACAAAGTTATTTGTTTCAGGATGGCAAACATGTACTTTGCCTAACCACTAAACTGGGCAAAAGCCAAAATATTCTGGTAGGCAAGTGACAAAAAATAGTATATGAACCACGGAGAAGAAAGTCGGCAATCACAAACGACAAGTTTGCGGCACACGAACATTTGTACCGGTTGAGTCTAAATATGCTCAAAAATTTAGCTGTCTACTAGGTTACATTGTGAATCAGTTTCACTGATTATGTTTTATTTTTTTTCTCATTCTGAATTTGAGACAGTTGGGATAAAATAAGGACAGTTGCCACACATTTTCAAAAATTTCAATTTTGAATTAGAGAAAGTTTATTGTTTATTAAAGTATTACAATTTTCAACCGACGAAAAAAACGGAGGAGGTTCTCAATTCGACGCGTTTTTTTTTTTTTTTTATGTATGACCACGCATAACTTTTTACAGGGTAGTTCGATTTTGATAATTCTTTTTTTATTGGAAAGGGTATAACCCGAAGTTGGTCCTATATAAATTTGGAAAAAAAAACCAACCCTAAGGGTACGAAAATAGGGGATAATTGATTTTTCGTCGGTTAAAACTTTGTTTTCAAAGTAAATTATATTAAACGTAAATATGTTAATGTAAATTACCTCTGTTTATGTTATAACTTTAGATATGATAACTTTTTTTTTTAATTCGCCGAAAATCTTGTAGGTGTAGCAGTGTCCTTGCCGTAGCGTCTCACTTTCTTTCACTTTACCTTGTAGTGTGTGTTGGAATATTCGAACGTGAATATTTTTAATAATCTTCCATAATACTCAAAGAATGTTGTGCACTTAAAACACTGGTTTTCCTTGTTCGTTTTTTTATTTACCAGCGATATTAACTTACCCGTTCGGGATGCATCGGCTTCGATTATATGCACACATAATCAAGTTTGCATTCCTGATTGTGAGCGGTGCACGCTTGTTGAACTGGATCTCATTCGCGTCTTAAATACCAGCCGAAACGGTCAGCGCAGACTTATCGACATGGCCCACAGTGGATCGAAATGACTAAGAAAGAAAGAAAGAATTTATTTATTCAAATAGGATTCATCAAACCACTTTTGCATCGTCAGTCATCAGCTACAACACTAGAAACACTCAGGTTCTATTAAATATACTTAAGACTTACAATTATTACAACATGTCAAGAGATTTTTACATAAAATTTGTTTTTTAAAATACCTTAGATAATAAAATGAAGAAATTAAATTCAGCTTCGTGTAAGTGCATCGTCCATAGTTAAACTTACAATTAATACGTTAAGTAAATAGGCATAGTTTATATATTATAAGTAATGTCAAGGTAATCAGGTATAAATACTTAATTAGCAACATATCATTATTTTTTTACTAAGCTGGGCCAAGCATTTTTATCTATTAAGTAGTCCTCGACAGTATAGTATCCCTTTTTTAGCAAGGATGATTTTAGATATTTCTTCAAAGCAGGTAATGGCAATTCAAGTGCTTCAATAGGTAATTTATTGTAAAATAGTTGACATTGACCCATAAATGATTTATATACTTTGCGAACACGGAACTTTGTAATTGAAATTTTATGTTTATATCTGCTACTGTTCATTTTTTTAAACGATCCTATATTTTTAAGCGCATAAATAATACATTCGTAAATATACTGGGAGGCTACTGTCAGTTTATTTACCTCTTTAAACAGGTCTCTTAGTGACTCTCGCGACCCCATCTTATAAATTGAACGAATAGCCCTTTTCTGTAAGACAAATATTGAATGTATATCTGCTGCCTTTCCCCACAGTAAAATTCCATATGTCATTATACTATGAAAGTAGCCAAAATAAACCAATCGCGCTGTCTCTATGTCAGTCAAATACCTTATTTTTCTGACAGCGTAAGCAGCTGAACTTAACCTACTAGCCAACTTTGATATGTGAGGACTCCACTGTAAGTTTTAGTCCAAGTTTTGTCTATGATTTCCAAGCATTCTCCATTTAAGTATATATTGCCATTGTTAGCTCTTACATTAGGTAAAATAAATCGTAGACATTTCGTTTTATTAGAGTTGAGTAATAAGTTATTAACTGTAAACCAGTTTAACACTTTGGCAAGGATGTTATTAATGCTATCATAGTCCTTTGTATTTCTAGGTGTTTTGAAGATTAAGGATGTATCATCTGCAAATAATATAATTTTACAATGATTTTGCATAAGGAATGGCAGATCGTTTACGTATACTAAAAAACTATCATTCCTCACTACCGTGATGGTAGGTGCCCGTTTTTTTTCTATAGTCCAGTCAAAAGTCAGTAAAAAACAAAATTTTTCTTAGTGTTTTATTCTTTTATTTTCAGTAGTTTAACGGTATAATAATGATAGGTTAGTGTAAATACGACATATTTTTGATTTTTTTTATCTTGACAAAGAAAAAAAATATATAGCTATGAGAAAATTATGAAATTTTTAAATATAAGCAAATATGAAAGTAAGTGACCTATGAATGTCGTATTAAACTTGTGAGATTGTGTATGTAACCATACAATATTTTTAAAATCTATGGATACACAATCTTATGTATGCATAAAAATCAGTTTGTACAATAAAACTTCACGGTTGATATCAAAACTAGCATAATAATTTGAGATATTAGGCACTTCAATAAACTAAAATAACATTTGCTGAGTAAAATGATTCCACGAAGTTAAAAAATATGGAAAGTAGTGATCACGTTCACGATATGCTAATAAATATCGATGTCGTTAACCCTTAATAAGGCAGTGGTCATATATTTACCACTTAGCTCTGGAGGACACAGATTAAAAACTATTTGACATAAACGTCATTCCGTTAGGTTTATGAACGCATACATAATCTGTCAATCATAAAAAAAATACGTTGGCAACACTGTGAAGTGTCAAAACATAGGTCTGTGGCTGCTTATCAGGAGATTTAAAATTCGAACAATTTTGTGGTGTGTGATAAATACTTGTTGCCGATTTGTTCTAGCAAGATTCCGGTAAGTGGTTTTTGTTGTTTTACGTAGTAATACACTATATTAGCAAGTTATTTACGTATTAGCCATTTAGAATATCTATTCGAACTTATTGGAAAGACAGTTCAAGTTTGGTGGTAAATATTTTACCATTGCCCGGTACCGTCAAAAAAGGACGGATCGATTTTAATTTTTTTTTCTATTTTCTTGTTTTCAGTGAGAATGTTTAAAAAAAAGAGACTTACTGATAAAAATATTGAAGAAATACTTGAAAATGATCTTTCTAGTATTGAAAGTGACTCAGATGATGACATGGAATATCTTTCTAATTTGGTTAACGATCATGATTACGATAGTCAAGTTGTACGAGGTTTGTCAAAAATTCAGATTACAGAAGTTGATGAAGAAGATTGTGGTGATACTGAGAATGATTTTATAGAATCAGATACTATACCAGCATCTTCGCAAAATGCTTCAGATACTGTTGAACATGCTAATACAAAATGTGATGAGGCTCTCAATCGGTCTTCAGATGATATTTTGGAATTGGTTAACTACGTGACCATGGAAATTGAAGAAATTCCAAGACCTGATACTTCTTTTAACGATGTTTTGACTCCAGTGGCCTCATCTAGCCCTGTGTGTACAACTAGGCCTTGGCCCCGCAAAGAAATGCCCCGAGTTATTGTCGAAGAAAATTAAGTCACAAATGCCGTGACTAGTTCGCTTTCAATTCCAACGCAGACACAGTCTCTTGTCATTAATCAAACCAGACCTGAAGACACGGATCTAAGCAGGTTTCATCGGATACAACCAGCTGAAGAATGGTCTTCAAATTTACCAGAACATCGCATACCCAAGTTTGATAGACCGATGGCTTTCAAAAATAGTTTGACATTTACTCACAAAACACAGCCTGTTACTTACTTTGACCATTTCTTTCCTGAAGATGTCTGTGAGCTTATAGTACAACAAACAAACATTTATGCCGTTCAAAAGAATACGTTGCATTGGGTTCCAACAAATAAAACAGAAGTACGTGCGTTTCTTGGTGTTTTAATATTGATGGGCCTTAATCCGCTGCCTGATTGCAACTTGTATTGGTCTTCAGATCCATTTTACAGAAACGCACATATATCTGAAGTATTCACGTGTAAAAGATTTAAAAAACTCATAGAAAATGTTCATATAAATGACAACAGTCAAGAACCGGATCGTCAGTCACCAGATCATGATAAGCTATATAAAATTCGTCCAATGATACAGGCTCTAAATACAGTGTTTCAAAACACACAAAAGCCAATCAAAAGAGGATATAAAGTTTGGGCACGTTGTGATGCTGCGACAGGATATATATATAGATTCGATATTTATATAGGTAAAGACGACGCAACCGCATCTACTGAAGACGGCTTAGGCTATAATGTAGTAATGAAACTATGTGAAGGTGTTCCACCGAACACGTTAGTGGCTTTTGACAATTTTTTTACTGGCATTCCACTAATGCAATATTTGCTGATAAAAAAAGGAATATATGCTGTAGGTACAGTACGGCTTAATCGTAAAGGTCTTCCAAACAGTCTCATGCCTAAAAATAAGACAAAAAAGGAAAAACTGGCTCGTCATGAATTCACGTATCAGAGCAAATCTCCAGTATCTATCGTACAATGGATGGACACGCAGTTGGTGAATGTTCTTACTACGGCACATAATCCCAAATCCTTGACTACGGTCAAGAGAACACAAAGAGATGGGACCAAGAAAGATGTGCCCATACCAACAGCGATTGCCGAATATACCATTAACATGGGTGGAGTGGATCATTTTGATCATTTTCGTTCCTCGTACGCCATTGGCCGTAAATCAAGACGCACTTGGATGAGATTATTTTATTTTATGTTCGACGCTGCGATAATTAAATCTTACCTAACCTACTTACAATTACACAAGCAAACAGTAAATTCACACCGGGAATACAGACTTCGATTGGGTCGTGGTCTCATTGATGGATTCACGACCAAAAAGAAACTGTCTGCAGCTGTGTATATAAACAAAAAAGGAGGAATATTTGGAGTACCGGACGAAATCCGCCTAAATGCATCACCACACTATCCCGAAGACCAAAAAAAATTCTCAAGGTGCCGTTTCTGCAGCACGAAAAAAAAACAAAAACGATCGCGGGTACGGTGTGACGTATGCAAAGTAGCTCTATGTGCCACGCCGTGCTTTAAAAGCTTTCATTGTGCATCCACAGACGGTATGTCCACACATCAACAATCTGGGGATAGTATTGCCTCAAGCAGCACGATGGGGCGGCGGTAAAATAGTTACCACTTCCTACATGCTATTATGAGGCAATGGTCAAATAGTTACCACCCTGTTTTTCAGGGAAAAGGATTTCCTGAAATTTTTTTTTTTGATATTATGTTAATTATGGCTACAATAAATGTCTAAAAAAGTTGCTTTATTTGTTTTTTTCTGAAATTAATACCTTTGCCCTATTAAGGGTTAATAATATCAACGTTCAAATCGATTCATTAATTATAACTTAAAAATACTAACATTCACAATATGTAATTAAGTAATAGGTACATTAGCAACCTCGCCATATTGCAAGTTATGCATTTATACTAATTGCTCAGATCATATTCATTATCATTCGTTATTTAGCATTAATGAGTTTACCGTAAAGGGGTAATCCCAGAGTAAGTGTTTAAGTGGGGGTTCAATGAGCTATAAAATGAAGATTTACTTAACAAATAATTAGTTTCTTGGAAACAAGGCTTTGATAATATTCCTATTATACTGTCATGGAAAAGTTTGTAAACAATATCAATTTGTTTCACGCTTTAAAAAAATTAGATTCACTAAGTGATAGTGCAAAGTTATGTGAATATTTAAAACAAAATAAAAATTTTCAAGAAAAAGATACATCAAACTTTTCGAAGTTTTGCCAAAAATTTTGCTATAAGGTACATAAAAAATGGAAAGATTCTAATCGAACACTTGATAATTTTTTGAAGACCCACAGTAGCTGGCTTAACAAAGCCATAGTTTGGCCAAACGAAAGTTTCGCCCAAGAGGTAGATTTTCAAGAGCATGAATGTTAGAGCTTGAGCTTGCCCCGGCACAGTGGAAGAGCGTGAAAGAATGTCAGACCAAAGTAATAATGCACTGATGGTATATAATCGTGTATATTTCTGTATAAATAGTTACGGCGATTACATACACTGTTAATTATATAGGTAATCGATTTAATATGATTCAGTATAATTAAAATTGTATACAATAAAACAATTGGGACGACACAACTTATCTAGGCTAAGGCAGCTGACGAAAGAGAAAGTTGCCAGCATGCGAGATATTAATTTGATCTAATGTTAAGGCATACACACACGCATTACAACATAATTCTAACACCCCTACTTATGCTGTACATTAGATAAACTTAGAACATGATACTACAATAAAATCTGGAACAATACACTATTACACAAGTACTGAAAACAAATCTAAGTCCAATAAAAGTGACTCTACCTTTAAACATAAAACGTCAGAACTATTTAGAGTCTAATGTTGACATATAACATTTCAGTTTTAGACTTTTGACAAATTTAAGATGCTTTTGTGAACACAAGGGTTTTGTTAGAACATCAGCAATCATTTCATCAGTACATAGGTATTTTACATTGATTTTCCCTTCATGTATTAAGTCTTTCACAAAATGGTACCGCAAGTCTATATGTTTAATTTTTCTATGGGAATATTCTTTCACTAATAACAATTTCTGTGCACTCTGATTATCATTAAATACAGTGACATTAAAAATTTTATCAATTATTTCCGACAAGAAATTCATGATGAAACAAATGTCCATACATCACTTATACAAAGAAACTCACTTTCGGTCGAAGAAAGCGCTACACATCGTTGCTTTCTCGCTTCCCAGTTGATGACATTATTGCCTAGTTAAACTACAAAGCCAGTATATGACTTGCGGTCAGTTACGTCATTAGCCCAATCTGCATCTGAATAAGCATTTATTTCAAAGTTCTTATCCTTTTCGAAATAAAGGCCATAATTGATTGTACCGGCTAAGTACCTCAATACTCGCTTTGCAGTGCGCCAATGGCTCTCATCAAAACATGTACTGTACTGACTTAATTGACTACAGGCATAGGCAATATCTGGGCGCGTACATACACTAAGAAATGATAATGAGCCCAGTAGCTGCCTATATTGATAAGTATTGTCATCTAAAGGCTTGCCAGACTTTTCTAGTTTACAATTTAAAGGTAATGGGGTTGAAACTGGTCTACAATCTGTCATGTTATATTTTTCCAATAACCGCCCAATATAATCATGCTGGTCTAGAACAGTTACATTATTGTATTTGGACACATTCATGCCTAGGCAGTTCTTTAAGGTACCGAGATGACGTATATCAAAGTGCCGTTTTAGCAATGATGTAACTGTTTCAATACAATTACTATGAAACACATAAAAATCGTCAACAAATAAGGCAATAATTACATACTCATTTAGATTTTTCTTTGTATACACACATGGCTCACATTTACTTTGTTTATATCCATTTTCAGAGAGCAATGTGTGGATTTTGTTGTTCCACATTCGGCTGGCCTGTTTTAAGCCGTATATACTTCTTCTTAACAAACAAATCTTATTGTTATCGATTTGAAAACCGGTTGGCTGCTCCATATAGATCTTTTCGTCCAGTTCGCCATTTAAAAATGCTGTGGTGACGTCAATATGATCCATGGAGAGATCCAACTGATTTGCTATAACAAACAAAATGCGTAATGTTGAATGCCTAACCACAGGTGAATAGGTATCGGAATAATCAATTCCTTGTTTTTGACTGTAACCACAAGCGACTAGTCTAGCTTTAAATCTCGTGAAGTTACCAGTTGTATCATATTTTTTCTTAAATACCCATTTGTTTCTGACAACATTTACATTTTGTGGACGATCAACTAACTCCCACACATTATTTTTGACCATTGAGTTAAGCTCACTCTCCATGGCACCACACCATTCATCCCTTTCAGGAGAATTCATGGCGTCACGGAACGTAAGTGGTTCATGTGACAGACTCGCTGCAGCCAATAGTGACGATAAATCATAATAAAAAAATGCCTCTTGTATTCCGCACAGGACGAGAGATGGACGAGATAGTAGGCTCCTCTGACACAATCGGCTCGTGTTCTGGAGACGCAGCGGGCGGCAGAGAGGTGTTAGGGCTATACAGCACCACATCCTCATCACCAGCCTCGATGTCATCAGCATCACTCGTTGCACAGTAGATTTCGAGGTTTTAGACTTTTTGCCCAAGTCTCGTACAGAGAGGGTAGGTTTTTTCTGTTAAGCTGTTATAATCTTCTTCTCGATATTCTTGTTTACAAACCCTGGTTTACGTCCACTTCCAGGACGTCGCCGTATACCACCAGTCTCCCTGAACCGTTTTAAAACCCTTTGAACGGTTTTTGTAGACGTTTTTAGCTCCGTTGCCACTTTTTTGGCAGAGACTCCATATTGAACATATTTGTACAAAAATTTTTCGTGTAACTTTTCTTGCACCGACGACATCGTTGAACATCTAGTACTGACAGCGTTTTTTTTTATTTTAATTTATACATGAATGACCATCCTAACGGAGAGTATAGTTTTCAAACCTCTACAGATTTCATCCTGATATACCACCCCATCTAATAATGAGCGACATTTTTTTCTGGGACAAGCTTTAAGATTGTCCTTTGATACAGGTTTTGATTTGTCCTTAATCCAAAGAAATCTAGTGACATCTCTATCGTTCTCATTTAAGGCAATTTGTAGAAACGCCTTTTCAATATCTGATGACAATCCTACTCGGTGGCTTCTAAATTTTAGAAGTAAACCGGTAAGGTTCTCGAGCATCATCGGTCCACAATATAAACATTCATTTAAGCTTTTATTATCTTTAGTTTTAGAACTTATAAATTATTCTCCTGGCTTTTACTGAATGTTTTATCGAGTGATGTGGTAGATAATGAATAACTTTGTTTGCCATTGTATTCGCTGAATCAGGCACGATTTCTATCATGCCTGTATCCATTTGATCTTTTAAGATATTGTCGTATTCTGTTAAAGTATCGGCTCGGCATCCATACGTTTCACTAAATTTGTTAACCGTCCAAATGACATTCCAAAATTATCAGCTAAATCTGGTGGATATTTAATCCAGGGCCAGCTTACAGTATATCGGTTGTTTATTATTTGTGTCGTTTCATTAAACAATTTAACAGCTTCTTCTTCTCTGCTTGATTGGGGTGAATCATTTATACCGATAGATTCCAATTCCCATAGCCTCTTAATATCTCCGTTATACAAAGGTAGATCGGGATGTTTTAATCCAATTTCACTACTGGTCTGAGTGTAAGTAATCACTGATAAGTGATAATTCGTTGATATTCGTAGGTTCAGTTTGACCGCTGATAAACCACCCCAGCGCAGAATTGACGAGAAATAGATTCTCATTTAGTTGTATTTTCTCTTCACGAACAATATTGAAATAGTAAGCATTTCCTAACAATATGTGAACTTGATCCTTTAGTGATCCATCATCGGCCAACATGTAAGATGTATTTATTTCTTCAAAATTTATATGAGGGATGCCACCTCGTGAGATGAGTTCAACACAATTTGCATGTATGACAATTGTTTCACCCGTCCGCGATTGCATTTGCAGTCACTACGGGGCTGCGTATCTCTTGAGGTTTTTCTGTTCCGAAGGTAAAAATTGTTTAATTGCTTTCTTCTTCTATGGGAAGTTTTAATTCTTCAGCAATTTTAAATAACACGTAAGATCTCTGTGAACCCGAATCCATCAAAATACGACATTTTACTTGTTTAGATATGTTTCCAACGATGCTAGCTTTGACTATGGCTGTTTGTAGAATCGTCATTCCTTTTTCATTAACTGTCATAGTTGTTTCTTACTTTTCAGATCGTTGCAAAAAATCAATGGGCACAGTGCTCTATTGTGCTTTCTCCATGTTTTGCAATGTGGACATGACGTTTGCGATTGACAGGTCCGAGTAATATGTCCCTTCTGAAGACAAAGATAACAGCGCTGACTTAATCTTGATTTTTTCTCTTCTAGTGTTTTAAATTTGTCACACCGGTCGCTGTAGTGCTTGCCTTGGCAAAATATGCAAACTGTTGGTCCTTGTTTATGTTGATGAAGTTGGCTAAACATTGTACCGGTTCTTCTTTTATCAACCTTTTCTTCTTGTTTCCTCGTTTGTTGAAATCCCGCTTCCTTGTAGCTCTGATGGTTTTTATTCCTTTTAAAGTTGTGTAGATTTGCATATTTAGCTCGTTTCGCCTGCACATGTAAAGTTTCCACAGTACAAGTTTCCATGTCCTTTGGCCGCTTCCTGCCCGATATCCTTTCTGCATCTTCCCTGGCAGATATAGTATTTTCAAAGTGGTTCCTC
The DNA here is from genome assembly GCA_963854355.1 of Epinotia brunnichana. Classification (NCBI taxonomy): domain Eukaryota; kingdom Metazoa; phylum Arthropoda; class Insecta; order Lepidoptera; family Tortricidae; genus Epinotia; species Epinotia brunnichana. The sequence continues at coordinate 29,000,798 of OY977944.1, forward strand.
AATTCTTGAATAGAGTCAGTGCTTGTTTTAAGTTTTAATTCATAAATTAATTCCGTTGGGAATTTGTCCATAATCATAAAACGAAGATGATTATGATTAATGTTTTCACCTAATGACTCTAGTATTTTTAAGTTCCTCTATATTTCGTTGAAGATTTTCCTACAATCCTCCGCCGTGTTGTTTGCAGTTTTGATTCTATACAGTGTTGCATAATGCGCGTCGACGAGGTAAGAAGTCTTACCAAATCTCTCCTTTAAAACCGATAGGGCTATTTGGTAATTTTTATTGGTCGTGTCCAGATCCTCGATAGCCTTTTTGGCGTTGCCGGTTACTGATGCCTTCAAATATGAAAGTTTGTCAACGTCCGATAAATTTCGAGAATCATTTTTCGATTGGAATTGATCCCAAAATTCATGCCAGGTTAATATATCTCCATTAAACGTTGCGAATTCCAGTTTGGGAAGACGGCTGGATGAAATGGTTTCTTGAGTATTATGTTTGGGTTAGCTTCTTTGAGGAGGCAATCTATCTTCACATTCAACTCGGCTAAAGCTTCCTCCGTTTGTAGTTGTGTTTCACTCATTTGAGAAATGTCGTCCGAAGAGGGAATTGATACTAATCGAAAATATTCAGCCAGATCTGTGTTGAATCGTTTCACTGAAGCTTGTAATTTGCCATATGCCACTTGCCCGAGCATCAGTGTATCAACGCTGAGAGAATCCGGTATGTTGTCTAAGTCGTTTTTCATTTTGTCATGAATGAGCCTGAGCCTATTTAAAAGTACTTCGTCCATGTTGTTGTCTAAACCTGGAATGTATATACATAGGGTAACAATTCTACCAATCCAAAACTATACCATTAAGTATCATCATTTAGAATTGATAAAATTATTTAATGGTGTAAAAGGATCCACAGAATTATTTCTGTCTTTTTTAGCATGGGAAACCATTTATAAATACAACTTTAATGATAAATCTGCGTGCCGTATAATAGAATATAGAAATAAACCCATATTCAGAATTTACATATTTTCGTCCTGTTTTTATGTTCAAGCCTCCATAACATTCAAAATACTAAGTTACATACATGATTTTAACTAATTTAAAATCCCTAAAGTATGCCCATTCATTTAATACCAACCACCAAGATAGCGTATGATCTGTAGTATTAGGAACTACTCTTAACTCCATATCGACGAAGTGGGACGTTTTCCCAAAAACCGTCACATATATTCGCCTCCTACATCAAATCTTGTGAAAATGTAATAGCTGATAGAGAATCTCGCCGAATCAATATCGACACAGAATGGGAAATCCACCAAACAGTTTTTGAGCAAATAACCAATCTATTAGGTACACCAGAGTTTGATCTATTTGCTAGTGCCCAGAATAATAAATGCACTCGGTATGCCTCTTGGAAACTAGATCCATATTCGGAGGTAGTTGATTCATTTACATTTAATTGGCATAACATACATTTTTATGCGTTTCCTCCCTTTAGCGTGATCCCTAGAGTATTGGAAAAAATTATCACTGACCAAGCAGAAGGAATTTTAATCGTACCTTACTGGCCTTCACAGCCATGGTACCCTTTGTGGTCTAGGCTTGTTATATCAAAGAAATTTTTTTTTGGTACTGATAAAACACTGTTGAACTCCCCTTTCAGAGCCTGCCATCCACTTCGCACGGACCTTGTTCTGGTGGCAGCGAAGTTATCAGGGACTCATTGATACAGCGGGGCGTACCACCGGATTCTTTAGATATAGTAATGGCTTCATTTTCAACACAAACTTTAAAACAATACAGTAGCACAATTACATATTGGGTGTCCTGTTGTACAAACAATAACTTAAACTTATTAAAAGTAGACAGTAGTCACCGTAATATCTTTTCTTACACAAAAATTTAATGAAGGGGCAATTATAGTTCTTTAAATATATGTATATAGTGTATATAGACTCAATCCACATCGGCCCAAATACAATTCAACCTGGGACACCAATATCGTGATAAATTATCTCTCTAATAAGTATCCCTACCCGTATGATGATATTTCGCTACCTAATTTGACATATAAAACTTGTACTCTTTTATGTATAGCATCTGCTTAACGAATGCAGACAATTCGTTTAATTAAATTACAAAACATGACATTACACGATTATGCGATTATTATAAGAATTACAGACTTAATTAAGACTTCAAGGCCTGGAGCTTGCCAACCACTCATTAGATTGCCCTTCATCCGTGAAAACCCTAACATTTGTCCGGCTTTAGCACTTCAAACCTACATAGAAAAAACCCAACAATTACGGGAAAACTCACTAGATGGACATCTGTTTTTAGGAGTTTGCAAACCTCACAAAGAAGTTGGAACCCAGACTCTAGCGCGGTGGGTAAAGAAAGTTCTACAGGACAGCGGCATTGATATATCTATATTTGGCGCTCATAGCACCAGGTCGGCATCGACATCCGCCGCACACAGATCAGGGGTCAGTCTAGAGGTGGTTCGCAAGGCCGCAGGCTGGAGTAACACCTCCAATGTATTCCTAAAGTATTAATACAGAGAAGTAATACAAGCAAATCAAGATGATTTCGTTAATGCAATTATTAATTAGCTCACAGGCTATTTGCTTTTATATGTATTAACGTAAAGTTAAGCGAGCGATAAATGTATAATAACCTTGTTTACTATTTAGCTAATGTATGATTAATTTGCCTTCTCAATCCAAATTAAAGTAAACTTGTTGATTTGAACATTTCATCCTTTTATATGCTCAATTAATTGACGATTAAGAGACTGTTGGTTTCTGTAGTGGACTGTATTTAAATGATAATGCTGGTCTTCGCATATGCACTGAGTTTATTTCCTTTTGTCATACAACGCAACAAATACACTATTGAAGATCACTTTAATTATTTATAAAAATAAAGGTGCGTCCGTCATCTAGGACGTAAAATAGAAGAGAGAGAGTGAACACAGATTACCTCATATTACACGGTAATAGCTTACAGTTCTAAACTACTAGTTGTGTGAAAATCATGGATGCCAACATAAAATTAATTCCATACTGTAATGTTGGCAGTGGTGCCAACATGTTGGGGGCGGCAGGAATGATACAAACGTAAATAGACACTTAGGCAGAAACAGATAAATTACATACATGATATACCAATTAATAATCTATACTCACAAAACATTTTAATTAACTTACTTGTATCAGTCAAAAAGCGGTAATTGTAGTTACAAGATGTGCCGACGCGCGATTTTATCCGGATCGTGCCGATAGAGGGTTTCTAATAAACTCACGCCCCAAAGATATAGAATAAGATAAGAGGTGTATATAAAGGTCGTCAAATAGAAATTAAATCAGTTTTAAGAATTCCCTACAAAGGTAAGTATATAATAACTAATTTCCTAGGCAATGCATCATTTAAGACGACGTTTCCCGAGTGACAACAACATCAACGGCAGCATGGGCAACCAGAGTTCAAAGGACCAAATAAACTACAACAACGACAATGGCCTGCAGCAACAGGAGATGGATGAAATCAAGCAGCTTCTGCTCGATGAAATTCGAGCCACCCGGCAGTTGGCTGTTCTTCAACTCGTGGTGATGGTATGCGTCGTGTTCGCCTTCATGGGGTTGAAGCTGTTGGACAGAAGAGTGAAGGCCGTCGTTGACAGCCGCAATCAAGCATCGGGTTAATTTAGGGGGGGAGAACTGTGCCGACGCGCGATTTTATCCGGATCGTGCCGATAGAGGGTTTCTAATAAACTCACGCCCCAAAGATATAGAATAAGATAAGAGGTGTATATAAAGGTCGTCAAATAGAAATTAAATCAGTTTTAAGAATTCCCTACAAAGGTATCTTTTACTCAACAACCAAATACCCCTAAACAAGACTATGAACCTTATGATAAATAAATACAATTATAATTAGCATATGGCAAATTCTACAACATAAAAACATACAACAATATTATAGGTAGTCAAATGAAAATTTTACATATTATTTTTAATCATCATCTAAGGGGAGCAAGCTTACTTTAGTGATGGAGCGTGTGTGACTATTACCATTAGATGTCTTGACTTCAACCGCTCTCACCAAACCATCATGCTCCGGGTAGGTTTTTATAACTCTGGCCATAGGCCATGACATGGGCGGACAATTATCTTCTCTTAGTATAACAAGGCTGCCTATATCAATATTCTTATTAGCTAGACGCCATTTAGGTCTATTTTGCAGCGTGTTAAGATACTGTTTGTACCACATTTTCCAAAATGACTGTTTTAATTGAGTACATTGTTGCCAGAATTTTACTCTATTTTGCGGTACATTGACTAAGTTTACTTCTGGATACATTGTTAAAGCATTTCCTATAAGAAAGTGTGATGGCGTTAGATAGCAATAATCATTAATGTCTGTAGAAATGGGTACAAGCGGTCTCGAATTAATTACAGCCTCTATTTCTACGAGCAAAGTGTTGAGCTGTTCATAAGTTAAAACATTTTTTTGTAATATCCGTTTTAAATGATACTTTGTAAGTGATACGCTCGCCTCCCAAAGTCCACCATATAGACCAGCGGCTGAACAAAAATGGGTTTTGATAAGATTAAAGTTTTTTCTTTTTTGATATGTCATTGGAGGCATGTTAAATAATACTTATACAAAAAGTTAGAAGTTTTTAGGTTCGGCTTTCGGTTATATTGAAATATTTTAATTTTAGCCAAGAAGTATGTAAATATAGAATTAGAGTTACAAAAAACTATAACATATCCAATAACACTTTAGTTTCTTTACAATAATCTGTTTTTAGAAGTCTGGAACATCTGCATTTTGGTGAACAAAAAAAATGCAAATTATTTTGCAAATAAAGAATTAGAGTAGCTGATATTGTAAAATTATGATGTAATCGATCCACTTAATATACTGGAAAAAAGTTAGATGTGTAGACAATTGGCTTGTGTATCTTATTTATTTCTGGTTAAGCAGTATAGCCAATATTGAATTAGAGTTTGTAGAGTTAATAATAAACGGCCTTGACAATGATCTCAGTTACCAAACAAAAGTTTAGAAATATAGAATCACGGCGACACTAAATACTGATATGTATAGGTAAGCATTCCGTGCCAATATTACTACGTTTCAAACGCGCTGTATTGTATGCGCGCGCCGCGCTGATGTGCGCTGTGGCGCTGTGGCAAGCGATCAGCGGTGGCGGGGCAGCGGGGTGCCCTTAACTCATTCATAAAAAAACCGCAAAGCATGTTTCAAACTAATATCAATGGAAAATTGTTATTTTGTTTTAAGTACGCTAACTAATGGAAATACAAAGACGAAACTTACGCTTATTTATTACTATACTAGGAATTGCCCGCGGTTTCGTCGGCGTTAAGTCCATTATAAAGTAGGTATTTCCTTATAGTTTTATGTTAAAGTAAGTATTGGTGGCTTACACAATGGTAACAAATAACAAAAATACAACTTTTTACAACAAAATTATAATTGCAACATTTGCAAATCATTCATATTTGTAATTGTAGGTATATACATAACTAGCTGTTGCCCGCGACTTCGTCCGCGTAGAACTTTTTATCGTCTTAGAAAATGATTTCTCTCAATACAAAATTTGAACCCTCTTTTAGGGGATAATTAAAAAAAAAGTTGATGTTCATTTTCTAGTTTGTGAACAAACAGTCTAAAACCAAAGTTAAAAATCTCATACTTTAAAAATGCCTTGAAATACTCAAACTTTGAACCAATTTTAACACTCTTAGGGGATGAATTTGAAAAAACTCTGAAATCAGTTTTGTAGTCTTTTAACGTACAGAATAAGACCGAAGTTAAAAATCTCTTACTCACACTTTAAAATTTTATTGCTCGCCATTTAAAATTTGAACCCCCTTTTAAACCCCCTTAGAGGTTGAATTTTTCTAATCGCTGAAAGAACTTTTTTCGTACACTTTTAAGTCTCTAGCTCAAAAAAAGTGTTGCCCATACAAAGCTTTCTTAACCCCCTTAGGGGTGGAATTTTCTAAAACTCTGAAAGTACTTTATTATTAATTTTAATAAGTAACATTTTGAATAGTTTTAAGTCTAGTAAAAAAAAAAGTTTTTCCCACACAACACTGGCTACCCTTCTTAAGGATCTTAAGGATCCCCTTAGGGATGGAGTTTTCTAAAACGCTGAAAGTTCTTTTTTAGTATTCTAATAAGTAATCTTTTTGCAAAGTTTGAAGTCTAACTCAAAAAAAAGTGTTGCCCATGCAAAGCTTGCTCTCCTTTTTAACCCTATTAGGGGTGGAATTTTCTAAAACGATTTGTGTTCTTTTTTTGTATTTTAATAAGTAATCTTTCTACAAAGTTTCAAGTCTCTAACTCTAAAAGATAAACTTTCCCTGATAAAAACTTTGCACCCCTTTTTATCCCCCTTAGGGATAGATTTTTTCAAAACGCTGAAAGTCTTTTTTTTGTATTTTTATAAGTAATCTTTCTACAAAGTTTTAAGTGTCTAGCTCAGAAAAAGTGTTCCCCATACAAACCTTGCACCCTTTTTTAACCCCCTTAGGGAATGATTTTTGTAAAACGCCGAATGTAGTATTTTTCATGTTCTAATAAGTAATTTTTCGTCAAAATTTTAAGTCTCTATTAAAAAAAAATATGTTTTTCCCATACAAACTTTGCACCCTATTTTACCCCCTTAGGGGTGAAATTTTCCAAAACGCTGAAAGTACTTTCTTTGTATTTAAATAATCTTTCTACAAAGTTTTAGGACTCTAGCTAAAAAAAATAGTTTCCCACATACAAACTTTGCACCCCTATTTTAGTCCCCTATTTTTAGGGGTAGAATTTTCTAAAACGCTGAAAGTACTTAATTTGTATTCTGATGACTAATCTTTCTAAAAAGTTCTAAGTCTTTATTTAAAAAAAATATTGTTTCCCCCATACAAAATTTGCACCCCTATTTTACCCCCTTAGGGGTAGATTTTTTTAAAACACTGAAACTAGGTACTTTATTTGTATTCTAATGAATAATTTATCTACAAAGTTTTAAGTCTCTATTTAAAAAAAAGTAGTTTTTCCCATACAAACTTTGCACTCTATTTTACCCCTTTAGGGGTAAAATTTTCTAAAACCCTGAAAGTTCTTTATTTGTATTCTAATGACTGATCTTTCTACAAAGTTTTAAGTCTCTATTTAAAAAAAAAATGTTTCCCCCATACAAACCTTGCACCCCTATTTTACCCCCGTAGGGGTGGAATTTTCCAAAACGCTGAAAGTGTTTCATTTGTATTGTAATAACTAATTTTTCTACAAAGTTTAAGTCTATAGCTCAAAAAAAAAAGGTTCTCCCATACAAATTTTGCACCCCCATTTTACCCCCTTAGGTGTAGAATTTTCAAAAATCCCTTTTTATCCCTAGCCCACGTTATAAAAGCAACATACTGTGCAAAAATCAACTCTCTAAGATTAGTAGTTTCGGCTGTGCGTTGATGAGTGAGTGAGTGAGTGAATAAGTCAGTCAGGACATAGGCATTTATTATGTATAAATAGATAGAAGATAATGAAATAAATTTAAATATCTCAAAAAATTATGAAGCTACATCCGTTTTAATGTCGCTTGTTAGAGTGAGAAAACGATGAGGGACTGTGACGTCAATATACTCGAGCGTCATAGTAAAAAACAATCGTTTCATATGAAGGTGCGTTTTGCGGAAAAGGGACAGAACATACCCCCTCTTAAAACTTTGGACTCTTATAACTTAATCATTACCTATATAACCTCTTGCTTTGTTTTTTCTCCATTTGACTATATTTATTTTAAATTCTTTTTCGAGAAAATACATTATGATTATTTACCATATTTTCGATTCCTGAGCTATAACCACGAACTTCGGAATTCGAAAATATTCGGGTATCTCTATCTCTATCGCTCTAACCATACTCGAGTGACAGGGATGCAAATATATGAACATTGAGTATCGGTTTTCGTGGTAGCGCCGCAGGTACTTTGGCTGAATGCGCCGAGCGCGTGCTATTGTCATTCAAAAAAAACCAATTCGTGTTAATTATATTGTTCAAATTTGTTGATTTCATTTATTGAAATTACGACATAAAACGACATTTGCGCATATAAGTTCTCATATCAGAATCGAATATTTTTTTATGGTTTATATTTTAGCATTTGTCTCGTAAAGGTCTATCGTAGACGGGATTTAAATTATTAATAAGTGAAAGGCAAAGCAATTCCGCCATTTTGACGAAAATTTGACGGTTCTTATAGCTGACAGTTGGAGCAGCGTTTGATTTCAATAAAAATAAATGAAAAATTAAATGAAGTCGTATATTTCGGAAAATTAATTAACTGTCGCAGTCGGATAAAAACTATCCTAAGTTGCAGCTAGAATAATAATGTACCTATATAAAATGTTTCATATTTTTCCGATCATGGGATGCTGAGAACATTCGAACCGCGCAAAGCTTAGTTTCAAACTGGCTGATTCTTTTTTTAATTTAGAGATTTATTATAAGTGGAGATAACTAGGGTACGGACAAGTGGTGGCAGATTTCACACAGAAGGTAGTAGAGTCGCCTAGATATTTTTATGACTAAACAAATACCGATTGAATGATTTATTTCTCTTAATTTTTTTTAATTCTCTTGCGACTAAATATTAAGTTTATGAAATGAAAATGTACATGTATTTTCATTTTATGTTTAAAGAACTTTATTTCTCATAAAGAATCAACATAATTCACTTACATGAGAAAAGTTATAAGTTAATACTAAATCTAAGCATACAGTACAGTGTTAACAATTGTACAAAAATCATAGTGGGTAGACATGCTTTATAATACAGGGTATATTATTCAAACAGGGCAGTGAGGGAATATCGGAAACTATAAGATATACGGAAATTTGCTCTAAGGAGTTACGAGACCGATTTTAGAAAAAATCAAAACTGCATTCAAAGATTTTCAAAAAAGCCTCATACACAGCCGGTCAAATCTGTCTAAAAATCAGAGTGCGTTATTTTGCGTAAATTAATAGTGTAATGTTAGGAAGAATTAGTGCTAAGGAACCCTGTATCAACAATCCCAGAAAGATGCTGAATTTCATAGTTTAATGTACAGAAATGGATCTCCCCGCAGAAACAGTGTACCTACCAGTGGCAGAGCGCCCATACAAGCCGATTCCCACCGGCTTGCCAAAAATTGCTTGTTATATATTAACTAAACTCGTAAACCATAAAAAAAGAAATTCCCACGCACCGCCACTGGTACCTACCTACAATGAGTAAGTATGGGAATTAAATTTTTTTTACAGCTTTGAAAAGATTGGTGTAAATAATGAAAATAAATAAAAAAAAACCACGAATTTACCAATTTTGTCTAGTTTTAGACGCCACAGTTATTCTCCCCATACTTACTAAGGAGCTTAGTATGGGGAAATCCATTTTTGTACATCAAACTATGAAATAAGGCATTTTCCTGTGATTGTAGATACAGGGTTCCTTAGCAACAATTGTCCCTTACAATTCCGGACTTTCGAAATTCCGGAATCTCGGGCAATGTTTCCGATACTACAATTCCGGAATTGGTACACTCAGAATATCGGAAATTCCGGAACTGGATTTAATGTATTTCCAGAATTTAAGACTGTTTATTTTCATAGTTTACCATAAACTGGATAAGTCTCGTGACTCCTAAGAGCAAATTTCCGTATCTCGGATTTTCCATCTTATAGTTTCGGATTTTCCCTCACTGCCCCGTTTGAATAATACAACCTGCGGCGCTAACACGATCTTCGAATCTCGAACTTCGTATATCTCCGTCTCTGTCGCACGAGTAACATAAACCATAAGTGCGATAGGGACGGAGATATACGAAGTTCGAGATTCGAAGTTCATGGTAGCGCCGCTGTATATTACGCTAAAGTTCGGCCGCCTTGTTGCGGCGATAACGGCGATTTTTGTTTAAGTTATCTTCCCACAAAAATTTCAATCTTTCGTCTACTACAGACTACAGATACTATTGTGTTGGCATTTACGACTTTGTACGCTAACAAATCTGCCCTTCTTATTGCAAACGCAGTACTTGCAAAATGGTGGTTTCGAGATATACGCGGTAAACATAGTTTTTGGTATCTATACAACAAATCTATGTTATACAACTTTTGATGTGTACTGAAAAATTGTGTTTCGATTGACATATTTTTTACTTTACTGCCTTATTTAGATAAAATACGCAGTACTGCATTTTCATCAACTATATGGGTTTGCAGTTAGGCCTATGTCCAGCAGTGGACGTCTTTCGGCTGATATGATGATCTGGGTTTGCAGGCTATACAGTATCACTAAGGCTTAAAGCAGTATTTGTGTTTATTACTGCAAAATCACCTAGCACGTGTTCAATACTGCGTTTCTAGTTCGCAATCATGCTCTATTTTAATACCTAGTAATAAATAAGTGTTGGTAAGATTTAACTTCAGACAAATATTGAAGTGACGAAGAGACGAAATAAAATTGATTTTAGGTAGGTACTAGAAAAAATGAATATTTTTCTTATCAGCGTATTATAACAATCAAATTATTATTTTTAATAGTCTATAAAATGTGTTTCAGGAACATTTTTTTATTAGAGTCTATTAATATAAAACACCTCCACTCATCAAGCCATCAATCACTCTTTTGAATTATACAAGGTGTAACCAAATCAAGTGCGAATATTTCACTCTGATTTGCTAGCACGAAATGCGGCACTGTACCGTGTGGCTTCGGTGCATGTTACTCTCGAATACCTTTCAATACTCTTAAGCGCAGCACTGTGGAATAAGTACTGCGTTTAAGTACTTTTAGCGTGGCAAGAGCAGCTCTTTGGTTTTCTCGCTAAACTCAAACACAGTAATCTTGAATACTGCGTTTGGCTTTAGTTAGTATTCGTTGCAAAAAAGTTATATGCCTAATGAATCTGCAGTAAACGTAGCAAGTACTTCACAACCTTCTAGCACATGCTGAATGCTGCAGATCTTGTTAGCAAAAGTAATATTTTTGTGAAAGTACTGCGTTTTTGGTTAGATAAGAAACATGTTTGAAATATAAAAAAAGACCTGAAAATTTTTTTTAGGCTTGGGATGTCATTTTTGCAGAAAAGTGAAAATCTCAAAAATCACTACTGCAAGTACAATTATCAGGGCCTTCGGCCACATTATCAACTGTTTCGTGTACTGCAACTACTGCAAGCCATAAATAAAATATATTTAAAATACATAATATAATTTGGATATATTTTTATTTTTGATATCCAAATTACATTATAGTTTAATACTCTAAAAATATAAATAAAATAAATAATGTATTCATTCAACCGTAAAAAGTTAATAAAAAGCAACGACTCCATTTTACTCCCTGTGCGAAATTTGCCACCCCTTTTGTCCGGACGCTACTAATAACAATTTTAAATTAACTTCTGTAACTTAACATTATTCCATGCAGATTTTTTTATAAAATAACAGTATCTGTAATTTTTTATTGTGCATAATAAAAATTAAAATAGGTAAACTAATGTTACATCTTATAGTTTTTGACATAGCTATAATAAAAAATCTTCCTTTTCACCCGTTTTTCCAAACATTGAATATCTCCGAAACATAAAACCGCCTTATGGTACCTTTACCCGTGGACCATCACTAATATTTTAACAGTGCTGTAATACGTATTTTCCTGAAGGAAGGTTTTCAAAAACTATTTTGGTTAGTTTTTTGAAAGAGCTGTTTAAATAGACGATTTTTATAACATATAATTTTTTTTTCTACATATGTTTTACTATGCTCGAATCTGGGTTTTGCCCCCAAAAAAATCTCATAAACTATACATAAAAAGTTTTTGCGCCTTCACTATTTTAAACATATAAATACGAAAAAAAATATTTATTTTATTTTATTTTATTTATTTCCATACATACAATTATCATTACAGGATAGACCCAATGCGATAATTTTGCACAACAATGGTTTTTTTTTTCAAAATGCGGCAGAACGGGGGCGCGCGGGCGGGGCGAGGGATACCTAGCAAGCGATAGCTCTCAAGGTCGACTAAGATCTGCCGCATGCGCCGTAGCTACAACTTGTAGCGCGGCTTGGTTTTCGCGCCTTTTTTTAATAATATGCGTTTATGATGCAAACTATACACAGAAATTTCTTACTTTCCATAATATGGCTGCATATATTCTTTTATAGTATAAGACTTATTTTTATAGACTCTAATTCAATATTAGATCTTACAGGACAGAAAATGTGTATTAATTTTAAAGCTTTTACCTTATTCCTCTAAACTTTTGGCTTTGCCTATTAACTTAAGAATTTAGAGATATTGTTGTGGATTTTTAAAACTCTAATTCAATATCGACTAAATAATAAGCTAATTCTGGTTTGACGTAGTCGCGGGTGTTTTTTTTTTCTAAAAACTTAACAGTGTAAAGCGTCATACATTTTATAAACGATGAAGCTTAAACTTTGCACTTTAATTCAATATTCACAAATCATCAATAAAAATAAATAAATACCTAATTTATATCTAACCCTCGTTCTAACTTTTCTTCATATAATACAAATATGCTTGAAAATAAGTCATTAGCCATATAAGCATAACTTTTCCGACTTTAGAATTATCAAAACTTCTAGGGCCAAAATCCGGTTCCACTACTGAGCTAATAGTTAGGCGAGTAACTATGAATATTGTGGAAATTTATACCTTTTGGCGCAGCATAGTTATGCACTGACTGTTGGTGTGCTTTGGAAGACTGTAGCTTATACATGGCATCTAACTGGTTCCTTGCCGATTTAAAGGTACTCGCATTTTCCGAATAGATGTCGCTCGGCATTCCTCTCCTTGATACGAATCTTTTCAAGCAGGCGAGAAATGTATCAGTCGTGAGATCTGAGGCTAATTCGAGATGGACTGCCTTGGTAACCATACATACAAAAACGCAAATGTAGCCTTTACCGACAACAGATCTCCGTATACGCGACAGTTTGACATTTACAGGTCCAGCGAAATCCATTCCGACTCTGACAAATGCACGAGTAGTCGCGGTGACCCTCTCGGCCGGCAAGGAACCCATCAGCTGCCTGGCGGCTTCAGCTTTCTGTCTGAAACACGTGATACATTTTTGAGTTATTTTTTTCACTTCATTTAAACCATTTACCACCCAATATCTCTGACTAAGATTTGTCAGTACTAGTGTGGGACCTTTGTGTAATAAATTTAAATGCTCGCTAGATATAATGAGTCTAGTTATAACAGAGCCCTTAGGGAGAATAATCGGATGCTTTTGTGAATACGGAATATTAGAGTGATGTAATCTACCACCTACTCGCAACAGTCCATCTTTATCTATAAATGGGTGTAGCGACACCAGCTGGCCTTTAACAGGTCCACCCTTTTTCAGAGATTCCATTTCTTCCCTAAATATATTACATTGTTCATCTTTAATTATGCTCATGAGTGAGTCATTGAGTTCACGGCTAGACAGAAAATCAGTATTGATTTTAGGTTTATTTGCTCTAGTGTTATTACAGAACCTGATAATATAGGCTAGGACCCTTGCCATTCTGTGAATGCTAGAATACTTGCGCAATCTCTCGAAAAGGTTGGGTTGCCCGTCGATGCCATTAGAAGAATAGCTGCTGGCCAGGATAGCTACTGGTTTCACCTCCGGTAACTCGGTCGGCATATCTAAATTGCAATTAAATGTATACTCACTGTCGTGCAAAACCTCAGGTCCAAAAAACCACAGCTCACATGCCCCAAGCTCCTGTGGACTGACCCCTCGGCTGATGAGGTCAGCAGGGTTGTCCTTAGTGTTGACATAAAGCCAGCGATGATTAGCTGTGTGCTCCCTTATTATCTTCACTCTGTTTGCCACATAAGCTTGCAATCTTGCTAGCTCGGTGTGTATCCAAGCAAGCACAATCTGCGAGTCGACGAACAGATATACACCATGAATGGTAAGTTTTAGTTTAAGTCTGCTGCAAACCCGTGCGATAAGCTTTGATAGAACCAGCGCAGCATTCAGCTCAAGACGAGGGACCGTCATGCCCTTGTCCTTAAGGGGATTTATCCTCGACTTCGAGCAGAGCAAGTGCATAGTGGTACCTTTACAGTTGGTGACACGCAGGTAAATACAGCAGCCATATGCAGTAGAGCTCGATGCATCTGAGAACCCAATGAGTTCGACAGTATCTATAGGATTAACATGAATATTTCTATTTATATAGATAGGTTCCATAACCGTTAGCCCAGAAGCCAACTCCATCCATTCATTCTTTATGTCCTGTGGAGGTTCATCGCTCCAGCCTGTGCCAGTTGACCATATTTTCTGCATGATAGCCTTTGCTTTGACTATGATAGGACTCACTAGACCCATTGGGTCATAGAATTTACTAATGTAACTGAGAATGTGCCTTTTAGTCATTTTGTTAGGATTGAAAGGTTCAGGGCAAGACATTTTGAATTTATCATCATAAATAACTATTTGGAGCCCTAGCGCCTTTAAGCTACAATCATCGCTTTGCAGTTCTATCTCGTCAAAGTGCTGTTCAGTTGAAGGTGTATCAGCCAGTACCTTGCTATTATTGGAGGACCACTTATGCGTTTCAAAGCTACCTAATCTCAGTAACTTGCGCAGTTGAGATTTAGCTTCTATAACCTTCTCTAAGTCATTGTCAGCGTACAGAATATCATCTACATATGTAGTATTTTTTATAATGAACGACGCTAATGGCAGATTTTGCTCATTCCTTGTAGCGAGTTCGTCAAGGCAACGTGTTGCCAAGTAGTTTGAACTTCGTAAACCAAAGCTCACAGTATGAAGTCTTATGCACTTGATCTTTTCATTGGGAGAATCCCTCCACAGTATATTCTGTAATGAGGTATGTTCTTCACATAAACGTATGTTTCTAAACATTCGTTTGATATCAGCGGTGAATGTATAGTCGCCAAGACGGAAGAGCAGAATTATGTCGAATAATTCTTTTTGAACCATGGCCCCGTTCAACAGAATGTCATTCAAGGATATTTTCTTATTAGTTCTCATAGACCCATCCAGTACAGTCCTCAAACGAGTTGTCTTGCTGCCTGGTTTGACCACTGCATGATGAGCAAGAAAATATACTGCATCCTTATTTAAATCGTACATCTCTATATCCACATAATGTCCATGATTCAAAGAGAGGTATTCGTGAATGAACTTCCGATATTCAGCAAAAAAATCAGGATTCTGAATAAATTTTATTTCAAGATTTAGGAATCTTTTCAATGCAAAATGAAATGAGTCAACTAATGTGTCCTTAACTTTATCAAGAGGCAATTTAAGCGGCAGCGCAACCTGAAACTGATTGTCCTTCAACTGAACAGTCCTTTTAAATATGTCCTCGCAGAGATCTTGCTCTGAAGACTTTTCATTAAAAATTTGAGGGACACTCTGTCTGCCAGAACCGTGCCAGGGACTCGGAGAGCTCAGAATCACAAGAAGTAGTACATTTTAACGATACCTTGTTGCAGACTTTGGAAAGTTGGTGTGGAGTTATACTGCCCCCGATGACATGACCAAATTGTGTATTCACTATGCTTGGCTGTAGCGACGGTTCAGGTTGTTGCTGCGCTGCATCAGGATGTTGCACTGTTGCATCCTGGCGCTGCAGATTGCCAGGCTGGATCGCCGGCTGCGGCCGCTCGGTGCTCGAGGGCTGCACCGTCGGCTCCATCGGCAGCAATGACTGGAAAAACACATCAGCACCCATTAACAAATGAATTTCACTTGGGATGTTAAATTCGTCATCAGCTAGCCTGATGCCAGGTGGAATTTTAAAGTTGGTCAAGTCTAGCCTGTTTTGAGGCAGTCTGCAGGTTATATCATCAACAACATGGCAGTTGGTTTTTACTTTATATTGCGTTACTAATGATTGTATCTCTATAGGCAAACAATATTTAATATGACTTTTAGCATTAGTTATGCCTATTATATTTGTGCTTGTGGTGGCAGGTGTCAAGTTAAGTAGCTGCATCGCTCTCCGAGATATAAAACTCAGCTGAGACCCACTGTCGAGGAGCGCCTTGAGATGCACTTCTCTGCCGTCCCGAGATAGCACTCTCACCTTTGCTGTTGGAAGAAGCACATCATTATTATTATTACCTGCTGCCAATGCAGCAGGGGATGCAGCGGCCTGATTTGTGTCAACAATATGTGCCGGAGTTAGAGCTGGTACAACTGGAAGCACAGTGGCAGGTGTCACACTATCTGAGTGCAGCAATGTATTGTGTGCTTGCTTGCACTGTGTACACCGGAAGTGATATTTGCATTTTCCCTTATGTGTACCCAAACATGTTGTGCACAAGCTTTTCGCATCAACAAACTTTAATCGCTCATGGGTTGATATTAATTTGAATTTTATACAAGCATATAATTTATGGTCATTCAACTTACAATATTCACACTGTTGAGGCTGGCTGGTTACATGCGCCGACATCTTGTTGTAGGTTGCTGGCTGGCGATGCTGGCCCGATGCTGTTGGAGGCTGCAGCCTCTCAGGCTCAGTATTTTCCATAGCTAGCGCCCTTTTCTCCAGGTAGCCGAGTAGTCCCTCCACAGAAACCTCCTCGCTGGCATCTCCCTCAAGGTGATATGCCCGAGCAGTGTACGCATCTAATTTTCGAGAGAGTACACACAATAATATAGCATCCCAATAACGGACAGAGGGTTCTAGACTAGCTAGAGCCGCTAGCTGCTGCCTAACAACTGAAACTAACTCCCTGAGGGTTGCTGCGGTGGACCTAGTCAATGGTCTCAAGTCTAATAAAACGTATATGTGTTCATTTACTATTCTGAACTTATTACTGTACCTATCATTCAACAATTTAATTGCCTGTTTGTAACTATCGCCAGTAAGTGGCAGGTTTTTGATGAGATCCAGCGGGTGAGTACAGCCTTTGAAGGTCGTCGATTGAATTATTATCGTTGATCATGGAGCTAAACAAGTTTATGAACGGTATATAATCCATAAACCTACCATTAAAAATTGGTACCTCAATTGGCGGGAGACGTATTGTTGTATTATGCATGTTCGTAGCAAGATGGGTCTGTTGCTGTGGTTTTGCGGCGTTGACACCAAGTTCGCTTATTGCCACGTTTAACTGCGAGAGGGCCGAGATATATTTCGTCTCGTACTCCTCGACGGGCTCAGCGTCGTTCGGGTCTAATGCTAAAATGCCTATATTATATCTTTCGTAAGCCTCGAAGGAGGCTACAAGTCTACTCTTCTGTGCTTTTAATACTTCTATATTACTGCTTGGACTGAAAGAGTTATGTAGTCTCGTAATCGTACCTTTAACATAGCCTCTCCCGGCCACAAGCTCACTCAGCTCCATCTTGCCACCACTTTCACTCATAATATTACAAGATTGCACTTTACGAATTTGTCTACACAATGACTACGTTTATGCTACGCTAAAATATCTACAAGTATACCGAATAACACTTAAATTGCTTCCGTAGGCGCACACGACGCTGTAATATAAAATGGCGGTTTGGGTTTTCAAGTGACAACTTGCTTGGCGTGGCGTTTGCGGCGTTGCATGGTCGCACTTGCAGCCGGCGAAGCTGGGACGCCGCGTGAAGTAGCTTGGTCTCTTTCCCTCTCACGATGTTCGCAGTATGTAGGTATGGTGTTGCCCTCTCGCTTACGCACGAACGTCGTGCTTCGTCCGGTACAGGCGGCACTGACGCCGTGCCCCAATCTTTCGGTTCGCGCCAATCTTGAGTACCTCGTAGAACAAACTGATGTTGCAGATATTTGATGACGCGGATAATGAATTGATGATACTTGATGATAGGTCAGATATTAGATGTTCGATGAATTTTATGTTAATGCACGACGAAAAAGTGTTGCGCCGGCGATGTTTGACGAGTTTGTTGCCCGAAGCAAAAATGATGCGCCGCGCGCCGGCGATTGTTACTGATGTTAGTAACAATAATCTGATGATAGTGATCCCGTTGCGCAGAGTCGCACGATGTAATTGCTGACTACACGATACATGGGTGTAGGTATTGCGTGTAGCAGATCGGCGTTCACGATGTATGTAGATGTTGAAGACTTGAAGTTACTCACGTACAGTAGCTGGTATCTTGAACGGTGAGATGGACCATGTTGGTTTCTGTAGTGGACTGTATTTAAATGATAATGCTGGTCTTCGCATATGCACTGAGTTTATTTCCTTTTGTCATACAACGCAACAAATACACTATTGGAGATCACTTTAATTATTTATAAAAATAAAGGTGCGTCCGTCATCTAGGACGTAAAATAGAAGAGAGAGAGTGAACACAGATTACCTCATATTACACGGTAATAGCTTACAGTTCTAAACTACTAGTTGTGTGAAAATCATGGATGCCAACATAAAATTAATTCCATACTGTAATGTTGGCAGTGGTGCCAACAGAGACTACTCTAAACATCTGCAAGTAAGTATATGTAATCGTCTTCGGTTAACACCCGAAGTATAATTAAGAATCAAACAAACTTACCTTGTGTTGTGACGTTTGATTAGCCAGCGGGTGTCGAGGGGTTAACACTCATTTCATACAGTTTGATATAAATAGTTAAAAATCAAACGAACTTACCTAGTGATGTTTGATTCCAATTATATGAGTATCACACCGAAGACGATTACTATAGTTTACAAGCAGCAGTACATGTATTGGTGCCATCCTTGTCACACATTTTTAGAGCTAAAACATTTAAAAAGTTAACCAAGGTCGCGCCGTGCGGCGGAGGCTTGTTGGCGACCGTCTAGCAGCGGCTTAAGTACCGGCGTGCCGTTCAGACTCCATTACAGTTTTGTGTGTCATCCGATTCGCACAAAATTAACCTGATTATGATTATAGTCTAGTGATTACGATAAAACGCAGGTTTAGGAATAGTGATTACGATAACTTATTATAGGAGCTAAAGAAGATCAAATAAAAATCAAAATACGTCGTTCAATTTCAGTGGTTAAAATATAAGCAACAGCAAGCAGTTCGAACAGGACGAAATGAGTATGAAGAATTATCGAAGGTGAATTAAAATCTGGTCAATCTTAAATAATGAGGTCAGCTCGCGGCTGGGAGCCGGTTGTGCGGGAGTGAGTGAGTGAGAAAGCGGATGGGTTTCCTTTTGCTTTCTAGGAGTACTCTAAATGTGTGACAAGGATGGCACGTACTCGCGTACTGCTGCAAGTAAATATATGTAATCGTCTTCGGTTGACACCCTCGCATAATTGGAATCAAACGTCACAACACAAGGTAAGTTTGTTTGATTCTTAATTATGCTAGTCTGCCACCCTTGTAGTATTAAAAAAAACCGGCCAAGTGCGAGTCGGACTCGCGCACGAAGGCTTCCGTACCATGATCTATAAAAACGGCAAAAAAATCACGTTTCTTGTATGGAAGTCCTCTTGAATATTTATTTTATTTTCTTTTTTCTTTTTTAATATTTATTTTATATCCTACTTTGAATTACTGAGTTAAGCTGAAAATTGCTTGCTAAATAAATATGATCGATTATGATTTTGTTTTTATCAAGCGTGTTAAACTGATATCTGTACATACCGTGTTTAAATCACCCAAACAAATTGTCAGTAACTTGATGTGTACATTTTATTTTATTGAATATAAAATTGGACATCTATACATACCATTTTTTAATTAGCCGACTTAACTTAGAAATAACCTGATATCTAGAAATAATCAAGATGAGGCCATTCCATTGTCCCGTGAATATGTTGACAAGACGAGATGTTTACTCAAAATATTTTGAATTCCAACAGGTTATTAAATAAAGAAAATATTCTTGATTTGACCCGTCCTATAAATGTGAATACTACTAAGATAACAAGGGATATCATATTCCGTGCGCGAGTAACTTGATAAGTCGAAATATACGTAATATAAAAGAAATTTTAATTTAGGACATAAGTCTTGTGGTTTAATTTTGTTCAGACTTTACTGACGACTTATACAATTATTCACGCTGTGCACGAATGGCTATCCGTTGACTATAACCTAATATCTAATTATGTCAACTTATGATTTACTGTGTTCAGCAAGCTGAAAAAATATAAATTGACATATCAAGTTACGCACGTTTTATCGGTCGTTTAGTATAAGTAGATAAAACGATATGTTCATTGTTAACGTTATAGTGTGTAAGTATAAATTGACATAGGGTCATTACGCCTGTTCGCGTCCACTTAGTGGAGTTGGTAAGTTTGAGAGCGAAAATAAAATTGTGTCATAAATTTGAACGAAGAATGGATGTCACGTATTCCTTATATAGTCTTTTTAAGTTTACTGCACACTTTTGGACAAAACATTTCATGCTTTATTCTATAAATGGACAAATAGCTGAAACAGGCGATTTACCCAGTTTGCGTCCAAAAATTACCCAGCATTAAAAGTAAACATAAATTATTTTTCTCAATATTGATCAAACTTAAAAATAAATAAACTATATATACTTTGTCACAAAGTCACTACTTAAGTAGATCTTTTTTATAATCTTTGGTAACATTTATTAAATATCTGTAAGTGTATGTTGAATACCAACCTTTATTGTAACTGTGTGAATATTGAATGACATGCCTTATAGTCTTTAATCTATAATGTATCTATGATCTCTTGTCTACCGCATGCGCGAAGAGATCTGTCATGACTTGTACTTGTAGTGATGCAATGTTAACGTAATTTGTTTAATTAAATTTAATAATGTGTTCAGATTGTTTTTACTTCCGCACCAATCTTCAACATGGTAGCAGAGGTACGTGGTTGATTTGACAGTGAAGTTAAAATTGGGTTGCGATCCACGAAAAAAAAGTTAGAGAAATGGCGGGCGCTGCGGTGTCTAATTTGCTGTGTTTGGATGAAAAATCAAATTTCAGCACATGGAAATTCCGATTAAAACTAATTTTACAAGAAAAGCAAGTGGAATACGTATTATGCGAAAGTGAAATATCTGCGGATAAGTCTAAAAAAGACGACGCTAATAGCACAAAGCGTGTCTGACAAATATATTGAAATCATAAAGAATGGCAAAACTGCTAGAGAAATGATGGGCCTACTTGAAAATATATTAGATACTAAACTTATCTCTTTAAAATGCAATGAGCCGCTGCAACAATATCTAATAAAGTTTAGTTCGATTATTAACGGCCTCCGTAGCCCAGTGGGTAGTGACTCTGCCTACGAAGCTGGAGGTCCCGGGTTCGAATCCCGGTCAGGGCATTTATTTGTGTGTTTATCACGAATATTTGTTCCTGAGTTATGGATGTTATATATGTATATAAGTATCTATATGTATTTATCTATTATATATATCATCGCCTAGTACCCACAACACAAGCCTTACTGAGCTTACCGTGGGCCTAGGTTGATTTGTGTAAGATTGTCCCATAATATTTATTTAATATTTATCAGCGACCTGGAGGCCATCGACGTCAAAGTAGATGAAGAAGATCAAATTTGCTACCTGCTCTCATCACTGTCGAAAGAATATGACCCTGTAATTACATCAATAGAAACAATGGCGTCAGAAAAGAAGTTGAGTTTTGATTTTGTCAAGGCCAGGCTGTTAGATGCCGAAACTAAGATCAGCACCGATACAGTGAACCAGGAGAACGCATTTATGATGTCCTGCTACACATGCGGGTAACCAGGGCGGCACAAATCTTATGAGTGTAGTAATGGTAATAAGGAACAAGGAAAATACAGAGGAGGACGGAGCCAAGGTGAAGGTCGAGGTTATGGTCAAAATCGCAGAGGTAGAGGCAGATTTCAAGGAAGACTATCCCGAGTACTGATGTGCCGTTCCCGGGAACATTCCCACAAGAAGGGAACATAGGGCAACTTTGAAATTGTGTATGTTTACATATTTTGTTATTGGCGATTCTATCAAAACCTAAACCTTTACACAGTTTACCGAGACATTAAATAGTGTAACTCATCTGCGAAAGTAAATTCCCTATGTTCCCCGGAATATTCCCAATGTTTCTGGGAATATTCCCATCCTTCATGGGAATATTCCCATAGTGGCCGGGAATATACCTATAGTCGAAATAAAACCATTTTTAGAAAACTACTTCTTTAATTGACAAAAACGATACAATAGACCAGCGGCTGAACAAAAATGGGTTTTGATAAGATTAAAGTTTTTTCTTTTTTGATATGTCATTGGATGCATGTTAAATAATACTTATACAAAAAGTTAGAAGTTTTTAGGTTCGGCTTTCGGTTATATTGAAATATTTTAATTTTAGCCAAGAACTATGTAAATATAGAATTAGAGTTACAAAAAACTGTAACATATCCAATAACACTTTAGTTTCTTTACAATAATCTGTTTTTAGAAGTCTGGAACATCTGCATTTTGGTGAACAAAAAAAATGCAAATTATTTTGCAAATAAAGAATTAGAGGTAGCTGATATTGTAAAATTATGATGTAATCGATCCACTTAATATACTGGAAAAAAGTTAGATGTGTAGACCATTGGCTTGTGTAGATATTTATTTCTGGTTAAGCAGTATAGCCAATATTGAATTAGAGTTTGTAGAGTTAATAATAAACGGTCTTGACAATGATCTCAGTTACCAAACAAAAGTTTAGAAATATAGAATCACGGCGAAACTAAATACTGATATGTATAGGTAAGCATTCCGTGCCTATAATACTACGTTTCAAATGCGCTGTATTGTATGCGCGCGCCGTGCTGTGCGCTGTGGCGCTGTGGCACCAGGCAGCGATCAGCGGTGGTGGGGCAGCGGGGTTCCCTTAACTCATCCATAAAAAAAACCGCAAAGCATGTTTTAAACTAATATCAATGGAAAATTGTTATTTTGTTTTAAGTACGCTAATGGAAATACAAAGACGAAACTTACCCTTACTTATTACTATACTAGGAATTGCCCGCGGTTTCGTCGGCGTTAAGTCCATTATAAAGTAGGTTTTTACTTATAGTTTTATGTTAAAGTAAGTATTGGTGGCTTACACAATGGTAACAAATAACAAAAATACAACTTTTTACAACAAAATTATAATTGCAACATTTGCAAATCATTCATATTTGTAATTGTAGGTATATACATAATAACTAGGGTACGGACAAGTGGTGGCAGATTTCACACAGAAGGTAGTAGAGTCGCCTTGATATTTTTTTGACTAAACCAATACCGATTGAATGTTTTATTTCTCTTAATTTTTTTTATTCTTTTGCGACTAAATATTAGTTAGTTAAGTTTTTGAAACGAAAATGTACATGTATTTACATTTTATGTTTAAAGAACTTTATTTTTCATAAAGAATCAACATATTTCACTTACATGAGAAAAGTTATAAGTTAATACTAAATCTAAGCATACAGTGTTAACAATTGTACAAAAATCATAGTGGGTAGACATGCATTATAATACGGGGTATATTATTCAAACGGGGCAGTGAGGGAATATCCGAAACAATAAGATATACGTTTGCTCTAAGGAGTTACGAGACCGATTTTAGAAAAAATCAAAACTGCATTCAAATATTTTCAAAAAAGCCTCATACACAGCCGGGAATCGAACCCGGTCAAATCTGTCTAAAAATCAGAGTGCGTTATTTTGCGTAAATTAATAGTGTAATGTAAGGAAGAATTGGTGCTAAGGAACCCTGTATCTACAATCCCAGGAAGATGCTGAATTTCATAGTTTAATGTACGGAAATGGATCTCCCCGCACAAACAGTGTACCTACCTACAATGAGTAAGTATGAGAATTATATTTTTACAGCTTTGAAAAGATTGGTGTAAATAATGAAAATAAATTAAAAAAAACCACGAATTTACCAATTTTGTCTAGTTTCAGATGCCACAGTTATTCTCCCCATACTTACTAAGGAGCTTAGTATGGGGAAATCCATTTTCGTACATCAACCTATGAAATTTGTCATTTTCCTGTGATTGTAGATACAGGGTTCCTTAGGAACAATTGTCCCTTACAATTCCGGACTTTCGAAATTCCGGAATCTCGGGCAATGTTTCCGATATTACAATTCCGGAATTGGTACACTCAGAATATCGGAAATTCCGGAACTGGATTTTATGTATTTCCAGAATTTATGACTGTTTATTTTCATAGTTTACCATAAACTGGATAAGTCTCGTGACCCCTAAGAGCAAATTTTCGTATCTCTTATAGTTTCGGATTTTCCCTCACTACCCCGTTTGAATAATACAACCTTTATATTACGCTAAAGTTCGGCTGCCTTGTTGCGGCGATAACGGCGATTTTTGTTTAAGGTGGTTCGATTGCCATACAAAGCGTTATTTGACATTCGCAGGCTAACGGCATGATATTTTTTGGCTTCCCATTTGCGCCAAATTCCCCCTTTCCTAGAATAAACTTGTATAAACTATATTAATTTAAGAAAAATTGTTTTCCCAAAATATCACGTCCTAAACCAATTTCTCAAATTAATCTAGTTTATACAAGTTTATTCTAGGAAAGGGGGAATTTGGCGCAAATGGGAAGCTAATTTATGAAAGTTTGTTACATAAGTTTCTTAAAATATCACGCCGTTAGCCTGCTAATGTCAAATAACGTTTTGTATGGCAATCGAACCACCTTAAGTTATCTTTCCACAAAAATTTCAATCTTTCGTCTACTACAGACTACAGATGCCATTGTGTTGGCATTTACGACTTTGTACGCTAACCAATCTGCCCTTCTTATTGCAAATGCAGTACTTGCATATGGTGGTTTCGAGATAAACGCGGTAAACATATTTTTTGGTATCTATACAACAAATCTATGTTATACAACTTTTGAAGTGTACTGAAAAATTGTTAAAAAAATAAATCTTTCGATTGAAATATTTTTTACTTTACTGCCTTATTTATATAAAATACGCAGTACTGCATTTTCATCAACTATATGGGTTTGCAGTTAGGCCTATGTCCAGCAGTGGACGTCTTTCGGCTGATATGATGATCTGGGTTTGCAGGCATTACAGTATACAACCATCCTGCTAAAAATCTATTTAAGGAGCTTAAGATACTTACCCTTCCCAGTGTTTACATATTAACCGCTTGCAAGTATGTTAGGGCCAACGTGGACCAATACGCTACCCATTCGTCGGCTCGTTGGAACAACCGCTTATTTATCCCGCGGTGCAGGCTCGCAAAGACCCAGAAGTCACTTGGGGTCTTAGGCGCAAAATTGTATAACTTGCTACCAGAGGAGATAAAACTATCAAAAACTGAAAAAATGTTCGACAACAAACTTAAAACTATGTTAAACAACATAGCATGCTACAGCGTTGACGAATTTGTTGAGACGTGCACTGGCCCTAAGTATTAGGAGCACCTACATAACCTTACAGTTAAGGGATCACAATTTAGTAACTAATATTTTTGAATTGAAACTACCTGTATCACTCAGACATATAAAGCTATATGCGACCTTATTTGACATCCGATGTAATTAATAAATAATACTACTTATTATGTACATACCTGACTTGTAAAACATTGACTTTTATGAATAAATATCTTGTATCTTGTATCTAGTATCACTAAGGCTTAATGCAGTATTTGTGTTTATTACTGCAAAATCACCTAGCACGTGTTCAATACTGCGTTTCTAGTTCGCAATCATGCTCTATTTTCATACCTAGTAATAAATAGGTGTTGGTAAGATTTAACATCAGACAAATATTGAAGTGACGAAGAGACGAAATAAAATTGATTTTAGGTAGGTACTAGAAAAAATGAATATTTTTCTTATCAGCGTATCAAATTATTATTTTTAATAGTCTATAAAATGTGTTTCAGGAACATTTTTTATTAGAGTCTAATAATATAAAACACCTCCACTCATCAAGCCATCAATCACTCTTTTGAATTATACAAGGTGTAACCAAATCAAGTGCGAATATTTCACTCTGATTTGCTAGCACGAAATGCGGCACTGTACCATGTGGCTTCGGTGCATGCGTAGCTTTATGTTACTCTCGAATACATCTCGATACTCTTAAGCGCAGCACTGTGGAATAAGTACATTCATCTTCATCGTGTTCATTATTAGTGGCACCAAGAGGGGAGCACTTCAGGCTAGGACAGCACCCCCTCTACAACCCCCACCTTATCATTCATATTTTGGAGCATTTGTTTGGTAACCCATGACGGGATAGTACTTACCACCTCCTTATTTCATTCATATTTGGGAGCCCATGACGGGCCCCCTCACACATCATGTACTCATCATTTTTGGTGTATCCATGAGGGGAAGGACGCCTAATCTCTTCATTTGTGCTTCATTTTTGGGGACCCATGATGGGAACGGATCAGCACGATCTCAACCTATTAACCTAATTCCTCCCTCATTTTGATGGCTCCCATGAGGGGAGGGATTAGCACGATCTCACGGCCAGATCAATTCATTTCATCAGAACCCAGGACGGGACAGGAAGATCTGCACTAGTTGTCATACCCAGGAAGGGAAGCAACTAGCAAGGGAAAGCGCAGATCGCTGCATCAAACCCGGGACGGGACGCAGCTTGTTCGATCGACGTGACAACGCGGTGTGCGTGGGTCAACGAGGGTCAGCAGCGGGTACGACGGGACATCGCAGGCTGTGTATTTTGTTGCATTTATCAGTGTAAACTCAGTGCGCGAAAAGGCAAATATCGTAGCATTTACAGTGATAAGTGAACGGACAATTGTTGCATCAGAATACCACGTCACTGGTATATGGTATATGCAACACGTCATCGCTACGTGGATGAACGCGAGCGAGCGCATTTCATTCAACGGGAACCGGTCAACATTCCATTCGTCGGGCACGTTCAGTCGCCGGTCTTCGGGCAACTTCGGAACGGCACGAACATTCAATCGGTCATAAGTTCAGTCGACGGTCCTCGGGTGACATCGGATCGAATCGGAACGAAACGCGATTGACAACTCATGAACTGTCAATTCAAGTGTCAACGTCAAGCAAGTCATTGGTCTACATAATCAACAGGTCATAGTCAACGTCAACGCGGTGCAATGTTTATTACAGACAATTAAGTGTATTTAAGTCTCAACTCGTGACGAGTTATTGGTAAAACAGTGCATTCATATTCAATAAACACTGGTGAGTCAAATACCTTTACGTAATTACATTTGCAAATTGGTCAATGTTTGAGGTTAGTCAGTCAGTGAAAAGAATTCACTTGTAAGTTCCGTATGAACAAATGTAAATACCTCACCAAATATAACTGATTCAAACAGTGATTATTTGAATTCAAGTTCAATGTTTACAACTCAATCATTCATTGTTGTCAACAAAGGTAGGTCATAAAATATAACTTTGTTTGTTGTCAGTTTGAGTAAGACACAAAAGGTAATTATTCACATCATTAAGCCGGTGGCACTGAATTATGTGGTTAGTAGGTAGATACTACTTAGTTCATTTAATTCATGCACTGTACACAGGTTGTATTGGTCAAAGGGTATTGGTCAAAGGGTCATCTTTATAAACTGATATGTTTATCTTTTGTTGCACTGATCATTAAGGGTAAATTCATTCAGTGTATACATACAGGGTGTATTAGTCAAGGGTCATCATAATAAACTGACAGGTGTATCAGTTATTGCGGATGCTTGGTAATTGGTAAATGTTATCATCATTCATTATCAGGGGTCAGTTTAGGTACCAATGTTAGTGGACATTGGACAGTCAATGGGCACCACTCACCTGGAGGTGAAAGTGGTAGTAATTAGGTGTCAGTAATTACTTCAGGCTCATGCCAGTGACAAGGGGGTCATACTTGTTAGTTAATGTCATGTTTCAGTGGTGCTGGTGAGCATTACTTCAGAGTACGAGGAGCGCTATGGCAGTGACTTCGAGGTCCTGCCCACGGTGCAGCAATGGCTGCGGCTGCTGGTTAAGCAGTGTCGCATGCTGCAACGCGTGACTTTGGACATCAGTGCGGGTGCACAGAGCGGAGGCTCCAGGGACGTCAGCGGCAAGGGGCAGGAAGCCACCGCCGCCTAAACGAGTGCGTCGGGTTGGAGATGCACCGAGGCCTGCAGCGTCAGGGAGACTGCTGAAGGCCCACTCAGCTCATCAAGTCAGGTGACACACAACCAGTGCTCATTCTGTTTCAGAAAGGGTAATGCTATGTCAGCAGCGTCATGGTCACAGGGGCGAGCTGTCATACACAGGGTGAGTCAGGACAAGAACGATTCACAATTTCATCAGTCGGCACCTCAGCGGCCAAGTAAGGTCAACGCGACGGGAGTCGCCAGTGCTGGTCAATATAATAAATATATGGCGCGCCAGGGCAGCGTCGGCGCCCAGGGTACCAGGACCAACTCATCAGTAGTTGGTGGACATGTGCCACGTCCACAGCGGGAGGCAAGGGCGAGGCAGGCTTAGATCACCTTCGAGGAACTCAGGTTTGGTTCTAAGCACCAGGCACATACATATCAGCACGGGCGTTGCTGTACAGCATCACAGAGTATGCTGCACGCCCAGTCAGGTTCATGCTCAACGTCAGATAAGGTAAATATGTTTCAAAGTGATATCAGATTAGAATCAATTCATTCAAAACAAATTCAATTCATGTCAAGTCAAAGTCAACTCAAGTCGGTTTAACATGCTCAAGTCAAATCAGAGCCACGTCAGATTCAAATCAGAATCAAGTTAGTTTCAATCAAATTCAATTCATGACAAGTCAAAGTCAACTCAAGTTGGTCTAACATGCTCAAGTCAAACTCGTTTCTGTAGCGCGTCGGGGATGTTCGCTGATGCGCATGTTGACGGGTTTGCCGCTATTATGCGCAAAAGGGTAGCATCCGTGGTGCGCAGAATTCGGGGCAGCCCAAACACTCTACTGAGTACCATTGTTGACAGATTTGAAGGCCGTATCCAGAAACACTGGAACGATATTCATTGTTTAGTTTAATACCTAATGTTTATATTTCATGTACCCACTAACACTAGAATTAAGTTTTTCATATGTTTTTGCTTTTACTAACAACTATGGACAATGTTCCGAAATAAATTATTTGAATTGAATTATTTGAAAATCAGAGCCACGTCAGATTCAAATCAGACTCAAGTCAGATACAAAATGTCAATGTTAATAGGCACATTGATGGTAGGTTCATTTCATTTCACTGTACTCATCAATGTTCGTCATAATATATGAGTATGAGTATATCATTAGGCTTGATCATAGGAAATATTCGGAAAATATTCATCAAGGTTTTAGGGAATCAAAGGTCACACTCATTGTCACATCACGTCAGGCAACATTATGTTATGTTGGGACCTCTCATAGTGAAGGCAAGGGTCGCATCACTTAAGGTGAGGCGCATCATTTCCAAACGGAAACTCAACACTGCTCATTTAGTTTCTCTGCTGTGAAGCCATGAGGCAGAGGCTTGAGGATTCTGAGAACTCTGAGAGTCTTAACGCCGGCCTGGTAGCAGCGACGTGTTATCATGGTTCAGCTAGACTAATATGGAAAAGATATTCACATTGGACATGTAGGAAAAAATAAAATAAAATTCAATTTCATTTATTCAGGTCACTCGACTTGTTACACAATATATGTAGGTAAACATATTGGGTAACTAACCATATGTTGGATTAGGATTTAAGTTTAGGCATAGGTAGGTAGGTACGTAGAATAGGTATTATATTAAGTAGAGTAGGTATTACATTACTTTAAGGTAAGTAAGTAGGTAAGATTTAGTACTAAGGCTGTACTATTACGACGGAATGCTCTGTAAAGCTACAGACGCTCAGCGTGTTCGTAGATGAACAGCATTTCATCCGAGTCAGGGACGACTGCGGAATCACGGGCTGTCTTATGGTAAGAAGCGTCGGTATGGTGTACCTAAGGATAATAGGACACTATCATAAAGTGTTCTCACGGGGCGACGAACACACTCATGCAATACTCAGGTAAGAGTATAGCTATATATCCGAGTCAGGGACGACTGCGGAATCACGGGCTGTCTTATGGTAAGAAGCATCGGTATGGTGTACCTAAGGATCATAGGACACTATCATAAAGTGTTGTCACGGAGCGACGAACACTCGCATGCAATACTCAGGTATGAGTATAGCTATATGCTAAGTAGGTATGTACCAGGTTCAACGCATGGACTTAGCCGTCAATCATGAATGATCTTCCAGCTGATGAGGTCACAGCTGTGAGACGTTATTCAGGTACGAAAGCGGTTCACTTTAGGTGAGCACAGAGGGCTCACTGCGACTCACAAGGTATGTAACCGTCTAGGTTGTTATCATTGATAAGGTCAGAACGGGTCAATGACTTTATTGGGTTCAAATCATATGTCAGGGAGGTCATCAGTACCTCATTGATCACGACATATGTCACTATGGGATAATACCTTATTACCTTGCAAGCACGTAATAACTGGTAGGTATAATTATTCGTTGGCTATGGGGTTAAGTTATTTAGTCAATTCAATACAATTGGTATTTCATTGTTTAATGAGATAAAGGTGTAATCAGATCGGTCAGAATAAATACTCAAAATGGAGAGCTTATTCAATCAGTAGTTAATTTGTGTAAATTAACTAGGTATTCAATCTGATTGATATTAAGCTTAAGGTGTATAAAATGTCATTATCATTTCTCATGTCATATATGTTAAGTCACATATAATTACTTCAAAATGTCAATATCATTTCTCATGTCATGTGTCATGGATATTACTTCATTGTGTCAGTACAGGATTAGGTCAATATCCTTACCTACTCATGTACTTATGTATGTAGTCTATATAGTCATACTACTACATAATGTGGAAAGTATGCTATGAGTGTATAGGTATCAATATTATTGCTTCATGTTATTCATATGGATGTATTCTTAGTGTAAGATGCTACTTCATAATTCAAATAGGTCTATATGAACAATGTTATTTCAAACATGTGTGTCTGTAATCACAAGTCATACTAAGTCATAGGATCATTATATTTTCAATGTCATATTTCATAGTGGCTTGCAAGTATTCAGCTTATCTTTTCCCGGCGGGCGGAGGGAATGTTCAAGCAAATCGGACAGGTTTTGGTAAAATCTAAAATTGGTTATTAAATAATCATAAATCAAGATCACTCTGCTGTCAAAGGTCGATTCTAGTACGTCTCATTCAATACTAGAGGGCGACACTAGCACCGCCCCGCTCGGCAGAGAGAACTGTATCTTTAGAGTTTCAAGATGACTCGTTCATTGCAAATCAGGACCGACATGTAGCCGCATGGTTTGAGGTTAGGAAAGCCTTTTCAGGGCTGAAGGCCCAGACTAGGGTCAAGTCAGTGTATTTTCATGTAATCAAGTGTGTGCAATAATACATCAAGTGTAAATGGTCAAATAGTTTCATTTCTTCAATCTTCAATCTTCATTCCGAGTGACGCGGTGATGGGATGCAGCGTGTTCACTCGGTGGTGGCCCAAACCTTCATAAACCCCATCCAGGACGGATGGGGAGGAAGCTGACAGCGGGAGCGGTTCCACGGCGGAGCTCTCGACGGCGGCAGCTGAGGTGAGGTGTCCAGGACGGAGCCTTACATGGTCAAGTATTCATCTTCATCGTGTTCATTATTAGTGGCACCAAGAGGGGAGCACTTCAGGCTAGGACAGCACCCCCTCTACAACCCCCACCTTATCATTCATATTTTGGAGCATTTGTTTGGTAACCCATGACGGGATAGTACTTACCACCTCCTTATTTCATTCATATTTGGGAGCCCATGACGGGCCCCCTCACACATCATTTACTCATCACTGCAGTAAACGTAGCAAGTACTTCACAACCTTCTAGCACATGCTGAATGCTGTAGAGTGTAGATCTTGTTAGCAAAAGTAATATTTTTGTGAAAGTACTGCGTTTTTGGTTAGATAAGAAACATGTTTGAAATATAAAAAAGACCTGAAATTTTTTTTTAGGCTTGTGATGTCATTTTTGCAGAAAATGAAAATCTCAAAAATGGCTACTGCGAGTACAATTATCAGGGCCTTTGGCCACATTATCAACTGTTTCGTGTACTGCAACTACTGCAAGCCATAAATTGCAATAAAATATATTTAAAATACTTAATATAATTTGGATATATTTTTATTTTTGATATCCAAATTACATTATAGTTTAATACTCTAAAAATATAAATTAAATAAATAATGTATTCATTCAAACGTAAAAAGTTAATAAAAAGCAACGACTCCATTTTACTCCCTGTGCGAAATTTGCTACCACTTTTGTCCGGACGCTACTAATAACAATTTTAAATTAACTTCTGTAACTTCACATTATTCCATGCAGATTTTTTTATAAAATAACAGTATCTGTAATTTTGTATTGCACATAATAAAAATAAAAATAGCTAAAGTAATGTTACATCTTATAGTTTTTGACATAGCTATAATAAAAAATCTTCCTTTTCACCCGCTTTTCCAAACATTGAATATCTCCGAAACATAAAACCGCCTTATGGTACCTTTACCCGTGGACCATCACTAATATTGTAACAGTGCTGTAATACGTATTTTCCTGAAGGAAGGTTTTTAAAAACTATTTTGGTTAGTTTTTTAAAAGGGCTGTTTAAATAGACGATTTTTATAACATATATTTTTTTCATTTGAATCTGGCCACTTTAAATTTTTTCTACATATGTTTTACTATGCTCGTATCTGGGTTTTGCCCCCAAAAAAATCTCATAGACTATACATAAAAAGTTCTTGCGCCTTTACTATGTTAAACATATAAATTCGAAAAATGTTTTTTTTTAATGCGGCAGAACGGGGGCGCGCGGGCGGGGCGAGGGATACCTAGCAAGCGATAGCTCTCAAGGTCGACTAAGATCTGCCGCATGCGCCGTAGCTACAACTTGTAGCGCGGCTTGGTTTTCGCGCCTTTTTTTAATAATATGCGTTTATGATGCAAACTATACACAGAAATTTCTTACTTTCCATAATATGGCTGCATATATTATTTTATAGTATTAGACTTATTTTTATAGACTCTAATTCAAAAATGCGTATAAATTTTAAAGCTTTTATCTTATTCCTCTAAACTTTTGGCTTTGTCTATTAACTTAAGAATTTAGAGATATTGTTGTGGATTTTTAAAACTCTAATTCAACATCGACTAAATTATAAGCTAATTCTGGTTTGACGTAGTCGCGGGTGTTTTTTTTTTCTAAAAACTTAACAGTGTAAACTTGTAAAGCGTCATACATATTACAAACGATGAAGCTTAAACTTTGCACTTTAATTCAATATTCACAAATCATCAATAAAAATAAATAAATACCTAATTTATATCTAACCCTCGTTCTAACTTTTCTTCATATAATACAAATATGCTTGAAAATAAGTCATATATCATATAAGCATAACTTTTCCGACTTTAGAATTATCAAAACTTCTAGGGCCAAAATCCGGTTCCACTACTGAGCTAACAAATCATCACAGTTTCATTAAAAATCATTGTTTCTTTTTTCGTGACGGTAATGTATATAAAGGATTCACTTTTTGGAATGCTTTTCTCCACAATGGATGCTCAAACAGCGAAAATGGCGAGCCAGTTAAACAAAACCGCACTTGCAATAGCTTGGTGGATTCCAACCTGAGAAAAATAATAAATAATGTTACAATTGGACCTTAAAAAACACGTGGTTTCAAAATATTTGTCAGAAAGCCAGTGCAACATACTCGTACTTAGTAAGTATAGGACTTTTCTTGTATTCCTGAATAAAGTAACATACTTTATTTGTATTATATTATATCACGTACGAATACTTTGTATAAAATGTTCAATTTTAAAAACTTTACATTGGCATTATCACAATAAAGTATCGTTCTATATTTTAAAACACAATTAAATTACCACGTGTTGCACTGCCGTTTGCATTTCACTATCGTACAATACAATTGATGTAACATTACTCATATTCTATTGACAACTTACTGTTTCTGCGGAGCTCATGCTGGTCATAGAGGTGCTCGACATATCTGCCATTAGTTATACTGAGCGTTTTCCACAAGTCGACATCCATTTTGCGTGAAACGGTGGTGTGTCGCTACTCTTACCACCCCAGCTCGTCTAGAAAGTTGGTGAGTGCCTTAGTGTTGCTGACTGCGTCCCGTTGTGTGTCTGGAGAAACTAGGTGCCTTATTCTGTATACTTATACCTGCTTGCAGTCCAGTAGTATATGTTTAGTCGTTTCTTCTGCCTCCATGCATGCTCTGCACATGGGGCTGTCTGTGATACCTAAGTTATAAAGGTCTGTTCAAGGTACTATGTCCTGTTAATATTCCCACTATCTTGCGCAGTTGCTTTCTATGTGTCCTTAGTAGTGCAGTTGTGAGTTTGTAGTCGCGTTTCGACAGAATCTCTTTGGTCTGTCTGCATGTGTATATCTCCTCACAGTGTCTTTGGTGTAGGTCTTTAGTGTGTTGGTCCAGTTGATTGTATATGTAGCTTTGTGGCAGGGGTAAGATTGGCTCTGGTCCGTATGCCGTTGTTTCTGAGCCTTTCCTGGCCAGTTCATCCGCTGCATCGTTTCCTCTTGAGCCACTGTGCCCCTTGATCCATTGTATAGTAATTTTGCTATTATCTGCGCACACCTCTGTAAAGGTTTTGGTGTCATTCGTATATCAAGCTAGATGTGATGTTATCACTACTCAGTGCTTGTAGTACCGATTTACTGTCTGAGAGTATCCGTATGTTTGTGTTTTCGACTTATCGTCTCTTTATGGCATTGCAGGCTTCAATTATCATTAACATATCTGCCATAGTAGAGTCTTCGATTGGCTCTCGATATTGGCTATGTGATGGTGAAGAAGAACTAGGTCACCATGCGATCCACTTGAACCACTACTGGACTTAATTTTTTCACGGTCTTTAAAAAAACACTGTATGATACATGGTGTTTTGGGGCATTGACCTAAATGACAGGCAAATTTTGTCGCATTTTTAAATAAATAGGTACACTCTACTGCAGTATTTGCAACGAAACGTGACTTTATTACTAACGTTATACGTAGTAAAATGTTCAAACACTTTACTCTTCGGCTTCATGATTCAAGCACATCTACGCACGTCTTGATAGCGCCAGGTACGTGAGACAGACTGAACTAGTGCTACAAGGTCTACCTTTTTAGAGGAAGTGAGACGACAGCTATAATGAAAGAAAGAGTTATATAATATAAACATAAAGGCTTCAATAACAGGTTAACAAATATTGTACATAAAATGCATCGCGAAAAGGAGGAACGATATTGTGATAGATACAAAAGGTAAAATTTTAATGTACACTCAAGAGCAAAAGTTTCGGGTCACCCTAAATTAAATACCCGCAATAGGTTTTTTTAAGTATTTTACACTAGTCTTATTTACATAATATACTATTCTTCGCAATTTATAGCAATTTCCGGGATCCTATCATAAAAATATCGACATCCAAATATGACGAGTTTTGCGATATCTCGCTCCGTTAACGTTGTTTTTTTCATGGGTTTTTACGAGTCCGATTTAAACCTGGTAACGTGTTTTTTTTTTAACTTTTATTTCTGCAATTTAGATGTAAAATTTAATAAAGATCATGACAGGATTAAAAAACTGTACAACTTTGCACTATTTTAGGAAATATGACGGTATTTCACTGACCCGAAACTTTTGCTCTTGAGTGTATATCAATCAATATATTTGTAAAACATGTATACTTCGCATAAGTCATTTTATTCTTCGGTGTACTATTACCCTGTAACTAACTTTAATAAAATTTTACGTTGCCCAATATGTAATCCAATATTCCCCTGTTTTGGGAATATTCCCGGGCACATGGGAATATTCCCGGGAATGTTCCCGATGGGAATATTCTTATTCCCGGGAATATTCCCACGGCACATCACTAATCCCGAGGCAGAGGCCTCCCGGGACAAGGTGCTACATCATTAATGAGTGAATCGGAGATCGGTTTCATAACAAGTGAAAGTGCAGTGCATAAAGCGTTAGTGGGTGATAATGGATATATTGACTTTGTTGTCGACTCCGGATGTACATCTCACCTGGTAAGCGAAAAGTATGAAAACTTTATGCAGGACATTAAATTCTTGGATAAGAGTATAAAAATATATGTAGCAAATGGACAATACATGACAACAAACAAAATTGGGAAATTAAAAATAAAGTACTTACATAAAATAATTAATATTGAGGCTCTCATAGTCAAAAATGTGACGTACAACTTATTGTCTGTAAAAAAGATTGTAGAAGCGGGCTTTAAAGTAAATTTCACTAAAGAATGTGTGGAAATATTTAATAGAAATACTTATTTGAAAGGTGAATGCCAGGGTAGACTGTATACTATTAAAGCTGAAATATGTCAAGTAGAAACATGCGCTATTGGTGTATTGGACAATGACTTGTGGCACAAAAGACTAGGTCATTTAAATAGAAAGGGTTTGGCTAGGATGAATTTACCTATTAGTAAAAAGGTTTGTGACTCTTGTATGACCGGCAAAGCAACTCGAAGTCCTTTCAAGCCAGTGCCACGTCCCAGATCATCAGCTGTTGCTGAGCTACTTCACACCGATATAGCTGGGCCATTCAAACATGAAGGTCCAAACGGTGAAAAATATTTTGTTACTATAACAGATGACTACTCTCATTTTTGTGTGGTATATCCAATAACACAAAAATCACAAGCTACGGAGAAATTGATAAATTACATATTGAAACTGGAAAATCAAACGGGAAATAAAGTGAAAAGGATCAGGTCTGATAATGGAGGTGAATATCACGCAAATAGGTTGGTTGAGTTTTGCAGGCAGAAAGGAATAAGACAGGAATTTACGATGACATACACTCCACAATAAAACGGAGTCTCAGAGCGAATGAATAGATCACTATGCGATAAAACAAGAACAATGTTAGCGGAGACAAATTTACCGAAGCATTTGTGGTGTGAGGCTATTCAGTGTGCAGCGTATCAATTAAATAGATCCCCTTCCTGGGCTATTAATTTTGCGACACCTTGTGAACTGTATCATGGGAAAAATGACCTGTCAAGACTCAAGAGTTTTCGCATCGAAAGCATGGGCCACCATTATACCCAAACCTGATAAATTAAGCAAGAGAGCTATGTAAGTACGGATGGTTGGTTATAATGCAGTTGGATATAGGCTTTGGAATCCAGAAACTGATACAATTATAACACCCAGAGATGTTAAATTTGACGAGACTGATACACAATATATGGAAAAGAAGAAAGATAGTCAAGAAAGAAGAATACTTATTGAAGAAAATGAAACAAAAAAAAGTAGAGATGAGCCAACGAATAGTACAGAATGTGAGGATGAAAATATAGATGAAGAAAAGAATAATTTTTTTATTTTATTTATTTAATAATTTACATCAGAAATATTATTTCCATAATTTGTTAGTAACAGTGATCTTAACACTATGTTAGTAGGTATTTTATCACACTTACAATTAGCAGTTGGATGGCCTATGCAACCTATCCCAATGGAACAGGAAGGGACCATCCAAGCGCGCCGCCACCGTCTGCAGGAGGCTGTTCGGGCTGCCGCGCAGGCGCCTCATCAGGGACGCAACCCGCTTACGCATTATGGCGTGAAACCCATCCGTGTGCGCTTCGCAAAACATCCCTGATGCACTGCAATGGCGCGGCAGCCCCAACAACATCCTAAACCCATTATTATAGTGGACGCGAAGGGCACTGTAAGCCTTTTGCGTATAGTTGATCCATAGGCTGCAGGTGTAAAATGATTGGCAGAACGCCTTAAAAAGGGTAATCTTTACGTCGGTGGTACACCTTGCAAACCTACGGATCAACATGTTGCTCCTGACTGAGAGTGCCCTACGCTCCCTCTCCACGTCCTTGTTGTCACTCTGGGTCTCCGTGACCCAGTGACCCAGGTACTTGAACTCCTTTACCATTTGCAGAGGTGTGCCGTATAGATAAGCCGGTGGAACGCGTGGATAGCATTTGCACCCCGCCTTAAATACCAGCAACACACTCTTGGAAGTATTATACCTGAGCCCATGGGACACCGCATACTCTTCGCAGACCCTGAGCAGCTTGTTAAGGGCATTGACCGATGGGCCCAACAACACCATGTCATCTGCATAACTAATGTTATTCACAAATGTGCCATCCACTGAGCATCCAGTCATAGTGTTGTTGAGCTCATCAATCAACCGATTCACATACAGACTGAAGAGTTTGGGCGATGACAAACCCCCCTGTCTTACCCCGCACTCCAGCCTGTACGAATCAGAAAGCGAGTCGGACCATCTGACAACATTTTTCTGGTGACCGTACCAGTACCTGAACAATTCAGTCAACTCACTGGGCAAGCTGGTATCCTCGTACAGTTTCTGCCACAGTTTATCATAACGCACCAAGTCGAAGGCTTTCGACAAATCAAGGAAACACGCGTACACAGGTGTTTCCCTGTCTGTGTAGTACCGGACAGTGTGCTTGAGACAAAGAACTGCAGTCTCCGTGGAGAGTCCGGACCTAAAACCGAACTGTGCATCATTAAGAGTCAGGTGTTTCCCCAGTTCTCTGTCCAACACACTGTCCAGCACTTTGGCCACAATAGTAGCCAACGAAATGGGTCTATAATTATTTATGTCAGCGTTGTCTCCTGTCTTGTTCTTAACAATGGGCACTACCACGGTCCTCATCATGTCATCTGGTAAATACGAATGGCCGACACAGAAGGTGAAGAGCAAGGCGAGTACTCTTGGCAAGTGCACTCCGGCGTTCTGTAGATGTTCTATACTAAGAGAGTCGTAGCCAGGTGATTTTCCGCGCTTCATGCTCTTCACCACCGTGTCCACGTCCTTCGCAGTGACCCGCATATAGGGCCCACCAGACTGCCGCTCTACCTGCGGGACCTCCCCTCCCGTACCCGTTCGAGACTCGACTTTAAAGTGTGTCCTGAATTGTTCAGCAATTTGGTACGGCTCGCTAATACCCCCGACGCTCACAGGAAGACTCGACCTGGGGCTCAATTTGCGTGTATTTTTCCAGAAACTAGGAAAGTCCTTTTTTGAGTGATGCATCGCTATAATGTTCATCTTAATTTGTTCAGCGTTATCCTGGCACCACTTAAGCTTACGTTTAAAAATCTTCCTAGACTCTAACATTTCATTGTGC